>CP130732.1:14612314-15212314 GCA_030553155.1 Nippostrongylus brasiliensis
TGCCTCCATAGGAAGACATTGATAATATAAAAATACAACAATGTAGAACGGAAAAATTGTCTAAGTTTGTCCACATTAACCTTATTGTCCTAACATTCCGACTTTTCTGTCGTCGTCAGAGGTTTAAAAATCTGATCTACCTACCAACCTCGCTTGGCGTTACAATGTAAGATTAACATCACACAGAGGTTTCAGAAAGAGAGAACGTGGAGAAACGTTTTGTTTTTGATTCCTTGTCATTACGGTATTCTGGAACAAATTATTTGTCCATTGTCAGTCTCGTCGTTCCACAGCTTTTTCAGTGGAATTTCCTTCCTAACATTTTCTGAGAAATCAATGATTCGATGATTTTCCTTCTGCAGGTACAAAGACGACGTGCAATTGCACGAGGGTGAGAGGCACACATTCTACGCCGATGAGGATGGCTTTTTCGCGCTGACCATCGACCCTGTACAGGTGATCCGATCTCTCATTTTCTACCCTTCATCGACTATCATAAACCCACTATATAACCCTCTTCGGTTTAGGTTGAAGACACAGGTCGATACACTTGTATGGCCACCAACGAGTACGGTCAGGCATCTACATCAGCATTCTTCCGCGTACTTAAGGTCAGGCTATCCCTTCTAATGATTCTGATAGAGATACGGTATCTCAGTATACGGTATTCAGGTGGAGAAAGAAGCCGCACCACCAAAATTCGTGAACGCATTGAAAGATCGCGAATGCAAGGAGGGCGAAGTGATCAATTTCGAATGCGAGGTGAAATTCGTTTTCGTACTTCACCCATTCTCTTTCATTTTGGGTGGAGCTGGAAATTTGGAAGTATTTTGAGATGATGAAATCATTTTTGTGCTTCTCATATCAATTCATGAGTACACAAGGACCACTAATCAGTTACGTATAAAGCAGGTGCAAGGAAATCTTGCCTCTGAAAAAAGCAATCGAACAACAAACATAAAACAAGGACGGTACATCATACATTTTTGTCGACATATTAATATTAAGTGGCGAGTATTTGTTTATTTTTTTCCGAAACCAAGAAATTTTCCGGAAGAATGACAAAAATGCTGTGAACAGTGAAATAGAGCTGCCCTACAGTAGTTAAAATATGTATGTATTTTGCAAGAATTTATTTTCATGTGATCTTTCGGTCCCTTTTAAAGAAATCAGTACACTCATCCATGATCTCTCCCACATTGTCGTCCAATTCTCTAATTTTCTTTGCAAATAGGAAATTTAATTTTAGGTCGAAGGTTGGCCAGAACCCGAACTTGTCTGGCTAGTCGACGACCAGCCTCTTCGACCTTCACATGATTTCAAAATCGAATACGACGGCATGAAAGCTATGCTGGAAATCAGGTGAGGAATTTTTCCACACATCGGTCATGGATTCTTCGAATCATTACCTTCGTCATGTTTTCCTTACGAGTGACGAATATTTACATGCTTTTCCTGCCTGATCGATGTTGCTTTTTTATTCCGTAAATAATGGAGAAAGGAAATTTGTTTAGTATTTTGTGATAAATACCACCTTTTGCTTTCAGAGACGCCCAACCGGACGATACCGGAGTGTACACAGTGAAAATTCAAAACGAGTTCGGCACGGCGGAAAGCAAAGCCGAGCTGGTAGTCGTTCCCGATCCTGACAAGAATCACGTCGCACCTGAATTCCAGGTACGATTCGGATTTGTGATCCGAGTCGATCGATCCATTCGTGATCCTCTCACGGTTGATGATTCCTACTTCAGGCCACAATAGAAGACGTGGAATGCGACGAGGGCGACGAGGTCCGCTTCAAGTCCGTCATCACCGGAGATCCGAACCCAGAGATCACCTGGATGATCAACGGCATACCTCTTAGTGAATCAGAAAAGGTGACTTCAGTTGCTCCTTATTTATCCGATGTCTTTGGCGTGCTTTATTGTTATTTGCTATGTTTTTCTGTGCAAACTTGTGTATTGTTTTTCTGGAAGAGGATATCTTCGTGATACTCCATTTTTCATACTTTTCACATCGATTCCGTTTATCGAAAATAGTACAGTATGATTTGAAAATACAACGGATGAACAATCTGGATCTTGATCATCTAGATCATCTTGTGGTACTCTAGGATCTAGATCTTTCTGATGACCATTCTTTCTAAATTTGAACTTTTCGAGTTCCTGATTTGTTTTCAACTTTTGTACGTAACATATCCTTTCCGAGATTTTTGATCGAACTTTGTCTTTTATATGTAAAATAACCTCCTTTACATTGAACGAGATTCAAATTTATACCTTTTCAGGTGCGATTCATCTCAGAAGATGGAATTTGTATTCTTATCATCAAGGACGTAACGAGACATTTCGACGGAACAGTGACTTGCCAGGTTCGCTGAACTAAACCTTAAACCTTTATAAACTTTCTATCCTTTTTTCAAGCAGCAATAGCTTACGTATTAGAGCAGTCCTATTTAGTGGCGGATAACTATACATTTCTCCGTCATTTAGAGAGGTGTATGGATCAATAATTTTCTATTAGAAGAGCATTTGTCTCTGCGCTCATTTTTCTCGTTTTTTCAGATTTCACTCTCTTCGTTAACCGTTTGATCCATTTTAATATTTTCTGGCCTTTGGCGACCTCTAAACGAGCTCTACATCGGAGAATTATCAACTCGTTGTCGTTCGCCTCAGTTCGTCTGCTCGTCGTCGTGTTGCAGCTGTTCTCGCCTATCAACGCCCTCTGTATTCGCTCCACCACCGCATTACACTCCATCCCTCAGATTTATTTAAACGCCGTACTGGCTGTTTATGACATCAGCAGCAATTCGAGAAATGTCTAGCAAACACGAAGAATGAGTAATAATAGCAACCCGCAGAAACGGTAATAAAACTGGAATTTCACGTTAGTGCACAGCCCCGGATAGGTTGAGACGCGGGTTTGAATCCCGGCTGAGATGCGATTTTTGCGACAAACCTAGCACCATCAATGCAACATCCTATTCTAGGAAAAATAAATCTTATAAGAAGCAAATATTAGGGATGATAATGATTTGGAGCTCTTCGATTCGTTGCTTTGCCTTCCCAAACAGCCAAACTGCCATTCTCATCGATCAGGCTTGTTGAGGCCGCCGATCACCTGACGTTGTCTGGCCGCCGCTCTATTGATAGCCAACATACCCGTTCGGCCGGTCTCTACTTCGGAGTTTGATATCTGAATTGAAGGGATGGAAAACAAGGAAAAGTAAAGCGATGGAAGGAGGAAAATCGAAGCAACGGAGAAGACTCCACTGATTTATTCGCAATCATCGTCTTTTTCACTGACCTGGTATAGCGGCTGGTCCCCGCAGGTCATTGTATTGGCCAAATACGCATTCACTACGCCTCTACGACTTGAATGGAACACGAATACGGCGGCGCGTCCTCACGGGACTGATCAACGCCGGCACGTTTACCTTTACCTTTTTATCGTCTTTTTATATTCGCTTACTCCAGCCAATTACAGCTTAGAAACAGGAATAACCGATAATTTTTTGTACGGTCGACTAAGAGCCCCTTTTTTGCTCAGTCTCAGACCAAATTCTCGAAAAATAGGAATGATACTTGATATTGTTGATCTCTTTGAGTTCATATAATGCAGACCTCTTTTTTATCTCCGTAGTTTCCTCGTTGTACTACTCGTCCAAGTCTGCTATGTCAACTATGACAGGTGTTTAGGAGGCATTTAGAGCCACGATGGAATGGGAACGAGTGAGATCAACCTATAAGAAAGGTCATTAGGGATATCGGAGGCGGATGTAGCTGAATGTACGATACGCGTGGGAGAATAGAACATTTAAAAAGTCGACTGAAATTCCGGGCTCATCGCTTTGGTTGGAGTCTCAGAAGAAGTGACAGAAACTTCTATCGGCACTTCTCTGGCCAATCTATGTAAAGTTTGTCTATATCTCACAACGTTTTCGCCCTTGAGCGTTGGCATCAATGATAATCCTCTCTTCTTCTGCCTTATAAATCTGGTAGGTTGAAAAACTTTAGTTGACGGCCTATCCGTCGTCATCGGAGGTCTGAACAAGTCTGTTGAATATAGTTTTTCCGCTCAGTAAACCCGTGAGGCAGAAGAAATTAGTATCAAAAGATTATTCTATATCTTTTGCTCCCTATGATTTTATTGGCTTCCACCTAACGCTGTCAAATCAACGGTTCTACTTCGTTCTTCCGTTTTGGCTCTATGCAATCGGTTCGGTGATCTGCTTTATCGTAGTTCATTATTCAGCATTATTCAAGAAATCAAAGGAGCTCAAGGACAGGCAAAGACTATAAGTTCTGCTTTTCAGGGTTCAAATCGACTTGGTACGACCAGTTGCGATGGTCGTCTCAAAGTACGAGTTCCGCCCACGCCTCCGTCTTTCGCCAAGCCGCTCGAAGATCGAGTCGTGCAAGAGAACGCTGTGGTGAGTACAACTTGACCTTTCCAGTTAGAAGTTTGATAAACTTTACCCCAAAAACCTCAGCCATCGGAAGTTTTCCTTGTTTATAAATCGCAACGCTCATTCTCTGTATCGAAAAGACTGTTCGATCATTCACTAACGGTGGCGCGCACAACGAAGTTCAGGGAGTCTCCCTGCAGTCTCGTATCTTTCCTTTGCTAAAACAAATTATGCTGTGGAGCAAAATTTAAGAAAAAGTTCAGCTGAGCTAAAATCGAAGCACCCAAAAAAAGCAAAAAATTGTCTACTACAGGTTTCGTTCGATGTCGACGTGCTCGGCTATCCGGAACCAGCAGTCACGTTCCATTTGAAAGGAAAAGAGGTGAGTGTTCTATTTAGTGTGATGATGACAAATATCTCACAATGCTACAATCGCTTTCTATCTGATTGACATGTCCATATCATTTCAAGAAATAAAAAAGTTAACGACTTTACGAGGTCCACTAGTCACATTGCATCCTTTTAGTCTAACGTCGATTTTTCTAAAAACCCATTTATAGTCTCATTGCATCCTCTTACTCTAACATCGATTTTTCTGAGAACCCGTTTATATGAGACCGCTGCTACCGTATTTTTTTTTCGAAAAGTTTCTTCTGCAAAACTTTTTGTTTATTGTTTATCTATTTACGTTGTTTGAGACAATCTTTAGAAAGTGGAATGAGATATTTCAAATATGTAGAGCACCGAAAAGCTAGAAGTACAGTACGACAGTGTTATAGTCAACAGTAAGAAGGTCAAAAATAATGAAAGGAATGAAATGTTAGCAAAAATTTTCAAACAGTGAAACAAGTGCACAATCTCAAGACTTAGAGAGTTCCCTAGAAGCCATTCGCCCTAATGCTGAAAAACAATGTAATAACTTGTTTGTTTTCAAGTTTGAATGAGGCGAACATGAATTTAAAAGAAAACTTTAAATGAAAATGAAACAACAAGGACTATTAGTTTAATTATAGAGGTGTGAACTGAACTTTGGATGACAGCTTCATCCGTGAATCTTTACGTTGAAACTATTTGAATGACCATGTAACGCTTGAATATCTTTAGACCACTTTGTGGTTCCGGTTTTGACATCCTACTTTCAAAAAGTTTAACTGTTGAAATGATTTTTTGTGTTCAGCTGAAACATGGCATGGACGGCGTAGAAATAGCCGGTGCCGATGGCTACTATAAAGTGATCATCAACGGCTGTAAGCTGGACGAACACGACGGAGAGATCGTCTGTCGAGCCGTGAACGAGCACGGAACAGCCGAGAGTCGGGCACGCCTCACGGTGGAACCGATTGAGGAAGAATCACGGAGCGCTCCCACCTTCCTCAAGGATATCGAAGATCAGGTATGTTCCGGATTTGTTTGCTTCTATACTCAGCCTAGGAAGAAACAGGACGGATACTAAAAACCTCAGCAGCAGTGGCGAAAAAAATCTGGAGAAGCTCATACCGTTGCTACGGATAATTGCCGGAGGAAGAAAGAAATTCTGGAAACGAATACTAGTTTCGTGATCTTCAGTTCAATTTTCAACCGAAGTCGGATCCCTGGCGTTAAACTTCCGACTGCCGCTCTCTACCCTTCTACTACCGAGAATACAAATAGATTGTATTTTGTATGATCTATGAATAGAGTAGTAGGGGCACTACCGACACCCGCAAGGTCGAGTGGTCGATCCTCACCAGGGCTAAGCAACCCTACCATCACTTCGGGGTCGATAAAACGTCCTGACTTGTCGGGCGATGATAAAGACACTTTCTTTGAAATCTCCATGCCTCTGCGATTAACTAGAGTGATCGTCAAAAATAGAATAAATAAAGGTAACCAAACAAAAATTGAAAACAATAATATTAAATTGGCGCTAACATTTCCATTTCGTGTCCAACCTTAGATGAGCAACTTATAAAGAAATATTAGGCCATCCCCGGTACTCCTCAATAAGGAGGGATGGTCGTTAAAGCAAATAAAACTAACTTACCGGTATATCGAATATAATTCACCGTAAATACCAATGTCCAAATATAAAACGGTACCTGACTTCGATGTAATATCCTTGTAATCCAAACTAACAACAAGACCTCCGAGCAAGTCTCAAACGTAAGTAATGAAACCAGTGTTGGCCTAAGGGTGATGCTCTTCGAATTAGAGTAAGGGTCTTCTCGCCACAGGATGCCCCCGCAGGTTGCAGAACTGACCCAAGCCGAGGTCAGCCAGTGTGGAAGTGATATTTGTGCTCTTTGGTAGAGGTCGGAAAACTCCTCTTACTCGGCGGTGTCGTTGCTCGGCTCGTGGCTGGAACAGCAAATGTGTCGATATGTCGGGCGCTGTAAAAACGGATTCCATGCGTTATGCTGCGGAGTGTCGTGTTTGCTTCGGGCAACTGCTTCTGTTCTGAGGTTGCTTTTCGCATTCCCAATCACAACCTTCGCCTCCCAGTTCACCTCATCCCACCCGTTTTCTCTTCCTTCCAACTTCCCTTTTTTATTATAATATAACCTCAGGTGAGTGTTGTTCGAAATGTCACATTCATCTTCAATGAGGACACTTTTCAGACAGTCAAATTTGGCGTGCACGCCGTATTTGAGACCACCGTTCGTGGTAGTCCAAATCCGGAAGTCACCTGGTTTATCAACGGACAGAAGATGGACAAGGACACGCCTGGAGTCAAAATAGAAGTGAGTCCATCACTCCGAGGATTTCCTTGAAATGGTTTCTTCACTCAGATCAGACAAAATATCCAATAAGGACAATTATGAGTTTATTTTACAGACCGCTCATTTATTTATCTATTTGCTTATTTATTTATTAATCTAGGCTGTATAAAATAGGGGTGAGAAAGTAGAACAACAACAGTTATGAACATTTAAAAAACATAAAAGTTCCATATGAGCCTAATTACCCTAACGTTGGAGGTACTAGGTTGTAAACCTTCAGATTAAATATTTTTTCATCGCATAGTGAAATTTCGGCTGAAGCTTTTGCATTTCTCCAGTAGAGTAGCTAAAGCTATTCTGATTTACTTATCGCCCATTCGATTTCACAGGAATTCCTTCAAATTATGATGCCTAAACCATAGGGCCCAAACTGCATCAGTTCAATGAGCTTCGACTAGGACCAGACAGTGCTCACACAGTACGCCACTTGCTTTCGTTGCTTTCAAATTCCATGGAAGAAAAAAATTTCGACAACTAAGGCCATCTCAGAACTGGAGTGGAAATGTTTTTCGTGAATAAACCGGCAGGCATCGACGCGTATGGGGTAAAATATTCCCAGCAGGAAGGCTACACATATGTAGTAGTCCGACAACGTCTTATGTATATCTCAATTGGATTCATTTTCAACGAAATAAAATTGAAAAAAATAAGATGTGGCAAATATTCAATTGGAAGATTTGCAAGCTAATAATTTGCCAAAAGGAGTTGAGAAACCGTTTCAGACATATGATTGAACCGAATTTCGTTTCCTAGCTTCGATAGTTGAGGAAACAAACGAAAGCCTGGCATCCAGGACATTCAGTTTTCCTTTGCTTTTTTCATATTTCATTAGCTCAAAGCTATCTTGCGTTACGATATTTTTTGCTCAACGTCATAGCCCCTCAAATTCTAACGAAACTGAGCACTGTACCTCAATCTAGATGACATATGTCAAATACAGTGATAAGCTAACAGTTTTCGTCCTAGCAAGCTGGACACTAATTTGTCCATCGAAAAAATTCTATAGTTATAAGCTAAGATCAAGAGGAACTTGTCTACACTTATATGTAGTTAGAAGAAGGAACAAAAGCTGTTCTATCTGGTGCTACACAAAAATACTTAGCAAATATTCGGTCAGAAGGGGATGATTTTCTTCCGAAAATATGAGACTAGTGATAAGTTGATCATGAGTATAATCTCCCGTGTTTAGTTTGTCAACCATGATCACAAACTCACCGTGGACTCGACACAGTTCGCAGGAACTGTAATGTGCAGGTACGACAAGCATTTTTCATTCTTCTTGATTCTTTTTTCCCATTTTATTCCGCTATTTCGAAATTATCGACAGCGTTGTAGGGCCGAAAACGTGGTGGGTCGGTTCGAGACGAAGGCTCGACTGACGGTGATTCCACAGGAGAAGCCGAAGAAAGCGCCACGATTCACGGAGTTGCTCAGCGACAAAACCGAGGTCGAGGGTAGCACTGTGGTCTTTGAGGCAAGTAGAAAACCTATTGTCGGCGATCGTTCTCGGTTCACAGTCATCTTCAATTCCCGGATATTTTAGGCTCGTCTCGAGGCCGAGCCGAAGCCTGACATCAAATGGTTCCTTAAGGACGCCGAGCTCACCAGCTCAGAGGTGATCAGTTCATTTGATAAGATTAAGCATTGATGGATCACTGCGCCTGACGTCTTTAAACAATTATTACAATTAAGCAATTATCAATTATTGAATATTATATGATTATTAACCGTCTTTGAATCATGAAATACTGAATTGCTATAACATTACAGTGCTGAAACCGTCGGACTTAGATGGGTTCAGGTTTATTTCGGCCAAAGCTTCGGCGAATCCGCCTTCGTCACAGTCTCAAATTTTAGTCGTTAAATGATTAAAATTATTAAATTCATTTTTTTTACTGCTCTTCCTCGAACTCTGACCTCTTTTCGGTGTTTGGACAGTCAGTGTAATCTAAGGGATCGATAATCAAGAACTACATTCAAAAAAACCTGGGAGGCTATGTAATTTTCTCCCTCCTTGGTTTTTTGACTCCCTGTAGCTCGATGGTTTTAGTCATGCTATCATCCTGTGCAGCATTTGTCCATCAGGGTCCGCGTGGGTGCAGTCGTAAGAGGCGCTGCTGACACTCGCACGGTCGAGCGATCGATCCCAGGCTAACCTAGCCCATAGTTCCATCCTTCCGGGGTGAGGTAAATTGGTACCAGACTTGTCTGAGAAGGTAAAGACACCACCTGGTATAGCGGCTGTCCCCCGCAGGCCTATTGTATAGGCCAAATACGCATTCACCAAGCCTCTACTACTTGAATGGAACACGAAAGCGGCGGCGCGTCCTCAGTGGACTGATCAACGCCGGCACCATTGCCTTTACCTTTACCTTTACCTTATCATCCTGTAAAAGGTTTCTGCCCTTTTTTGTCAATTTTAAATTCTGATGGTTTAGTCAGAAGGGTTTTTATTCACAAGATTTCAATATCGGTGTCAAAAGTATATCACCAATCGTTATCATTACCTAATCAATATTTCGAGCCCAACTTGTCCACTTTGAGCTGCTTCACTGCTCCGCCTCTTTATTTCCGCTTTTGAAGCTGGTTAAATTTCTTGCACGATCTTGTCAACCTGCTTTCAGAATGTTGTCATTCGCGACTTTGACGGCTCAGTGAAGCTCGAACTGCGAGGCATCAAACTGGAAGATGCGGGTGAAATCCGCTGCCAGGCGACAAATTCAGAGGGAAGTGCGATTTCCACTGCTAAACTCGGAGTGAATCGCAAGCCGTTCCCTCCGTCGTTTGACCAACAACCGAAGAGCGTCACCGTAGAGAAGTAAATCTCTTCCCATTCGCTAGATTCGCTGGTAACCTTCAAATTTTTGTGCTTGCAGGGGATCAGAGGCGAGGTTCGAAGCACACGCCGACGGCAGTCCGACTCCCACCTATCAGTGGTCGATTGATGGCCGAAAAGTGAGTTACCGTAAAGAGATACTGATCTCAGATCAAAAATGAATGAGGTCCCATTTGCAGATTCGGGAAAGCACGGAGGGTTGTCGCTTGGAGATGGTCGACGGCGTGTCGGTGTTGATCATCGACACCAACGTGCATTCGTTGTCGTCCACCATCTCGGTTGTCGCCGAGAACAGTCTCGGAGTGGACGAGACCGGCGCCAGACTCACTGTCGAGGAGAAAAAGGTCCGCTATATTTGTCTTTTTCCTGTTTTGTTTTTTTTTCATATTTTTGGACAGCACACTATTGTGTGGATAGAAGAAGAAGGTATTCTGTGGATATAGCGCCTTTAATCAAGAAATGTATCCGAAGTAATAAGAAAAAAAGGAGAAGAAAAGACAATATATTGGTCAAAATTTGATTTGGACGTTTTCTTCCGCAAATTGATCAGAGAACGCCAAACTGGATCAAACCGGTCACAGTCTCTGAAGTTGTAAATAGTAAAAGAGTAAATACCTGTGAGCGTTCCGTAAACGGGGACGATTTGTCTGATAGGCAATATATAAATTGTATAATACTTGTTTGTTTTTACAGATGTGGGACACATTAGTGGTTTAGTGTTATACGAATTGACGTTGACTACTATCTTTGTCTACGATATTGCTAACATGACACAAACAATATGGAATAGCACAACTACAAGGAGACTATAAGTGCACAAAACCGGCATTCTAGGATATTGTCATGAAAGCCTAGAGAGATAGGAGCAAGAGTGGGACTGATAAAAATTAAACTCTGGATGGAGCCATAGTAGGTACTGCGACTAGAACTGTAACCGAAGCTGCTAGAACGGCTCTGCCCTTCCCTTCTATACCGGCTATTACGGGCGGGGAAGATTTAGCTGCTTACTGTTAAGTGCCCCTTCACACTTTATGCCAAAGCAATGTGTAAAGTAGGGACCGGCGGTGCGCGCGGCAGTATCCGGTTTCTAATTTCTTCACGAAAACGACCCATATCGCCAACTTTGCACTAAATAGTTTTTTGACCAACGATAGTCCAGTGGACGCACCTCCCTTTTTACTGCTCGACTTTGGTTTACTGAAGCAGTAGAGTCTGAAGGGGCCGTAACGAGTCACTGTCGGCACGCCCAGCTCCATACTATGTATGAACCATCATAAATATGAGCGTATTCATGACGAATACATTGATTTCACGAATCGCTCCCTATGTCCTGTTTCAGGCAGAATGTGTTTCTTTTTCGAAGCACATTTTCTCCATTTTTGTAGGACTCATTTGACGTTTAGATCATAAGTCTGCCTTTATAGAATAGCATGCCGGTGTCCATCTCACCGCGGAAGTATGAAATGCTGTGGAGTGTAGATAAAGTCAAAGTCAAGCACACCATTCAGGTCACTGAGCAAAAGGTAGAGGTGTCTGAGAGCAAGACCACCTCCGTGGTCACCGAGGAAGGCAAGATCGAGATCTCGCAGGTAAATAGGAAGCCTGCGTCTGCGGTCCGTTTTGGGTTCTGTGCCCAACATCGAGTCCATTCTTCTCAGTTTTCAACGCTGTCGTTGTTCTCAATTCGTCACTCACACGATTTCAATTTCGGCGATTCTGTTTTTCTAACATTTTCGGGTGTATTATCTTCTTCTTCTTCTTCGTTACCTTACAACGGCCATAGTCCGCCATGACATCTTAACGATCGGCTTCTTCTCTGTTGCTAATCATCGTCGAGACGGCTTCTTCTGCATGTGGTAACTTCTTCGCCATCTTCGCCGATCACCTAAAATGCGCTACTCTTTCAAGATCGAAATGGCGCCCTCGAAGTCGATCGTTACCGAAGAAACCACAAAGACGGAAACCACCGAGGAAACGATCATCTCGGGACAGCCTTCAGCTCAGGTCACCACCACAGAGCAGGTGTCCGAGCAGGTCACAGCCACTACGACTTCGGTCAGCACAGAAGTGCTCGAGTCGAAAGTCGAGGAGAAGGCCACCGTGGAGGAACAGAAGACAACTGAAACTCTTCAAACCGCGTCACAGCAGAGCATTGAGGTATACCCACTGAAGCAGCTTGCATGGTGGCATCAACCTCGACTAGCTAGAGTGTTGATGTGATTTTGATTTCTAGGAGTCCAAGGTCGAAGAGACTAAGGTGGAACAACCGCAGACTGTCGAGGTTCAGCAGAAAGTCGAGGTGATCCGATCGGCTTATTTCTTGAGTTCTCCTTCATGGGATCACAGCAGCTACGTTAGGACATTAGAGACATTCACATTGAAGATGTGTAAATTCTAGGAAACAAAGGTTGAGGAGACTGTGAAAGTGGAGCAGCAGACAGTCGTCGAGCAGCAGAAAACTGAGGTAGTTCGGCTGAGCTTCAGTTACACGAGTCATCGGCGATCTTTGCCGGTTTATTTCTACAAAAAGCGCATTTTAATTGTCCTATAAGAACAGATCAGGTTTATCTGCTCTGTGGGACTGTTGCATCTTGTCCTGAATGATTCAACAAGAAGTAGCTATGCGTCGTTCTGGTTAATAATTAAAATTTTGGAAGAAAATGAATCTATAAAGGTGTGGCCTTTCATCGCAAAACGAGTATCGAGCGCGAGAAGCCTCCATTCTATGATCTTCCAACCAATTCCGTCTCTGAAACTCGCCCATTTTCAGGTTCCCAAAGTCACGAAGGAACTCAAGGACCAGACGATTGTCAAGGGTCAACAGGCTCACTTCGAGGTGGTCATCGAACATGCCAAGGAAGCCAAGTGGTATCATAATGGCAAAGAACTCACCCCCACCACTCAAGGTATGCATAACACTGGACAGAACGTGACTGAAGGCCCGTTTATACCCGGCAGCAGAGCAGCACCGTAATCACCAAGCATGGGGCAGAAACGAAGGTGAAGCAGCGTCGCAATAGGCGCTCACGTTTAATCATTTGGAAGCAAAGCACTTGCCAGCGATCTCTGAATCAGATGGGTCATTGTCGACTGGAGAAACCCGACCAGCTCAAGTTTTGCTCTGCTGCCGACTACGAATGATCCTCTATTCTCTTCGTCGGCGCAGATTTTTATCAGCCTGCTGATCAAGCGTTTGATTTTTCAGGAGTGAAGATCACCGAGGAGACAAAGTACGAGTGGAAGCTGACTATCGAGTCCACAACTTTCGAAACAGGAACGATCTCCGTGAAAGGCGTGAACGAGTCCGGCACGGCTGAGTCAAAGTGAGTCTATCCTCGGTATAAATAACCCGGCAGAAATTTAGTGGTGAAAATTCCAGGTGCGAGATGAAGGTGGTTGAGAAACCGGAGCTCAGTGAACCGCTGAAGGACATCAACGCCACTCTCGGTGAACCCATCAAAGTTGAGGTGACAGCTAAAGTAGCTGCGCAGTTCAAGTGGATGATCAACGGGCAAACCCTGGAGGTATGATTACCTTAAGCAGGGTGAGGAGTATGGTGAAGACCTCGCGAAGACCTTACTTGAAGATGTAACGCGCGAATAACCTGAAAAAATGAAAATAAGCAAAGAAAAAATGAAAAAAAGAACTCCCTGTAGATTTGATGTTTTAAGTGTAGCTGCGCGCTTCATGCGTTTATCTGTATATTTTCGGCAATCAGTTTAACAGAATACAAGCAGAAGGAAGCTAATCAATGCTACAATTGTAGACAAAATTAGTTACAATGAAGAGTAAATGGTGGAGGTTGGCTTTAGAATGTGATAGCTACATAAAACTACGTAAAATTGACGGTAAATGAAAATGCTTCCGCGTAGTCTGCCAAATTTTCGGAACTTGCTTTAAGTACGGATCCTTCAGGATTGATTTGAGTGGGAAATTAATTTTTAGTGAAATGTCGAGGTCAAGGAAAAGCAGCAAAAAAATTTTCAGGACGGCAAAGATGGAGTACATGTTACGACGGAAAACGGCAAGTCGACATTGACGATCGACAAAGCCGAGCCCAGTCACAGCGGAAAACGTGAGCGTTCTTCACTCGATATTTTTTATTTTTCATTTTGTATTCGAAATTATGGCAGTACTTGAATTGCAGTAACTGTTGTGACCAGCAACGAAGCGGGTACGGTAGAGTCGACATCGCAGATTACGGTAACGCCAAAATCCGCCGCGCCTCAGATTATCGAAGGCCCGAAAGACGTGAACATCAAAGAGAAGGAGACGGCCGAGTTCAAGGTGAAATCATTGCACATTTCGCGATTTCTTTTGGCTCCGCTTTACCCGAACGGTTTACAACTCGCCTCAGTGATTTTTTTCGAGAGGTTCGCGTAGTAACAATATGGCGACAACTGCTTGGAGAGTTCAAGTGCATCCGTTCCTCCTCTGCTGCTCACTGATTATTTTTCATTGATCTTGTCCACTAATGTGTGACTAAGATTATTTATACTTTCCGATCTCGAAAACGGCGTCCACTTTTAACCCCAGCGGAGTTCTTGCCTGATCTCTGTGCACGAGGTGGCTGTGCTGGGTGGTCCACAGGTATCCGCTGTAGCCAACAATTTTGTTTGGTACGGCGGATAATTGAAAAGAAAAAGTCATTTGCAGTGTGAACGGAAAGGCATCAAAATTGATATTAATCGTGGATAATATAGGCTATAATTAGGCTTCTGAGATCTGAGTGATTGAATGATTTAATATTTTCCTGCTCTGAGTAAGTATTCCCGCAATAGTTCTGTTCCAATTTTCATGGCTGTCTTCGTAGTCCGCAGGCGTTTGTGAGACTTGCTATCATTTCTGGTGAGAATCCACCATCGTATTCTTTATCATGCTAAACTCCCCATCAATTAAGGAGTCTAGCTTACTTCCCCGTGTTTTCTTGGGAGGTGGAACATCACAAAATCAAATCATAACGTAGTTTACCCTTACCTGAACTACCTCTAAGGTAAACGGTAAAGGCATCGGCGTTGGGCAGCCTCTGAGGACGCGCCCCGCATTCGTGTTTCATTCGGAATCGTAGAGGCACGGTGAACGCACGTTTGGCCCATGCAATGACTTAGAGAACCACCCGCTATACCAAGTGAGGGTCTTACCTTCCGAGACAAGTATGGTACGAATTTGCCAGACTTCGGAGGGACGGAAGGGTTGTTAGCCCGGGCGAGGATCGATCGGCAGTGTGGGTATCAGGAGAGCCTCTTACCAGTGTACCTCGCATTACATAATTGTCAGAACTACGTTATCTGGAAAAGACAGGCTCTCTCTGCGAAAATTATGAGCTAGTTGAATAATCTATTTACAGGTAAAAATCATCGGCTATCCGGAACCGACGGTGAAGTGGCTGATCAACGACAAGTTGGTCGAGGAAACAACGACCACGACGATGTCGCGACACGAGACCGAGTACACCCTTCGGGTCACCGAAACCACCACCGGTCACTGCGGAACAGTGAAGGTGACGGCAGAGAATGCCGCTGGCAGCGACTCGGGAACGGCACAATTGACGGTGAGAACAAGTTTCAACCTAGATTGCTCTTTCATCTCGACTATCTTTTGGAAAGCATTGTTCCTGTTTGAGGTGTCCGCTTCTATGAGTCCTCCGAACTTCAAGAGTCAGTTGAGCGACATGAAAGTGAAGGAGGATGACAGGATGCAGCTAGATGTGGTGCTTGAAAATCCGCAACCGGGCACCTCGATCAAGTGGTACAACAACGGAAAGCAACTGGTGGAGTCGCCTGGCGTGCAGGTGAACGTTCATGTGGCCAAAGGATGTGGAGAGGGGTCGATTGTGGTGGATCGTTTCCAATATGGATGTTACGACCATCGCTGGTTGACGGTGGAAATGACTCCATCTGTCTTCTCTCCGTAAAAAAATGGAAAGAAGGAACTGGAAAGAGGTGGACTGGAGTCATGAGATTCCAAGGGCCGACAGAGGCTGGAAAATTAACCGGAATCGCCGGATGGGCGTTGCTTATTCCTTTAACACCGTGTATAACGATTCACGCTGAGCATTATGACTTCTACAACTTCTCGATGTTAGTTATCCTGTGTTAAACTTCTCACAAATTTCAGATGAGCGACCAAGGCGAAGGTAAGCATCGCCTCGTCATCGAGCAGGTCAAAGCAGAACAGTCCGGAACGCTCTCCGTCAAAGCATCAAATGAAGTCGGAGAAATCGAATGCACGGCAAAGGTTGTCGTTTTTGCTTTCCAGAGGGAAATGAACCCTGAAAGCAATCTGCATTTTTCAGCTGGTCGTAGAGAAAGAGTCAAAGAAACCGGAATTCACGAAGACACCGCAGAATCACGAAGTCTACACCGACGAGGACAGTGTGAAATTCAGCGCCGTCGTAACCGGTGCCACTCCTATTACGGTAAGTGGCAGTTCTATGTCTCGAAGAGTGCGTTCAGCTTTTGGGGTTGTTCGGACGGTTTTATTGATTGTTTATGTGTTTCCTACTACATAGAACACCATGTCACAACTAAAAAGCAGGCACTAGGAGTGGACATCTAACTGAAATGTGTTGGAGTGGAAACCAAACAAGTGCAAGAAAATGTAACAAAAAATTTGATTTTGTTCAAAGTTTGAAAATTTGTTTCGATAAAAAGAATAGGTGGAAGTAAAAGAAGTAGTAGACTTAATAGAATGCAACAGACGAACGAACATCGAGGATTTCGTAAAACAAGTGAGCTGAGAGCGCATGGTATGCCGTCATGATTCAGGAAATTTATCGACTCACCATTGAAAGTGTTAACACTCATTGAAACTAATTCATTTTTGATTTGTCAACAAATCTTGCAATTAGGTAGAGCGGAATGACTCCGTTGGCTAAGGAATGCAACCTGCAAGCCTTTATTACTACACGTGTTTATATAATATTACAATTAGAAGGAACAAACTCAGCGCTTCTCTTTCAGACCACCTGGTACCTAAATGACAAGAAGATCGAGAACACCGAAGAAATGAAGGTGAAATACGAAGAAGAGACCGGAAAGACGTCAATTCGCATCTATAAGCCACAAATTTCACAAAGCGGCACGGTACGAGTGACCGCCGAGAACGCTCATGGAAAGGCAGAAGCGACTGCCACTTTGAAGGTATGAAAGACAGACTTTTGTTCGTTTTAGTTCCATTATAACTCACATTTGCTCTTCAGGTGGATCGCCGAGCAGAAGTGCCAAAATTCACAAGCAATATGGACGATCGTCAGGTTAACGAAGGTGTGTGTTCGCAGACTGGGAGGAAATGCAGCTAAATTTGGACGCATCTTTTCAAGTTCTTCATTCAATTTCTAAAGTCAGTGTTTTCAGGTGACACTGTGAAATACACCTCGACGGTTGAGGGCTATCCTGAGCCAACTGTCGAGTGGCTGCTGAACGGCGAACCAGTCGGCAAGCACGCGTAAGGCTCTTGATCTGTAGTATTCTTTTTGAAAAAGTTAAAAAAATTCAAGACGGTGGGCTGCGATTTGATCCTACAATTAACCGATTTCTTACAGCAACATCACCGTCACGGACGATGCTGGCAAGCACACCATCGAAATCAAGGAAATCACTCCTGAACAGGCGGGCGAACTATCTTGCCAGGTTGGTGAAGTGATGAAGTCACTGGCTTCATTTATCAGATCGAGCTGGGTAATTATTAAATGCGATCGATGACTGATGGTAGAATGAGTGGGTAAAGTGTGATGAGACACTCCCACACACACTTATTATATAACGTAAGTAGACCATTTGATCAACATTTATGGAGTAACCGATAGCGAGAGACTCGGACCATGGACAAGTCACAGATAGCTACAGCAATCGATTTATGGGCGAAAACACTAACAATATAAAACAGCAAGCACAGTCGAATGCAGGAATCAAGACTGAAGTGTGATGATCTTCCCGGCGTATTTATAGCACCGGCTTCGCGCCAAAATCTCGGCGCCTCCAAGTAGCTTCTGAAATATGTTTAAGTTCAAAAACGCACATACTAGAGTTTAAAGCCATTTAAATGTAGTTTACGCAATACTATTGCAATAGATAGAATACGGCTACAATGCTCTTTCAATCGCAGGCGTCGAACAGCAGCGGCATGAAGAAACAGAACGTGCAGCTCAGTGTGAAACGAGTCGGTGAAGCACCGACATTCGCCAAGAATCTCGAAGATCGTCTCGTCACCGAAGGCGAGGTGACCCTTATGGAAGCCAAGCTGAACGAGGTAAAACGTCCCCCCTTTTTGTAACTATTTTCACTCTCTGGGCACATCGGGTGCTGGAAGTTGCATCGAAGCCATCTACATGGAATGTTTAGGTAAAACCGAAACCTACCGTCACGTGGTTGCGCGACGGCAAGGAGTTCACCAGCGACGATCACTTCCAGTTGAGTCATGCCGACGATGGAACCCTTCTGCTGAAGATCATCACCACGAACATGGAGGACAAGAGCCGCATCACTATCAAGGCGGAGAACTATTTTGGATCTGTTGGTGAGGAAACAACTGTCGCTTTTTATTTTTATTCTTTTGCTTGGCCGCCCGATTTTTTAACTACTTTACCTTCATCTCATCGCCTTTCAGAGTGTTCTGCCTCACTGGGCGTCATCAAACAGCGCCCAATGGCAAAGCCGGCCTTCCAAAGCGACATCGCTCCGATTAACTTGACCGAGGGCGATTCACTTCAGACGAAACTTCTGATCACC
Organism: Nippostrongylus brasiliensis; assembly: GCA_030553155.1. Taxonomy (NCBI): domain Eukaryota; kingdom Metazoa; phylum Nematoda; class Chromadorea; order Rhabditida; family Heligmosomidae; genus Nippostrongylus; species Nippostrongylus brasiliensis. The sequence continues at coordinate 14,631,047 of CP130732.1, forward strand.
GGAGACCCGCCGCCATTCGTCAAGTGGTACATCAATAACCAGGTAAGATGCGGCAGGAGATAGTCGTCGTCCTGGTTAAAATTCGATAGTTAAATGGGATTAGAGCATTTGTCTATGTTGTAACAAAAATTCTGCAAAAAAGTGGTACTGGTTAAAATGGGATGCGATAGTTAAATGGGTATATACGTGTACACGGAGTTTACAACGAAGATGACCAGTTAGAAATATGTGAGAGAACGAAATAACGGCAACGGCAGAACAATAACAGAAGGCGATCAAAATTCGATTGACTTCCTGCACTCCCATCATCTTCTGTTTTTTCGCGCCTTTTTCGTGCTGTGGAAGTGCCGTGCATTTTGCCTAAATTTAGACCTAGCACGGTATAATATTACCCACAACTACTGATTTTTTGCTTTCAGATGGTCTGCGAGACGGAGGACACCGAGATTAAGAACGCTGACGGCGTCTACTCTTTGACCATCCACGGCGTCACCGCTGATATGACTGGAAAAATCAAATGCGTCGCGTACAACAAGGTAAGCAAAGTATTATAAATTAAAAATCTGCGACGTGAAAAATATTAAATGAGTAACTCCAGATGGGTGAAGTATCGACTGAAGGCCCTCTGAAGGTCGTAGCACCGATTCCGGTCGAGTTCGAGACATCGTTGTGCGACGCGACGTGCCGAGAAGGTGACACACTCAAGCTGAAAGCTGTTCTTCTGGGAGAACCGACTCCGGTGGTGTCCTGGTTAGTCCATATGAGTTAGCTGTTGTTAGGGTGTCTTTTACCGTTAACGATCTAGGTATGTGAACGGTAAGAAGCTGGAAGAGTCGCAAAACATCAAGATCCACTCTGAGAAAGGCACCTACACCGTCACAATCAAGGACATTACGTGCGACTACAGCGGCAAGGTTGGTTTTATACCGTCACGCTATTCACTCCCTCTTTTCAAACAGCTTACTAGATTAAAGAGATTTTTTGACCCCTGGGCCTAGATTCATGACGGGTATCGGCACTATAGACCCGCGAAGAAACCCCGCTCGGCGTCCATATTCACATTTCCATTCATAAACGCGCCGTGAGCACCCCGTTGTAGTAAGAGCGCTCCAATGCTAATCCACGCACATCAGCTCAATTTTCATTTTAAACTATCATTTTTCGAAATTTAAAGGAAAAATAATAGCAAACAGAGAACACAGTTAAAACTACAGCGCAGAAGCCAAAGCGAATAGCAACGGAATACATGCTAGGAAAAATTCTGACGAAAAATTCGGTCCTATCAATTTATGAACTGACGGTTGCTTACCCATAACAGCCGTGATCACGACCGTTGCATTGCTTCACGTCTGGTATCGCAAACCCGACTGTTACTTTCCGGAGATAGGCCGGGTTTATTTCGCCCGGAGTGTAATATACCCCAAATATCCGTTCATGGATCTGAGCACTGGATTCCACTGTTGTTCAAGTCGAATTTACAAAACAGCTGAATTGAGTAAATTCAGGTTGTGTGCGAGGCGGTGAACGAGTACGGTAAGGCCTCCAGTGAGGCGATGCTGCTGGTTTTGCCGCGTGGAGAGCCACCAGACTTCCTCGAATGGCTCAGCAACGTACGAGCCCGCAAGGACACCAAAGTCGTCCATAAGGTGCGATCTGTGTGCTCTTATGGTGGAATTTCGTATTTGTCCATTTGTTTGTGTCGTTGGGCGATTCCACCTTAATTGCTTTCCACAACAAAGCACCCTTTAGGTGGTTTTCACTGGTGATCCGAAACCAACTCTTACCTGGTACATTAACAACAAGGAAGTGACGAACTCGAAGGAGATCACCATCGTAACTGATGAGAAGACTTCGACGCTCACCATCAACAACTTCAATCCCGATCTTCACGTTGGCGAAATAATTTGCAAGGTCGGATTTTTGGTTGGAGAATTTTTATCATGTAACAATTACAATGAAGAATTTTACAGGCAGAAAATGATGCCGGAGAGGTGTCGTGCACGGCAAACATGGTCACCTACACCAGCGAGATGTTCAGCGAGAGCGAGTCCGAAGCCCAAGCAGAGGAGGTGCGAGCCCAGCTTTTTCTGGACTGTCTTTTTCTCCCTATTCCTTCTTTCTCCCAAATCGTTTTCTATACAGGTCATCGCCGACGATATGACGCTAACTGACGACGAGTCACTCCGTGAAGATATGGTGCGAACTCCGACACCGGTGATGGCACCGAAGTTCATCACGAAAATCAAGGACTCAAAGGCGAAACGCGGTCATGAGGCGATTTTCGAATGTGTGGTACCGGACACCAAGGGTGTCTGCTGCAAATGGTAACGGGTGTAGAATTCCATCTCCTGACTGCGGTGGGTAAACTGCGACTTTTCTTCAGGCTGAAGGACGGTAAGGAGATCGAACTCATTGCGAGAATTCGAGTACAGACACGAACCATCGAGGGACACACTACGCAGGAACTCATCATCGGTGAGCTAGTAAAGGGTCTCTACGGTTTCCCTTCAAGTTAAAAAAACCGGGGTGTAGATCCAATAGGTAAAGTGCCGAAAAAATCTGAAAATGATGGCACCATTTTGAACAAATCAAAAATGGAACGATAGGTCTTTAGGCACTGGGCTCAAATATCTTTCTATTTGTACAAGTAATAGATTTCAAGGAAGGTGTTTCAAAAAGATGGTTTTCGGCTCAAAAAAGCGCCTCGTTTGTCGTTTTGTCTGATCGGCGGGTCCGATACAGTAGAGATCCACCTAAATATGTATGATACCTTTCAGGTTTCCGAAGAGTGGTGCTTCATTTTTATTCCCTTCGAGAATTTGAATTTTGAGCTCCATCAATTCCATTACCAAGGAATTTCATTACCAAGAAATTTCTGATTTTCCGAATGTCTGATTAACCACACCTCCCATGCAATCCCTCCTATTTTAGCTGTAGGAGATTCAACATGAGATGCATTCAATGCTAGTACTAATCGAAAAAAAGAGGACTTGTTTTTCTTCCCGGGGTATCTACCTCAAGAATTTGGGATCTGTTTGGAATATCCACTCCTTCGTTCGACCTCCACGAACTCTAAATTTCAGATGATGTCCGCCCCGAGGACGCCGGTGTATACACCGTCATCGTGGAGAACACCGCCGGCAGGGACCAGTGCGAAGCGACCCTTACCGTTCTGGGTAAGACTCGAACGTATATTATATCAAACTTTAGCTTATTATCACCATTATCTCATCTGTTTCAGAAGTCCTCGACAAGCTTCCCGATCGCGCTCCAGAATTCATAGTTTCGCTGCAGGATAAGACCACCAAAACCAACGACAAAGTCACCTTCGAATGTAAGGTGATCGGAGAACCGAAACCAACAGTCACCTGGTATCATGAAGAGGTGAGTTAACAAACGACTTGCGAGGCATTGTCTCTTCGAATGATCGAGGTTCTCTTTCTAGAAAGTTCTCGAAGAATACGCTAAACAGGTGATCATCGAGAGCGAGGACGGAATCCAACGCCTGGTGATCAATAACACTGAGGTTAGTCGCGGTTTTTCTTGGATATGCTTTCTTCAGTACTTATCCTTTCTTCTTTGCTTTCTTTGTTTTCTTTTTTTTTTGTTGAAAGGAATAACTAAGAGACTAGTTAACAGCGATTTTGGTTGTACTGAATACCTGTTTATCTGATGGCTTGATATTTTTAACTGTAGAGTTCCCGCTTAAATTTTACAGAGGACTAAATGAGGAGAGACGGTACAGTTTGTTGCAAGCTCATGCCTTCTGCAAAACTCATTTGGAGCTATTTCAACCATAATGACTTCCGTTAATATTTTGTACAGCGTCACGCGAAAAGAAAACAGTTGTACAAAGAGATCAAAAACGTAGATTTCAATGTTGCTTAAAGGGAGGGAATTCCTTAAGGATGTCCAGGGATGACATCCTCTTTCCCATCAAGTTTTGTTCTTCGTTTAGGGATTATAGCGCAAGGGTTCCCTAATCAGAGAGCGGACTAGTAATATGGGGATAAGGAAATGATGAAAGCAGATGATAAAGGCAGCCGCAGGATCCCAGTTTGTTTCCAATTATTAGAAAGTGGGGAAGTGAAAGACGTAACTTCCACGGCTTCTGTACCACTGAGAACGCTTCTGAAATCTTCGGGAAATCATCAAAGATGCTCCAACAGTAGTGCTCTGCAACACAACTGAAGATTTTGAACTTCAAACTAGTTACCCAATCCATGCCTCTTTTCTCTTAAATAAGAGATGGAGATGGAAAGTCGTTCAAACAAAAAAGAATCGCTTTGGCCGGTGGATAACAGAAACAGTTTTTCCTCTATCGCAGACAATCATTTAATGTTGAGAGTTCTTTGAACGTCATGCATGTTCTGAATATTGAAGCGTTTTTGTTTGCAAGAAAGAGTAGCGGTATTTATCTTCGTGTCAAAACTGTGAAGCCTCTTTAAGCTTCACAACGGTAAGACGTCCGCTAAACTGTCTGAGAAGTTCTCGTATCCTGACCATTCGTAATGTGAAACGTACATTTCTTGAATTACAGAAGTGGAGGGTTGTTTTCAACTTCAAATACACTTCCTTAGGCATTAATGCCCCAATCTCACTTCCGCCCCTTCTTGGTCCCTTGATCGCCGCTGCTTCGGATGGATGAAGTCATGCAACAGAAAGTTCTTGACGAACCGTGTTGGAAAACATCAATACTAGTACATTTGACGGAATAATGCCCGAAGCGGATAACTAAAAGGTAACTAAAAATACGTATCTGATAGGATTTCTCCTCCAGAAATAATAATTGTCTTTCTTGCGGAGATTCAAACTTCTGATTTAACAGCGGTTTCTATGGCGCAATCCCAGCAGAAGAATTACTTGGATACAGGGAAAGCTGTACGTGTGCGGATGGGCTGGATTTCCGACCAGGCCGAGCTTGATCACAAAGTCCCACGTCTACTGTACACAGTAATCGCTCTGAGATTACCTTCATGGATGATGAAGTTTTAAGGTCCACTTAGCTATCTTTTCCGATGACTGTTGGTCGTAATCGGCGAAGGATAAGAGCGTTAACTAATCACTGCTATCATTTTTCTTGCCGAACAGGCCGCATTCTGATGGATGGTTGTTCTCTGGACGATTGTGAAATTCCATCCTTACACCTCCGAATGTGATCCACTCCAGAAGAACACCACAAGGAGGATACCACGGTAGATTCTTTCTCGTTGACCACCACGTCGCTGATCTCTTTAAGAGCGACACCGCTGACTGATTTCCGAGACTGAGGCCCTTCTTCTCAAGTGCGATTCGCCCGAAGGCGATGGAAACGGCAAAAGAATATCTCTCAACCCGATTCGTTGCGACCTCGTTCCGTTACTTCGAAGTTGGATAGAACACGCATATTAAGCACTAATCAGCTATGCGGTTGGAAACAATTCGCCATGGCACCAACATCGGATCCACCTCGGTAAATGCCAGATGAAGGAAACACGCTACAACTGCAAGTCTGATCGTGAGACGAAACTGTCTCTGAAGCAGACGTGAAAGAGGATCACAATGCGCCTCGATTTCCCTGATGATCGTTATCATATGGTCTTCCCAAAATGTATCTGGACCACCCGAGCCTCTGCTCCCGCACCTTCTGTCCAATTGGTCGAACATCCTCATCTCTTCTGAGGATAATTATCTATATCGCCTGACTGACAGAAATTTATAAATTGCGCTATTATAATTTTAATCACGAAACAGAATCTTGGCGACCATCAGAGTGCCCAGTGAGTGTGAATAGTAGCCTTCGGTAGCTTGCAGTAGAACACAAGAGAAAAGAGATGGTAAGAGAAGTTGGAAAGAGACACAAAACGCCTTGAATTAAGGTGAAGCACGAAGGCAAGTACAGCTGCGTTGCCGAGAATGTTGCTGGAACCAGTAGAACCGAAGCGACGTTGAAGGTGGAAGATGGTGAGTATCAACGTTTTTGGGCTCTAGAAAGATTTTCAAGTATCCCATTAGTGTTTTCCTTTTTATTCAAAAACAACCTTTGGTATTTGTCATTGATTCAGTCCTTCTTGTACAACTAATCGTCAATCACAGAGCACAAATAACATTTGGGTCCTTTTCATGTTCCTTTCCTTTTTTATGCTCAGATGAAAATCGACTCTCTTCTCGATCTGGTGTGTTCCTTTAGGCTAGTGACGGTTGCGAAGAGTGTTCGATTTTCATCTGGCTGAAAGTGTGTTTGCATCCACCAACTAACTGTATTCCAGCACTCGCACCCACATTCACAAAATGCCTGACGGATCAGTCGATAGCAATTGGCGAGCAATTAGTTCTTTTCTGCTCGGTGAAAGGCAATCCAAAACCAACTGTTGAATTCTACCGTGATGGTGTCAGAGTCACGTCATCAAAACGGATTTCTGTCGAGCACGATATCACAAACACACATTGGAGAGTGTTAATCAAAGAGACTACAAAGGAGGACTTCGGAATATACAAAGCCGTCGCGAAAAGTGTAGCTGGTGCTGCGATAACGTCGGCTTCAGTTTCACCGAAGGTGATCGTGCCAGTCTTCGAGCAGGAGCTAAGAAGAATCGAGATCAGGGAGAAGGAAGAGCTTCGAATGGAAACGAAAATCACCGGAACAGAACCTGTAGTGTCATGGTTCAAGGACGGACAGTCATTACAACACGATGAACGCCATGAGATCATTCAAGAGACATCAAGGAGTACTTACACGCTTTTGGTGAAGGAAGCGTACACTCACGACTCAGGAGTATACAGCGTACACGCGTCAAATGCAGCAGGAAGTGCGGAGAGTTCTGCCAGGGTAGACGTGATACCAGCGGTGGAAAAACCGAGGTTCGTGAAAGAGCTGACATCGACCGAAGTGAGATCAAATGAGACAGCAAGTTTCGAAGTGACAGTGAAGGGCACCGCTCCAATCACCGTTACATGGAGGAAGGATGGACAGCCGGTGAACATAGACAATGTGCACATAACGTCGAAGGAGGAGCTTAGCAGTGGAGAATTCTCTATTACTATAAGATCAGCCACAATGGACGACGTTGGGAAGTACACATGTGAAGCAACAAACGCCGCTGGTAAAACGGAGTCTACAGCAAATCTCACCGTCATCAAAGACATTGAAGTACCAATCTTCACCGAAGGACTTCGTTCAATCACTGTCAACGAAACGGAGAGCATCCAGTTGTCTACCGTCGTTACAGGATATCCTATGCCAACAGTGCAATGGTTTAAAGATGATCTCCCACTGCAGATAGACAATACACGACTCCTCGCAAAGGAAGAAGCCAGCGGACACTACGTGCTGAGTATTAGCGAGACAAGTATCAGCGATGAAGGAAACTATTCGTGCAAAGCAATTAATGAAGCAGGTGAAGCTTTCACAACGGCACGAATTGGCATTCTCAAAAAGACAGCAGCTCCACAATTCGCAGAGGCATTGCGACCAATTTCGGTGAAAGAAACAGAGACATTCAGTCTGTCTGTGAAAGTCACTGGTGAACCCGCACCGAAAGTCTCGTGGTTCAAAGATGACGTCGCGATTGACATCGACAATGTTCATTATCTGGTCAAAGAGGGTGGTCAAGGTAGTTACACTCTTACCGTCACAAGTTCGACGGTGACAGATGTCGGAAGCTATTCATGCAAAGCTATCAACGAGTATGGAGAGGCTCGTTCGGAGGCCACAGTCCACATTAGTAAGGAGACAGCAGCTCCTCAATTCGCAGAGGCATTGCGACCAATTTCGGTGAAAGAAACAGAGACATTCAGTCTGTCTGTGAAAGTCACTGGTGAACCCGCACCGAAGGTCTCGTGGTTCAAAGATGACGTCGCGATTGACATCGACAATGTTCATTATCTGGTCAAAGAGGATGGTCAAGGTAGTTACACTCTTACCGTCACAAGTTCGACGGTGACAGATGTCGGAAGCTATTCATGCAAAGCTATCAACGAGTATGGAGAGGCTCGTTCGGAGGCCACAGTCCACATTAGTAAGGAGACAGCAGCTCCTCAATTCGCAGAGGCATTGCGGCCAATTTCGGTGAAAGAAACAGAGACATTCAGTCTGTCTGTGAAAGTCACTGGTGAACCCGCACCGAAGGTCTCGTGGTTCAAAGATGACGTCGCGATTGACATCGACAATGTTCATTATCTGGTCAAAGAGGATGGTCAAGGTAGTTACACTCTTACCGTCACAAGTTCGACGGTGACAGATGTCGGAAGCTATTCATGCAAAGCTATCAACGAGTATGGAGAGGCTCGTTCGGAGGCCACAGTCCACATTAGTAAGGAGACAGCAGCTCCTCAATTCGCAGAGGCATTGCGACCAATTTCGGTGAAAGAAACAGAGACATTCAGTCTGTCTGTGAAAGTCACTGGTGAACCCGCACCGAAGGTCTCGTGGTTCAAAGATGACGTCGCGATTGACATCGACAATGTTCATTATCTGGTCAAAGAGGATGGTCAAGGTAGTTACACTCTTACCGTCACAAGTTCGACGGTGACAGATGTCGGAAGCTATTCATGCAAAGCTATCAACGAGTATGGAGAGGCTCGTTCGGAGGCCACAGTCCACATTAGTAAGGAGACAGCAGCTCCTCAATTCGCAGAGGCATTGCGGCCAATTTCGGTGAAAGAAACAGAGACATTCAGTCTGTCTGTGAAAGTCACTGGTGAACCCGCACCGAAGGTCTCGTGGTTCAAAGATGACGTCGCGATTGACATCGACAATGTTCATTATCTGGTCAAAGAGGATGGTCAAGGTAGTTACACTCTTACCGTCACAAGTTCGACGGTGACAGATGTCGGAAGCTATTCATGCAAAGCTATCAACGAGTTTGGAGAGGCTCGTTCGGAGGCCACAGTCCACATTACTAAGGAGACAGCAGCTCCTCAATTCGCAGAGGCATTGCGGCCAATTTCGGTGAAAGAAACAGAGACATTCAGTCTGTCTGTGAAAGTCACTGGTGAACCCGCACCGAAGGTCTCGTGGTTCAAAGATGACGTCGCGATTGACATCGACAATGTTCATTATCTGGTCAAAGAGGATGGTCAAGGTAGTTACACTCTTACCGTCACAAGTTCGACGGTGACAGATGTCGGAAGCTATTCATGCAAGGCTATCAACGAGTATGGAGAGGCTCGTTCGGAGGCCACAGTCCACATTAGTAAGGAGACAGCAGCTCCTCAATTCGCAGAGGCATTGCGACCAATTTCGGTGAAAGAAACAGAGACATTCAGTCTGTCTGTGAAAGTCACTGGTGAACCCGCACCGAAGGTCTCGTGGTTCAAAGATGACGTCGCGATTGACATCGACAATGTTCATTATCTGGTCAAAGAGGATGGTCAAGGTAGTTACACTCTTACCGTCACAAGTTCGACGGTGACAGATGTCGGAAGCTATTCATGCAAAGCTATCAACGAGTATGGAGAGGCTCGTTCGGAGGCCACAGTCCACATTAGTAAGGAGACAGCAGCTCCTCAATTCGCAGAGGCATTGCGGCCAATTTCGGTGAAAGAAACAGAGACATTCAGTCTGTCTGTGAAAGTCACTGGTGAACCCGCACCGAAGGTCTCGTGGTTCAAAGATGACGTCGCGATTGACATCGACAATGTTCATTATCTGGTCAAAGAGGATGGTCAAGGTAGTTACACTCTTACCGTCACAAGTTCGACGGTGACAGATGTCGGAAGCTATTCATGCAAGGCTATCAACGAGTATGGAGAGGCTCGTTCGGAGGCCACAGTCCACATTAGTAAGGAGACAGCAGCTCCTCAATTCGCAGAGGCATTGCGACCAATTTCGGTGAAAGAAACAGAGACATTCAGTCTGTCTGTGAAAGTCACTGGTGAACCCGCACCGAAGGTCTCGTGGTTCAAAGATGACGTCGCGATTGACATCGACAATGTTCATTATCTGGTCAAAGAGGATGGTCAAGGTAGTTACACTCTTACCGTCACAAGTTCGACGGTGACAGATGTCGGAAGCTATTCATGCAAAGCTATCAACGAGTATGGAGAGGCTCGTTCGGAGGCCACAGTCCACATTAGTAAGGAGACAGCAGCTCCTCAATTCGCAGAGGCATTGCGGCCAATTTCGGTGAAAGAAACAGAGACATTCAGTCTGTCTGTGAAAGTCACTGGTGAACCCGCACCGAAGGTCTCGTGGTTCAAAGATGACGTCGCGATTGACATCGACAATGTTCATTATCTGGTCAAAGAGGATGGTCAAGGTAGTTACACTCTTACCGTCACAAGTTCGACGGTGACAGATGTCGGAAGCTATTCATGCAAGGCTATCAACGAGTATGGAGAGGCTCGTTCGGAGGCCACAGTCCACATTAGTAAGGAGACAGCAGCTCCTCAATTCGCAGAGGCATTGCGACCAATTTCGGTGAAAGAAACAGAGACATTCAGTCTGTCTGTGAAAGTCACTGGTGAACCCGCACCGAAGGTCTCGTGGTTCAAAGATGACGTCGCGATTGACATCGACAATGTTCATTATCTGGTCAAAGAGGATGGTCAAGGTAGTTACACTCTTACCGTCACAAGTTCGACGGTGACAGATGTCGGAAGCTATTCATGCAAAGCTATCAACGAGTATGGAGAGGCTCGTTCGGAGGCCACAGTCCACATTAGTAAGGAGACAGCAGCTCCTCAATTCGCAGAGGCATTGCGGCCAATTTCGGTGAAAGAAACAGAGACATTCAGTCTGTCTGTGAAAGTCACTGGTGAACCCGCACCGAAGGTCTCGTGGTTCAAAGATGACGTCGCGATTGACATCGACAATGTTCATTATCTGGTCAAAGAGGATGGTCAAGGTAGTTACACTCTTACCGTCACAAGTTCGACGGTGACAGATGTCGGAAGCTATTCATGCAAGGCTATCAACGAGTATGGAGAGGCTCGTTCGGAGGCCACAGTCCACATTAGTAAGGAGACAGCAGCTCCTCAATTCGCAGAGGCATTGCGACCAATTTCGGTGAAAGAAACAGAGACATTCAGTCTGTCTGTGAAAGTCACTGGTGAACCCGCACCGAAGGTCTCGTGGTTCAAAGATGACGTCGCGATTGACATCGACAATGTTCATTATCTGGTCAAAGAGGATGGTCAAGGTAGTTACACTCTTACCGTCACAAGTTCGACGGTGACAGATGTCGGAAGCTATTCATGCAAAGCTATCAACGAGTATGGAGAGGCTCGTTCGGAGGCCACAGTCCACATTAGTAAGGAGACAGCAGCTCCTCAATTCGCAGAGGCATTGCGACCAATTTCGGTGAAAGAAACAGAGACATTCAGTCTGTCTGTGAAAGTCACTGGTGAACCCGCACCGAAGGTCTCGTGGTTCAAAGATGACGTCGCGATTGACATCGACAATGTTCATTATCTGGTCAAAGAGGATGGTCAAGGTAGTTACACTCTTACCGTCACAAGTTCGACGGTGACAGATGTCGGAAGCTATTCATGCAAAGCTATCAACGAGTATGGAGAGGCTCGTTCGGAGGCCACAGTCCACATTAGTAAGGAGACAGCAGCTCCTCAATTCGCAGAGGCATTGCGGCCAATTTCGGTGAAAGAAACAGAGACATTCAGTCTGTCTGTGAAAGTCACTGGTGAACCCGCACCGAAGGTCTCGTGGTTCAAAGATGACGTCGCGATTGACATCGACAATGTTCATTATCTGGTCAAAGAGGATGGTCAAGGTAGTTACACTCTTACCGTCACAAGTTCGACGGTGACAGATGTCGGAAGCTATTCATGCAAGGCTATCAACGAGTATGGAGAGGCTCGTTCGGAGGCCACAGTCCACATTAGTAAGGAGACAGCAGCTCCTCAATTCGCAGAGGCATTGCGACCAATTTCGGTGAAAGAAACAGAGACATTCAGTCTGTCTGTGAAAGTCACTGGTGAACCCGCACCGAAGGTCTCGTGGTTCAAAGATGACGTCGCGATTGACATCGACAATGTTCATTATCTGGTCAAAGAGGATGGTCAAGGTAGTTACACTCTTACCGTCACAAGTTCGACGGTGACAGATGTCGGAAGCTATTCATGCAAAGCTATCAACGAGTATGGAGAGGCTCGTTCGGAGGCCACAGTCCACATTAGTAAGGAGACAGCAGCTCCTCAATTCGCAGAGGCATTGCGGCCAATTTCGGTGAAAGAAACAGAGACATTCAGTCTGTCTGTGAAAGTCACTGGTGAACCCGCACCGAAGGTCTCGTGGTTCAAAGATGACGTCGCGATTGACATCGACAATGTTCATTATCTGGTCAAAGAGGATGGTCAAGGTAGTTACACTCTTACCGTCACAAGTTCGACGGTGACAGATGTCGGAAGCTATTCATGCAAAGCTATCAACGAGTATGGAGAGGCTCGTTCGGAGGCCACAGTCCACATTAGTAAGGAGACAGCAGCTCCTCAATTCGCAGAGGCATTGCGACCAATTTCGGTGAAAGAAACAGAGACATTCAGTCTGTCTGTGAAAGTCACTGGTGAACCCGCACCGAAGGTCTCGTGGTTCAAAGATGACGTCGCGATTGACATCGACAATGTTCATTATCTGGTCAAAGAGGATGGTCAAGGTAGTTACACTCTTACCGTCACAAGTTCGACGGTGACAGATGTCGGAAGCTATTCATGCAAAGCTATCAACGAGTATGGAGAGGCTCGTTCGGAGGCCACAGTCCACATTAGTAAGGAGACAGCAGCTCCTCAATTCGCAGAGGCATTGCGACCAATTTCGGTGAAAGAAACAGAGACATTCAGTCTATCTGTGAAAGTCACTGGTGAACCCGCACCGAAGGTCTCGTGGTTCAAAGATGACGTCGCGATTGACATCGACAATGTTCATTATCTGGTCAAAGAGGATGGTCAAGGTAGTTACACTCTTACCGTCACAAGTTCGACGGTGACAGATGTCGGAAGCTATTCATGCAAAGCTATCAACGAGTATGGAGAGGCTCGTTCGGAGGCCACAGTCCACATTAGTAAGGAGACAGCAGCTCCTCAATTCGCAGAGGCATTGCGACCAATTTCGGTGAAAGAAACAGAGACATTCAGTCTGTCTGTGAAAGTCACTGGTGAACCCGCACCGAAGGTCTCGTGGTTCAAAGATGACGTCGCGATTGACATCGACAATGTTCATTATCTGGTCAAAGAGGATGGTCAAGGTAGTTACACTCTTACCGTCACAAGTTCGACGGTGACAGATGTCGGAAGCTATTCATGCAAAGCTATCAACGAGTATGGAGAGGCTCGTTCGGAGGCCACAGTCCACATTAGTAAGGAGACAGCAGCTCCTCAATTCGCAGAGGCATTGCGGCCAATTTCGGTGAAAGAAACAGAGACATTCAGTCTGTCTGTGAAAGTCACTGGTGAACCCGCACCGAAGGTCTCGTGGTTCAAAGATGACGTCGCGATTGACATCGACAATGTTCATTATCTGGTCAAAGAGGATGGTCAAGGTAGTTACACTCTTACCGTCACAAGTTCGACGGTGACAGATGTCGGAAGCTATTCATGCAAGGCTATCAACGAGTATGGAGAGGCTCGTTCGGAGGCCACAGTCCACATTAGTAAGGAGACAGCAGCTCCTCAATTCGCAGAGGCATTGCGACCAATTTCGGTGAAAGAAACAGAGACATTCAGTCTGTCTGTGAAAGTCACTGGTGAACCCGCACCGAAAGTCTCGTGGTTCAAAGATGACGTCGCGATTGACATCGACAATGTTCATTATCTGGTCAAAGAGGATGGTCAAGGTAGTTACACTCTTACCGTCACAAGTTCGACGGTGACAGATGTCGGAAGCTATTCATGCAAAGCTATCAACGAGTATGGAGAGGCTCGTTCGGAGGCCACAGTCCACATTAGTAAGGAGACAGCAGCTCCTCAATTCGCAGAGGCATTGCGGCCAATTTCGGTGAAAGAAACAGAGACATTCAGTCTGTCTGTGAAAGTCACTGGTGAACCCGCACCGAAGGTCTCGTGGTTCAAAGATGACGTCGCGATTGACATCGACAATGTTCATTATCTGGTCAAAGAGGATGGTCAAGGTAGTTACACTCTTACCGTCACAAGTTCGACGGTGACAGATATCGGCAGCTATTCATGCAAAGCTATCAACGAGTTCGGAGAGGCTCTTTCGGAGGCCACAGTCCACATTAGTAAGGAGACAGCAGCTCCTCAATTCGCAGAGGCATTGCGACCAATTTCGGTGAAAGAAACAGAGACATTCAGTCTGTCTGTGAAAGTCACTGGTGAACCCGCACCGAAAGTCTCGTGGTTCAAAGATGACGTCGCGATTGACATCGACAATGTTCATTATCTGGTCAAAGAGGATGGTCAAGGTAGTTACACTCTTACCGTCACAAGTTCGACGGTGACAGATGTCGGAAGCTATTCATGCAAAGCTATCAACGAGTTCGGAGAGGCTCGTTCGGAGGCCACAGTCCACATTAGTAAGGAGACAGCAGCTCCTCAATTCGCAGAGGCATTGCGGCCAATTTCGGTGAAAGAAACAGAGACATTCAGTCTATCTGTGAAAGTCAGTGGTGAACCCGCACCGAAGGTCTCGTGGTTCAAAGATGACGTTGCGATTGACATCGACAATGTTCATTATCTGGTCAAAGAGGATGGTCAAGGTAGCTACACTCTTACCGTCACAAGTTCGACGGTGACAGATGTCGGAAGCTATTCATGCAAAGCTATCAACGAGTATGGAGAGGCTCGTTCGGAGGCCACAGTCCACATTAGTAAGGAGATAGCAGCTCCTCAATTCGCAGAGGCATTGCGACCAATTTCGGTGAAAGAAACAGAGACATTCAGTCTATCTGTGAAAGTCACTGGTGAACCCGCACCGAAGGTCTCGTGGTTCAAAGATGACGTCGCGATTGACATCGACAATGTTCATTATCTGGTCAAAGAGGATGGTCAAGGTAGTTACACTCTTACCGTCACAAGTTCGACGGTGACAGATGTCGGAAGCTATTCATGCAAGGCTATCAACGAGTATGGAGAGGCTTGTTCGGAGGCCACAGTCCACATTAGTAAGGAGACAGCAGCTCCTCAATTCGCAGAGGCATTGCGACCAATTTCGGTGAAAGAAACAGAGACATTCAGTCTGTCTGTGAAAGTCACTGGTGAACCCGCACCGAAAGTCTCGTGGTTCAAAGATGACGTCGCGATTGACATCGACAATGTTCATTATCTGGTCAAAGAGGATGGTCAAGGTAGTTACACTCTTACCGTCACAAGTTCGACGGTGACAGATGTCGGAAGCTATTCATGCAAAGCTATCAACGAGTTCGGAGAGGCTCGTTCGGAGGCCACAGTCCACATTAGTAAAGGAGACAGCAGCTCCTCAATTCGCAGAGGCATTGCGGCCAATTTCGGTGAAAGAAACAGAGACATTCAGTCTATCTGTGAAAGTCAGTGGTGAACCCGCACCGAAGGTCTCGTGGTTCAAAGATGACGTTGCGATTGACATCGACAATGTTAATTATCTGGTCAAAGAGGATGGTCAAGGTAGCTACACTCTTACCGTCACAAGTTCGACGGTGACAGATGTCGGAAGCTATTCATGCAAAGCTATCAACGAGTATGGAGAGGCTCGTTCGGAGGCCACAGTCCACATTAGTAAGGAGATAGCAGCTCCTCAATTCGCAGAGGCATTGCGACCAATTTCGGTGAAAGAAACAGAGACATTCAGTCTATCTGTGAAAGTCACTGGTGAACCCGCACCGAAGGTCTCGTGGTTCAAAGATGACGTCGCGATTGACATCGACAATGTTCATTATCTGGTCAAAGAGGATGGTCAAGGTAGTTACACTCTTACCGTCACAAGTTCCGGTGACAGATGTCGGAAGCTATTCATGCAAAGCTATCAACGAGTATGGAGAGGCTCGTTCGGAGGCCACAGTCCACATTAGTAAGGAGACAGCAGCTCCTCAATTCGCAGAGGCATTGCGACCAATTTCGGTGAAAGAAACAGAGACATTCAGTCTGTCTGTGAATGTCACTGGTGAACCCGCACCGAAAGTCTCGTGGTTCAAAGATGACGTCGCGATTGACATCGACAATGTTCATTATCTGGTCAAAGAGGATGGTCAAGGTAGTTACACTCTTACCGTCACAAGTTCGACGGTGACAGATATCGGCAGCTATTCATGCAAAGCTATCAACGAGTTCGGAGAGGCTCGTACGGAAACAAGTGTTTATGTGCAAAGTGAAGGTAAGGGGGAGTTTAAGATGTTTTTGCCAAGAACGCTTCTATGTATAACTTCGCTAGGTTGTGGTGTTGCGTACTAATCTTGCCTTTCACTTCATTTGCAAGATAGATTTCTTTCTACAAGTTTTTTTCAATTCATAATTCGGTGGAGATCGAATAACCCTCCGTTACTATTCAACTATTCATAACGCGATATTCGAACATAGCTGTGTTGTTTTTCAAATTCGATCCACACTGATGCTGTGTCACATTTGCACCTTCAACTAACTCTTCTTTCCAGCACTCGCACCTTCATTCACGAAATCGCTCACGGATCAGTCGATTTCTCTTGGCGACCAGTTGATTCTGTTCTGCTCTGTGAAGGGAGTTCCACAGCCAACAGTGGAATTCTTCCATGAGTCAGTGCGGTTGAAGTCCTCAAGTCGAATTTCTGTTGAACATGACAAGGCCAACACTCACTGGAGATTGCTGATTAAAGAAGCGAACGCTGAGGATCTTGGCAAATACCACGCGTCTGCCAAAAATGTGGCCGGCACTGCGATATCCGAAGCAACTGTTTCGGAAAAATCCGTTGCTCCAGTTTTCGAACAAGGGCTGAAACGAACGTCTGTAAAGGAAAAAGAAGAAATCCGTATGGAAGTGAAAGTCACAGGAACACAACCTGAAGTGACGTGGTTCAAGGACAACCAGCCGATCCAGCAAGATTCCGTTCACGAAATCATTCAAGATGTCTCTACTAAGACCTACACGCTTGTGGTCAAGGAAGCGCATCGCTATGATGCAGGAATGTACTCCGTAAAGGCTGCTAATGCTGCTGGAAGTGTGGAGAGTACAGCTGAGGTGGACGTCACTGAAGTTTTGGAGAAACCGTCGTTTGTGAAAGAGTTGGTATCAACCGAAGTGAAGATCAACGAGACCGTGAAGCTCGAGGTCACTGTGAAGGGCACTCCTGCTCCTGAAGTGACCTGGAAAAAAGAGGGTCAACCTGTTAACATAGACAACACGCATATTATCTCGAAGAGTGATCAAGCAACTGGAACGTTCTCCATCACAATAGCATCGGCAACATTGGAAGACGTCGGTAAGTACACTTGCGAGGCAACGAACGTCGCTGGTACGGCCGAATGCTCAGCCAACTTCGCGGTGATCAAGGACATCGAAGCGCCAGTGTTCACTGAAAAGCTTCAACCTATGGATGTGAAGGAAACCGAAAGTGTCATGTTATCCGTTACCGTAACTGGAACACCTACGCCTTCAGTGCAGTGGTTCAAGGATGACGTCCCCGTCCAGATAGACAATGTTCACCTGATTGCGAAGGAAGAAGGCAGTGGACACTACGTGTTGAGCATTAAGGAGGCTAGAACAACTGACCAAGGAAGCTACTCCTGCAAAGCAACGAACGAAGCCGGAGAAGCCAAAACAGAAGCCACGGTTCACGTCGCAAAGGAATCCCTTGCTCCTCAGTTCACCGAAACGTTGAGGCCACTCGAAGTGAAGGAGACGGAAACAGCAACTCTCTCTGTCACCGTCACAGGATCGCCGGAACCCAAAATCACTTGGTTGAAAGACAGCGTGCCAATCCAAATTGACGATGTGCACTTCTTGTCGAAAGACGAAGGCAGTGGTCACTTCACGTTAACCATTAAAGACTGCAAGGTTAGCGACATAGGAAGCTACAGCTGCAAGGCTACAAACGTCGCTGGTGAGGCAAAAACCGAAGCAAATATGGGCGTGGTCGAGGAGTTGGAATCACCTCACTTCACCGACGTTCTGAAACCGCTCGAAGTGGATGAGGGTAAGCTGGCAGAGTTGCATTGTACTGTTGTCGGTAAACCAGAGCCGGAGATTACCTGGTTGAAGAACGGACTTCCTATCCAAATTGATGAAAGGCATATTATCAAGAAAGAGGAGGAAGGCAAGCACACCCTCGTTATCAAAGATATGCGAGCCGAAGATGTTGGATCCTACACTTGTCAAGCAGTCAACAAAGCAGGCAAGGACGAAACTGCAGCCGAAATCAAAGTGCCCAAATATGGATTCGAGAAACAGAAAATTGAAGAAGTGCAGCCGATCTTCATCGAGCCGCTTCAGGAAGCTGTCGCAACGGAGGGCGAGACAGTGATCTTAGAGTGTCGTGTGAATGAAGAGTCGAAGCCAGAGATCCGATGGTTCAAGGACGACAAACCCGTTGAGCCCGGACCACACTTCGTCGTTGAAACAACCGAGAGTGGAAAGATCAAGCTGACCATTCACCACGCAACAAAAGAAGACATTGGTTCGTACCGCTGCGAGGCCATCAATAAGGCTGGTAAAGCAGAAACACAAGCCAAACTGCAGTATGCAGAAAGCAAGCAGGAGACGGTGACCGATGAGAGTGAGCAACTTCGAGAAATGGTGGCTGAAACGATGACCACCGCTGGTGACTTTTTACTCTTATTCACACCCTTTGCACGTTTCGTCCTTTTTTTCCTTTTGTCATGAGCTCATCATCCTATAGAGGACCCTTCCTACTATACTAATTGCCCTTCTAATAGATTTATTTGCAGCAGCTGTAGAGACAAAGGTTGGTAGAGGCCCACCGGAGTTTGTAGAACTGTTACGGTCCTGTACCGTAACGGAGAAACAACAAGCAGTGCTCAAATGTAAGGTCAAAGGCGAACCCACTCCCAAGATCAAATGGACCAAGGACGGAAAGGAGGTTCGTTTTCCGTCATTTTTTCGGTGGGAACTATTTTGCTCGTTTATCCCGAGGGATTTCAGGTGGAGATGACTGCCCGTGTCAAATGCGACTTCAAGGATGACGGTACACTTACACTGACCGTCGAGGAGGCTACTCAAAGCGATGCTGGCGAATACAGGTAACACAACAACAGTCCTTCAAATATGGTGTGAATAAGGGGTAGATAAGAGCAGGAAGGTTGCAGAGAATCATGCGAATCAGAGTATCGTCTGTTTTGCCGCGGCTAAGGGGGGAGGGGAGGGGGCATGATTGAATTATGCTCCGCAACAATCACATAGTTACCGAAAATATCAAGCTGAGTTGTCGTTTGCTGCAGTGCCGAACGTGGTTGGTAATGTGGGCCAGATAAAAACTATTTTCACTTTGGATTGGACACTTTTCAAACCACGTCGAACAATTTTCAAACCACGTCGGACGTTTTTCAAACCAAATTTGACACTTCTTAAGCCACTTTCGCTTGAAAAACGTCCGACGTGGTTTGAAAAACGTCCAAATCAAAGTGAAAATGGTATATTTTGGCCTAACGTTTCGACTTGTCCGTCGTTGTCAGAGGCCTAAAAAGTGGTTCGAAACTACCTATCCTTGGCGCTCGGCCGAACAAGATCAAGGATAAGTAGTTTCGAGCCACTTTTTAGGCCTCTGACGACGACGAACAGGTCGAAACGTTGGGCCAAAATAAATCTAGTCCACCTTACCAACCTCGTTTGGTCATAAGTAGCAGTCATGAGTAAAGATTCGAACAGCAGCACTTTTCTTATAGAGCTTTTATGAGTGCTCAAAGGATTGGTTTCAATAACACACACTTAGGAAGATAGAAAGCTGAAGTACGATCCAGATGGGATTAATTCCGTAGCCATTGTAACAGTTGGCAACTTTACCAAGAAGAATGCAGGGCATCGTTTTGTAAGGCCTTTCTCCATATATCGAATGACACCCTAGTCGTTTTGACCGATCCCCTCATTTGCGGGAAATTTAGTCTTGAACCGAAACACTTGCAAATGTCCGATCATTTATGACAATCTAACAGAACATCCTGTGGCTACTCAGTGACGGGGACTCAGAACCTTAGTTTTACTTATGAAAAGCGATCTTTGCATCGCTGTAATTTTGAGAACTCATCTTCGAACATGGAATTTCTCGTCCCTTTCCTCGAATCACCTTGGATCTCTAGATGCTACGCTGAGAACGAGCTTGGCTCCGCCTGGACTGAAGGTCCTATCGTCGTTACGCTGATCGGAGCCCCCGTACCGGATGGAGAAGCTCCAGACTTCATCCAACCAGTCCGGCCCGTGATGGTGAGTATTCATCTGTTATTGAGCCACTTCAATGCAACTACTTTTTACCATCAGGTGAACGAAGGCGAAACAGCAGTTTTGGAAGGAAAGGTATCCGGAAAGCCGAAGCCGACCGTGAAATGGTGAGTTATGGGAGTACTCCATCGCTAAGCATACAGACTTAGGCACTGGTTCCCTTAGGTACAAGAACGGCGAGGAAATCAAGCCGTCCGATCACTTCGTCGTCGAGTCGCTGGACGATGGAACCCAGCGTTTGACTGTAAAGAGCACAACAATGGACGATTTGGACGAGTACAGATGCTCCGCTTCGAACGAATTCGGAGACGTATGGAGCGATGTGACACTCACCGTCAAGAGTGAGTTCAATAATAAATAAGCAAAATATCCCTCGATTACCCAAATTAATGATATATCTCGTTTGAGGAAAACCACAAGAAGCCCCGTCGTTCACAAAGACTCTTGTCGAAGTGTCCGTTGTCGAAGGAGAAAGCGCTACCTACGAGTGCAAAGTTACCGGCACTCCGGAACCAGAAATCAAGTGGTTCAAGGTAAACTATTTTCACATTTATTTCTTGTGACGAGGGAAAACGACGATTATTTGCGCGCGTATTTCGCGTGCTATGAAGTAGACCGCCCGGCGAGGAATCACAGAAAGAAGTGGAAGCGTGACTAAATAGGGAAATTTTATTAAGGAAATCTAATGAACTAATGATTAGTAGGAAGCATACATAAAACATGCAGCAAAATAAATCAAAACACGTGTGAAGCACATGAATAGTAGGAAACGTACATTAAACTTTTAACGAATAAAACGGAGAACGAAAAGAACATTGAAATTGGACGTCAATGCAGACGGCGGGGATGGTATGGGTTCACTGGGAGTACGGTAACTGGGAAATCGCGGCGGGAACCTAACGTTGACAAACAGACATTGAGGTTTCGGTTATTTATTAGTTGGACTCACTTTATTAGTAGGATTGTTTCAGGACAAAGAAGAGATCTCCTCCACCGATGAGCACTTCGTTCAAACGAAGGAATCTGATGGCACTGCGCGACTCGTCATCAAATCCACGAAGGTAAGTTGAATAAAGTTCATTTCACCCCGGAAAATAAATAAAGTCGATTCCATTTTAGGTCAAAGACTCGGGAGAGATTCGTTGTGAAGCAACTAATCCGGCCGGAAAGGCTCGCACAGATGCTCCGCTGACGGTCACTCTACCAGATGAAGAGGTATAATTTTGATGCAAGATTATAAGTTTGCATTCTTGCCTGCAATATCCAATAATTCAAACCCCGTTGAGACTTCTTTAGTATCCAGAAGACGGGATGTGCAAGCCTAAAAATAGAGCTGAAGATCATTGTTATCTTATCGCTTCACTTTCAGGTTGCTCCAGAGTTCGCTCAAGATTTGCAAGCTTGTTCAGTTAATGAAGGTGAACTGGCCAAGTTTGAGTGCAAGTAAGCAGCTTTTGGATATTGGATTGTTTTTCTGAAAAAAAAGCGCGGAGAATTGCCATTTTCAGAGTTAAAGGCACCCATCTGGCTGTCAAATGGTTCAAAGATGGTCAAGAGCTGAAGCCTGGTGATGGTATTCAGATCGAATCACTGCCAGATGGTACAAATCGGGTAAGATTGCATTTGGATTCTAGGATTTTCCTTTTGAAAAAATATAAATTGGAGCCGGTTTCAGTTGACCATCGATAAGACGAAAATGGCCGACCAGGGCAACTATCGCGTCGAGGCGACGAATCCCGCTGGCTCGATGAGCAGCAAGGCGCCACTTTCCATTCAAGGTAGTCGCGAATTGATTCTCTTGTGGTCAGAACTTCTGTGAGATCGATACCTTGCAGCTCCGGAAACGCTGAAGATAAAGCGACCACTGGAAGATGTTACGGTGGACAAGGGAACAAAGATTTTGCTCTCCGTCGAAGTAGAGGGACAGCCGAAGACTATCAAGTGGTACAAGGGATCCGAGCAGGTCACCACCACAAGGTGATCATTTTCTTCAGTTGGACATTAGGAGCCAGATTGTAAGAGAACAGCGAGAGGTGTCTTTCTGGCTCGCTGAGGCGAGTCAAGTATAGACGTGCATCATCACATGATGTTGGAAAATGGTGGAAAGGAAGCCGGTTGATGTGGTTGTCCTCATTTCATTCAAATTATGGTTAGGAAATTTGTCAGATAGAAGACGTAGTTCCTCACTCTCGAAGCTCCCACTGAATGGTTAATGATTGAATTTGAAAAAAACGAGTTAAATGGGGGCTTTTCAGAACGACAAAGATCGAAAAGGTGTCCGATGTCGTATACAAGCTTGAGGTGGAGAACTGTGAGATGACAGACGCCGGTGCCTACCGAGTAGTCCTGTCCACTGAGAGCGAATCTGTCGAGTCTAGCTGCACCGTCACTGTGAAGGACACCACCACCAAGGTGAGATTTTTCAAATATTTATTGCCTAATCAGCAGTGTTTCGAAACCACCAGCATCCTCGTTGAACCTACTTTTTACAGGTGCAATTGCCTTCGTTCAAGAAAGGTCTCAACGATCAAGCTGTACCGAAGGTATGTAAGATTCTCACCTCGCCAGTTTGGACTTTCCGTTGAGATCCTTTGATATCATCTTTTTTCTTCTTTTTTTGCTGCTTTTCTAAACTTAATTCTGTGTACTTTAGGGCCAGTCTCTCGTACTCGAAGTTGAGATCGAAGGAAAGCCGAAGGTGGTGAAATGGTACAAGAATGGCGACGAGCTGAAAGACGTCAAGGCTGAGGACATGGGAGATGGAAAGTACCGTCTCACTATTCCTGACGTGAGTGAGCTTAGAGTGCACTACGGAGGGCTGAATATAATATATTTGGGTAGTGAACGTGAACAGAAAGCGACTGGGCCCGAGCTTTCTCGGTATTTTCTACCCAAATCGACGAGTCGTTCGTCAATCTCTACGGGGTTTCCGTGATCGAAGGAGACTAGTCGCTGTCAGATAGCAGTACTTCTTCGCAGTACAGATGTCAAAGCTGTCTTATTAAATGAAATGAAATTACCGACTCAATCAGTTACGCATTCACCTCCAGATCATCTTTTTGTATATTTTTCACGTTTTGTAATGCCAGCACAAAATTTTCAAACCGTTTGCAATGGCTACCATTCGAACATGGCTTTTTCAATGACTAGATAAAGTAAATCTACAATATCGCAAATCTACAATAAAATTCGTAGCGCGCTAAAGGATGTGATCAAACGCGATCCGTCAACCATAAATCGAGCAGACTGAGTCTCGCAGGCGATTTTTCACCTGTTATAGGTAAACTGTTGTTAGTCATTATAGGTAACTTCGGTGTTGCCAGATCAACTTTTCTGAGGAAAAAGTTGCTATATTTTGTTATGCTCTAGAAGTACCTCTTTGTAGAGATAACTTTCAATCATGATTGTGTTGCTCACCTGGGTGAATTTGAAAAACCAATGAATAAACAAACAAATATGTTAAGGATGAAGGTATGAAAAGGCTAAATGCGTAAAACCCGCTGTGTAGTACCAAGTAGGTCGCGAAATCTGGCTTCTGGCAAGTAAGTACTGATTGGGAGGAAACTGATTCCTATGGAGTTCGTTCCATAAAACTATTTATTCACAAAAAACTGTACTAAGTCTAAATCTGAAAAACTATACTGGAACTATAACTTACACTCCTTGATAGATCAATGCTTTCAGTTCAAAGATTCCGATGTCGGAGAATACAGCGTCACTGCCGAGAACGAATGTGGCGAAGTGGAGAGCAAAGCCAAGGTAGGTTTTGGCATTATGTTGGGTAACAGCTTTAAAATTAACCTTCGTCATTTAGGTGACACTACAAGAGCCCACAGACGATGGGAAGACCGGCAAACCAGAAATCGTCTCCGGGCTTGTGCCGACCACGGTGAAATGCGGTGAAACAGCCGTGTTCACTGTGAAGGTGAAGGGACCAGTGAAGGCCGTGAAGTGGTAAGCGAATTCATCTCCAAGGCTTCACTCAGCTACTCAAATAAATGAAAAAGCACCTACCTTCTATGCACCTTTTCTATACAGGTACAAAAACGGAAAAGAAATTCCTGACGCAAAAACCAAGGACAACGGTGACGGTTCGTATGAGCTGCTCATTCCCGATGCGAAGAAGGACGATACCGCTGACTATAAGGTGGGTAGAATTCCACCCTGGGTAGTGAGCTATGGAACAAATCACGTGTTCAGGTGGTCCTTTCCAATGATGCCGGCGATGCAGACTCGTCCGCCGCGTTGACTGTGAAACTGCCACAAATTGAAATCGTCAAAGGACTCCAGGATACTACCGTACCCCAGAAGGAGACTGGTGTTCTTGAGATCGAAACCAATCAGAAACCGAAACAGGTGAAATGGTGAGCAGCTTACTATTATACAGAAAGGAAATCCGATGTTTTTCTTACGAAAGGGTAGGAATGGTTTATTAACTGCGATTTCGACATTTTTCCTATCATATCAGCCATCTCCTACTCGAGCTATTCAGAGGCCATTTCAGCAGTTTCTTGTGGCTCCAAAATTTCCGACGTCTTCTCAACTCTATGCAATTGTCGTTCTAGGTACAAAAACGGCAAGGAGATTACTCCTTCAGACAAGCCACAGGCGAAACAAATCGACGACAACAAGTATCAGCTAGTCATTCCCGATGCCGGAAAGGACGACACTGCCGAATACAAGGTATTTATTCACTTTAGGAGCGAAAGGTCTCACTTTTCCGGGTGAAATCACAGGAAAAGCAGGGGCAACTTTCTGGGGTACTTCGAAACTTTAAAAGTTCAAAATTTTCAAAAATGAGGTGAAGGATCATAATCATCGTCTACTCGTCCCACGTGACTTTTTTCCGCTGATTCAAAAAAGACAAGATGGAATTTCAAGCTACTTAGTATTGTTCGAGCTCATTTCACGGATACTTGTCTATACAAACCGGTAGATATTGTGTACAGGGAACAAGCGAATAGGGGTAAATGTAACAGCGGGAAGATACGGATAGAAGCAAAGTGTTCTCCTTCTTCTTGGCTTCCTCTGCGATTCCGGCAGACACGCTTCAGTCAATCACCTAGTTGCTGATAGTCATAAGCTAATGATGATAAAATATTTTTCCAAATTTCTTGTGTTATTAGTATTTTTATAGTATGAGTTTGGTGCTTAGGATCGCTCTATTTCTATGACTAATGCATTTGTTTTTTAAAGCACGTCTATAGTAGGCGTAAGTAAATAAGTCAGTGAATAATAACAAATGATCTAAATTCAGGTGGTGCTCACCGATGACGACGGCAATGAGGCCGAATCAAGCTGTGCACTGACCGTGAAGCTTCCATCTGGCATTGAAATCGTGAAGGGACTCGAAGATGCCACTGTTCCAAAAGGACAGCAAGCCGTGTTGGAGGTGGAAACTTCCAAAGCACCGAAACAAGTCAAATGGTACGGTAGTGTTTACCATTTACTATTTATTGACATGGGTGACCATATAGAACAGCTCCAGATAGGCCCGCGACGCGGGTTCGAATCGCGCCTGAGCCGCGATTTTTGCGACGGTCCTGGCCCCATCATTATAATATTTTTTAATCTGCTCTGAATATTTTTTAATCAGCTAGTGACCCGCGAAACGCGGTGATAAAATTAGAATTTCATCATATAGAACTCATAGTTAAGTGTGCAGGAGTAATGCTAACAATAATAATACGGCAACTAATAATAAGGCGAATAAGGCAACAAAGCAACTATTAAAGTTAGAAGATAACAGCTTAGGATTCAGGATCAGATATTAGATTACATAGGAAGCGAAAAACACCAAAAATAAAACCATAAATGAATTGCTTCTGGAAACAAACGCTTATCCGTCACTCATTTGGAAACTAATACTTCGATGAAAGGGGGCGTTACATGCTGTTTACATTTTATATGATTCTTTGAAAAATGCCTTTTGGGTACAAAAATAGCAAGGAGCCTACGCCCTCTGATAAGCCTGAAATGAAGAATAAAGCTACTTTCAAGGCGATAAAAATTTAGGAAACATAGGATCAAATACGAGGCTTCTATTTTAGCAGAAAAACCTCAATGAGTAAACAATAAGTGAATTACTATGGAACCAAACGTCTATTTACCGCGCTTTTGAAGAATAAAACCTCGAGGAAGGGAATGCTGTCTTTTTTCGTTTATTTTTTTTACCCGATTCTTTAATTAAATACCTTTCAGGTACAAGAATGGCAAGGAAATCACGCCTTCTGATAAGCCTGAAGTGAAGAAAGTCAGCGACACGAAGCATCAGCTTGTCATTCCCGACGTTGCCGGAGAGGATACTGCCGACTACAAGGTGGAAATCACTCGGGGATTTTTATATTTTAAAAATTCTATTTCTTTGTGACTTTTGAAAAACACTTACTCTTAGGTTGTGCTCATCGACGACGACGGCAATGAGGCCGACTCGAGCTGTGCGCTGACCGTCAAGCTTCCATCCGGTATCGAAATCGTGAAGGGACTCGAAGACGCCACCGTTCCAAAAGGACAGCAAGCCGTGTTGGAGGTGGAAACTTCCAAAGCACCGAAACAAGTCAAATGGTACGGTAGTGTTTACCATTTACTATTTATTGACGTGGGTAACCATATAAAATGGCCACGGATAAGCCCAAGGTCCGGGTTCGAATCCCTCCTGAGCCGCAATTTTCGCGATGGTCCTGGTCCCATCATCATGATTTTTTCTAATCTGCTTGGTAGTAACCCGCAGAAAGCGGTAATAAAACTAGAATTGCATGATATAGAACCTATAGTTAAGTCTGCAGGAGTAATGCTAACAGCGAGTAAGGCAGCAAAGCAACTATCATAGTTAGCAGACAATAATTTAGGAAACATAGGATCAAATAGTGAATTTCTTAGGTAACAACTGAATTGCTTGTGGGAACAAACATTTATTCATCACTCTTTTGGAAACTAAAACCTCGATGGAAAAGAATGTTCCATGCTGTTTACATTTTATACTATTCTATGAAAAAATGTCTTATAAGCCCAAGAAAGGGGCAAGAAGCTTACGCCCTCTGATGAACCTTAAGTGAGGAATAAAGCAGTATCGAGCTGACAAAAATTTAGGAAACATATGATCAAATACTACGCTTCTACTTCAGCAGAAAAACCTCAGTAACAAAGCAATAAGTAAAATATTAAAGAACTAGACGTGTATTTTCCGCCCTTCTGAAGAATAAAACCTCGAGGATGGAGGGTGCTCTCTTTTTTGTTCATTTTACCCGATTCTTTGATTAAATACCTTACAGGTACAAGAATGGCAAGGAAATCACGCCGTCTGATAAACCTGAAGCGAAGAAAATCAGCGACACAAAGCATCAGCTTGTCATTCCCGACGTTGCCGGAGAGGATACTGCCGACTACAAGGTGAAAATCATTTGAGGATTTTATATTTGAGAATTTTTATTTCATCGGGACTTTTGAAGAACACTTTCTCTCAGGTTGTGCTCATCGACGACGACGGCAATGAGGCCGACTCGAGCTGTGCGCTGACCGTGAAGCTTCCATCCGGCATTGAAATCGTTAAAGGTCTCGAAGACGCCACCGTTCCTAAAGGACAGAAAGCTGTCTTGGAGGTGGAAACCTCCAGAGCACCGAAACAAGTCAAATGGTACGGCCTTGATCCACCACAAAAGTTCACCCTTTTCTAGAGTTATCCTAGCTATATTAACCCTTTTCAGGTACAAGAATGGTAAAGAACTTACGCCGTCTGACAAGCCCGAAGTGAAGAAAATCAGCGACACGAAGCATCAGCTCGTCATTCCGGATGCGACTGAGGACGATACTGCCGATTATAAGGTGAGGCCGCCTTGAAATAATGTTTTATTCATTTATTAAACAGCTTATTGACTTATTTTATTATTTATTTACGTCGCCAATAAACGCGCCAACTGTGAAAGTTGTTATTGAAAAAAAAAACATGAAAACAATGAAGATCAGCAAACCATGTAGAAACATTCTGATGGCTGTTAGGGCGACTAAAACTGAATTCATTAATAATCATGCCATTAATAATCATTCTAGAGAACTAAACACATGTAGGCCACATAGTATCGATCGAGGCAGTACTTGGAATTCTAGTGCCAGAGACGGTTACTATGCCCTTGGAGAAACTTTCTTAGAGAAGCAGATTCCGGTTAATCTGGTTAATCTTCCCACCATGAAAGACAAATTTATTGAATTTTTTTTCTTACATTTGTAACAAGTTTTCTCCTAGGTCGTGCTCACCGACGACGACGATAACTCAGCCGACTCCTTCTGCGCGCTCACCGTTCGACTTCCCGACAAGGAGCCCAAGATCATCAAGGGACTCGACGACCGTACCTTAGCCGCCGGTCTACCCACAATTTGGGAGGTTGAGGTTCGAATATCGACATTTTGTGTCCCTAGTTTCGTGTCGACACCTCTCCTTTTCTCAGACGGAAGGATCACCGCGAACCGTAAAATGGTACAAAAATGGCAAAGAGCTGACAGGCGCCACAGCTGCACAAATGAAGATCTCGAAGATCGACGATAATCACTACGTACTTGAGGTTTGTTGGTGTTATTCCCAGTAATCCCACTAGCCGTTTTTTTAAAGTTTGAATTAAATTTCAGAAAAAGAAAATTCGAATTTCAGATTCCAAAGTGCGTCGTCGATGACACTGGCGACTACAAAATCGAGGTTGAGAATGACGCTGGCAAAGCGAACAGCACCGGAAAGGTAAACAAAGAATGATCTCTGGAAACTCTGAAAGACACTCTGAAGACTTACATTCATTCCAAGAAGTATAGAAGATTTTAAAAACACACTTCTTCGGTAGCTGAGTCCTAGTCTTTCAGTCAAGTGGAACTGACTAAAAGTAAAGAGATCAACTCCTTGCCGTTATTCCCAATTGATATTTATAAATTTTTTTTTCGTAGAGGAGTACACTCACTCCAGCCAAATTTTCTTCCAATGCTCTTTTTCAACTAATTTAATGCGACTTTCTTCTTTATTTAAGTTGATTAAATTTGATTATGAAGCACCCCGTTCAAAAATGTGGAGTCGCGGGAAAGGCTACTTTTGTCTTCTGGACATTCTATTTTCGGGATCCAGAACTCGGTGAAAATTAGTGGTACAAACAAGGATAACGAAGAATGGGCTGTTAAACTATAAACGACACTACGAGAAATGCGAAAATGGAGAACGCGAAGCTGAGAAGAACAGCAACGGATTAATTGCCATCTTATTTTTAATGTTCTGCCGGCATTTAAGTAGAGTCTGTTCCTTTTAAATTTTGGAAAATGCCGCTGACGTCAACGGAGACTGGGCAGGAGCGTCTGAGAGTCCCAGATTAAAATTCAATCTGAGCTGTTTCAGTTGACTGTTGAGCCACAGCTGACATTCCTCAAGCCGCTCAAGGACCAAGAGATCACCGAGGGTGAAAACGCCGAATTCCAAGTGGAAACGAACGCTAAGCCACGAGTAGTCAAATGGTAAGACGTTTTTTGCTTTTACATTCTGGATTTACGGCAATATTGTAAGATCAGGTAAAGGAAACTAGACAATTATAAGAAAATCTTGTTAATACTCATTTACGTGGTCAGTAAGGATTTTCAATTCTTGATTCCAATCGAACTGTTGCAGATTTTCACCGAAGATTTCTGTAGTTTCTGCCAAACTAATCAAGGTAGTCATATAATCGAGCTTTGGTAAAACTCAAACTATTCAGCTACCATGGGAAAAGGGATATTTGAAAAAGTTGAAAAAAATGAAAGGGGGTGGACTATCCTGATTTTACCCCTTCGAATTGTTGCTTTGCTTCTTCTGGTAAAAAATGTGCGAATCCTTTTCTCGTGTATGGTACGCACTGAAACGATTCTCCTCTAGGTACAAGAACGGTCAAGAGATCACGCCAGATTCCCGATTTGTTGTTACCGAAGACGAGACCAAGTTCAAGCTGGTCATCAAGAACGCCACCAGAGACGATGCGGCTGACTACAAGGTCAGTCGATACCCTTTTTCCATGGCGGACTACTTCCGCTGTTCCATTTTTGCCCAGATTCAATCCTATCCGGTATTACAGATTGTGCTTTCCAACACGGCCGGAGACGCTGATTCCTCTGCGAAGCTTACAGTTAAGAGAGCTAAGCCTGGAGTTCCGAAGATCATCAAAGGCCTCGAGGACCAGGTGGAAAAATTATCAGTTTTCATAAATCACATAGCACAAGAAATTCGAAAGACATCCAAAAGTTCTGTCATAGCTAAGTAGTGAATTAAACCTCTACCAGAACATCTCGGGCACATTTATTCAAGAATACCAAAAAGTGCCACTGCTATCCAAATGGAAGTGGGTTAAAACAAAGTTCTGTAAGTAGAAAGTAACAAACTTAGAACCAGTTCAATCAATATTCAAAGCAAATAGGAGCAAATGAGAAACAATGATACAAAAGGCAGATGCACCCCAAAGTTGAAGGCAGAATCGCAGTGCAGTCTGGATAATGGTGTCCGGCTCGCCAAGCTCCCCTTCATAAGGGTTGAAATGGTCCTCTTTCAGTAAATCCTCCTTCCAAGGATAACAAGAATTTTTCCTGTTTTCAATTTCCTTAAGACTTACTCCCAAGTTAGATCTGGAGTTGTCTTTTCTGAGGACTTTTTCTGCAAAAATAGTCAGTATTCAGGTGGTCGCCAAGGGTGCATCGCTGGTGTTTGAAGTGAAAGTCGAAGGTGAAGTGGACGAGTTGCGTTGGAGCAAGGATGCCGCACCCATTACAGCTGGGGCGAACGCCATCATTGAGAAGATCGACGACAAGACGTACGTGTTTCTAATACGAGTGCCCATTGAAAATATAATAAAATTGGTAGTAAAACTACAGATAGTATTTCTAGAAGGGCACATAAAGGCTTAAAAGCCAAACTGGCAAGACAACTCAATGTCAGGGTAACGTTTTACCTGCATTCGAAAAAAATCCGAAGTAGGAACTTGAGAAGTTAACGGGCTATCGCAGGGAGGCACCTGGGGAAGCGACACGCGAGAGCACCAAGGATCATAGTTCAGAATACCATACCCCATTCTAAACCTGAGTAATTTATTTGTTCATTTATTTATTCATAATGCGCTGTTACATGCGCCAAAGTACATATAACAGATGTAAGTAATCCCAAGCAGTATGCCTAACTACAAGTGGAAAGCAGAGTGAAATAAAACAAATAGGATTGGATCTAGGAAGATGTGACTTTTCAGCTATCGACTGACCATCCCGAAGGCTGATCTCGACGACGCCGGCCACTATTCAGTGGAAGCTATCAACGAGACTGGAAAAGTAAGATCCATTTGTGCCTTCCACTCCGAGCTCGCTAGTTTTATGTCCATTTCAGGCCGCCTCTGACGCAAAGGGTGAAGTCGACGAGAAACCAGAAATAGTCAAAGGACTCAACGACCTCGAAGTTTCCGAGGGAGACGACGAAGTGTTCAAGGTGGAAGTCTCGGTGCCTGTGAGAACCGTTAAATGGTGAGCATCATACCCTTGGTATATTTCTTTGCCCAAATAAAGTTCATTGATTTATCATTCAGGTACAAAAATGGTCAGGAAATCAAGCCGTCAGTGCATCTTGAGCCGAAGAAGATCGGTCCCAAGAAGTACGAACTGATCATCAACCGTGCGGAACTCGACGACGCTGCCACTTTCAAGGTATCTACATGCTTCATCGATTTAGGACGATCAATAACTAATGATCGATCGTTTATTAGGTCGTGCTCTCGAACGCTGCCGGTGAATGTGATTCGTCGGCTCAACTGACCGTCACTAAGCCCAACATTCTGAAGATGCTCGAAGGCCTCAAGGACATTGATGTCGACGAAGGACAGCCGCTAGAGCTCAAGGTCAGTTCTTCCCTACGCGAAATTTTTATAAATAAAATGCGAGAAATTTCCCACGATGTGTTTTCTAGCCACCTCGTGATCTAGGATACCAGTTTTGAAGCGAAATTTTCCAGGTGAAAGTAGAAGGAATCCCGAAGGTTGTCAAATGGTACAAAAACGGCCAAGAATTGGCGCCAACTGACGCCGAGCTGGTGAGATATCGTAATCTCTTCAAAAACTGTCGTGAAAATCTGAAAATATCGATTTTGTTCAGAAAGAGAACCCTGAAACCGGCGAGTACTCACTGCTCATTCCGCAGTCGAAGAAGTCGGATGGTGGAGCCTATCGTGTCACATTGGCTAACGACAAGGGAGAGATCTACAGTGGTGCCGTGGCGCACGTTAAGGTAAGGAAATTCTGGGCACAGATTCGCGGGAGAAAACGAACTGTTAGCCGTCAGATATACCCGAAACCCCACTAACCGCAATTTGTGATGAATCGCGATTACTGGGCTAACCACTATTGCTTGTAGGGTTACTGACCAGCC
Source organism: Nippostrongylus brasiliensis (assembly GCA_030553155.1). Lineage (NCBI taxonomy): Eukaryota > Metazoa > Nematoda > Chromadorea > Rhabditida > Heligmosomidae > Nippostrongylus > Nippostrongylus brasiliensis. The sequence goes on from CP130732.1 coordinate 14,663,724, forward strand.
TGTAACTATGGTAAATTTCACGGTTGCCGGCAGGATTGTCTCAGAGACGTGTACCACGGACCCTGGTTCAGGGTTAACAGTTTAGCCTTTTATGCTAGGAAAATGGCATTAATCGGAGCTGTTCCAAATTTGTACCCTGTATTTCTAGTAGAAGTCGCTTACTGCAGAAAAAAGAACGAAAGAAAGAAAGAAAAAGAGGAGGAGGAGGAAAGAGAGGAGGAGGAAAAAGAGAGAGAATACTCGGTAGTTGATTTGCCACCGTTGAGACTCTGCGAGTAACCTCAACACGAGAGGTCACTTAAGCTGTATACCACTGATTTTTTTAATGATTTTTGTCGACGAGGAGACAATTTCAGACGGTTAAACCAAAGGACACTGGAATCGCAGCAAACTTCCTCTCACCTCTGGAAGATACCGAAGTGGCTGAAGGAGAAACGCTCACGCTGAAATGTGTCGTCGCCGGCGAGCCGTTCCCGTCTATTGTTTGGTAAGTTGAAACCTTCCAGAAGTTTCCCCTCAGACTGAATTTCGTCTTACAGGACAAAGGACGGAGTGGAACTGGAGAAAGATGAGCGTGTGGTGATGCGAGTTGCCCTCGATGGAACAGCGACGCTGAGAATCCGCGACGCTCGCAAGTCCGACTTCGGCCAGTACCGTATAACTGCCACCAACGAGGCTGGAAGCGAGACGAGCTCATGCCAGGTAAGAGTCGGTTGTCATTCATCTACATTCAGATTGGAAAATATGAGCAAAGCAGTCAATAATATGTTAAAGCAAAAACCGCAAAAATAAATAATAACAAGCAACTGAACCACTGCCCAAAGGAGGTGAACACAGAAAGAATAATAAAATCAGAAAACGTGAAAATTATTTGAGTAATTTCACAATTCCTTTGCTCCCCATAAGCAGTGATCAACTCTAGCTGGTCAACCTAGTAGTGCTGCCGAAATAACTGCCCACCTTTTAATGATGTTACGATGAGAAAATTTTGACTAGTACTTCGTTAACGTTCACAAGCCCTCTCAGTTCCTTGCTTCTTATATTTATATATATTATATATTAAATTTTTATGATTTTTATCACGCATATCCTAGGTGACCGTCAAGGATAAGGGCGAACAACCATCAAAACCACGTTTCATCATTCCGCTGAAGTCGTGCGAAGCCGAAATTGGAGAGAACAAGATGTTCGAGGTTAAGATCCGAGGTTTCCCGAAACCCACACTACAATGGTTTGTCGAATTCTGTCATTGAAAACTGGTTGGGTGCTTGGGACTGCCTTTTACCTATTGGTTTTCAGGCTTCTCAACGAAAAACCAATCCAGTTCGACGAGCGCGTGACCGTTGAGGATATGGGTGCTGGAAACTACTGCCTTACCATCAAGGATGTGAGTGAATCGTTCTTATTTCCTCAGCCATTAGTATTACACTTATTGGCTTGGTCGGAAATACCATCGAGTACCTAGGCGTCTTGATTATTTATTTTCTTATTTTCAATAATATTATACAATCAGTATAGGCGTGACACAAAGAGGAACATCAATAACCATTTAGCAACCGCTAATGATTGCAGGTGAGAGATTCCGACTTCGGAACGCTACGCTGCATCGCTACCAACGATCTCGGAAAGGACGAATGTCAAGCGGAATTCGACTGCTCTGGTGCGTTTTTTTTTCTCGAAATTTTTCACGAATTTCGGAAAATCCTGATCCTGAGCAGAGCTATAGCGATATAAATGCTAAATAAAAAAGAAGATTTTCGAATAAAAAGGGCTCGTTTCGTCCCTACATTAAGACGAGCAAATAATAGAAGTAGTAGAATCTCTCCGGAACTCATCAGTAAATAGGGAGACTCTTAAAAGAAAAAGTAGAAATTAATAAAGTGAAACTAACCTCCATATCGGATAAAGTGATTTTGCAATACCGGTTCCTACTTGAAAAGGATTTCCCCATTATTTTGTTTTCGAATGTTGTTTTTAAGGACCTCGCGCCGGTCGCGAAAAAGACGACGATCGCTATCCGCCCCGCTTCAACGTGCCGCTCTGGGATCGACGAATTCCGATCAACGATCCGCTCTCCATTGAATGTCATGTCGATGCGAAGCCAACGGCTGAGATCGAGTGGTTCAAGGATGGTGGGTGGCTCTTCCGCATTTCAAAATTATTGTCCAATTTTTTCCCACAACGTTTTGATCTCGATCACTTACGGGGACCGTCTTTCTTGATAGTCGCGTCGCCTTTATTCAAATTTGATGCTGCACTCCCTTTGCTAAGTTACCACATTGCTATTTCGTCTTAGAGCTCCATGTGGGCTGCCTCGATGGCAGCTCCTTGAGCACCGCTTTCTTGTATGAGATCATCGATCAGCCCTGTGATTGTGACATTTTTCCTCAATCAACCGACCTGCCAAGCTCGGTTTGACGCTGATATCGATATCCTTTTCAGCTGTTTCTAGGCTAGGTATGGGTTTCTGTCTGGGACGGGATTGAACCCTGACCGTCAAGATCATGAGCGTAAGCTCTTAACCTGTCGGCCAACCCGTTCCACAAAGTTGTTTTCCGAAATGCGATTCGTATTGTTCTAGGAAAGAAACTGGAAGCGTCCGAGAGCATCGAAATCAGAAACTCGTCCGACGGAGCCTGCCGAGTGCGAATTGCCAAGTTCGGAAAGGAAGACGTCGGTGTGTACATGTGCGTGGCAAAGAATCCACTCGGTGTGGCCGATACTCGATCTAACTATTCGGTCGAAGGTGGGCAGAAGTCTTAGATTACATAGTTATTTATTTGTTCATTTGTAATGAAACCTGAAACTATCCATATTTGACAAAAAACTAAAAAATAAGTGAAATAGAAGAGGCTAGTACTGCATACCTGGAATCTGTCGTTAATATTTCACAATTTCTTAACTATAGGTACACTAAATCCTTATCCTAGGGGAAAAAAGAACACAATCGACATGGAGTTCCGCTTATTGTTGTTGTTTTTACCCACGCATTTTGTTGACTTCTTTCTTTTCTATTTTTATTATCTACTGGGATATTTTCTCGTTTAATTCTAGCTATACGTTTACTTTACTTTATCTATTTTTTGGTTTATAGCGCTGCTTTAGTTGTCGAAATGGAAGAAGTGGTCGAGAAGAAGGAATACGCTCCACGATTCAACCCAGGCCTAGAGGACAAGAGCGTCAATGTTGGCCAAAGTGTGCGACTCACTTGCACCGTCGATGCCATTCCGAAAGCTAGCGTGAGTTGTTTATAACATTTATGTGGATTTTTATAAAATTAATGGACAAAAGTTCTTTGTAGATCGTCTGGTACAAGGACGGTCTGCCACTGCGTTCCGGAGGTCGCCATAACATCATCATCGCCGAGGATGGAACGTGTACGCTCGACATAACCGAAACTGTTGAAGGTAAATTTTCGCTATTTTAGGGAATTTTATCCATTCACTGATTTATATACGATTATCGCAGCAATAGAAACCAAAGACAAAATAGTTAATGTATATTACTTTATTACGGATGAAAGTTTGAAATAGGTGCCGTCTGGTTTGGGGCTCACTGCGCGGCGAAAATGCAAAATCGAAGCGCAACAGTAATTAACGTCATAGATTGAAATTGGCCGTTTGCGTTAGTGGCGCAGTCCGGTGGCGCCGCGTCTAAGCAAAAAAAAAATTGGGCATATAATCACATAGGGCAGAAATCAAACGAAAAAAATGAATTTTGTCAAAATGTCCTTTGATAAGGAATAGCAGCCTTCTTACAAAAGAACCCGAACGACCAGCAAGTTTGCCTATATGAGACGCCACCGGTCTGCGCCACCAATGCAAAGGAGCCAATTCGATCAAGGACGTTAATTATTGATTGCGCTTCAATTTTACATTTTCGCTGCGCGGCGTCTAAACGAGCCCTAGGGGAATGTGTTGGTGATCGCAAATCACCAGCGCATTTGGGGAGGAGAACTGTCGGCTCGGTGGGGTAGTGGTCTAACACACTGTGAGCCATGTGGACCCAAGGCACGGGTTCGAATCCCGCCTGCCCCCGATTTTTGCGCTGATCCTTGCACCATCATTGCAGCACCTTCTCTTAGAATGCTTAGTAGCAACCCGCAAAGACCGTTTATAAAACTGAAAAATCGTTTTAAATGTTTAACAAATCGCAGGAGACGAAGGAGCATATCGCTGTGTTGCGTCCAATGAGCACGGCTCGATCAACACCAGCTGCATGGTCACTGTTAAGGTACCGAAGGCTGAGGTTGGTGTCGAATTCCACTACTTTTTGTCAGGATATTTTTATTTTTTATGCACGTTGACCTACTCTTCTTGGTTTTTTAATGATAACCATGCTGTTATGTGCTTCTGTAAAAGTCTTGCTTCCATTTATGGATTTTCTTCAAACGATGGATAGTTCGTTGACGAATTTGACGTCTCATTCAGGCCAAGAAAGAAGGCGAAGAGCCATTCTTCACCAAGGGTCTCGTCGACGTGTGGACCGATCGCGGTGAGACGTTCACGCTCAAATGTTGCGTCAAAGGCGATCCATTCCCTGAGATCAAATGGTGAGTGCTTGCCGATGTTATTTAGAAGTTTCGGTCGAATTTTGTTCATGAAAATAAGGAAATATCGTGTTCTATTAATATTCTACAGATAATGCAGTAGGATAATAAGATGTTTTTGGACTTTTAAAAATGTTGTGGAAATCTGTTTACAATGGAATTTCAAATTCAAAACAGGCTTCGAAGAGGAAGGTTTTTGATTTCAAATCTCGCTGTCCAGGTTCCGCAACGGCATTTTGGTTCGTGACACGGTTCGAACGACGATCGAGACGTCGACTGACGGCACCTGCTCGCTGACCGTGAAGGAGTGCACGATGAGCGACGAAGGCATCTACAGATGTGAAGCGGAGAACAAGCACGGAAAGGCGAAAACTCAGGCCACAGCTCATATTCAGGGTGAGTCGGTCAGATTACGCTCGGTCAGTAGGACCTAAGGAATAAAATCCCTCTTATATTTCTTATTTGAAAATTATATGGTAGAGGTCTTGACCCTCAAACAAAAAGTGTGATAGAGCAGAATAAAAAACCCTTCTGTTACTCTTTAAATGATGAAAAATAACGACGCTGCGAAAGTAATATCATCACAAGGCTGATTTTGTTTTGAATTATAGCGATTTTACTTTGAAACGCTAGAAAGCCCTACAGTAAAACTCGCCCGCGCTTGGATTAAGCTGTTCTTCCCTTAGTTGTCAGCACCTACCTTGTGAACGGCTCTTTACCCAACATTTTCAGTGTCGCTCGGTAAAGGCGACGTGCCCAAACTCGAAATGGGTTCAGCACCAAAGTTCGTCATTCCTCTGGAAGACCAGACCGTGACGGTTGGATCAACGATTGATCTCGAGTGCAAGGTGCGCTTCTTCATCTTAGAAAAGAACTATTTTGGATTTTTCAGCTTTCTTGAGATTTTGAATCCATTTCTGCTCTCTTTAAGGTCACCGGTGAGCCGATGCCACAAGTGAAATGGTCGAAGGACGGCGGCCCGATTTGGGAGGATTCGCGTTATGAATGGGATATCGACGAAGCAAAGGTAACTGCAGGAGCACTTGTGTGCTTAGTAACTGTTTTTTGGTATGGGAAGGTTAGAGAAGCGAGGGTTCTTTCTTCCTAAACCCCAGCATGATGGATTCGAAATGCTGTGTCCCTAAGAAATGGCTCGAAACTTACTACTATTGAACTGTCCGGCCACAACAGCATACGGATTTTACAGCTTATATTCCGATGGCTGAGTTAGCCAATGGGGTTTGTCCCACTCCGATGGGTCTTTGGTCCTATCGCCTTGGTTGCAGTCCTAGTGAAGATGAGGATCCTATTCTCTAATGACCTGTTGGGTTAAGTGTACATGGGTAAACCCTATTCCCTCAGGGCCTCCTGGGTGAAGTTTTATTGGTAAAGTATCTTTGCTGGAATCCCAATAACAATGACATATTGTCGCACAGAAAGTGGCTGGAAATAAGTGAAGTTGCATCGCCCTAGCTTCTTCGTATGACTCTTGAAAAGATAGCTGTGGATGCCACTAAGTATTTCAACCCTTACGGTTGAATTTCCACTCTTCAATGGGTTTGCTTCCATTTTTAACTTTCCCCTATCTCTTTCTCTTCTCTTATCCCTTCATGTTAGTGCGTGGTCGTTATCGAATTTTGCTTCAGGGAGTTTATCATCTCCGAATCACGTCAGCGACTGTCAACGACGAGGGCACATATCGTGCTGTTGCCACTAACGAGTCTGGATCAGCCACCACCAAGTCGTTCACTCGTATTGACGGTGAGTTTAAGCTTACCTTATCCTATCTGGAATTTGAATGGGGTAAAATCATGGATGGTCGGTACAGTTGTAAGAGGCGGTACTGACACCAGCGCGATCGAACGATCGATTCTCACCTGGGCAAACCAAGCCTTTTATCCTTCCGGGGTTGGGTAAATTGGTACCAGACTTGTTTGGGAAGGTAAACACAGTGACTTGGTATAGTGACTGCCTTTCACGGTCACGGACGACATCTTTGCTGTCATAATTATAATACAAAACCAGCCACTCAGCGGCCTGCAGGCCGCCAAATGAACAATGAATAGTAGGAAACATATATACATTTAAATTTATCATTTATAATAACAAAAAAACGAAGAACAAAAAGCATGCAGCAGAAGTCAGGGAGGAACTGATGAAATATGTCACTGGGAGTACGGTAACGGGCAATCGCGGCGGGACTCTCGAGTTGACAAACAGACATCGTGGTTTCGCTTATCTATTAGTGGGATATTTCTGCTTGATTATCCTTGCCATAGACAGGCAGGTTTATCTTGACTTCACCCTTCCGTTTTCCTTGAGCACCTCCCGTTGACGTCCTTAGCAAGAGGAATCTTTCCAAGAAGTAGGCATCTTTGAAGGCTTTCGATCAACTAAAACTGTGTTGTGTCCTTCAGATGGTCTGCTTTCCGCCCAACTACCCCAAAAGAGCACTCCGCCGCGATTCACTATCAAGCTTGGTGACGCTCGTGCCGTCGAAGGCCAACCGTTACGATTCGAGTGCAAGGTGGAAGGCTCTCCTCTGCCAGAGCTCACTTGGCACAAGGATGGTGCTCAGGTACGGTACTTTGGTCTACCGCACATCACTTTCTCAGTTGATCACGCTGCATTGCAGATCCATCCATCCGATCGAGTCCAAATCAGCATGGAACCGGATGGCTCTGCTCGACTTGTCATTCCTCAGTGCTGTATGGACGATGAAGGTGAGTTGTGGTTCGGCAGGGAAGGGGGAAAATAGAAAGGAAAAATAGTGGATGTGAACAGAGAAGTGTCTTGGTCGGAAGAGATCTAAGAACGTTCCATTCAAAATGGAATGTTTGCAATTTCTGAGCTCGCCATGAACGAGAAGTTAAAGCGTGTCATTCTGACTCCAACCGTGAGCTCTTCAATTGAAATAGTTACAATCAGAGGAGCGCTACTACGATAAGGCAAAGACTAATCAGATTGATCTGCTATCAGTAGCGTTCCGTCCAACAATTAGTAAATGCTACTGTAGTGGCGGTAGTGGGGGTATCTCAGCGTAGATGCTGGGTTAGGTCAATTTTGAAAAATTCCTCAACGCATCTATCAGTGCATCGCATTTTAATGACCACCGGAAATTCTATTAGAAATTCTCACCTCTGTTTCCTTCCAGGAATCTACCGAGTGATCGCCACAAATCCTTCCGGTTCGGCTCACGACAAGGGCAACGCCATCGTCAAGAAGGCTCCCCGTGACTTCGATCGCCGCTCGGCTGATCGTGATCAGTTCGACGCCAACAAAGTTCCAAAAGTTGTCGAACCACTGGAGAACGTCAAGGTGAGCACCACAGCTGCGTAAATCTTGAAAAATCCATCAAAGCTTCGATTTGCCCTCAACTTTCTTGATTTTCGTTTCGCGTGACATTTTGCTTGCTACCGATCCTTCACAGGAAGGCAGGAGGAAATCAATGCGACAGAAGGCGGGGATAAAGCCAGAAGAAGAGTTTGTCGAAATTATCGGTTTTCAGATACCTGAGAAGCAAGGATTCCGACTACGCTGCAAGTTCAGCGGCGAGCCAAAGTTGGCGATCAAGTGGTTCAAGGACGGCGAACGGGTGTTCCCCTATGGGCGCTTGCAGTTGGTGAGTCCGATCTTCGAATTTACCTCGTCCTGCCTCATTTTTTATTTGTCATTTAACTTATTAATCACTAATTAATTAATGATTCATTACTAATTTATTTTATTTTTTAAATTTTTCCTGCTCTCAGAAAACAACAAAGATGAACCTCGGGATTAATATCGTGGCTGTGAGTATACAACCGGTTAAGTTGCCACCTTTTCAGCTTGAGTCACCAGACGGTGTTTGCGAACTGATCGTGGATTCTTCGATTCGACAAGACGCTGGAGGATACAGATGTGTTGCCGAAAATGCTTTCGGCTCTGCCAGAACCACTTGCGATGTGACAGTAATCCGTGAGTTACCGTACCTAAAACAGATTACGTATTGTTTATCGTATCGTGATTTAGTTACTGTAATGCAGCTCACCTTTTGTAAAAAGCTGCAGTAAATATTCAAATATGTTTTAGCTTGCAAAAATTTGAGCTAAATTTATTTATTAGTGTCGCTAGCAATTGCAGAAGCTCGTGCATTTTTCGCTCGATAACAATTGGGTGGGGCAACTAAAGCGCTTTTAAACTAGGAATCGCTCATTTGATTTTGACTAGATTCCTACTCAGTTCTTCAGACTACATTTGTCCCCGTCTGAAATCTGCGAAATTCATCCGATGGTTTCCAATCCCGAAATCACCTGTGAAGCTAGAAATTGCGACTACTTTTGGTCATTTATCAAAATGCTGCCTTGATCATTCCAGCTTTCCAACCGCAACCCCTTTTTCCATTTTTCTGAATCGTGCCAAAACTATAGAACGAGCAAATGTTCCTAGAAAACTGCTGTTTGTAGGTACCAAGGATAGCCCCGGTAAGTTGCTCTACTAGTCTTTCTTCTTCTTTAACAACCACATTTTACGTTTGCACAATTGACGTTCATCACTTTTCATCTGTATTTCTTAGCTTTAGTTTGTGATGCTGATCCTAGCACTTCAACTATCCACTAGGGTACAATAATAGGGTAGAAGACATCGTTTTCGATGGCGTCCCAGTTGTTATTTTTCTGCTTTTCAGAGAAAGAGAAAAAACCGGTGACGGACTTCGATGCGACGCTCAAGGAAGGTAAAGCGCCCGGATTCACGGTACCGCTCACGATTCGACGGGCGAAACCGGGTGATGACGTTGCCTTCGAGTGTGTCCCGTACGGAAATCCGTTCCCACAGATCAAGTGGCTCAAGGTTAGTGTGAAACTAACGTAATACAGTGCCACTGATAACTGTTTAGAAGAGAAGGTAAAAGAAAGGGAGAGCTCTGATTGTTAGGTTTGAGATTTCAGTCTGATTTATTAACGCAACCTTAGAAATGCATCTTCACATGTATCCTAATACTGGCATCAATAATTGGCGATCTGGGCCCATAATCACATTATCTACTCATCTAGATTTCGCAATCTGACTTTGTAAATGCGCAAATCGTGACCCAACAACGAATGGAGGGGTTTATTTAGGGTTTATTCTGAGTTTATTCGGTATTTGTTCTAATTCGAATTCTATGAATCTTCCTCGCGCCCATGAAAGATTTTGAATCCCTAGATAAATCCCGAATAGACCCACGGTACGTTAATGAATTGCAGTCTGCGCGGTCGAGCTATGTTTCGCGGTCTGTGGTGGGTTTGTCATGGGTTTGGGTTCTGGGCCCAGATTCATCATTGGTAAACCCCGATAAAGCCCGAGATACAGACCGAACGACGCCCACCTTTGTCTACTTATCCTAAACTTCCTATGTTAAATCAATCTCTCATCGACTCTGCCGTCTGCTCCTGGCACGCCGCGGTTTCGGAGACCACTCGTCCGTTCGTGTACCTGAGCCCTGGTGTTCAATTACCCATGCCACATACCCATCGAAATCAATAAGCGCACAACCTCACGTAACCAAGAATTGGTTGTTCTGTAATATACTAAAGGAACGTAGAGCTTATTTCAATCTTACTATGATTAAAGCCTGGATCTCGAATACGGCTGCAGTTTTGAGCAGAATCTTGATAGGAAGACCAACAGAGCATCCAAACTGACTAATTCGCGATGTTCAGGACGGTATCGAGATCACTCCATCGGACAAGATCCGTTTCGAATCACTGCCGGACGGAACCCAACGGCTGCACCTATCGTCTGTGGACTTCTTCAGCGAAGGCTACTTCCGATGTGTCGCCACCAACGAACATGGTACCGCTTCGACGAAGGCCGAGCTCTGCATTGATGGTACGTGCTGTTATCGCCTCAGTGGCAGAAAGACCCATTTATGCTCGGCAGCAGTGCAACATCGTATCGGAGATCTAAGTACGGTTTTATGGAGTCAAGGCTTCACGCTTCATCTAAAGTTTGCTCCAAACTAACAATAATGCCCTAGAAGAAACGAAGAAAACAAACCTTGCGAAGAGCCCTTCGGGTTTATTTTCCTGGCTAGGTGAGGCGCTGTTCAGGATACTGTCTTATTGTTGTTAGAATTTGAAATCAAGTTTGGTAAGCAATAAGGAGGTGGTCTGCTTCCACTATTGATGAGTACAACTGTCATTCACTTTGAAATAATATTTCAAAAAAATATAATATTTATTACTAATCTGCTAGATGGAGATCTTTATGAAAACCGTCGGTAGCGTGCATCCGTCAAATCGAGCTTCAAGGTTTCAACTTGCAAACAGCTACTGCGTTAAACTGTGACAGTATGCGATCGGCATAGTGATTGATCCATTTACCGCGTCGGTTCATTACCTGAAGAGGATCAGCTGATTTAGAGACTCGTCAATATTGCTTTTGAGTTACCCACCAAGACCGCTAGGGCTCGTTTGCCGAACGGCATTCCGCGATCCCAGTTCTGATAGGTGAACGGAGTACCTGCAATGGGTGGACATCTAAGCTGATTGTGAGTTTGAACAACCACGCACTGACTTACCGTCCATCCATTGCCACTTGTCGCCATTGTTCGACCGGCCGAACGCTCCCAGCATCACAAAGTCGTACTGTGGATTCTTCTCGCGAGCGAGATCTTCAAAGTATTCGTTGTACATACTACTGATCGCTCGCGGTGCAGTGTACGCTCGCGGTGTACGAGGCGCTACTGACACTCTCACGGTTGACCGATCGATTTCGACCCGGGCTAGGCAACTCTTCCTTCTCTCCGGGGTTGGGTAAATTGGTACCAGGCTTGTCTGGGAGGCTAAAGACACTAACCCGGTATAGCGGCCGGCCCCCGCATGTTATTGTAAAGGCCGCATTTAGGCGCGTCCCAGGGGGACTGATTAATGTGTGCACCTTTACCTTTACCTTTTATTCAGATCATCGTACAGGGAAAATGATCCTCTTCATTTTGCAATCTCATTCCATCTGCAGTTTGGACGTCTAGAAAACCACTATTGGGTTTGTCATTTCCTATCAATCAAAATGACGTATAGATAATCGAGGAAGGTAAGGGTGAAGAGGTCGACCTTGCGCAGTCCCCTGCGCCACGCAATCATCCTCCATTCTTAACCGCAGAGAAAGGGTGACTGCATGTTTCGCCTACATACATACACAATGGCTTGTGGGACCATGGCCAAGATCCATCATTGGTAAACCCCCGATAAACCCCGAGGTATGACCCGAACGGCGCCCACCTTTGTCTACTTATCCTAAACTTCCTATGTTAAACCCAATTTCTCATCGACTCTGCCGTCTGATTCTGGCTGCGCTACGGTTTCGGAAACCGCTCGTCCGTTCATGAATCTGGGCCCAGCTGTTCCAGTCTCTGTGCTCACTTTTCTGGAAAAATTGTGGCATGATTCACCCAACCCTAGAAGAACACCTTGGTTAACCTCGGCAAGGACCGATAGGTGAACCGCACAGGTGGAAGTAGAACCTCTCAGCACTTGACCATGCGTGCCCGGATGATCGTTGTATCGATTATTTGGAAAGACAATGCAGAAAATCAATACATTGATTGCGAAGGAGGTACCACGGTTTAAAGCATAGTCTAGCAAAAAAGGCTTGAACACTCGCTACCTTTTATGAACTGATTCTCCAGATCGGATGTGACACTGGCCAACATCGCATCATGATTGTGTTCGGCGCCTAAATGTCAAACCATGACTACAGTATCCAGCTGTAGTACTGTAACGTACCGTACCGAGTTGAAAACAGCGAATGTCGGCGTCGAGAATGGTCATGTTGGTGCGAGTAATGGCCCGATAGCAGGACTGCGTAGCATCCATGTACATCCAGTGCTTCGGGCAATACCGTACCGCAGGTCGATGAAGACGTTTCTCACAGATTACGGTAGCCGGCTCGCCGCAGTCCGCGTTCAACCATTCACCGTTCGTTTGTAGTTGAACGCATTTTCTTGAACGTTCGATCTGCTCGGCTCCGTTGCCATCGGCCCAATTGGTGAAGCGGACCAACTTCCCTGAAGCGGTATAGAAGATGAATTATTGATTGATTCATTCCGAATATCTTATGCTATCTGATGGAGTTTACCGTTTGGCCATCTGAGCACGAAACCTGGCGCAAACAGGCCCGCCGCTCCATCGACTATGTCAAATCGTGCTCTGGCATCAATCCAAGCGGCCGTCTTTGACTTCATTAGACCTTAAAATTTGCAATGAGAAATTAGTCTCTTTGAATTTTTTGTGGGATTCGCTTTTAATACCCTATTGGCTATGAATGCTTCGTGCTGTGGTCTTCCATTGAGAATTTTCCTTTTTCTTCCTTTCTTTTCTCTGGGCGAGGATCGATCGCTTGACTATGCGGGTGAAATTTCTATCAAATTTGGTTCCAAAAGTGCGGGGTGACCAAACTGCACCCTGTTCACTCAATTAAGCTCTCTTATCAGAAAGTAAGGGAGTTGGGTTTTTCCATTTCTAACGCGCATTTTTTTACTGAACTCAGGTAAATCAGTGATAATGGAGGCAAGCGACGTTTTGGCGTAGATCTAACTTGGCCTTCAGAAAGCTACGTGCAGTTGGGGAAGGAATCATTGGTGTCCGATGTTTTATGGCCAACAGATGCAGCAGTTATCCCTTTTTCTGATTGGTGGGAAACACAAACGTTGGAGAGGGTAAAATATCACATTAAAAGTTGTAAATAAAGTATCAAAAAGTCTTACCGCTGACAACAATGTTCTCGGACTCGCATTGTATCCGGAGGAGGTGAGAGGAATTTGAAAGTCTAAAAATCTGCTATATTAAGCTTTGTTGAAGGGTGAAGTGCTCCTTAGCCCATGGAATCAGATTTTCCTTCAAAATGACATTCTGGTAAACATCAGAGTTGATTTTAATGTTCTTGTCGGCAAAACAAGCGGAAGTTTTGCCAGGTTTCACGTAGACGAGTTTCCTGGGACTGTTATTTTACATAAGGATGGGTAGACAGAGCCTTCGTTATAGGTGGATGAGGACCGTTCAAATTCTCATATTGCTCTTTTCGCTCAAGGAAAGAGAAGTTGATTATCATGCGAAATGGGGGATGTGGTGGTGGTGGGGGACGAGAACGCTCTACAAACTTTTACTGAAGTGTTAAGACATTCGACTATCGGAAGGTAAAGCAACTCTGATCAAACAAATTTTCCGAAGGATTCGAGACAAAGGTAACGACCCACTTCTGGCAGTACTGATGAGCATTGTGGTGGTCCATTTTCAACCGAGAGAGATAGTAGCAAGTCTTTCCTTTCGGGTCGAATTTCCATCGTGGAGGGCATGTGGACTCGGTGAGTATTGCCGGTAGGAATAGCAGGATACTGTAGAGTAGGATGTGTAGTGCAGTGGAGAGCAGCACTGGCATTATTGTCATTTTTGTCGTTCAGCCAATCGGGTCACCGATGTAGTGCAATCATTTAAAGCTAATCGATCTGAAAGTTGGTGTATTTGAGCAAAAACTTGACACAAAACTTATTCATCTATTACGACCATATATTTTGGGTGAGCTAGGACTTTACTCAATTTGAACGTACTTTACGCAAAAATAACGGTAGCCAATTGGGAATGACCTAAAATTAAAGCAGAATTTTAATGAGAAATTAGCGACGAATTAGAGAGGAAATGACGAACTAAGTACGAAAATGCGACAATGTGGAAACAAAAGAAAAGAAAGAATAGCAGCAGCAATCCATTGATGATCTAACAACAGGTATGACAAGATGTTAGCAGCAAGAAGGAAGGTGGAGCTTTTAAATGTACAGCTAATACAGTTGGCGAAGGTCAATTGTCAACTCTTTAATAAAAACCAAAATACAAACGAAGGCTATGAATGAATAAAGGGTGGCTACTTGAATGACAACAATTATTCAGCTTAGTAGATGGCCTCTGAATATAAATCCACAGACCTCCAACTAAACTTATGATAGGAACAATGTAAAAAAATCTGTGAGTACTACAAGCCACAGAGTACATAGTTGTTTGTAGTGCAAGGACAGTTGTCGACTCCTAGTGTGAGCACTGCTAGTGACATTTTTCCACAAAGACTAAGTAATAAAAATCATAATCATACTATACAATAATCACACACAATAATATACAAAATTTCTTGTTCTAGCTGAAGGTAATCGAAGTTTATTAGCTCCAACGCGAATTTGCAAATCATCCCCTACCCTACAACCCGAAGTTTATTATAAAAGCGAAAAACCAACGTCCACATTCGCTCACCAAATGGCTCTTCATTTTCTGAGGAAAATCGTTGAAAAAAACATAATCCGAAAGTGTAGCAATTCCCAGGTTATCTCTTCTTCGAATCTCGGCATTGATGTTAGTATTCTGGTGTTAGTGTGTTGCCTTGCCGAGGTTGTTAGGTGGAACTACTTAATAGCGGCCTGACGTTTCGACCGTCTCGTCGTCTTCAGGGGCCTAAACATGGTTCGTGGTCCGAACGGCTTACCTAGCCAAAGGCCGCACCTACTCTAGCATTTTTAAGAAATTGCTATCAATATCAAACAAAAATGTATTCAAACGAGAGTAATCTCACCGATTCCATGGCTCGCCGTTAGTGATGTAAACTTCTGGTTATACTCATAGCTACACGGCCGTATCTAACATAACATATAATATGAGCCATAATAGGGTCAGCTGCCGATTCCAAGTGAATCGCGCTAATTTTTATTCGTTCAGGTGATCGCAACTTGGGCTCGAAAATCGTGCCCGAAGTGGCGTCGGAACCCGAGGAGAGCAAGCCGAGAATCCGCCGCGGTCTCTACAATATGAGCATCCATCAGGTCGGTGACGTGACGATTATTCGAATTCGGAATTAATGAAGTGTAAGAGGAGTGTGGCGTCACAGCATTCGATGAGAGTGACGTGCCCTCGCCGAATTCGCCGCTTTCGGTGCGCTTCAAGCGCTGATCCGCACACGGGATTTTCACATCTGTGAAGATGCGACTGAAGACTAACAATGGCCCTCAGTTGACTTGATGTGAAGTAGAGTTATTTGCTTGCTCCTTTTCTAGAAATCAAAAGAAAAGAAGAGCCACTATATAGAAATGAAACAAAGAAACCGGTTACATCGAGAAGATAGAGCATACGGCCAGTTATTCATAAAGTAGTACCAAATATTGGGTTGAGCCCTAAAAAACTGGACATTTAGACCACTGCGGGTATATAGGCTAACCAAGCTGATCCACTTTAATTCATGAATCACTGAAGGCTGAGCAACGGTAACGGTAACGGTGCCTAATATATGCCCAATTATTTATGCCTCAGCCAAAGTCACCTCAGACAGTTATGAGTAGCTTTTGCATGAATTTTGAAGAAATCTTGAAAAACTTGTTTAAAAAAGGCTCCAAATATGCTAGGGAGTGCGCCTCTCTAACAAATACAGGCGCTGTTCGTTCATTCACTCATCTTTACTTTCTTATTTTATTCACCATTACCTTACTATTAAACAGAGGTGCCATGAAATAAAAACAACACAACAACACCAAGTGTTAATAAAAAGTGTTAATAAAACAATAATGCTGAGCGAGAATGAAAAAGAGAGCGCTCGAGTTGATAATATTAGTAAAAATACAATCGAATTTTCAAAAACTCTGTTCTAGACAAACTTTCCTTTTTGTATGTAGCTCGAGCCGAAGTTACGTGAAACCCAAATCGTTTCAAATAAAACTCGTCTGAGAGAACGCTGAGGAAGTGCCAGTAGACCAGCTGTTATTTAGGCCAACAATTGTGAACCTCGATTTTCTTTGAAAATACAAATTTTCACCAAATTATCGAGCGCAACAACGAAATCAGCTAGTAGGAATTTGTTCTAAATGGTTGATGGAACGACGTTGATAAGACAGCGGTGTTTTGCGAAGAATACAGCGCTAATCTCCGAATCAGCTATCAGTTTACGCAGTAATCCCTTGCCCTTACGGATTATATGATTTGATGATGCACTTCAGTCAGGAGGTAGTAGTGGTCCCAAATCGGTAAACAAACAAACAACTCTCAGGAAAGAAGTAGAATATTCAACGTTGAGAAGCTGAGAACTAGGAAGTCGTAACGGTGGCTTATCCGGTGGCGGCTGGCGGGCGGGTCTCGTAGGCTGCTGCCCCTCAACGAATGGGTTTAAGCCTAATCCGGCCCGATGTCGATGGAATTCACTACCGCTGCTGCAAAGGGCGGACTCTGCTTTTTAGGCATCTCCGTCCCAGTCGTCTTGCGCCTCTCTGTTATGGTTTTCACTATTTGCACAGCTACTTATCGAGCTGTCAACAAGCACTTCAGCCACCGTCGCTAATCTTGCGGTTTTTTGAAATTCAAAAAGCGCGTCTGGCGTCGTTTTCCGTAGATAGTGTGGTCCGTCGCGGCGCTGCAAGTTGGCCAGTATTGTCTCAGTAAGGTGAAAGCGTACTCTTTCTGAGAGCTCTTGGAATGTTTCAATGGGACCGCGATGTGCTGTGGTCAGAGGCGACACTGATACCCGGATCGATCCCGGCCCGGCTAACCAAGCCTGTATGGGCTCGGGTAAATTGGTACCCGACGCGTCTAGGAGGGAAAGGACACCGAATTGGTATCCGCAAGTCATTGTAAAGGCCAAATACACATTCACTTGCTTCCAGAATTTGAATGGAACATAAATGCGGTGGTCCATCTTCAGGGGACTGATCAACGACGACACCTTTACCTTCTACCTTTTTTACCGAGTATCTTTTAGAGGCTTGCGCTGGATTCAAGAGTTGGGCATAATTTTAAAGCATTATTTATTGTGACGATGTGAAAATGAGTTATTCACGAGAGCGCTTAGAATCTCTAGAAGTCTTTTCGCTGTTTTTCCGCAACATTATCGCTTTGCGAGACCAGTCTTCCGAAAAGGAAGCGGTTCAGAGAGACGACACGGAGGGACCACCTAGTCCGGAAAATCATTCAGAGGGTCTAAGTGAAGGATTTTGGGTGTTCGTCCCATAGTTAAATAAGTAAGTTAAGGAAAAGCTTCGAAACAGGCCTTTCTCCCTCCCTCAACAAAAAACCAACGCGTGCTTTCAAATCATTTGACGGAACTGGGACGGTCAAAAATCTTATGAATGAAATTTAAACTTGGGTTCGGGAACGATATCCCTACAAAAGAGTCATATACCAGGAGAGGAATATCGTATGTATAAATATATAATTCCTCGAAGGAGGAATGGAGGATAGACTGACCCAAAGATGCGTAAGATATCGAAGAAGGGCCTCATTGTTCAGAAAAATCTTTCAATGGAAGGAAGACTAGAGAGGATCTACTGTTTCGGGAACGATCCCCAATAAAATTGATGCAAAGTTTCTTAGGGAGGGAAGGTTACGCGGAAAGTGTTCAAAATAGAAGGCCACCCAGTGTAGAGGCTGGAAAAAATCTGTAGTTCTGACAAGCAGCGGCGCGTATTTAAAGGCTGAAGGGGAGTGAATGTGGCTGAGGGTTTTTAGCCGACCCATGAGTCAGGGCGATGGCGAGCAAAACCAGCTGGTGAACACTGGCGAGTGTGTACAGATTGAGAAGGAAAATGCACTCGATCGAGTGCAAACAGACAGAAGAAAACGAAAAAAGTCGGAACAAGTTGCACCAAATTTCAACTCATTTGTGGACAAATTTGAATCTCTAGAAAAAGTTTTCCACTTCCGGTCGAGGAACCGGTCGTTTTACCTCAGAGCCTGAATTGTGCGTGACGTCGATGGTAAAGAAGTTTGCTACCGTAACTGGTGGTAATTCAGAAAATTAGCAGTAGGTAAAGTCCTACCGGAGAGGGTGCAGAAGTTTCGCAAGTTCGTCAAACTCCCGATTTCCCTGGAGTGTTTATAAACGGCATGAATCAGAGCGGTGCGCGGGCAAGAAGTGTGGGCTTTCGGTGGTGCAGAGTGCCGAAATAAGGTCGTGAATCATGGTCTATACCCATGGTCAGCCCACCTACGCAAGTCGTTGGTCTCAGAATTCATCATGATTCTCCTGGATAGGAGGTAAAGGGTAAAGGTAAAAGTGACGGCGTTTCTCACTCGCGCATTCGTGTTCCATTCAGAGTCGAAGAGGTATGGTAATTGCGCATTTGGCCTATACAACCACTTGCGGAACCAGTCGCTATACCATGTCAGTGTGTTTACCCTCCCAGACAAATCTGGTACCAATTTACCCGGCTCCGTAGGGATGGAAGGCTTGGTTAGCTCGAGAATCGATCGCCTGACTGTGCAGTTGTCAGCAGCGCCTCTTAACTCTGTACCGCGCGCCTAGGAGGTTATTCTAGAGTAACCGTATTTGTCAACGTTTGGGTTAACCGGGCAAAACTGCTCAACACGACTGGTCAGTTTCTTACCCACGCAGCCCCTCACCGATGGATTCCCTTCGCTGTCTCCCGACCGCCTAGACAACCGAATACCAAAGCGAACCGGTAAAAAACAACCTGCGTGAGGTTTTCACCCTGATAAAACCTTGCAGAGCCCGACGGTGCCGAAGATAAGATGGAAACGGTGTTTTGACCGCGTCGACCTATTTATTTTGGAGGGGGCAAAACCACAGCGTCGGGGATTTTTTAGGCAGTTTTTTGGAGTGCCTGAATGCAGCGCGTACCAGTCAGTGGAAGTGCTAATATTATTGTCCAACTGACAACGGAAATGATAAGGAGACTGACAAAGTGGTATCAGTAGTGTAAGTCGAGGACTTTGAGTGTCGAGGAAGCTCAATCCATTATTTCTCAGGCAGAGATAGGCTTTCTTCTCTTGGCGTCTCAGAGAGCGATACACTCAATTCTTCTAGTTCTGGTTAGCATTAAGATGAAAAAACTGTCCGTATCCTTCTGCTCAGAAAAAGCTCGATCGCATACAGACACTTTTCAGTAGTAAAATCACATAAGGGCGCGCGTGCTCCAGTGGTAAGAGGCGCTGCTGATACTTGCAAGGTCGACCTATCGATCCCCGCCCATGTTAACCGAACTTTTTATCGCTCCTGATTCGGGTAAATTGGCACCAGATTTGTCTGGGAAGGTAAATACATGGACCTGGTATAGCGGCTGCCCCCCCCCCCAAGTTATTGTTTAGGCCAAATACGCATTTACCTAGCCCATACAATTCTGAATGGAACACGAATGTGGCCGCTTTAGATACTGATCAACGCCGGCACCTTTACCTTTAACTTCAAAGATTGATTGGAACAGATCTTATCAATGGAGCACAGATTTATTAATCAGATTAAATAGGACAGATGTGCAGAATCACCCAGTGCTGTCGCTAAAAACTAAAGAAAAAAGAGTGAAAGAATGTCGACAAAATGCGGAACAAAGTACTCAAACCGCTTCTACCGTTTCTCTGTCGTTACACTTTCTAACATCACTTTTATTGACTGAAAAGACCTTAGATGAAAAAAGGATAAAAAATCGAATCCCGCCTGAGATGCGATTTTCGCGATAAACCTAGCACCATCATTGCAACATCCTATTCTAGTATATATAATAGTAACCCACAGAAAAGCGGTAATAAAACTGGAATTTCACATATAAAAATCTCATCAGAAAGCGTGATCTATCGAATGGCACAGAACACATAGTGAAATCAAGAAATTGCTCTTTGTGTACAAAGAATTCAGATTGTTGATTTCAGGGCAACACGGTCGAGATGATTGTGTGCGCAACTGGATGGCCAACACCAACCGTCAAGTGGTTCAAGGTGCTTACTTTTCACACATTCTATCATTTCGAACCGTTTTTGGAGTATTTTTTGTCGTTCAGAACGGCGAAGAGATCGTGCCCGAGGGACCGGAAGGCCGTCTGGTGACGTTCACCGACGATCGAGGCATCCATCATCTGGTCCTTTTGAACGTGTAAGTCATTATTACCACCTGGGACTACTTTCTTCTGAAATTCTGGTTGTTCAGAGGTCCGGAGGACGAGGGTGACTACTCACTGGAAGCCACCAACAAGCTCGGCATGGCTCGTACCGAAGGGGCGTTGAGTGTGATCCGACCACGACAAGTCGAACAGTACTTCCCCGACGACAAGTACGGGGCTTTTCTCTGGGTAATTTTTACCCCTTCTGGATAATCGTTATCGTTCCAGGGGAGGAATGCCGTTCCCACCTGGTTTCGTGCGGCAACTGAAGAACAAGCACGTTTTCAACCGAATGCCGACCATATTCGACTGCTTGGTGGTTGGGTATCCTGCGCCTGAGGTATGACTTGGTTTACTATCTCGAATGTTTTTTGACAAGAGGTTGTCCCTTTTAGGTTGAGTGGCTGCACAATGGCAAGAAAATCGTGCCAGGAGGAAGAATCAAGATCCAGGTATGCAATCATAAAATTTGCATTTCTCTTAAGTTTTTGTATTTTGTTTTCAATTTTTAAACCTTCCAGTCCTGTGGAGGAGGCTCGCACGCTTTGATCCTTCTCGACACCACCGTCGAGGACGCTGGCGAATACGTCGCTGTGGCTAGAAATATCCACGGAACTGCCAGTTCGTCGGCCGTCCTTGATGTTACCGGTTGGTTACCGTTTTACCCTGATTCTTTCTTAGGGTCGGTATAATTCTGTTGGTTGATAGCATCGAAAATGATCAATTTGCAGTTCCTTACCTTGACAATATCAAATTCAACGGCGAAATTGATGTCACGCCTTATCTCACCGAAGAGTATGGATTCAAGAAGCTCAACTATGCTAGTAAGTTCACAGTACTTCTGTTTTACTTTTCATGAATTAGGAGAGATATATTTCGTTTAGGATTAAGGGCATTTCTGACGCAATTTCGAAAATTTTTGACTCCGAATTATCTCATTGAGGTCGGGTTGTAGCCTTAACATGGTTTAGAAGCAAAATCCAAAGATTGATGGATACTCGTAGCATAACAGGAATGGAAGGCATGTGGTTGTCCACACCTGGATAGAGTGTTTTCCAGGGTAGAAATTCATTAGCGGTTGACCGAAAATAAACACTGAGATGTATCTACATGGCGCGCAATTGTGGTCGACCAGCGCTCAGGGGGAGGGTATTCAGTATAGTTGTGCTCTCCCAAAAATTTCGAATAATCGAATATATTCGAATATCGACGATTTTCGAGCATTCGAATTCGAATACATTCGAAAATAGCGTTTTTTCGAATGTTCAGATTATTCGAATGGAATTTGAACGTTCGAATATTCATTCGAGCACAACTATACTATTCAGATTATGTGGGGTTTATATGAGGTATTTCACAAGCGTCGTTAGCTCGGCGCGGGCTCCGAATTGCGCACAAACGACGATTCATCAATGCGCTGTACGGTTTACTTTGGGCTCATGAGGTATTTAAGCGGGGTCTAGCTCATTGGCGCTGCGAAGGAACTCTGCGTACCCTCACGAATCCCGGAATAAATGCTGTGACACGTTGGAGAATCAGGGTTTGCGCCTCATTCAGGGTATTCAAACCCTCGCCATATGTTGGGTATCAAGACGTTGGGTTAGACACCGTTCAAACCCTGAACAACAAAAGATATACGCTGCTGTCTGTGTTCGTGAATCACGGTTTGTACACCCTTTGGGGTTTATTTCGGGTATGCCGATCATCATATGCTGGTGATGTAGGAGTTCATTAATATTCAGGTGATCATGTTAGCTCGGATGAATGCTCCGAATCGCGCACAAGCGATTCATCAAGCTGTACGGTTTACTTTGGGCCATGAGGTATTTAAGCGGGGTCTAGCTCATTGGCGCTGCGAAGGGTACCCTCACGAATCCCGGAATAAATGCTGTGACACGTTGGAGAATACATTCAGGGTATTCAAACCATCATGTTGGGTATCAAGACGTTTTGGACATCGTTCAAAGACGCTGCTGTCTGTGTTCGTGAATTGCCCTTTGGGGTTTATTTTGTCTATGCTGGTGATGTAGGAGTTCATTAATATTCAGGTGACTATGAAGATGAAGAGCATCAGGTTATCCAATTCCAAGGTAGAGTGCAATACCACCGTCATGTTTCAAAGAGTCGATTTGCTTTGTCTCGTTTCGAAGATATTTCCTGTAACGAAGCGCGCATAGCTCGGTGGTAGGGGGCGCTACAGACACCCGCACGATTGAGCGTTCGATCTTCGCGCTGGCTAACCGAGGCTTGCAGTTCTCATTAGCCGGGTATATTGTCTGGGAAGATGAAGAAATTGATTTGGTATAGCGGATACTGAATGCTGTCCTCAAGGAATTGTCAACGCCGATACTTTTTCCTTTACCATTTCAAATAAAGACATCTCTTTCCAGGCCTCCCAACACCACCAGATCGCGGTCCGTTCATCAAAGAAGTCACCGGTCACTACCTCACTCTGTCATGGATTCCAACCAAACGAGCACCACCTCGTTACCCTCAGGTGTCGTACGTCATTGAGATTCGAGAGCTCCCCGAGAAGGAGTGGACTTTGGTGGGTTCACATCACTTTTCCGTTTCATTTGAGCTGAACTAACAGAAACAGTTTTTAGCTCGACTACAACATTCCCGAGCCAGTATGTAAGGTGCGAAATCTGGAACTTGGCAAATCTTATCAGTTCCGTGTCAGAGCAGAGAACATCTACGGAATTTCCGATCCATCGCCGGCATCGCCGCCGTCCAGGTAGGGGAACTCCTTGCTGTTACCCGTGTTGTTTCTCGGATCCAGATTTGTGGACCGAACAAGGAGTATCGGATATCACCAAGGTCGATGAACCGCAAAATTCCCGCCATTTCTAATTAACAATGATAGGGCTACGCCTCTAGGATTTTCTGACAAAGTGCTCAGGGATAGATGAACAAGGGGTTTCGGATACCGCAGGATTGATAAACCCTTTTTGAAGCGAATTGCCGCCAATTCTGATTAACCGCGGGATGTCCGATGCTCCAAGGGTATTTTTACAACGTAATGTGCAAGAGCTGGGTCGCGAATTCAGCCAGAAATCAGCTGCGTTTACGTATTACTCATAGATCTACTTTCTACTTTACCACTTCGAGGTAACCGATACCCCAGTGAGCCGCTGGGGCGTGTCATGCCCCAGAATAAACCTCGAACTCTCTCTATTGCGGGCTGTATTCAGGGTTAGCATTGGTTAGTCGCGATTAGGCTCTCAGTCGGGTATACATACAATTCGAGGGTTAGTGGCAAATTCTTCAATCACGGATGTATACCCTGTAATGGGTCGGCGCGTGCAGTGGTTAGAGGTTACTGACACCGAGCGTTCGATCCCGGCCCGGGCTAACGAAGCTCCTCATCATTCTGGGGTAGGGTAAATTGGTACCAGACCTGTCTGGGAAGGTAAAGACACTGACTTTGGTATAACAGCTGGCCCTCGCAAGTCACCTTTTACCTTTGTACCCTGTAAATTCACCATTTCTCAGGTTAATGGCACCTCCTCAACCAGTCCTTGACAAGAATAAGAAGGTGATTCCGCTGTTGGATCCTTACGCTGAGAAAGCTCTTGATCTCGCTCATGCTGAGCAATACGGTACGTCTGCTGTATTTATGGATCTTTTATTTCAAAATCTAATCGTAATAACTGAAAAAATTGCAAAATTCTCTTGGAGCACTTTCAGCGTGTGCTCCATGGTTTGCGCCAGGCGTCGAAGAAAAACGATTCTGTGCCGAGAATGATACTCTATCAATAACGTTGAACGTGGCCGGATATCCAGATCCGCAAATCAAATGGAAGTTCCGAGGTGCTGCCGTCGATTTGAACTTTATTTATTATGTTTAATTTTCACTGAGAAATTTTTTCCTAATTGTATAAAAAAGCCGGAAACACTCTAGAGTTGCTCTTTAGGTTGGGACATCGACACCACAGGTCCAACTTCTCAATGTAAAGTGTACACGATCGGAGGAACGGAGACGACGCTGCTGATCAACGCCTTCACAAAGGTGTGATCGATTTATTGATTGTGAATCATCAGGAAGCTGGCGAGTGGCATTAGACAACTAATGCCTAAATAAATATGGTGTAGCTCTACGGAATTCTGTGCAGCATTGGATTGTACAGCTGTCTTTGGTAAATCTGAATCGCGCGAGGGCAGATCTGTCTCGGCTTTTGATCATTTTTATTGATTTTTCCTTTTTTTTTGACTACTGTAGCCCTTGAATTGACAAGTAGGAAAAACACGACAGCTTTATGTGTTAATGAAGTCAATCACTTCAGGACAATGTCGGTCAGTACCAATGCTTCGCTACGAACGCCTACGGTGAGGCTCAACAGAACATCATGGTCGACTTGGCAGGTAATAATTCAATGGGGAAATTTGAAAAAAATAAAAATTAAATTATTGGTTAGTTGTTAAATTTCGAATTTATTTGTTGGGGAACTCGGGAGTTCTATGTCAGCTGTTTCCCCTGGAATCTCACAATTTACAGTGCGTCCGAGCTTTATCCAACCGCTTTTCAACCGAACATTCTCCGACGCGCAACCAATGCGGCTTGACGTCCGAGTTGAAGGACAGCCATTCCCTGAAGTCAAATGGTTGAAGGTACTTGAGCTTACTAGTAAAGGACAAGTACGCTGAAAAGCATTTCTCTTTCAGGAATGGCGACCGATTGTCGAATCGACACGGGTGAAATTCGTACAAGACGGACCATACCTGTGCTCGTTGGTGATTTCCGATCCATTGTGGCGAGACAGCGGTATTTATACTTGCATCGCCGTCAACGATGCCGGCCAAGCGACTACATCGTGTTCGGTTACTGTGGAAGGTAGAAAACAACACTTATTTATTTTTGCGCCTTTTCACAGACGTGCTATAAATGGTTAGTGGTACTAGGAGCAGGGAAAATCCGATCGAATGAAAATGAAATGAAATCAAAACAAAACAAAGCTCAGCGAGTTAGTAACTAAGCAGAGGGATTAACAAGATCGCTAGGCATTCATAACAAAATTCATCGTTTTTATAATGTGCGCTCCGGGAGTGAGTACGAAATTGGAAATAACGACTGATATCCACCGAGATAAGAAAAATGTTTCCTAATCGATGTGGTTCATGGAAACAAAGTAAAAACACAGTAATGAGGCAACTAATAACATATTGTTAACATAACATATACTTCAATGGTTATTATCTCGCGTACCGTGTAATTAAGTCTCTTGCAAATGGAAAATGGAATAATAGTAATTTCTGTGCAAGAAAGGCCACAAAAATTTGAACGTGAGGACAAGTAGCAGATTTGGTCACCAATGGGTCGAACGGAATTTTTCTCGTTTGGAGGTGAAGCGGAACGCAAACTGAGCGATTGATTATCAATTGGAGATTGGAAAACAATCACATATGTGCTGTGCTTAAACGTTGGGTTATCTCAAGAAAAAATCGTTGTTTTATTTGTAGCGATCCTCGTGATTGAAGAAACTTTTCTTTCATCTTACCCATTCTCTTTACAAATACAGTACTGATCGAAATGATATGTCACCTAACATTTTTGAATACAAATAGTCGAAACCAAGAGCAATCATAGTCCAGTTGGTAGTGTTAGTAACTATATTCAAAAATATATTGATCTGTGCACTTGCTGGATAGTCTGGAACTTTCGAAAAAGTTTGAATGCGATTTTACATGCATTTTCACACTGCTGTATCTCACAATTTGCTGCACATGAAATCAATCCAGGTGATATTTCGATAGAGCATTGTTGATTTCTCATAGAATGCTAACAGACGAGTAATTCAGATTGCCAATAAACTAAACCATTTTCGATCGAAAATTTTCATAGTTAAAAATGGCAGAATTTTGAGACCTCACTTCAAATAAAAATTTCGTTCGAAAATGTAAGGTGACATATCATTTTGATCGGTGCAGTATGTCTGTAGTATCGCATGGTTACCTGCGAGTGGCACTCAAGTAATTTCTGCAATCAATTATTGACAGATGTTGTCGCGTTGATCGATAGTTAAATCGATGATTGATTTCAGCTGATGGCGACTTCAATGATGTCGAACTGCCGAAGAAACGAGCGATGGTGGAAGCACGAAAGATTCGCGAAATCTACGAGATCGCCGAAGAAGACGAAACGTGATTCATTCGCCGTTTTCTCGTCGTCATGTGTATATGGTCGTTTATGTGTGTAGATAGACAGACAGACACAACCGAACAAACAGACAGACATACAGACAGATATATCTATAAGTGTATGCACGTGTGTATATGATGTGTATCGCCTCCTCATCATCTCCTGCTCAATCTCCTATTCTCCAACCCTCCTTCTGCTGCTGCTCGCTC
Source organism: Nippostrongylus brasiliensis (assembly GCA_030553155.1). Taxonomy (NCBI): domain Eukaryota; kingdom Metazoa; phylum Nematoda; class Chromadorea; order Rhabditida; family Heligmosomidae; genus Nippostrongylus; species Nippostrongylus brasiliensis. The sequence continues at coordinate 14,690,486 of CP130732.1, forward strand.
GACTCTTTTTTGTGTCCTACCGTAGTAGCCACAAATCGCAACTAGGTGAAACGCAACGCACTCAACGAAATCAAAGCGTAGAGAAGCGACTGAATCACACGGAGACGCGACGCGTGGATGGCTCCGCCCATTTTCGTCCCCAATCTGTCGCACTCATTTTCGCGCGCCTGCCTCACTTCAACTACTGCACATCACCTTATGTGTGTGTATTTTTCGCATCATCATATTGATTTCCTGTATTGCTCATCTTTGTGATTTTCAATTCGTTCGCTTTTGAGCAGCTTTCACACGGCTCCACATGCACTCTTTCAATTATTGATTTTCCACGCGTCAGTTATCGATTTGTTATGTTTTAAGTTATCGATTGACTTTGCGGGAGCTGTGTGATGGCTTGTTTATATTTTCGTAAATTTTATATGCCTGAACGAGTGCGCAGCGCCCGGCCGCGTTGTGCCTCGTCTAGGTCGATCGGTTCAATAAATCCGACTGATCAATAATCGATTGTCCGTGTCGGTCCGCGTCAAACTATAACACTCGTCGTCGACGTCGTGGATGCTGGAAAATTTAATCCACCGATCAGTTTTGATTGATCGATTTTTCGTGACGGGCTCCACGACGCTGGCGTCGAACATGTCCTCGTGTGCGTGTACGGTGGTTTTCGATCGAGCTGAAGAGGAACTGAAACTCTGGACGTTTGACGCTCCTTCAATCGACATTCCGCTTCACTCGAGAGTACGGTAGGACGGATCGTGGGCATTTTGACGTGAGGCATCGGTCGGCACTGAAACAGAACGACAATTCTTTTCTCGAGAGATACTCCATCACATACCGGCCACACCAGACGGTGCTATTCTATCAGTCGTGTGTAGAACGAGTGCAGATCTAATGATTTTTTCTGATAGGATCAATAACATTTTTGATCGATCGATAGAATAGTGCCGTTAGATGGTGTGCTGGTGTCAGAGGGGACGACCACGATGCCGCACGAGCAAAGTGAACGCGAACCGCTGACCGCACCGCGAATACCGCCTAGTCCTGTCGCAAAGTGTGACGACCGATCGCGACGCGACGCGACGGGCAGTGCATACGGGTTCTCGTCGATTCTCGACGGGGCGCGTTATGTGCTGCGTGTCGTGTACGCCGATGCGGGAGGCTACAGAGACTAAGAGGCGGTATTTGCAGGTTGGCGAGCAGCGGTGCTCCGTTCCGGGTGAAGGAGCGCTACACGGGTCATGAGTTCCTGGCCCAGCTGAAGCCGATCGACGACGCCCTACAGCGCAACGTCGACATGTACAACAGTCTGGACCACGAGAACATCGTCCGGTTCCATGAGGTCATCAAGGATGATAAACTCGCCATGGTCGTCTATGAGAAGTGAGTGGAGAGTAGAAGTTATGATCGATAAGATCGAAAGAACGCGATTCAAAAATGGTTTCAATCGGTGGCCTGATCTGAATGCCAACCTATTATCTGGATCTGGATGTCATACCAATGAGGAAGAGGATTCTAAGAATCATCATCAAAACCTAAAAGTGCATACCTCGGCTCCTGAATTTACTTATGAAACCAGCAAGAACTGAAATCCATTAGACCTGTGTATATGCAGTATCAGAGATGGAAACTGCGAGTACGCGTGAAGTTTTCTTTCGTGATTTGTAGCTGATATCCAGTTGTTTATGGCATTGAGGACCTCTCTTTTTTGAAATCAGAAATTAACTGCCATTCTTTTTGCTAAAGGAATGGTCTGGCTGGCTCACTGACCCCAAATGTCCCTGTAAAAACTCAAGAAATGGTGGAGTTTGAGCGTTTTGAGGTCATCGAAGTTGGTGCGTTATGATATCGGCATGGAAAGCTGGAAATGTTTCGTGAAACGTCAAGGAGTATTTAGAGCTATAGAAAAGTTGCTGTAGATGCTCAGAAGATGTGATCGTTGTTGTTCTCATTCTTGTGGGTTTAAACATCAGCGCTACCCATCATGCAAGAGCCGGAATAATCAATTCATTAAACTTAGCACAGATTTTCATTGCAAATTTGATGTTTCTAGAATATATAGGTGGGTAGACGTGAAATGAGGTGGGAGGTCGCTAATTAGATCGGCGTTTTATGTCGATCTCAGACTCATAAAACTGAACGCCAAAGATCAGTGAGTGGGACCGTCGGTATGCACAGGCTCATCAGGTTCTAAGGCTGTGGAAACCTGACTTGAAACTTAAACGTCCCCACCCGTTGTTGTTGTTGCTAAAGCAGATGATATTCTCACTATGGTAGGCAGTCTACCGTCGTTGACAAACAAGAGATATTTTTAAAGTGCCGCAAAAAGAGCTGATGAATAAGGGTACAGGTAAAGGTAAAGGTGTCGACGTTGATCAGTCCCCTAATTGTAAGGACGCACCGCCGCATTTGTGTTCCATTTAGAATCGCAGAGATATGGTGAATGCGTATTTGACTTTTACATTGGCTTCCAGGCTTCAGCCGCCATTCCAAATCAGTGTCCTTACCTTCCCAGACAAGTCTGGTATCAATTAACCCAACTCCGGAGGATCGATCGCTTATCCGTGCGGGTGTCAGTAACGTCATTTACCACTGTACTACGCACGGTGACAAAGAAGAGGTATTCTTATAGATGAAATCAAGAGTAGGAGAAACTGGTGAGGATCCCGGCGAATCTCGCAAACACTGCTTTCAAAGATAGGTGCACATCCACAGAGTAGCGCGAAGTGATAATACCAAAACATGATCGATCGATCGGTGGAGATGAGTGTGATATCGCAACCTGAGGTGTGGCTCCAGTCGGCCATTTCAAATCTCATAGAGTGGCGTTTAACGATTCCATGGACATTTGCTGCTCGGAACAGCCGCATTGTCAATTATGACTGACGGGTTTAGGCCGCCTTGCTCCTCCCGATCGAATTGACACTCCACTTGTACAAGAAAGAACGATGTTAATGCTCTTGAGTTAGAGCTATTGCTAGCTTTTAGGATTTCGCTCATGGAAAGTTACCATCGCGATCACATCTCAGGGGTTTCGGAGGTATTTGAGTCACAGATCACAAGTTCAACATTTGTTTCCACTATGTCGAACGATTGGGATGTATTGTGGTAGAAGTGGTAGGGAAATGACCCAAAATCATATTCACGACGGAAGATGAAGAACCATGCTTTCAAATTCCCTGATTTTATTATTGGTGGTAAGCGTGATTGTTTCCGGTTGGACGTTAGGGTTAGATCGCCGTCAACATAGAGGTGATACTCATGTTTTGTCAAAAGTCGGTACAGCAGCACTGTCTGTCGGTTATGACTGACGGGTATAGGGTCACTTACTTCTCTATAGCATTGGTCTTGGATCAAAGACTGGCAGATGAAAAGGAGAATGGAAAAAATGATATGTAAAATAAAAAAATGGAAAAGTGGGATTTCAATTTCTTTGATTCTATATTTGATGGTTGGCCCAGTAATGCCACACCGCTCGATAGACATTCCCCATAACAACTTTGAAATGCATTAAAAACTAGAAAAATCGAATTGTTTGGATGAACTAAAGACTGAGCTGCGCTAAATAATTATGAAAACAGGAAACTTCTGTAAAGCTGTAAATAATAGAAATCACGGCCAAATGGGGATTCAGAGATAGATATCTGTGTGATAGATAGATAAGGATTAACCAACCTGGGTAAAGTTCTCGGCAACCATCCCGATGACAAAAGTGTGCCGAGAAGATGAAATTGCTGAAATTTTGTGAGAAGAGCAAGTACAGAAGCGCTGAAACCTCTGATATCGGAGTTTGCCTTCTTTTTTGAATATATTTTTCATATAACTTCGCTCTCAAGGCCTCCTGTTAGACACTTAGTTTTTCGAAATACCAAAATAATCGTTGAGTAACAATACGTGAAAGGGTGAACGACAATATAACAATGTTAAAACCATAAAACCTCAACCTCATAAAAAATGAATACTAACGTACCTTACTGGACAGGTTTATTTAGTGGCGGCCTTATCCAAATGTGGTTGGGGTAAAGGTCAAAGGTAAATGGGTCGGCGTCAATCAGTCCCCCAAGAACGCGCCATGCATTCGTGTTCCACTCAGAATCGTAGAGACATGGTGAATGCGTATTCAGCCTATACAATGACTTGGGGGAGCCAGTCGCGCTGATACGTCAGCGCCTTTACCTTCCCAGACGAAGCCGGTATCAACTGACCAAACCCCAAAGAGATGAAAGGCTTGGTTAACCCGGGCGTGGATTGATTGATCGACGGTGTCAGGGTAACTTGATGTGACGTGAAACTGTAGAAAGAAGTAATATTTTTTCCAAAATCGAGGGACCCAGATCACTTGCAGCTAAATGGTAGCCGGCTGATTGTACTTGCTAAGTTCTTTTTTTTTCGCGGAAAAAACATGCTGAACTCGGCGCACGTTAGGATCTTATACTCAGGCGGCTGCATAGCCTCAGGACATATTAAGATGGAAGAATTGAAAAACGTAACCATACCGCCACCTTTAGATGAAATGTTTGTTGGCCAACCCATTACAATCGCATCGGTACTATTGACATTCCACGGAATGGGGGTGGTTCAGAGTGAAAAAGACGATTCGAGTAGAGTGGACAGCTGCTCAAGACGGTGCATCGGAGGCGATTAATTCGCCAGTGGGGCCAATAGAGGACAGTCGGCGCCAAATCGAGTCCAGATGTGTCACCATCGCGCAGTGAAATCCTAACATCACCCAGACATCTCCACCGACAAAGATATTTCCGGCTTCAATCACTCATGAAGCCTCTTTTATTCACTTATTCCTGTGACATTTCTTCCAGGTAAGAGAGTCTGGGACTGTACTTTCGCCAATTTCTGGCAATATTAGGTCTTGAGAATTGCGATTTTGTTCCCAGCTACTTTTACCTGTTCATCACTCAAATAGATTTCTGTAGTTACCTGTAGATAGCTGAGTGCTAAGGGGTCCTACTGTCACCCGCACAGTCAAGCGATCGATCTTCGAGCGAGCTAACCAAGCCTTCTATCGCTCCGGAATTGGGTAAATTGGTACCAGATTCGTTTGGGAAGGTAAAGACACTGTTCTGAACAGTGCCGGTTCTCCGCAAGTCGTTGTATAGGCAAAATATGCATTCACAATGCCTCTACGAATCTGAATGGAGGCGATTGCGTGACGCGTACTTAGGAACTGTTTAACGCCAACTTCTTTACCTCCACCTTTACATTACCAACAGAATTTCGTTGCTTAGAACCGAAACTGGACCTAGAAACAACGGATTTGGGAGAGATCTATGGGGAATCATTGAACTCATTAGTTACCTGTGACACAAATACATGTACAGTAGCGGACGAAATAACATTCTAAGCAGCGCAAACAATTCTCTTTCATATGTCATATTCTGTTTTCAACTTTTCTACACAAATCCAAAATTACAGTCTTTTTAGTGAACTAGTTGGTATTACACCAATTTTGCGTTGAGGGAGCTGGATATTATAAGATTGTGTTTCTCATGCCTTGTTGCCTTTATGCAATAACTTTCAGCAGAATACCTCGGGAACGCAAGATGAAAGGAATTTTTGAACAATTTTCCAGCAGGCAGTGTGGTGCTAAATTATGGGTCCGCCCCAAATTTCCCTGATAGCTCACCAAGAGCACCCTTTCGAAGACAAGAAATACAATCATCGTATTCCGCATAACTTGCTACCATCACGGAAAAAATTTGAACAAGATATCTCGTCTCGTCGCAAGTCATGAATTTTTGAAAAATTTATGCTAGTGAAGTATTGCAAGACTAAAGGTCCGCTCAAAATTTAGTTGATAGTACACCAACAGCGCGATCTCGAGGGTGGAAAAGAACACCGTAGCATTCTACGTGTCAGATTACCCTCACGAAAAAATTTTGAGCAGGATATCTTGTTAGCCCAGTACGCCATAAATTTTCAAAAAAAAAACAGCAAGTGGCGAGTATGACAGCTTATGGTAGCTTTCGCGAATCGCAGTCTATTGAAGGGAAAACTTCGTAATCATTTTCTATTTTGCACATCGCTTGTCTGCGAACATCTTCTACAACTATTAGGTACACTACTGTTGAATTAGCGGGGACATTTATCTCAAGCACTGTCAATCAGGTGTGAAAATTGGTCAGTCGTAGAGGTGCATGGCGCAATCCACACCAATGACGTGGCGTAAGATCTGCTCCTAATGTGCTTTCGTATGACTTATAACCTATCTTTAGATCTCTATTATCAGTAAACTTATGGCTCTTCAAACAGTGAGCACATTTTTTGAGACACCTGTAGTGTTGCATTTCTTCGTGAATTTTCACTTTGAAATTGTCTGTAATTATATACACTGTATATCCACCACTCAGCCTCTATGTGAGTACTTCAACGTTTCGCGGTTTGTGCTCAATCGACCAAGTCATTGGAAAAAGTGATTTTACCTCTCAAGAAGAAACTTCACTGCAACAGCAAACAGAAGAGGAGCAAAGTTTTTTCATCCGAAGTCGCAGAACAAACAATCGCGTGCTCGGTTCCTTGTACGACCATTGTTAATGGAAAAAATTTGAATGAAAAAGTCAACGGAACGAAACCGAAATGCTACGAAAAATGCAGATAAAATTAACCGATCAAACGGATGCGATGTTGTCCCCCGGTGCTTTTTGCGTAAAGTGAGTCGAATAGTAACATTAGCAATTTGTTATTATTTATGCAATTAATAGTGACTATTTCTCACTCTTAAGAGGCTTCACTTTACTCTAGTGCTCTAGTTTCTGGTGTGAAACACTGACCTCTGAGGTCGCCCACGGACTCTCCTGCTTGCCCTGAGGTTGCAGTCGACCGTGTTGCCACTAGGAGTGGTCGACCTGCTGCCGAGTTCATTGGCTATTGGTCCCAGCGAATTTGAATGCGGCGAGAGGGCCGCCTACCGTTATTTAATTGTTTATTTATTTATTCAGAGCTGGGGCCTCATGTATATCCTGAAATATACGAAAGCCCACTTCAAATTAGAGATATCCTCAAAGCAATGACTGACCGTTAAATAATATAGATTCAAAAGCGTTTCATCTACCTTATCGGCCGTTGCTCTTCATCCCAGCCCAACGAGTGACGAAAAATTAACATGTGAGAAACTCGCAAGACAAGCTCTTTCTGTCCGCGTAGTTTTCTTAAGACTTTTTCAATCGCCTTCTATCCATTCTGCTAATTTTTGAAAGGTGTTGACGTTACTGTTTTTGTGGTCTGTTCTTTTTTTTTGAGTTGTTGAATTCGTATTCTTGTTCTTGAAGCTTACCGCAAATGATCATGCTATATTATCTTTAGAATAGCGCTCTTTTGTGAAAGTAGAACTTGTGAAGTAGGACAAGTTTTTTAGCAGAAGGGAGAGGTTAGCATCCATTTCCCATCTAGACAGCCTATTAATAGAACGACATGAATGCAGTTATGACTTCAAACATATTTGATCAATGATTTGGTGAGAATTTGCTGCTTAGCCACAAAAGATGTTACGGGATTTTTAGGCCTATGCACTTAGGTCGAAGTCTAGAGATTCGGGAAAGAGCTCGAGCTTTAACTCGGGTTCGACCTTGTCGGGGTGTGCCTGTGTCCGAATACCCATTAGGATAAGGTCCGCCAAGCCTTCGACTGATTCTGACTAAAGAACCCGAACTTCTCAAGTTTATGGCGGTTGACGTCTTCCATGAACGACAAACACGCCGTAGCAGCACTCTCCTGTTGAAGGAAGAATGCTAAGATAGCTTTAATCTCCTGCTTTAGTGCCGTGTAATCTGTAGACCAACTAAATTAGCCCATTCTAAGGTTAGTCGTCTTCTCTGGACCCTTTTTCTCCTCCGGAATTCCTTCCTGGGAGATGGAATGACCTTCCAGCAAGTAGTTTCCTAGATGTTTTTCGACTTTACAGGCTCTCACGACGGCGAAACGCGGCGAAAAGTTAGCGTAACAAAATTATTTTTGCCAACTCAATTCAAGATGAAACTAGAACCTAAAACCGATTTCGAATATTTTCAAAGCTTCATTTCCATCCGCGTGGTACACTGGAAAAAACCACTACCTACTTGTACCCGTACGGGCGAGCGTTCGATCCCCACCCGAGCTAACCAAGCCTTCCATCCCTCCGGTGTTGGGTGAATTGGTACCTTTCTTGTCTGGGATGGTAAGACACTAATTTGGTAGGTCTAGGTCAAATACGCATTCATCATGCCTCTTCGATTCTAAATGGAACGCGGATTCGAAGGCCAGTCCTTAGGAGACTGATCAACGCTGACACCTTAACCTTTACCTCTACCTTTATATCCTCCCGCCGCATACCTCAAAATTCTTTTACGAATTTCTGATCGCATCAAATCACTTCTCACAGGTCTCGGCCACCCCAGTGGAGGCTAACGTGAGTCGTGCACCCTGCGGCGGTGTGTGTTCATGTCCTTATTACAGCACCCAGCTGTTTTCGTGCGGAATTTTCCACAGACATCGGTATCTCTCAGCTTGTTCCCTCGCCTCCCTCCACCACCTCCTACCCGTTCTTACACTTTCCCCGCCGCAGCCATCGATGAGGAGGGTGGTCCTACTGAGCTGAGTAACTCATTACCTATTACTTATTCCTTCTAACTCGTCCTATTCATGATTGGAGTTGCTTCAAACTACTCCTAATCAACTTTCTGTCTACACATCCTATTCATTGTTTTCTGTAACTCGATACGACTATAGACATGGTTTACCAGTTCATACCCGAGCTGTGAGTCTGTTTTTACCTTTGGTTAGCTATTGATGTTCAACAAAACAGACAAACTTCCTTTTGTGGGGCCAATAGCAGTGCATATTTTCCTAACTTTCTTGTTATTTTTTTACACTTCTCATATATAGGGCGTGGTACAGTAGTAAGAGGGGCTGCGGGCACTCGCACGGTTGTGTGATCGGTCCCCGCCTGAACTGATGAAGCCTTCCATCTCTCTGAGGTCGGATTAATTGGTACCAGACTTGTCTCGGAAGGTAAAGACACCATTGTCTATGCCAGGCACCTGGTCACCTCTTTACCTTTACCTTTGCTTTTGGCATTTTATAGAAGACCATACTGCGCCCAACTGTCGCATTCAATCGTTTTTTTGCTTTTTATTTATTTTTTATTTTCTTCATGCCTATTTTTCAATCAGCGGCTGGGTCACAAAATTCTTATTGTGATTTTTATGGCGCTACTGTGAGCTTTCTACACTGGTACATAGTTAAGAAATTAAGGATGCAATGGAACCGCTGATTAAGGCATAAGAGGTTGAAAATCACCACAGTGAATCCTACTCTTTACCCTAGACTGTAGTCTCTCCCTGTGGAGTCGTGGGTTAGCGAAGTTCCACTTAAGTTACCGCAACTATTTGAATAATTTCACCTCTCTTTCATTGAATTTATAAAACTTTGAAAAAGTTGTTGTTATGACTTTATAACTAGTTTTTACAATTCAGAAGCGAAGGAAGTCCCATGTATAATTCTAATTCTTCAAAAAATCCTTGCCACTGTCAACTTTCGAATTCTCGTTTTTGTATCCAACTTGCAGCTGTCCATTTTCCGAGAAAATTTACAAGCTATAGTGAATTTGGGTAAACCACCATAAGATTGGAATGGGACAGTGGCTCTCGTCAATTCATTCAAAATGCGTTGCAAATGAATGTATACAGTTTCTGAAAATACACATGCATTGAAGGGTCATTTTTCCTCTGAAATCCTGCAAAATCTCGGGAGAAATCTCAAGAATTTACGAATTTTCTCAAAGAAAAAAAAACGCTTCCAGTCGAATGTGAGGCAGACATTGCTCATTTTTCCATCCTATCGAATGCCAGCATTGTACAGCTGGCACCGCCAAGGGTTTTTTTCAGGCAAAAGTGAATTAATAAATTACCCATTGTGCTGCAGTGTAATGCACTCGGCCGAACAGATGGCACTTAGGAAAAGCTGCGAAATGCTCTCTGATGAGGTGCAACATCGACGTTCATCAGACAAATGATCCTTCTCGCCAATCTCATGTATACTTTTGGAAGAAGCAAGGAACAAACTCATTGATAATAGTATGAGTAAATAGCGATGGGGGTCACTACCATTTTTATTGGTTAATTAATCACTTGGGCCCGAGCGGTGCAGTAGTAAGAGGCGCTATTAACACCCGCACGGTCGAGCGGTCGATCCCGGCCCGGGCTAACCAAGCTTTCCATCACTCCAAGGTCGGAAAAAGTAGTTCAAGACTTGTCTGGGAAGTTTCCTGAAATCCAAAAATCTCGAAGGTGTGCGAGATACAGTGGTGGGAAGTGCTACTGACATCCGCACGGTCAAGCGATCGAATCCCCCTGATTAACCAAGCATTCCGTCGCTCCGGGTCGGGTAAATTTGACTTGTTTTAGTGGGAAGACTTTAACTTGCTATACCGTTTGGCCACCCCAAGTCATTGTATTGGCCAAATATGCATTCACCATGCCTCTACGATTCCGAGTGGAACAACGAATGCGTGTGGCGCACTCAGGGACAAATCAACGCTGGGATATTTACTTTTACCTTAATTAATCACTTATTTAGTTGGCTGTCTTGGAATAAGCTGACAGCCTTCATAGAAAATCAGAAAAACCTGGTCATTTACATCTCACAAGGAAACAACAACTGCAAACAGAACTTGTTGAAAAAAAACTCGTCACTAATCAAGCGCCTTACGATGTCCTCAATTTCCGTTGTGCTTAGAACAGTATGAATAGGTAACGCTGTTTCTGGAGATCGTAACATCGACGAAGCGACGAACCACCCTCAAAATTTAAGGTTTATGCAAAATTTGGTTTGAAAGATGGGGCCTTGGTTCTCGACCAGATCAACAGCTACGCTAATTTGCATTGATCATTCCCCCGAGGATTCCTTCATTCAAAATTGTGCAGGCAGATTGAATGTGTACTTGGCCTATACAATGACTTCAGGGGGCTAGCCTAAGTTCAACCTAAGGTCTTTATTTTTCTAGACAAGCCTGGTACCAATTTACCCGATTACGAGGGGTGGTTGATGGGTGTGATGGAAGGCTTGGAAACCTGGGCGAGAAGTGATCGCTCGAGTTTGAGTGGTGCCTAGTACCCCGAGTACCCCGAGCGCCCAGATTGTTATCGTAAATTGAATGACAGCTGCTCTTTTCTTTTTCGGGCCTGCGGTGGGTGAATGTACCATGACATCATTTCAAATAAAATCACAGCGGTAACGATCGGGGTGACTCACCTGCTGAAGCAACTGCTAGCATGATCTTTCCACAAACGTCACCCAGCATCACCAGAGCAATGGGTCTCTGTTTATGAATGCTTTGGGAAATCCTTTTGTTGGAAGACTTCACGGAGAAATGGGAGGGAAGACGGTGAAGGAGAGGATTATTTGTACGTACACTAAATTAGCCATTCCTGAAGCCACACTCTTTTACATAATACTTTGTGATCACAGTCATTGATCCGCTTGCTATCATTTATTTATTTATTTATTATATACGACTTTTTATAGACGTACCAAATGGTGGTTAGTTGTACAATCAACTGGTGAACTTGAAAGAAAAAAGGAATAATGGTATGTTTTCCTTTTCTCTTTCAAGTTCAAAATGGTTGGCAACACAAACAGTGGCGAGAAAAACAATCCTAATTCAGCAAAGTGGGCAAATTTATTTATTTATTTTATTTTTCTATTTTCTCAGGAGTGAGTATCAGCTATTCCCTTCGCCAATGATTTTTATCGAGGCACGACAAAATGTTGAAGATTGTTGTGGGTTATAGAAACAAAATGTGAGGTGGTTTCTTTTCCGGGGGAAAATGTTATTGAGTTAGAAGTGGATGAGTTAACGATCGATATTACTCAAAGAAATATCTCAATTGGGAGCTCTTTGTAAAGGTACTCCTGCAATGAACCATTGCATTTTGAGTAAAAGCAGCTGGTCTGTGTTCCACTCCGATACAGGCCGGAGGAACTAAACTCGAGAATAATCTACACTACGGAATGAAGAACTCAAGGGTTTAGAGGTAGTAGGCGCTACTGACACACGCACGGCCGAGCGATCGAGACTGACTCGGGCTAACCAAGCCTTCCATCCCTCCAAGTTCAGGTAAATTGGTACCAGCCATATCTGGAAAGCTGAAAGCACTGACTTGGTGTAGAGGGTGGACCCCACAAGTCATAGGCCAACAACGCAATCGCCAGGCCTCTGCAATTCTGAATGGAACATGAATGCGGCGATGCTTGGGGGACAGATCAGCACCCATACCTTTACCTTTTGAAAATAACCCCCACCAGTAAACATGGAGCATTGAGAGATTTTCCAGATCACGTTACGTGTGTTGAGATAAAATTACTTTCTTTCAGCGCCACCGGCGCGCTTTTGGACTCCTTCGCCCATCCAGGCGTAAGTGTCGGCGAACCACAAGGGCAGGATCGGGAGCGCATGGTGCAGATATTCGTGAGGTGAGTAAATTTTGTGATGATTTGCTCTATCTCCCCTTCATTCTCTTTTGTGAATTTGGCTTATACATTGTCGGAGGACTATCGTCTGCGAGTTTGCGTTGAATTCGAATTTGAATTCGAATGAATTTGCATTATAGACAACTACTACTAGCACTGAAACACATGCACGACATGAGAATTGCTCACCTTGATCTTCGCCCTGAGACGATTCTCCTGCAGGACGACAAGCTGAAGTTGGCCGACTTTGGGCAGTCCAGGTTTGTTGACTGATTTGGAGTTCGAAGATTTAAGGCGCATTCCTAGTCGGCAGCGAAACAGTGTCATGGGAGAGCCTTTCGAGCGTAAAATGGTTTTTTCTGGTTCAGGTCTAGTATTTTCTCTACGGCACGTCCTCTATCTAGTCAATGATTCTTGCTGCTCCGCTTCGCAGCCAAAAATGAGTTAGACTTTAGTGGGATACATTGTCTTCTAAATTATTGTCGAATAATTTCTGTTGTTTTCTAAATTAATGGTGAATGTCGAATGCACGTTTCTGCAGTGCAGGTGAACATTCGAAAGCTAGAGAATTCTCTTCATGCGCAGCCAACGCGGCAAGTCTAGTGGAACGATGGACATCGTTTCTTCTCGAATTCTCATTCCAATTGTATTTTTCTTCCAGGAGACTTCTACGCGGATTGATCACCGGAAAGATTCAAGGTGAGGCGATTTCACCCTTTGAAAAGCGAATGTGAATATTGGAAAATTGAGAATAATTCACGAGCAATTATACACCTCTAATCACTACACTGTGCTGTTTGCCTAATGAATTCTCTACCAACAATGATTAAATTAATAGACGATATTTAGTTCTCTTTGCTGTTGAACCTCTGAAAAGTGTTTCTGGATGCGATTCTTTACGAAATCATAAGCTTTTCGAGTTCACATACTGCCGAAAATACTTGTGGTAGCACAGATGAAGGCTTTTTGTCAATCTTACACTGCTCAATTCCGAGAAATTTTAGCTACCTCCCAGATTTTGATTAGCGTGTTTAATTTTATTCGGCCGAGTAATAAAGCGTGGGCGGAAATTACTGGATACTGCAATATGAACTCTCTGGTGTTGTGCCTTTTTGTAGTTAACTTCAACTAAAGAGAATGTAGAGGACCAAGTGGAAAGAAAGAAAACTAGATGAAGATTATGAGAGAGTTTGCTAAGATGAATTTCAGTAGCTTTCCAATTTTTTTCAAAATTATTAAAATTCTTCAATCTCAGGATCACCCGAATTCGTTTCACCGGAAATCGTTCGCGGATATCCGCTCACGCTGGCGACGGACATGTGGAGCACCGGCACGCTCACTTATGTTCTGTACGTCGTTTCTCTTTCATTTTGGGGCGCAGTCCACCAGAACAGAATTCCGAGCTGTCTGATTGTGATGGGTTTGCTATTTTGTTAATGCATCGTTCTACGGTGCACACATCCTAACGCTTATCATTTTCCTGAGCTGAGTATTGTCTAACTAGTAAGAAGGTAGTTTCACCGAGTTACCATTTCAGCCGCGTTTTCTTTATAGGCATCCCTATCTTTCCTGGACAGAGGTTCCGACTAGCTGATTGAAAAACTAGCTATAAAAAATTTTAATTTTGAAATCAGAAGCTGAAATCTCGCTGCCCTTTTTGTTTCTTGTTCGTTTATTTTGCCGCGTAGAATTTGTCAGTATGCAGTACCGGACATTTCTTTTGATCAGTTCCCGGAAAAGCCGCTTAAGAGCGTTCCAGGGCGGCTGTCCGAGCTTTATCGTTTGGTATATAAATTATGCACGCCTGAATTTTTTTTTGAAATACCATTTCCTCAAATCTCGCCTGGTCGGGTACCAATTTATCCGACCCTATATTGATGGGAGGTTTAAGTTTTCTTATGGATGCTCGAGCTGCTGAGCAAATATATGTATATTTATACAAATAATTGAGTTTCAACAAAGTTAATGAAAAAAGCCGCTTTGGAACGCTCCAAAGCGTCTTTCTCGATAAGTGATCAAAAGTTATGTCTGGCACTGTAGGTTGGAAGTAGGAATTCTTCGAGCGAGTCGTTGAAACAAGAAATAGTTTAGTGTGCCTATCCTTTCTGATCGCAGTGTATGTTTGAAACAACGATGCCGTACTTTACCGACATCTTTTTTTGGAATTCTCGTTGTTCAGTTCTAGAACGTCTTCAGGTCATGTTTTCCCATTTTCCCGATGTCTTCCATTCGAATGGTTTCAGTCTAACCGGCATCTCACCATTCCATGGAGACAATGACAACGAGACGCTGGCGAATGTGAGCAGCTGTGCGTACTCGACGACCGGAGAGGAATGGCGGCCATTCACAGCAGAAGCCGCTGATTTCGTCAAGAGTCTCCTCAAGGAGATCCCTGGGTAAGCCTCGCCAAAAGCGCTGCCTCAAATTCATACCTGTCCAAAAAGTTTACCACTTCGGCTTGGTGGATTTTCCAAAGGATCGTAAACAACTCTAACTCACCATATCTTGATTTGCAAGTGCAGGATGTGCGGCTCGTTGAGCGAAAAAATTCAAAAAATTCACTCCACTCTTTTGAGGTGTTGTGCATTAATTTCTTCATTCTCTTGATGCGGTTTCACTTTAGGGAGAGAATGACAGTTGACGAAGCTCTAGAACATCCATGGCTAAGTGATCCGAAGCTGAAAACAACGCCACTCTCCGCCGATACTCTTCGAGAGTTCAAATATCAGCACAAATGGCTGGTGAGTACTTACACACGTTCTTCCTCTCATAAACCATATTTTGGAAAATTGACCGATTCCGGACGCTTTTCTTCCTTGACAATGCTGTGCTTACGGAGGAAGTGGATCTTGGCGTGGGGCGCAAGAGGGCAAATATGTGACGAATAGCTGGGCAACGAGAGGGTGCTCGGAACTGGATATCCCTCTTTTTCTTTCACGCGATCGCGGACGCGGTCTTCTCCTTGCTCATGACATTGCGACACGGAATCTATTTCTCTTTCAACTTTTAAGAACTTAAAGCCATTTGAGACTTTACCGCGTTGCTGCCGCAGCAATGATGAAACATAGCTTATTAGGTTATCAGGGGCGCTGATGACGAATCTCACATCTGTTTTCAAATTTATTTATTTATTCATTTACATGAACAAGCCATGTGCAACGGTGATATGTTAAACAAAACAATGGGCAGTCAACATTAACATTAATTCCATATCATAGAACTCGTGGTTTTTTTTTTGTTGGTAAATCCACCCATTATCGTCAACTATGCACCAAATAGTTTTTCCCCAGGACAGTCCAGTCAGTGGGCGGCCGCAAAAGCGCGCAGCTATTGCGGAAATGCGCGCACCCTTTTACTGCTCTACTTTGCTTCACTACCGCAGTAGAGTCTGGAGTGGCCCTTAGCTTGGACAAAAACGGTTGAGTGGGCGATCAAGAATGTACAGACTTTCGGATGCTACTTGATTGATACCTATTTTGCGTCAAATGAAAGTGATCGACGACTTGTGACTAGTAATAGACGACTTCGAGGCGCCGTAGAGAACTTTCCTACGATGGACGTGGACACGCAATTTGTATATTTGAAAATTGATAAAAAGAACTAACAGAATATCGAACTAGCGAAAAATTCTCTGCTTGAAGTTGTGCCGATGATCGATGCCTACTTCAAGGCGAGAAAATTCCGTGATTACGATTACACTTTTTAAATTTTGGCCAGTGTTATAAATCGATTTTGTGAGAAGAACAAAACTCATATGATCAATTTCTATTGATGATTACAGGAGCGACGCGTGTTCGTGCAGCAGACGCCTTCGGAGCAGCTCTTGGAAGCGGTGTTGGTGAGTTGGATGTTTTTGCTGGTATTACTTTGTTGAGGATTTTACGATGCTTGCAGCAAAGCCTTTTCTGTTTTCTTCTTGTTGATATTTTTCAATTTCCTTTTTTAGTGGATAGGTGATTTGGAAAAAAATTGCCAACTTATCGATTATGCGGCGAAATCACAAGGCAGAACTAGTTTCTTTACCTACAGTAGCCTTCCATGTAGATTTTAGAAGTATTCTGAATTTAAATCAAGAGGTCTTGGGTTTTTCCCTGTATGGTTTCGTAACTTACCATCACGTTCACTATGGAGATAACATCATTTTCTTGAAGTACCCAACGTCTTTTTAGCGGCTGGCACCTTTACCTTTACCTTTTACCCAACGTTTTTTAAACCTTTAATGAATAGAGGGAGTTACATAAATAAATAAACTTCAAGGCACCTTCGTTCGTCACCGCCGAACCGCAGAAGGCCCCGTCAGCCGAAAGCGCTCGCTCCAACGAAATCTACGACTACTTACGTATCAAGGAGCGTCCACCTCCGCCCGTTGAAGAGGTACCCAAAAGACGGCGAGAGTTTGCCGATCCGAGGGTAAGTCGGTTAGAAACTACAGCGTATCCTCTGATCTACATCTTTATTTATTCATTTATTTGTGTTTTACATGAACAAGTCGTGTAGCAGGAAAATGTTAAACAAAAAGACCATAAAAATGACGAACAGTCAACAATGAACATTAATTCATCTTCCATAATCAGGAACACAAGCACCTTGAATTATGACTTAAAATTAGTGAGCTACCATGAGTTTAGATGTCAGTCTAACCGCTTAGAGAAACGTTTCGAATCTCTTTTATGGGTAGTTTTTTACACAGCTTAACCATCTCGGAACCAGCATGAACAGAGAAAAAAATTTGCCGGAACCTAGTTCTGGTTTTCGGTAAAACAATTTTGCAACAACTCGCTCTGGTAATAGAGCTTCTCTCGAAGTGTTGCGAAGGGAGATCACATTTGCTTGCAAAATTCTATGTAGCATCGACAAGTCAAACTTATTTCTGCTTCTATTTATTTATTTTAAAAATTTATTTGCATATTCATTTATTTATTCACTTATTTATTCGTTATTATTTATTTATTTTATATTCATGCAATATAATCACATGTAAGGCGATCGATGTGACAGCATCACCATCGCACCAAAGGGAGATCACAATTGCTTGCAAAATTTCGTGTAGCATCGACAAGTCAAACTTATTTCTGCTTCTATTTATTTATTTTAGAAAATTTATTTATTTATCTATTCGTTTAAGTATCTATTTATTATTTAATTGTATATTTGCTTGTTTATTCAGTTTTTTTTTGTTCATGCAATATAAACACATGTAAGTGCGATCAATGTCAGTATCAGTATCACCATCGCACCAAAGAATAAAACATCCTAAGAGTTCAGACAGAGATAAAAAAAAATAAACAACACGGAATCACTAGTTAATGATAAAGCAGTTCAAACTACGAAATGCAGTAAGCGGCAGCATAAGGTCATACTAGCTCCGATGCACAGGAAAGCAAGGCAAAATGGAAATAGAGAAACACCTAAAAGAGAACCATTTATTCACTGCTATTTGCCTAAAATATCTTACTTATATCTATTTATATTCTATATCTTACTTTTCAGCAATTCGACCCGTTAGCTCCGCAAGCTTTCGACCCGAATCTGCCACGGACTCAGCCACCATTCGATCCCAGAAAACAACGACACCAAGTCGTCGACCCCAGGGATCCACGTCTCGTTGATCCCAGAAAACAACAGGGTCGCCAGCCGAGTCCTGTTGATCAGCAAGCCCGTCCTGGACCACCCACACAGAAAATTCCGCTAGATCAGTACGGTGAGTCGTTTCTCACTTTCCTTCTTCACCCATTCTCTTTGAATCGCTCAGTTTCTAGGCGCCTATTTTAATGCGTATTATCCAGGTACATCGCTTTTTCCATTTATTTTATTAATCTCTTCGAATTTCTTTGTTTTCGTAGTTCACTTTATTGATTGATAGCTTCCCTGTAGATGTTTTCTTGAATGATGGAATCTAGTTGGTCACTGAAGATTCTTTTATTGCTTTCTGAAGCGCTTGGCTTTCTCAGGACGTCTTTTCCGTCCGGAAGATTTGGCGCGAATCCCGCACGATTCCTTCGGAAGACCGCTGGATTTGGATCAGCGTCTGCCACCCGATCAGTTTGGACGTATGATCCAAACGCCGGAGGAACTCAGAAAGGTTTTGTGTTTTTTCATTTTATTCACTGTTCTTCGACTATTATGTGCCAGTAGACAGCGCGAAGTCGAGGAGGTCGTGCCTGTGTTTACCCATACCACGCTTCCGTTCCGTCACGGGTAATTCAAACCCAGAATTCTCTTTACCTCACATGCATGGTCATAGAATCCTGCCTTGTAGGCATTTGGGTATTTTCGGTTTTGCCATCTGATTTACTTTCAAAGTGCCTTCGTGCTTCGAAAGTTCATATCATGTACTTCTTTTTCCATCACTGTCTACAGCTATCTTCGATCCCCTTTTAACTCTAAGGGTATCCCAAAGCGCAACCGAGTAGTGTTCTTAATAGTAGGTTTACGTGATTAGCAGGTGTTTTGTTACCATGAACTATTGAAGCCTTTCTGATTTTTTAGTTTTCTCCAATCCTGGTGTTTTTTATCATTAGTGATAGATTTGCGGAGATTAAAACACTTCTGCAAACCTCTATCCAATCTCCATTCTGGCGCCAATGGTCTAGAGTTCTCGATCCTTTTTGTAAAAGAACCATGGATCAGACTTTGTTTCAATGACTTCAATTTCAGCAGAAACAGTTTTCGCCGGTTCCCGTCGACCAATTCGGCCGACCACTCCAACAACAAAAGCCAAAACGTGAGTTTCTTTCTGAATTTTCGTTTATTTCCCGGTATTCTACTCCATGAAGCAGAAATAACCGGAGTAGAATCAAATCTGCTATACGACCTGTACTTGGCAAGCGGATAACAAAAATATTTACTTTACTTTTATTTATTTTTACGTCTTTTCGCAAACGTGTTAAAATATTTAGTGGCACAAAAAATACGGAAACTCGATCGAAAGAAAAAATGGATTGAAATTAAAACAAAGCAAAGCTCAGCGCGTTAGTAGCTCAAGCACTGGGAAAGAGATATTCCTAATGTTCCTAATATTCGAAACGAAATACATCGTAATTCTTTCTTTTTGGGAGTGAGTAGCAGCTGGGTACGACTGATATCCATCGACGAAGAAAAATAAGCATTTTAATCCGCTAAAATCAGTTTGAGCTCTTTCAATAACAATCTTTTCCTTTTCTCCACTTTTTTTCATTTTCTGACCGTACGCTTTCTTCTGTTTCTGTTCAGCTCATTGTTCAGCGTTATGTTAAGTAGCGTGACGTTGAGAAAGATAAATAAAATAGAAGATAAATAAAAATGAAAGGTAAAGATATGAACAAATGTCGACAGTCGATGTTTCAGCGGAACAGACCCGACCGCCTCCTGACTACAACGCACAGGAGAAAAAGAAACTTGTGCCACAGGCCAAAGGTGAAACTCCATCGAAAAAAGAGATGAAACGAACTCGCGAACAGGATCTGGAGGATCCCGGTCTTCCACATGTGAGTCTTCAAAAGATCTAAGATATTTACAGAGATAATACAGAAATAATATTTATAGAAAATTTAATAATACTTGTAATACACATTACTATTACTTACTTCATCTTGACTATTTTTCTGTGGCTGCTTTTCCTTTTCTTAATTAATTCTCCTTAGCTCGTGAATTGTTAGACGGCGACATCTATAGCGGATGACAAGAATATGCGTTCTTTCATCTGTTGAGATCATTTCGATTTTCTTGCCTTACGATCTGTCCCTTTTTATTTTCGAACTATGTGTCTTTTTTGTATCTGTTCAGTTGTTTTTCTGCGAAATATGATAAGTACATAGCACCCCTACCAGTGTAGAAAATAAGTAAATAATTATAATTTATTACTATATTAATAGAAGGAATAACTACAATAAAATACATATTTTATACGGGCAGCTTTAAAGAAAGTGCTCGGCTGCATTTTGTTACGGAAGGAAATCAAAATTCTACTGTTTCTGCTCGCATTCTTTTGACACGGAGAATCCCTCGACCCTTCGTGGGAGGAAATTGCATATCCAGGGTTTTGCTATATTCCTATTGAATGTAACCCTTCCTCAATAATCGTGTTCAGGTCCCGCTTCGTATGATTCGTGGTGAGCATCGTGACATCGAAGAGGAAATCGCGAACCGAATCCTCTCGGACATCTCCGAGGAGGGTTCCATCACCGGCAGTATGGGAAGTGTCGACGACATCGAAGCACTTTGTGCTCCCAAAAAGGTACGAATCCCTACGCTTCTTATCAGAGCTTTGAGAGGCGCGACGAATTGGAAATCAAAGCCACTTTGTCGATTTTCTGGTAATCGTTCAGTTTGACTCTTCTGCGTTCCGAAGTTGTCACTTCATTGGCGATCAATTCGTCAAAGTGGTTTTTCTCTGCTTATTTTTACTATTTGTTGTTTTCCTGAGAAAATTTAGAATAGAAGGCCGATATTTTCTCTTACTAGCCTTTCAATCCCTGATATAGCTCTGTACTATTTTTTCTCTTGCTCTCTTTTTTCTTATTTCTGTATTACTTTTTCGGGCTTGATGGATTGATGCGGTTTCGAAGCGGAACACAAAAGATGTTATTCTCTCAAGTAGAGGTAAATTAAGAATTAATCAAACCCCGAAGCACTCTGCTACCAAAACTGAAGTGATCTAGAATGGTGAGAGTTTACTTGTTTTACAAGAAAACTAAAGGTTCATAGTTGATTTCGTAAACATTACCTGCATCAGAGATCCACCACTCACAAGTGTACTGTGCATAACTGTGGAGGTACGGTAAGTGGAGGGAACAAAAACCACATTCAATTCAGCGAAGGGGAGGAAACTACTTTAAGTTAGGGTTCATATCAAACCTCCCACAATCTTCTGATCGGAGTAGGAAGAGAATTTTAGGATTCGTAGCGTATAGATTTTACGTTTCCTAAACTCGCAGTCAGAAGAACTCTGTTGCTGTTTGAAGGGACTAATTTACAGTATCCATTTATTCTCCTCCACAATGATGCTAGGTGCAAATTCTTTATTTAATAGCCTGTCGTCACCTTCGGAGACCTTATCGTACATCAAAGTTAGTGACTCACCAGACTGACCCACCAAAACTCTTAGATCCTAGCATTTTTGACCAGATGTCAAACCAAACCAAAGTAATGACAATCGAAAGCAACATAGCCACGAGAGAAATTGAGGAATATCTGTTCGGAGTGCTTCCTGGCTTCCGGTTAACTTCGTCGTATGAATAATCGATTTTGTCACAACTGACGTCTGAGTATACCGTGAACTGGAGCAGTGGGATCAGTTGTATCACGTGTTTTCCCGTTCACCATCGATTTACCCAGTGGACATAGTAAAAAGCTTTACCCATGCAGCAGAGGAAAACGGAGAGCTCCGCTGGCTTATTCGGAGGAGAAGGTTAACAGCCAACCCAGAGCCAAACAGGGGAGGGGAATGAGGACGTTTCTCTTTCATCACTTTAGGTTCCTTTCTGCTCTTTTTAGCGAATGACACTTTTCATTCAATTATTTGTTACTGTCATACTTGCAAAAGCGCCTGAAATATGTTGTACTAGTTTCAAGTAGGGCAGAATAGTTTTTGTAGATAGCACTGTAAATATTTACAAGGTCCTCATCCATGCTTTTCATCAACCTTCTTACTTCTTTTCTTACTTTTCTTCTTACCTCTCCACCTGAAAGGAAATTCGCTCTATTCTGCGATATTTCTTGAAGGAAAATATGGGAAAATTTCAGGATGAAAAATATGTCATTCTTTCAACATCATCCTCACACTTCGCTGGCCGATCGGGCTTTTTCCAAAGACCGCTGAAACTCGCAGTAGCAGCAGTTTTCGCTCAATTTTATCGTCCGGTTTCTCATAAATTTTGTCGTGCATCTGCTCTGCACATGTTTTCTTTTTCGTTCGGAATGCGTCGCACAGGATTTCTGTATTGCTTTTCTTTTTCTTTTCCATTCCTTGAGACTTTTCGTCAATTTTGCGGGATTTGAGACGAGTTGGTGTCCCATCAAATTCACTTTATTGTAAAGTTGTCTATGACGAAAAATGGCTTATAATCATTCAAAAAAGTGCTACAAATATTTTCTCTCGAATTGAACTTCAATTTCAGCAGCCAGTGTTGCCTCAACGAGGTTCTCGTTCACGATCTAGCACTCCCCGTGCTGAATCCGACGCTTCCACACCAACAGTATCGCCGGTGAACACTATCAAGGAGAGTGACGTCATGACCGACCTCGCTGGACTACCTGAGAAAGACATCGAGGTTTGACAATGTTCTTATGAGAGCTTCAAAAAAATTACTCCCGAAAATTCGAGTTATTCCGGTTTTCCTATTTGAATGTTTATTTATTATATTTATTTACTTATCATTACAGACATCCTTGAATGTGCCATAAAACATATAAAGTCTAGTAGTAAAACAAAAACGCCTTTCCAAAGACTCAACTTGTTTTTTAATCCTTCCACAACTATTATATTCAGTTACGGGGTACGTCTTTCACGATAGACGCCTTGTTTTCTTTCACCTTTGTCTTAGTTTTTAGTTATCTCTTTGAAACTCGAATGCTACATTTGAGCGTCTCTTTTTCGCTATTCATCCTTTCGTACATCAGCATAAATGAGGTATTTAGAGATATAGGAATGTGAATAATCTTTCATTTTCTTTTTTGATTATTCTTTCTCTACACTCGTGAATAATTGTTCAACTTCTTTCTCTACACTCGTGAATAATTGTTCAACTTCTTTCTCTCCACTCGTGAATAATTGTTCAACTAAAAATCTTTCTTTCGTGATATAATCTAATCTTTGGTGGTTTAGAAACTGACAGAAGAGCGGAACCATATCCAGACCGACTTGTGGTAACGAATTCGGAAACAATCCGTAGGGCAATTGATACAAATCCAGCAATATGTACTAGCATATGATTGACAGACTTCTCTAGTACTCAAATGTCAGCTGTACGACGTCTGAGCGCCTCAGGAAGTACTAAGAAGTTGCCTGACTTGGTCATTCGCAGGTCTGTGCTCTTTCAGCATGATGCAAAATCGCCCGTCGCCCTCATACTATTAGATCAATCGAAAACTTCGATTTGATTGAACTACTTTCAAATGGAATAAATGGTCTGGATCTTGCATCACCCGGATATCATATTTCCGGCGCAAAGTCGCGTCTCTTTAGTGAACACAGTCTTTACAAAGTGGATGATGTTAAGAACGAGAGTCTCAAATTCTTGCCTTCTGCAAACAAAGAGCGATCCCTGTGAGGACTCAAGTGGATTGCGAAAAGATGTACTTTAATCTATGGATAAAACCTAATTTACTTTAGAGCCAAATGATTCACCGTTTCTTGCAAATGTTTATGCTGGAATAGTAAAAGCGACATAACTTTTGGTTCACTCTGATATTGTCAGCGTTCCAGTGCTTCACGGATAGTGTTGACACGCGTGCCAGGTCGTTTTCGAGTGCTTTTTTACAACCGGTCTCTGACTGCGGATTGTTCAGGCGATCGAAGACGGGCTTATTGCAATAGAAGTATTAGAAGCGTTATTAAAAGAATGTTATTGGAAGTCATATCGTAGAAGAGTTCCGGAATAAAGCGGTGGTTCATTTGGACAAGAGGTGATTGCGTACTTCTACATATACCTCACAACTTATTTTCGTACGAACGCGCTTTTTCTTTTTTTTTCGTGCGACTTCCACATCCCACCCTTCCGTTTTTGACTCGTTTCCCTAATATGAAGAAAAACTTGCGGACAAGAAGTATCTTATCGACACGGGAGCAGTACCACCATTGGGATGGACTAACAAGAGCATCTGTATGAACCGTAACTGGTAGAGAGGCTAAGGAGAAAAACTTGTTTTCCTACTATATCTCGCTCAAAAATAGCACAAGGAAAAACTCATTGGCGAAAACGTAGCCACAACGCTCCTACCGATCACCGAACTTAAACTCCTAATTTATAATACTCGCTGCGTGAGGTAAGGGATTTCATGGTCGTGGAATTGCAATCTTGGACAGACGGTTGTTCAAGAACTCGTAGCATTCTTTGCTCGCGAATGTCTTCCTTTTGTTAGAGAAAACATGGTTTAAGGAAGAGATGGAAATATAAGGATTGGAGACGGGGACAGCATGATTTAGATGTGGGAGAGGTCTGCAACATCAAATAAAGAGTTAAAGAAGTGTGCTTTTGTCATCCTCTTGAACAACTCTGTGCCGACTCCCTTACATATAATCTAACTCGCCTTTCCCTGTTGTCGTCAACGTTATAGTGTTGATGTTTTAATGCCTCTAACAACAATATCCCAGCCAACAGTGGCTGACTAGATTTCATGTTTGGCTCACAAAAGACTGGAGAAACTAAACTGAAATAAAATTAAAAGTAAAAAAAAGTAAAAGTAAAAGTTTCTAGAAAAGTGAACGTGTACGCGTCACATTTCGTTTTTGGGTGTCTTACTGTCTAGTCTGACGCCGCAGCATGTTCTGCTGGAAATGTTTTCTTTACGCTTTTCCCTCTTTTTATCAGTTCTGGCATATCGGCTTGTCGTACTTACTTTCGAATATTTTGCAATTCTAATCTTATATTGGGAAGTCACTGTTCATTTCCGCACTTTTTTACAATTTTGAAAGAGATACAATAGCTCGCAAAAAGATATGTCACCTTGCATTTTTGGGTGCAGATCGCTGAAATCAAAAGGAATTTTATTCCAATTCACTGTTGCAGTTGTTGTGGCGAAACTGAAATGTTTCACACTCAGATTTGGATATTAGTCCTCGTCTTGTATTGTTGGTGTAATTTTTCTTGGATTTACTTATGTTTAGGTTAGAAATCTCATCCAAAACAATTAACTGTTTGCTCTGCAGCTCTATTTATTCACATGCGCTGCTGACGCGTGCCACTTCACCCTACGACTTCTTCCTCCTCAGTTGCTTGATGTGTTATCGATTCCTCTGATTCGACGATAAGCGGATCAATCAATCTAGCATAAGGCCTGAACTAGAGTACTGGAGTAGTTTTCCATCGTTGTAATTATTTTCGATCCGTGTAGAATCCACACCTCTTCCAACTTTCGTTGAGTCACAAGACGGCAACAACAAGTGCTAGGACTTCGTTCTCTTTCATCACTTCATCCTCTTTTCCACTTTGTTCTTCCTTTTTCCTACTGTGCAAATTCTTAGAAAATGACACTTTCCGCCCCCAATCGACTACGGGGGCCTCGAGCAACGAAAACTAAAATTTCATGCCTCGATGCGAACATTCAGAGAAAACTGATGAAAGCACAGAAGGTGAGTTGAAAGAGATTGATCGTTTCCACCCGTTTCAGAAGGACATTCTACAACCCCTTTTTTATCGATTTATTTTCTACGTTCTTTCATTTATTGCCAATTTGTTTAGTATTTCATCAGTGACATTTGCACATGCCGTCCTTTCTGTGTTATTTGAGGCGCGGTTTGGTTTGAGACAGCCAAGGTGTCTCTTGGAGATGGAAAATTTCCTTCCAATCAGACTAAGCATGATCTAGGGGATGAGAGATTTCTCTTTTTTTGGAGATTCGAGTAAATGCAGTTCGGGAAGCAATTTCGATTGAATAATTTGATTCGACTTTGCCGAGGTTCAAACCCGGCGTTTGCTCATTTGAAACTGAAGTGTTTGCATTATTTTATTCTAGTCAGGTGGCCTGTATCCAAGTTATGTTGTCCCGAAAATATTTATTTCAAAACTCCACTCCTTTGCTCTTTGATTATATTACATTTTTGGTGTTCTCGACATAATACTTGAAGTCAGCAATACTGTTAATTTTCTATATGTTCGTCTGATATGAGGATTAGTCCCAAAACATTATCTCTTCAGAATCCCAAAATAAAGAACGAGATTTAGGTTGAACACCAACAACAAGTTTTTGTAATTAAATCTTTGCCAAACATATTTGCTAGGTGTCAATCACTTGGATATTTAGGTACTAGAGCGAGCCGAAAACGATCCGAATATTCCCGTTGGAGCGCCGCTCTTCCTCGAAGATCTCCATTCGAATGTCATGCTTATTGAGACAAAGTTGGTTTTGTTTTTTTTTCAAGACGTGTGAACTGGATGCACATAACGTGAAATAGCAGAGCTCAAAAAAAAACTTGCGGCTTACAAACAAGTGGAAATTGGGTTAGAAAGCAGTACTCCCTGTAATCACAACTGCTGATCAACTTGGGAAATGGCTGATAGATTGATGACGTCATTACCGTAATTACCTGTAGAAGTTATCGGCGTTGATTAGTCCCCTGAAGATGCGCCCCCACATTCCTGTTCAATTCAGAATCGCAGAGCGATGGTGAATGCGTATTCGACTTATACACTGACCTACGGGCCAGCCGCTATACAAAGTCAACGTCTTTACCTTCCCTAACAAGCCTGGTACCAATTTACCGGACCCCGAAGGTGTGGAAATCGTGGTTGGGATTGGCCGGGATCGATCGTTCGACCGTAGGGTGTCAGTAGCGCCTCTTACCACTGCACCGCGCAGGCTCTAATTGATTATTATTACCATTAATTAAAATTACTCGATATAGTATTGGAATTGGTTGATTTTGAAGACCATTTTCCAATGATGTGGGAGTGTGGATTAGACGAAACCGTTCTAGAGGGGAGGCGACGGGATCTATGGTACATCAGTGGATGAAGAGCGGAAAAAACAAGAGAGAAATGATACTAATTTAGTAGTGTCGGCGTTCAAGATCGTGGTAAAAGGCAACATCGTCTGTAGGGTAAACGGATTTTACCTAGGTAGAAAAAGAAGTGATCTGTAGCAATTTCCCGTTCGGAACAAATTTTCTCTTTTCTTAGGCCAAGAACACCGTCTCCGGCCGGGCTTTCACCCCGCCGTTCGAAGCCGGGCACAAAGAGCCCGGTTCTACTTTCACCTGGTCGCGAACACTCCATGGAGGTAAGTTCCATTTTCGAAAATCTACAAGATGAATTCTTGATTTTTAGCTTTTTTTTGCGATCATCTTCTTCAAAAGCTTTCTCATGCTTCCTTGAGCTTCTCCTCGTCTATGCTGAGCAGCATTTTTCAATATTTATTGTTCAACGCTTCATGCAATCTTTTCGGGATTGTGTTGCAGTGAACTTCTCTACATAATTTTCAAGCTTCAAGTCGGCTTATCTTTGATCATTCGTCAGTTCAGTTACTGGGACCAGTCAGGCACAGCACTGGAAAACATGTTATGTAGTTCGAAGATACTTCTCGAATTCAAAAAAATCCTCTGAGAAGCCAAAATTGAACAAAAATTGATCTTCGTAACGGGACTCTTTGGCCATAAAGCCTGACTGCTCCTTAAAGGTTATAATTGCGACAAAACGCGGCAAACCCGGATTCGTACCGCCCGGCGAAGTGGCTCCTGAAATCGAAGACGAGGACGCGAAAATGGAGGAACGCAAGAAGAAGGTCACCCGTTTTCTTACATTGTCGGAATGCATGGCTTAACTGTTAGCATGGAGAAAGTGTTCTGTGACGTTCGGACTGCAAACGATCCCACTTGTTTAGGTAAAGCCCATGACTCACAAGGATGAATTCCTTGATCTCCGAGAGAAGCTGAAACGTGAGGATGATCGCCGTAAGGTAATTCAATTTTAATTGACAATATCGCGGGAAACAGAGCTCGGGCACTGTTGGCAATAACTAAGTGGACTTTTTCTATCAATTCTTTCTTCGAAATCAATCCTAAATTCCAATAAAATTTTCGTCTATGGTAGAGTTAATTTTAAAATTCTTTAGATTCATTTTCAGGCTGACAGAGAAGAGTTGGAGCGATACCGCCCAAAGAACATCTACAAGGACGACCTTGACTTCGAACGTCCTGATTACGACATTGATGACTCGCCGTGGGATTCACATTATCAGGTACGGTCGCTGGGTTATGCGCATATCCTTTACCTCCCTACCAGGGAGGTAAAGCAAAAATGTACATGTAAACCTTCGAAGTTCAAAAGAATACTGTGCGCCATACTTTTCTAACACATCGACTTGTTGTTATGCGTAGTAGCTGGATCAATCCCTATTTTGGCATCTTTACTACAACATTTCCGTCATTTTTACTTCATATCGTTAACGAATGATCAATTGCTCTACTTTCTCTGCCGTCCTGAAGCGGTCCTTTACCTTTCCCGTCAAGACAAAACCGTCGGGACAAATTAAAATTTGAAAGCAAGTCTAAAATGACGAAGATTCGTCCACCTTGTGGAGCGGAGAGGGTATTAAAAATTAAAACTGTACAGTTGCGGTGGTTGAGGCTCACAGGGCGAAGCAAATTTGTGGGAAAATCACGATGGAAAACTTAGAAGAATACAAAAAACAATGCGCAAGAAGGAAGATTATATATGAAAAAGTCCATTTCGTCCCTAAACCTTAATTTTTGGAGTTGGAAAAAACTCATAGTACGCATATTTATGTAATAGCTGATAATTGAAGGTCCGCAAATTTTTTCTCCTTTGCAAAGGCTAAAGTATCAGGCTGTCAGCGAGTCTCAAAAAAAGCTATAATCGCGCACCTTGTTTTTGAATGGCATATATATATATTTGGAGATGCTAGGTTATTCGCAAAACGCAAAAATATAGATGTCATTCAACTAGTTCTTGTCTATAAACCGCTAAGCAAAAAGCGGCAATGAACAGAATAGCTTCCGTTTTTCTTTTTTTCTTTTGTTTTTGAACGTCATGACTTAGCTCCCTGTCAACCGTTTTGCTAAATTTAAGCATCATTCGAGACAGATCACATCTTATTCTAGAGGATGCATGGTTAACTGGACCATAAACAAAAAGCATAAATTCCCGATTATTCTCCTTTTTTGGCTTTTGTGCACAAAGATATCTTGAGGGTGCGAGGACGAACAGAACATTCCTTATAACTAAATATTTATTTGGTCATTCTCCAGGGAGGTTACTTACATGTGAAATCATTCACTGCTATTTAGATTGGACCCGATACCTATCTGATGGCCACGCAGGGCCCATCGTTCAACAGCCGCGTCCGAGACTATCGCCGCAATTTGTGGGGCGAAGGAGCACCGCTAGTGAAGCAGGGCATTCTTGGATTCCGAAACCAGGACATCACCGTCCGGGAAAGACGAAGGTGCGCAACCAATTTTTCATAGTTATCTTTTAAACCTCTTAATCAATTGGGTGAAGACGGAATGCTGAAGAACCCGATCTGTTCTGCAAAACCGGCCTAACATGTGGACAATGTTATATGAAAATGGAGAATTTTATAGATACACCGACATTCTGCGTGAGAAGCAGATCGGCATTCAGCCGAAGTCGAACGAGCACGCGACAGCTCTGCAAAAGGCGCCGTCACTCAGTGCCATCGAACGAATCAAAGCCGACATTGAGAAGGTGGCGCCCAGCGCAACCAGGAAGAATGCCGACGGAAGTAAATTGTTGAACATTTTTCTCGCTGTGTTTTAACGAGTTCTTATACAGCACTAGACGTGCCGCAACGATAATACAGCGGAAGCGGTCGCTTTTTGTGCCGGGCACAGCCGTATTTTAACGACTTCTTTAAAATTGCAATGTTTGTGGAAATAAGTGCATATCTGAGCTCAGCAGCTCGAGCTCTATCTTCTAGGGTACAATATTTCCAAATTCGCGAAGCTCGTTTTCGAGCCCTTGGCCGGGCTTACACGAGGATGGATATCCGCTAGGCATGCAGGGCAAGTGAACTGAGGTAGACTCCGTGTGGGTCACCACGCGTGGACCACAAAGACGGTGCGTTTCGGCGCCAAAAGCGCCGCTTCCGTCCTTTTCTCGTTGTGGGACGTCCGGCACTGTAGTTGTGTTCCATCTATTTTCTAAGCGACAGGAGAGTCGTGTTGCTATCTATCTACTTGTTCCAGCATACGCACCCATCTTCGTCACTCGCCTTCGTGACGTCTACCTAAAGAAGTCACAACAAGCTGTGTTCGAGTGCTCCGTGTCGGGAAGCCCGGCCCCGAAAGTCGAATGGCAATTCCAAGGTGCCGTTCTGGAGAGTGACTACAAGTACCAAGTCGAACAGGTGAGGAAAATGTTCCGCTTCAACCGTTGAATGCTTACGTTCCGACTAAGCGACGAGACCTTAAGTTTGAGAAACTAACCAGTGGAACTTAATTGTGCCTTAGAAATTTGCTTTCTCCTTTTTCTGGCCATCTCTCTCTGCTGTTTTGCAGTTCTACCTAGCTGTCAATCTCTTCGTAAGCCCGGTACTTCATCAAAACTTCACCAAACTTCCTAATTTTCCTTTGTCTTCATTCAAGCGCGGCCTTTCCAACTTTTTCGGCTGTTTCTCTAGTCTCGCTCAATGTCTTCTTACTGCTGACGGTTGTTTGGTGCGAGCTCTATTTCTGAATTCTCCGCAAGATTGGAAGGGAAAAGGATATGATCCTCTAGATATCGCTTTCATGTATCCTTGCTGCAACCTCCTTCTAGAGAATATTAGCGCTCCGTCGTTCGAAGGGTGTTTTCTTGTCCACAGCTTTTGAAACACGAATTTACCGAGTTTGGCCATTTGGATCATTTCTGGTTGAAAGAAAGGATGTTCAAAAATACAATTTCAGGGTCAGACTCTGTGCCGACTGGTGATTTTGAATCCGACAGCGTTCGATCTTGGCGAATACACTTGCACTGCATCGAACGAGTTCGGTAGCGACAAAACAAGCAGCTGTCTAGTACATGGAGGTAAGTCGCAGTATTCAATTCGCGACGAATTCCATTCGAAAATTATCGCCAATAAAAAAAGGTTCCTCTGAGGATCCGCAACAAATAATGGGTCCGAACTAGTCGTCTGTTTCTAACCTGCTTCTCAAGTAACCCTTACCTCAAGAAGGCGGAAATCTACTATTAAAGACGCAAATAGCACCCTTTGACGGTGCTTCAGGGAAACCCTTGTGCTACTTGTAGGATGTTTTCAAAACGATCTTTTTCGCCTAAAATAGTAGAAAATAATGGAAGATCTGTGAGCTGTCCACTGCTCCGGTAGAAGGTTTAATTTATTTCACAAATTCAAATTCATCAAAACTAATTCAAATAAAATAACTTTGAATGTGTTTAGTTCAAATTAGTTGAAGACCACTTTGGCTCCTTCTTGTTTACATTGTTCTTTCATATTTGTGCCTTCCCAGCGGTGGTGTTATGTTAAACCTTCTCTTATTGGCTAGATGTTGATTTATTCGTGTCAACAAAACACGACCGATCCACCCAACGTACTTGCTGTTGCAAGTCTGAATGTCTGACAATGTGGCGTTTGAGTGAACATCTTACGCTACTAAAATTGTTCAGAAACGCCATCGAGACCCGGTCGACCGGAATGTGACCTGGCGTCCGACACCGAAGCGATGCTAACCTGGGAAGCTCCCGAAGGGCCAACGTTCTTGGAAGGCATTACCTATCGTCTCGAGTACCGAAACGCAGGTGAGTTCCACTGTCGTTTCTCCCCCTTGGTTAATTTCTTCTATTTCCGTCATTCCATCGCTTTTGTAGGTCTCGACGACTTCATGGCGCCATGGGTGGTGATCAGCGATTCAGTTGACGACGAGGCGGCTGTTGTTAGACATTTGACCCCACTCGCAGTATATCAGTTCAGAGTGACAGCCAGGAACGGATTTGGACTGGGACAACCGAGTTTGATCAGCAGACTTGTGCAAACTCAAGGAAGAGGTCGGCTAGAGTTTCGCTCACTGAAGCTTTCGAATCATGTGATAAAAATTATAGGAGCCCCTAAGCTGCCACTCGATGGAATGAGAGAGGCATGTCGTTTCAATGTGCTCACCATGCCACAACAGACTACCGCTCGACGACTGGAGGAGATTTCTGAGGAGAGCGAAGAGGACGGCTCCAGGGCCGAGACCTGTGGGCCGCTGGAACTGCTCAGTGCAGATCCCACAACGAGATTCCAGGTAAAATATCCTAGATGAATCTTTCCGAAAATTCCAAATAGTTTCATATGCTTTTATTAAGTTGTAACGAGAGTCTTCTCCGTTTCTGCACATTTTTGATATCAATGAGCACCAAGTTCGAAAGACAGTGTGACTAATCAACACGTTCTGTTATTTCGGTTAGGGAATAGTTCTTCGTCTTCAGAAAGTCGCTTTTGATATTTTCCCCACATTCCTGATTCAAGAGGAAGTTTCAATTTCAACGGCAGAACGTTCTTTACAACCTACTAGTTCACTTGTTTTGACAGCTTACAGAAAATTTGATGGATATGACCATCCGATATCGCAAAGTATTTCGAACATAAATGTGATGTGTTATAGGTCTCAAAATATTAGAAACTACTTGGAAACTACTGTGCTCCACCATATTTCCCCTCTTGCAGATCGAATCGCTTCTCTTCAAAGGAAAATTCTCCGTCCTCAGACACTCAGTTGACGCCAGAAAAGAAGCCGGTGCACATTGTGTGGTGAAGATCCGAGCACTGGAAGGTGAAGCTGAATTTATACTCAATTTTCAGCTCCAAAAATGGCTTCGGAATATGTGCACAAAAATTCCGAATTTCAGGCGATCCTACTGTAATGCGCGAGTACGAAACTCTCAAGGAAGCTCAGCACGAGAATGTTCAACACCTCGTGGCGGCCTATCAAAAGTGAGTGTTTCCGAAGAATTTCAGCTGCCATTTTCTGGATTTCTTCTTTTTTCAGTAACGGATTCCTATTCCTGTTCTGCGAAAGGCTCTTCGAAGACGTTTTCGCTCGTTTCATCCAAATCGACTACTACACTGAAGAACAGGTGCAAATTTTTGCGAAATCCTTCCTCTCAATTTCCGAATGCCTCTTTTATTTATTTGTGTACGTGGTTAAGACAGACGTAGGAAAGTGTAAAACAACAACATCAACACATAAAGCATAAATGTGCCTAGAACAATTAATTAGTGAGAATAGAGTTTGCTGCAAGACGTCTGAAAGAGGCCTCAGAGTGGGGGATGGGAGCAGTTTTTACTAATTGAAAATAAGCGAGACCTGAAATAACAGTAAAAACTTTGCTCTAATGGTTGGTTTAGGTCTGGGAAAATGTAGTTTCCATATCCCGTTCCTTGTTATAGATGGACATAAGGAGTAAAATTCGGTTTTTTTTGACTGATTGCTAGACTAGTTTCATTTACTTGTCAGTTTGAAAAAAATCTTTAGAAAGTAGCCTTCTGATGAGATGTTAGTAAGAAACAATTAACGGCGGAAGCTCTATTCAAGCATTCATATGCAGTTCGACAATTTCTCCGACAACTTTCCGTTTTACATTAGTTTTGAGTTTTCGCAGTTTGATTTGAAACTACATCGATTCTTGGCTTCGCTGCGACATTTTGATTTTTTCAGTAATTTCACAGTGATTTTCATAAGCAGAAAAGCAGGGTGACATCCCTTTCTGACCGCACTCTACTTACAAAGTTTATTTGGGTTAAGATACGGTACTTTTCCTCTTAATCCCAACTATCATATCATGCCCAACCGTATTCGATATCATACCATTTCGCATCCACCTATGGTCGTGTGCAATCTGTTTAATCTGCCTGATGTGGAAGAAAAAGCTGTTCTTTTCCCGCAAGAATGACATGATCAGACCACTTCAAGGATGTGCATTAAGTTATGAGCATGATATGATACGCTTGAGTGATAATTGGGCATTAAGACGAAAAGTACCCAAAATATTTACATCTGCTTTAGTAAAGTTTCGATCAACACTAAATGTTCCAGGTTCGTCTCACCGTCGGCCAGCTTGCCAGCGCCCTGCACTGGCTGCACTTCAGAGGGTGAGTTATCTCGACAAAAAATTGACTTGTAACTTCATCTATCGTTTTACCTGCCTTCTTGGTAATTCCTGTCTCTGTCTTCCTTGTTTGCATTCCCTCTTTCTTTGCTTTTGAGACTTGCTGTTGTTTTAGCATGGCACATCTCGACGTGAACCCACATAATGTGATGTTCCAATCGAAGAGGAACTGGATAGTGAAGCTTGTCGATTTCGGCAACGCTCAGGTTCGTTATCCATCTAATCTTAAGAATAGGAAATTTCTAGGATTCCTTACAAATTAGCTTCCCCTGATCTGGCTTGAACTGTCTGGTCGCACTGAGACGTGTATGGTAAGGAATCTGCACCCGCCGTTGCGTCGTTAAATGATAAAGGTGAAGGGTGGGCACGAATCAGTCCTTTAGGGACGCGTCATGCATTCGTCTTCTATTGTGCATTGTCTAGGACTAGTGAATGCGCATTTAGCCTATTCAATGTCTTTCGAGACCAGCCACTGTTCAACTATCTGTTTTCACCCTCCCAAACAAGTCTGGTACCAATTTACTCGAGCCCGGAGGGATAAAAGGCTTGATTAGCTAGGGCGAGGATCGATCACTCGACCGAGCGGGTATCCGTAGCGCCTCGTACCAATGAGTCACGCTAACCCTCAACAACTGGAAGGACAGATTTACAAGTCCTTATGTCAGTATTTGCAGTTCGTAAAGGACGCCGTGAAGCCAGCCGAGCTTGACGTCGCTTGGGCCGCACCTGAACTCCACATCAAGGAGACTCCGGTCACTGTTCAAAGCGACATGTGGGGATTAGGAGTGATCACGTTCTGTTTGTGAGTGCACTTCCTTTCTATTGATTGATTTTTAAAAACTATTCTTGTCGATACATCATTTCCACCTTCAGACTGGGCGGTTTCCATCCGTTCACTTCGGAATACGACCGGCCAGAAGAGATCAAAGAGAACGTGTTGAACGTAAAATGCGATCCGAACTTGATCCCTGTCAACGCCAGCCAGGAAGCGCTCAGTTTCGTCACATGGGCCCTGAAGAAGAATCCATTGTGAGTTCATTCAATTGAGTTCAATTTATTTATTACGATCATGTAAGACATTCGTTACACAACAACATCGAAAATAAAATTTCTGAAACACAAAAACCAGACCATCAA
This sequence comes from Nippostrongylus brasiliensis, assembly GCA_030553155.1. Taxonomy (NCBI): domain Eukaryota; kingdom Metazoa; phylum Nematoda; class Chromadorea; order Rhabditida; family Heligmosomidae; genus Nippostrongylus; species Nippostrongylus brasiliensis. The sequence continues at coordinate 14,725,837 of CP130732.1, forward strand.
TATGCACTATTTCTTGAGATGAGCGTCCGTAGCAAAGCTGTTGAAGGATCTAAGAGCTCCAGGAAAAGATCGTATGCTACTTTTTACGGGCAAGGTACAAAGACCCGGCCATTAGTGTGTGGGAAAGCATCCTGTCTCCTAGTCTCTGTGTTGGCTAGTATAATTTGTAGGATGTCCTTCTAGTTTTCGGGAAAGAAAATTTTCAAATTCTAATAGGTTTGTGCCGAATCGCCTAGATAATATTTTGAAGATGCAACAAACCTTTGTGAACTTCCTCCGGCATGTCAACCCCCATTTATTACGAACTGTTGAATTTGAAACCGCAGGAAATGAAAACCCATTGCTCCTTTTTGCAAGTTTCCTAGTGTACCTGTTTTGCACCTTTTCGATCAACAGAAACTAAAAGAAATAATGACTGGATATTTGAGTTTTATTATTTTTTCTATTTCTCCTGAGAGTGGATATTATTCACGAGTAAGAAGCACTGGGACCTTCACTTTCTTATTTATTTACCCTGATGTTGGTGGTAATGAAGAAGAGAACACGTTAGTGTTTCGTAAAAGTGAAAAATAACTGTAAACTTAAAAACGCATAATGTAAACGACAAACAGCCATTCATATTAGGTCACGAGCTTTCGAAAAAAAATTTTGTAAACTGCGATCAGCCTTCTTGGCAGGAGCACAGATTTCTTTTACCTCGTAATTCTCGCAATTTTCAAGTCTATTTCTTCAAACGGAACACAGTAGAAGCTTAGTGTTTCTTTAGGTTGGTAAACACCTTATCTTGTAGATCGATATGAAATAAAAAAAGCAAAAAAGAACGAAATCAACAGTATACATAAGTGACAACAACGACAAGGGCTAGAGCTATTCGCTTGCTTCGTCTCCCCTTCCCTTTGAAGAGCGTATGTATGATAATGAAATCGTTTCCACAATCGGGTGGCCCTTCAACATGGCGCGTTCGTTCTAAAGAGCCATTGGAAAATTGTGTAAAGACATTCAAAAAGATTAATGAAATTGAATTTCATTATCACTACTCATATTTCTAAATTGAATCCTTAAATTAGGCAACATTGCATCACCTGTTCTCAAATAATGAAGTGCAACTTAAGGCGACGTATGCGAACGGATGAAGCCTTGTCGCATCGCTTCCTCTCCTCTGACCCACACATGGTTCGTAGACGAGAGACAATCAAGTGAGTTCAACCTTCCAGTTTTCCTTATTATCATTCAATTTTCATTCCAATTTTTTATCTCCTTCAATCTTCTTAGAATCTTTACGCATATGGATCGTGAAAAACATGGCACAATCATCAAAAAAAAACTGTAGGCTAACGAGGCTCTTTTGTTCATATCTAGACTACAGCTAAAGAAAAACGTAAAGTCGCAAAGAAAACAAAACTTTAAACTATTAAGCTTCTCATCGCCGGCCCTGTTGGCCCATTTGATGCGCAGGCAACGTGACTTTTGTTCTCCTTCTCAAAACGTTGTTTAAAAACTTGAAATTTCGCTTCGTCGTGTTACTATTCCAGTTGGTCACTCTTGAACCCCTTCAATCTTTTTTATATCCGTAAAGGTGAAGGTAAAGGTGAATGTGCCAACGTTGATCACTTCCCTAAGGACGTGCCGCCGCATTCTTGTTCCATTCAGAATTATGGGAGCATGGTGAATGCATATTTGTCCAATACAAAGATTTGCGGAGTTTGATGTTTGCGGGGTTCTATACCATGTCAGTGTCTTCATTCCCAGTCGAATCTGGTACCAGTTTTCCCGATTCCGGGGATATGGAAGACTTAGATTAGCCCAAGGCGGGGATCGGTATCAGTGGCGCCTCTTACAATGTGCTACCTTTTTCTACAGGGATTTATTCTATCTCTTTAAAGAGTTCCTGTTTTATCTGTATTTTTCTCCGGTTGTTTCAGATATTCTGCCTCTCGACTTCGAAAGACCGCCGTTCTCACCAAACAATGTCAGACTCGACCGGTGAGCACCGAACTCGAGCTCAAATACGGCGGCAAATCGTTGCAGTAGCTACCAAACTAGTTGTTTTGAGCTTTAGATGGTCACAATTGGATTGAGTCGCTCGCATTGAATAACAAAATCTTTCGAAATCAAATTCTAGACGTGTAGATCATCTCGTATTAAGCAATGTTTTGTATTCGTTTTTTGTTTGCTTCTGCTGCTCTGAAAAGGTTGGGGAACTTTTGTGAGCGGTATGATATGTATTGGTCATATTTCTATTTCTTTGATTCTAATACGACTGTGCACCCTTTGCTCGACTATCAGATTGCAATAGTTATACATTTGTCTTCGAGCGCCGGCCCAGCTTTGTTTTTTGTTATCGAGTTACAAAGAGGTGAATAAATATTTTCACAGATTTGAAGCCGAACACACTATGATGCAGTGGGAGGGTAGTCTAACAACAGCAACATTAACAGCACACCTTATCACCTTTTTGATTAATTTGGCCTTACGATGTACAACGGCTATAATAATAGGAGATGAGTTGGCTGAGCAGCAAAAAGGTGAAAGGTAAAGTGGTCAGTGCTGGTCAATGCACAGGAAGGCGTCATGCATTGGACTTCCAATCGGAGTCCTGGAGGCATAGCGAATGCGTATTTGGACTACACAATCCATTGCCCGATCGTGTGCGTTTCAGTCGTACAAAATGAAGGTGAAGGTAAAGGTAAAGGTAGAGGGTAAGCGTGGTCAGTCCCGTAGGGACTCGCCGCAGTCCCGTTCCACTGAGAATCGTAGAGGCATGGTGAGTGCGTATTTGGCCCAAACAATGACTTGCGCGTGCCAGCAACCATACCAAGTCAGTATCTTTACCTTCCCAGACAAGTCTGGTATCAATTACCCGACCACGACGGGATGCAGGACTTGGTAAACACTGGCGGGGATCGGTCGCTCGACCGCGCAGGTGTCACCAGCACCTCTTGCCACTGTGGCATGCGCCCGCGGGCGACAAAATGGTTAAGAAAATCGTAAGCTTTATGTAGTGCGGAAGAGTGTGGCAGGGCCATATTGCAGAGCGTTTGGCATAAACAAGAGTATTGATGTGATGTTGCCGATTTATTCTACCTGTGTGATAGGACTTCGAAATGTAAAACTGAAATAAATAACTAAAAATTATGAATAAAAATCGACAAATCTCCTTCTTCTTCTCCTTAACGTTTAGTCCCGCGCCGTCACGGGTTCCGCTGTTCTTGTCATGAGTCGCCATCCATTTCTATCCAGGACTTGCTGCTGCGCAGATCTGACTCTCCTTCTTATTAACGTCGCCCCACCTTTTCTTAGGGTCTATTACCGGGGAACTGAGACTACAAACTAAAAATTATACTTAACTGAAAATGTCACGTGAGACTCTGCTCTTGCATCTTAGGATGCACTGGAGCTACTTCTATAACCGCTCTCACGTCCCTTTCCGTCAATGCGCATGCCTACCTTAGCATCCACATTTCTGCAGAATGAACATGTTCCTCGTTAGGGGCCAGCATTTACTGCAGTAGAGCAGCGCAAGTCTTACAACTGCCCGGTATATTTTTAAGTATCCTCAAAATAATAATAAGAATGAATAATATAATAAAGGTGAAGGTAAAGTTGTCGGCTTTGGCCAGACCCGAAGGACGCGACGCTGCAATCGTGTTCAATTCAGAATCGTAGAGGCTTGATGAATGCGTGTTTAGCCTATACGTACAATGACTTGCGGGGGCCAGTCGCTATACCAAGTCAGTGTCTTTACCTTCCCAGTCACGTCCGGTGCCAATTTACCCCATCCTGGTGGGATCGAAGGCATAGTTAGCCCAGGCCACGATCGATCGCTCGGCGGTGCGGGTGACAGCAGCGCCTCCTATCACTGCACCACGCGGCCTCTAAAAAATATACTAAATAGAATCGAAAAACGGGACTGGGGAATTGGTTATAGGAGCCACTTTTAGCTAGCGTAGCGTTAGTGATTGATTCAAGGGCCAACGATACCTTTCGTCTCTCGGATGTCGCGTAAATCAGTAGCAAACTGATCCTATGAGACCGACTTTTACCAGTCGTTATACACTGCGTCCAGAAAAGATATACCCCCTATTTTCTTGATTCAAAGAACTGCTTGATACTATTTGATTCCAAATCTAAACTAGTAAATTCAGCACGGCAAAAAAACATGGGACTAAGCGATTTTAGCTTCTGGTTTGAACGGTGAAGGTTTTTGGGACGACTTTTGCAATGAGTGCGACGGCATCACTGTCCAGAAATGATAGGGATACCCGAGAAAAAACAGCTTTACGAACCAGATACTAATTAGGCCACTGAAATTAGTGATTGCTGGACGCTTTACTATTCAGTGTAACGTAATCAAGTGGAGTTGGGATTAACGCGACGGAGTTTTCGAGAATTTTATTAATTAAATCGTCGTAGACCGATGGATCGCTGTCTTGAGCTCTTCAGCGCTGGAGTACATCCTGTTAATCGCATTGTTCCTCCAATAAAGGTGTCCACATGGATTTTCTATTGGAATAAGCTCAGAAGAATTCGCTGGTCATTCGAGAGTGTCGACAAAACAAGTCCTTAAAGAGCCTGGGGTCAACCTGATCTCATGAGGCGGGCCAAGTTCTTGTTAGAAGAACAAGCTGTGCCTATGCCTATCCTCTACGAACGGCAACAGATAAGTTGCTAGTACCTGTTGGTATTCAAATAAATTTGAATTTGCTGAACTAAATTCAATCAAGGCTTTTTATTCAGAGTCAAACTGCCACCTACATTAAGGTTGCACAGCACCTCAAGCCTCTCCTTGAGGAAGAAAACTAGTTCTTCTCGACTAAACCGTGTTGTGTTACTGCATGCCATCTGGACAGCTTCAGGAAAGTCGCTTCTCATCGGAAAAAATCAATTTAATCTCGTAATAAATAGCCTAGAAACCGAGTGAATGTCTATCGTGCCTCAATGCAAAGACGGATTTTGTTTCCCTAGAGAAATTCAGAACTGTTCTCCTTGTGCGCATCTGCTAAACGTGAAGTGAACTTAAGAAGTATGTAAGGAACGTTTCCGTAACGTTTCATACAATAGCTGATGAATTTATTGAATTTTTTCATGGTAGGCTCTTGCTTATTTGCTCCAGTCAGGCTGTACATAAGATATTATTTAGTCAGCGTTTGTTTGTTTTAGATCAGAGGAAGACGTATCACCTCTGGGCAAACTCTTCGTTTCATAATCTATCATCGAACGCCGATAATCATTCTCGAGGTTTTCACCGCAGGCGAAATTCCGCGACACTAGGCCTTGTTTCTTCAAGAGCCTTGATTTGGCTTTGATATTTTATTGAGCACAACGTTCTATGATCTATCCTAACACTAAACATTTCGTTGAAATGAATATTGATCAAAAAATTAGTTTTCATCAATTTACCCATTCAACCGGCTCTTCTTTGTAGGTGTCCCTATCATTTCTGGACAGTGATTCCTTCGGACTCATTGCAAAAATCGTCCCAAAAACCTTCACCGTTCAAACCAGAAGCTCAAATCGCTTAGTCCCATGTTTTTTGCCGTGCTGAATTTACTAGTATAGATTTGGAATCAAATAGTATCAAGCAGTTCCTTGAATCAAGAAATTAGGGGGTGTCCCTATCTTTTCTGGACGCAGTGTACACACCTATCCCCTTGTAAAAATTGAAGTAAATTCATGAAATATTTCGCATCATAACAAATTTTAATGGTTTGATTTGGTTCAATGGTGAGAGGCGCTACTAAATCCTTATCAATGTCGACACCTTTACCTTTTATCTTTATAAGTGTTTCTAGGACTCGATAGGTGAATTTAAAACTATTATATAATACAAGCTGAAGACTAGCTACCAACACTACTACCTATCAGAGGTGGCAAGAATAAGCTCCATTCTGCTCAGAGTTTAAATCCAAGGATAACAGAAAGAGAACGGATGCTTTTGGATTGATTTGGATGCTTTCCCCTGAGCGAAACCAGCAGCTCCATGGCGCCGATCTTTCTCAACGAAGGGAACCGCAAAGTGCCATTCGAGCATAATAAATGAGACGTCTTATTGCTGCTTATCATTTCTGTTATTTTCATTTGGAAATTGAAGAATGGAGTGTTTCTCACTTCTACTAGTTTGTAGTCGTCAGTCAGTTGTGGATCGGAGATGCTCGGTAAAAATTTAGGTGAGTAGCTTATGCGACTTCGTGAAAATTCACTTGCGAGGCCAAATTTCGATTGATAATCCCAAGGTGATATTCGCATAGCACCGTGGACAGCGTTCCTAGACATTTGACATTTTCCCTCGGTGACGATTGGACAGAATAATTGAATTGGCAGCCTCTTTTGAGAGCGTGGTACAGTGGTAAGAAGCGCTACTGGCATCTGCACGGCCAAACGATCCATGCCCGGAATAGCCTAGCCTTCCTTCCCTCCGGGTTCGAATAACTTGATACCAGACTTGTCTAGGAAGGTAAAAACACTGACTTGGCATAGTGGCTGGCCCGTGCAAGTCAATGTATAGGCCAAATACGCATTCGTATTGATCAACGCCGACACTTTTGTTGCCTTTATGTTTATCCAGCCTCTCTCAAGAATTGTTGCCCAGCACAACGGTACGGTCTCGGCTTCATTCAAAAGAACCTACCTATTTAGACGAAGCTCTAGTCATCCTTGATTTTGATTTGATCACCCATTTCGAAGTTGTGCACGGCCATCCGCCGAAACTCGGGAAATGAACGTGAGAATCGTGATCGGGAGTGGTGGTGTAGGACAAATGAGGATGACGATGCGGAGGATTACGTACTTGGCTGTGCTGAAAACAATCGAAATCCATGAAAAGAACCTCAGATTCGCAATCGGCATGAAAACGGACAATCGGCGGATGGGGGAGTAGCCCTCGGATGATCTCCAATGCTTGAGCTACTTGGGAACTATTTAAGACGTTGTACCCCACGCGCGTGTAGTTGACTCTGGCTCTGTGTCTCTGGCCGCCACGCACTCTACTCATGACGCACACTATTTCGCTTCTCTCTGGCCCGTTGCTGATTTGGCCGTCTGCTAGTCCGCGTTCGTCACGCGTCCGAATACACGTGAGGTACACGCATCAGAATACACGTGGGGTGCAGAACCCAAAGATGCAGAGTCTGTAGGGTTAGACGGGGACCCTAGGTAAGATAGGCACAAGGATAGAACCGATACGTTGAGGAGCCGAACGACAAAGACAAACAAATAAATTTATTACGAACGTTAACGACGCGACATAAACAAAAGAGCAAACACGACAAAGTACTGGGCCTTGACGGGAAGAGGACAAGTAGAGCGGGGTGGCGACGCCTCCGTTGGCGTTCACGAGGCGAGGTGCACAAACCAAACCAACAAATCCGACTTCTGAGAACTTCCGTTGGGGGTCTCTCGGCTCTTCCCGCCGAGCGCGCCAGATCATCAGCGCTAGACCAGCTACAGACCCCCCGTGTTGACCATCGTCGCTACTTGTTTTGCCTTTGAATGGATGAGCAGCACAAGAATGACAGGTGCTGAAGCCCGACTTTCTCAACAGGCTGGATACGCGAGACAGAGACGTCAGGACGAAACTGTTCAAGAAAGAGAAGCCCGACAATCTCAACATGCTGAATATTTACGCCAAAGGCAACACGTCCAACCTCCTAGGACAACTACGGGAATCGCTCTACGAAGCCGCTTCGTAGAGCAACATTATCTTAATGCGATGAACGTTGTATGCTCCGGTTGTCGAGCAAAGCATTTTGAAGCGGAAAAAATGAGTAGACATCCAACTACTTTTGTGCAATGTTGTGATCTCGGGCGAACTCAACTTCAGAAGTTTCAAAACTTTCCGGATGAACTTCGACAACTGTTCGAAATCGACATCACAGCAACCGGAGAACGCAGAAGGTTGCAGAGAAACTTCCACCAGCACATACGAAAGTTTAACTCTGCCCTGGCTATGGCTTCAATGGGTGCCCAAATAAGGCCACCGACAGGACCGGGTCCATACTGCTTTCGGATTCACGATCAAGTTTATCACTTCATCGGCCCGCTACACCCAGAAGGAGACCAGCGCAGGCAATACGGTCAAATTTACATTCTGGACACATCTCAGGCAGTGCAACAAAGATTGGAAAGCGTTCAAAATGAAGGCTGCGACGCTGTCCTCATGAGATCGTTAAGCCATCTCATCGCAACGTCTAACCCGTATGCTCAGGCTTTTAAAATGATGCGAGAAGTGGAAATTGCTGAACAAGAACTTGCGCGTAGAGAAAATCGTCCTGCTTCAACGTTGAAGATGGTGTTTGAGGAGTCAGAAGCGCGAGGACTCGCACGCCGTCCCTATGATATTCCAACTGCTAATGAAGTTGCCGCTATTTATGTTGCCGAAGATGGTGATGTTCCTTCCACACGAAGTCTTGCAGTTCATCTCCGAGGAGGAGCACTACAACAAATCCCTGACATCGATAAGAGGTGCGACCCTCTCACGTACCCTCTCTTTTTCCTACCGGAGAAGACGGATGGCACATCAACTTGACGAACACTAAGAACGAAAGGCTCAGTCAAATGAAGTATTACTCCTACTTGCTCTCGATTCGAGACGGTGAATGGAACCCACTACTGTACGGCGGAAAACTTCTACAACAATTCATAGTGGACGCGTACGTGAAGATCGAGCAGAATCGGTTGAACTATTATCGAACTCATCAGAAAGAGCTTCGGCTAGACACATACCGTGGGCTTGCAGATTACGTTGGGCAAGAAGGTCGAGATGTCACTGGACCACCGGGAAGAAGGATTGTACTTGGATCTACTTTCAAGGGCGGACCAAGAAACATGCAACAAAACTATCAAGACGCAATGGCCATAGTTGCGAGGCACGGAAAACCTGACATTTTTCTCACCATGACGTGTAACCCTCAGTGGAGCGAAATAAGTGAAAATCTCCTACCAGGCCAGTCGCCGGAGAATAGACCTGATCTAACTACGAGGATTTTCAATTTGAAACTAAGACAGCTGTGTCACGATCTCTTCAAGCGGCATATTCTCGGAGAAGTCCAGGCCTACGTGATGGTTACCGAGTTTCAGAAGCGCGGCCTTCCACATTGTCATATGCTTCTGATCCTCAAAAACGACTTTAAACCTCGCATCGGATCGGAGGTTGATACATTCTGTTGCGGCGAAGTTCCCAACGCACAAGAGGAACCGGAATTGTTCGAGGCCGTGAAGAAATTCATGGTGCACCGTCGTTGCGGGGCTTCCGACCCGAATTCTCCCTGCATGAGAGACGGGCACTGCTCAAAAAATTCCCGAAAGAATTGCGTAACGCAACATCTGTTCACTTTGATGGATACCCAGAGCTCCGCAGGCGGGGGCAGTATTTCATTTCGATAGACGAGAACGAGTATGACCAGTGGATTGTTCCCTACAACCCGTACCTTCTATTGAAGTACAACAGTCACATCAATGTAGAAATTTGCGGATGATCACCGCTGTGAAGTACCTTTATAAATACGTCTACAAAGGTACGGATAGAGCAAGAATAAGGATTGGTAACAATGAATCTGTCGATGAGATCAAGCAGTACCTTAACGCTCGCTATGTTTGCCCACCCGAAGCTGCTCATCGAATATTCGGCTATGATTTAGACGATTCTTCTCACAGTGTGGTTCGTTTGGCGGTGCACCTTCCAAATCTACAAACGGTTGTGTTCGAGGAAGGTGGAGAGGAAGTCGCTTTGGCTCAAGCAGCACTCACAGACTCCACACTAACTGCGTACTTCAAATTGAACGAAAGGAGCGGAAGAGTTTCAGAACCTTCGACATCAGCGACTGAACAGTTCCCCGTAGATCCCAAGGAACTGTACTACAGCGAAATTCCAAACCACTTTACGTTCAGAAACAAGGAATGGAAGCCTAGAGGAAGAGGAGGAAAGCCAACGGTGGGAAGAATGGCTACTGTCTCTCCAATGGACACCGAAAGATACGCACTGCGTATTTTGCTTCTCAACATAAAAGGCTCAACTTCTTTCGAGAATTTGAGAAGAATTGATGGCGTTCTTTATGAGAAGTTTTTAGATGCGGCGAAAGCAGCCGGACTTCTTGACGACGACAACTGTTTCAGAGAAAGCCTTAGGGAGGCAGCTCACTTCCAGATGCCATCGGTGCTAAGAGGTTTCTTTGCCAGCCTGTTGTGCTACTGTGAAATAAGCAATGCCAACGCACTCTGGGATGAGTTTTCACAAGCAATGGCCGAAGATTTCGTCCAACGAGGGTTTACGACTGAGCAATCCATTGTGTACGCTTATTTTGATGTTGCTGACCGCGTGGAGGACTTGGGAAAACTCAAATTAGGATATATGATAGCATAAGATTTTCTCTTTCCCATGCATATCGAACTTTGTAGAACAGCCGTCCATTTACAGAGAAAATAGCCTGTTAAGGCGAGGTGCACAAACCAAACCAACAAATCCGACTTCTGAGAACTTCCGTTGGGGGTCTCTCGGCTCTTCCCGCCGAGCGCGCCAGATCATCAGCGCTAGACCTATATATATGTATATATATATATATATATATATATATATATATATATATATATATATATATATATATATATATATATATATATATTAGGTTTGCAAAAGTTTCCGGAATTTTCACGATTTTCAATCAAAAATGTTTATTTCAAAAACAAATGGAACTCATTCAACAAAATAATTTCCATCACTACAGACCCCCCGTGTTGACCATCGTCGACCTCCACCTTAGTGGGCTCGCCTCTTAGCCGGCAGGCCTTGACCATCCCTACCCAACAAGTCAGAGTCAGCTTCACGCGCGTGGGGTACAACATCTTAAATAGTTCCGCTACTTGTTTTGCCTTTGAATGGATGAGCAGCACAAGAATGACAGGTGCTGTGTGGGTTGGGGTGCAGCGTGCTAGTCTGTAATATTGCGTCGACTCTATGCTGCTTAACATGTTAAGGTGTGAAGAATTCTGAAGAGTTTTCATGTCAAATATGTCAAAACCGAACGAGTTGATCGTAAACAACGGCAGATATAACAATGATAACACGTTAAAATCGACGTGAATTTGCGGACCACCACCCTGCACCCCCTAAGGGCTCGTTCAGACGACGCGCGTCGAAAATGCAAAATCGAAGCTCAATCGATAATTAACGTCCTTGATCGAATTTGCTCTTTTGCATTAGTGGCGCAGTCCGGTTGCGCCTCATATAGGCAAAAAAATTAGGCATATAATCACATAGGAAAGAAATTAAACGAAAAAAGTGAATTTCGTCAAAATTCCCTTTAATAAGGAATGGCAGAATTCTAAAAAACCCGAGCGACCAGTAAGTTTGCCTATATGAGGCGCAACCGGACTGCGCCACTAATGCAAAAGAGCAAATTCGATCAAGGGCGTTAATTATCGATTGAGCTTCGATTTTGCATTTTCGACGCGCGTCGTCTGAACGGGCCCTAACCCTCATAGCGCCCACTACCGTATGGACGCACCGCCGCATTTATTTTCCATTCAGAATCATTTGACTATACAATGACTTGCGGTGGCCAATCGCTAAACTAAGTCGGTGTCTTTACCTCCCCAGTCAGGTTGGTATCAATTTACCCGAGGATGGAAGGCTTGGTTAGCCCGGACACGGATTTATCGTTCGACGGTACTCTTACCACTATACCACGCGCGCTCTGCTTGTGCGAAGGGTGCTTAAAAGAACGAAAGCAAGAACACAGGATAAGCTGTGCTGCGATTTGATAAATCACGATTTGCACGCCTTCTCGGGTTTATACCGGGTATATTACTCCTGAATCTCGCCCTTGGTAACGCATCCTTCAAATCGTTCGGGACTGCATTAACTTTGCAATGCCTTCGTTCGGACTGCACACGATTGCTGGACTTCTCCTAGACAATGGGTATTCAAGCTTCCTACAAGAATAGGCTCGGATCGAAAAGTTTTTTTGCTGTAGAGAACCAAATGCTATTACACCCCGGTGCAAAATTATAGGTTCACCCCGCGATTTGTTCAAAAGTAGAACTTGTTGTGGGGATCTAGTAACATCACTGTCATATTCCTCACCATCGAAAACCTAAATATAAAAAATCTGGGCGGGATGTCTTGTCACTGTAGGATACTACAACTTTTTATTGAAAAATCAGAGATCATGACCGGTGCAAAATTATAGGTTCACTTGAAAAATTTTCATTTCACGCGGGAATTTTCCAGCTCAAATCTTAACATGAATATGTCAAAATGTAAAGGCAAGCATAAGTTGTATAAAATCGTAATGGGAAGAGGCACAAAGCTTTCTTCACACGAGCAAATTCAAGTTGATGCTCTTCACGCGGCAGGCCTTTCAGACAGGAAGATAGCAGCTCAACTTGCACGGTCATTGAACTGCGTCGATCGTCAGTCGAAGGACACGGACACCTACATGAGAAAAAAAGAAGCTGGCCGTAAAAGAAAGCTGTCTAGAAAAGATGAGAGTCTTCTGGTCCGGAATGCTTCTAACAGCACCATGTCCGCGATGAACCTGCGACGTCAGCTGAACCTCCCGGTGTCGAAGTGGACGGTACTGAGATTCCTGAATCGCAGCCCACATATCGTCCATCAAGTAATGAAACGTGGTCCCTATCTCACGAACATCCACAAGGCTGCCAAGTTGAAATTCGCCCGAGAACACATGAGCATAGATTGGACGAAGGTGGGGCCAGAATGCAGCTAATATTTCGTGGGCGTAGTAAAGGATCTCTAGTTTTCAGGTGGTATTTTCCGATGGTAAAAGTGGGACCTCGACGAGTCCGACGGCTACAAGCACTACTGGAGAGATCTAATAGAGGAGAAACGAGTATTCTCTAAATGTAACTTTGGCGGAGGAAGTGTTATGGTCTGGACTGCATTTTCCGGATATGGACTTGTCGCTTTGGAGTTTATCTCATGTAATATGGACAGCGAACATTATCAAGATGTGCTAAAAGAACACCTTTTCTCCTATTTGAGAAGATTTCGTAGGCACAATCCTATCTTCCAGCAAGACAATACTCAATACAATACACGTGTCGAGGTCAACTACGAGTTGTTTCGATTCCATCAGAATCCAACTTTTAGCGTGGCCCAGTTGTTCTCCAGATCTGAACCCCATGGGAAATTTGTTGGGCATTTTTGTTCACAATGTTTACAAGAACTGCCCCACATACGTTAACTTGAATGTTCATATTTTCAAAAACAGACAGTTTTTAATGATGTGAACCTATAATTTTGCACCGGTCATTATCGCTGATTTTTCAATAAAAATTTGTAGTATCTTACAATGACAAGACATCCCGTCCAGAATTTTTATATCTAGGTTTTCGATGGTTAAGAATACGACAGTAATGTTACTAGATCCTCACAACAGGTCCTTTGATCACTTATGGACAAATCGCGGGGTGAACCTATAATTTTGCACCGGGGTGTATTAGCAAAACTAGCAGCAAGCTTCCAAAGAGACGACGAATAAGATCCGTGTATCTTGGAGACCTTTGATGACAAATTGTCTTCAATTCTGAAAGCGAAAAGCGTGTTTTATCCCCTCGATCAACTTCATCTTTCCTCTTTTCTCTTCCCTATACCTCTATGAAAACGAACTGCTTCAGGAAGAGTAATCGGGCCCGAGTTCATTAGAAGCGAATATCTTCATTTTCTGAAGCGCCGAAAGAAAAATAGAGACTCAATCAAGGAGAAAGAGAATAGAGACTCAATCAAGGAGAAAGAGGAAGAACAAGAAGAAGAAAATGAACAGCAGATGGGAGAACCACCGAGTGAAACCGGCAGAATAAGCAGCAGAGACATAGAAACTGGACAAGATAAACGTGAACTATTGAGAAGGATGGGGTGAGGGCGTACGAATCCTACGTAAATGTGCAGCGGTAAGACGCGCTATTGACGCCCAAAGAGTCGAACGATCGATTCCCGCCCAGGCTAGGCAAGCCTTCCATCTCGCGGGGTCGGGTAAATTAAAGCCAGAGTTGCTTGACACTGGGAAGGTAAAAACACCGGCTTGGTACAGAACCTGTCCCAAAAGTTATTGTATTGGCCAAATACGCATTCACCATGCTGCGATTCTCAATGGAACACGAATACTGGCCATGTCCTTGGGGTATTTACCAATACCGACGCCTTTACCCCTCCACCTTTGACGTATGGGTTTAAAGCTTGTTAGAGAAGAAAACATTGGAGGTTAACGCAACTCTCGAGTGAGAAGCTCGTAAACTCGATCGTCAAAGCGATTTCGTTCCGCCAACTTCGTCAGAGACTGAAAAAGTCGAAAAGGATCTAAAAACTAAACGACAAAACATCCTTTCATCTAACAGGGCTGAATTCTAAAGAAACGTTTGCTCTCAAAAAGTTATCTGAGATCTAAAAAGTGTTCCGTTGGTACGATGAAACGGTTGAATTGCAAGAATCTCATAGAGGAGGCAGCATGCTTCCTGCGAAGAAGTCCGTTCGTATAAAGGACGTGTTTTTCCATGAATATAGAGAGGTAAAAATTCAGCAAATTCTAAGAAGTCCACACTTATTGGAAAAGTCATCATTTCAAACAGAAATCAAAAGCATTTCGCTGTTTTTTGCGGTTTCCGAACCTTTATTAATTTTTTTAATTTTTTGAGATTGGCAAACGCTACTAAGCAATACTCGGTCGAAATTCGTCTTCACATACACCACCATCGCTACATTTTGTAGGGTATTCATACGATCGGAGAGCAATGAAGATTGCCCGACAGAGATGGAGAAACCCGGATCGGTAATGCGCCCCTTCATATGCAGGAGTCCCCAGAGGTATTTAATCTGTAGTGACTTCACACAAATTGAGAATTCCTGGGGGCTGTTCCAACTAAACAGCAATTTTTGACAAAATTTCTGGTGCTAGGACTCGACGCCGACACCCGCCCCTGCTGCTAGTCGGCCAATAGCGTCGCCATTCGCCCACCCCCCCCCCCTCCCTTCATTCACAATGCGTATTTGACCTGCAAAAATGACCCACATAAGGCCTTTGTTATAGGTTCGCTCGCACCCTGCGAAACTCGTCCATTCAGCATCAGACAGCGTGGGGCCAGACACGTTTGTACGAGCTACCCCGTCGACGCGACTCGTACAAACGTGTCTGGCCCCACGCTGTCTGATGCTGAATGGACGAGTTTCGCAGGGTGCGAGCGAACCTATAACGAAGGCCTAACGGCTGCTCTCCACAAATCATTGTGTAGGTCAAATACGCAGTCAGACTAGGGGAGGAACTTCGGGGCGGGTGAGTCATCCTAAGCATTGCAAAACCGAAGGCTACGAACGAATCCGAGGGAAGGGGGTGGGTGAGGGGCGACGCTATTGGCCGGCTAGCAGCAGGGGCGAGCGGGTGTCGGCGTCGAGTCCTAGCACCAAATTTCTATTTGCTGAATAAGGCAGGTGTAGATGTTGGTTCGAGCGATGGAATTAAAAAGTGCAATAGCAACGATGATTTTTTTGCTTCCACTGGCTAGATTCGACTCAGAAAGAGAGAAGAAAGATTACAAACGGATGTTTCGAGAAGTGGGAATGGGGAGAAACACTGCATTGAGCATTATTGATTATGGCCATCATTTTCCAGAAAGCTTCGCTGGAAAACCATGATGAAGCCGTATGTAGGTTTTCGCTTTTTGAATGTTGCTAAGGGACTGTTTGACGTGTGTTTATGGAAACATTTTTCCAGAAGGTAAGAAAGAAACCCTCCAAAATGGACTCCGGCAGAAAAGAGGTTAGTGGAGCATTAAATAGACCTTTAAGAAAAGCTCGACACTTTTGACGACGATGACCGCACCTACATTAACAACCCAAGCCCTGTTCCTTATCTTGGGAAAATCCAGTGAAAGAGCGGCCTCGCAGCTCTTTGCCTGGGCCCCGTGAGTACTACTCTGTCGAAGAGTCACTAAATGCTTGTGAATTTGACTGAACCTAGCGGTAAACCTACGAATTTCCGAAAAGTCCAGCGTAAACCTCCGAATTTTCGAAAAATCCAGTCAAAGAGCGGCCTCGCCGCTCTTTGCCTGGGCCCCGTGAGTACTACTCTGTCGAAGAGTCACTAAATGCTTGTGAATTCGACTGAACCTAGCGGTAAACCTACGAATTTCCGAAAAGTCCAGCGTAAACCTCCGAATTTTCGAAAAATGGAGCGGCTTCGCCGCTCTTTGCCTGGGCCCCGTGAGTACTACTCTGTCGAAGAGTCACTAAATGCTTGTGAATTCGACTGAACCTAGCGGTAAACCTACGAATTTCCGAAAAGTCCAGCGTAAACCTCCGAATTTTCGAAAAATCCAGTGAAAGAGCGGCTTCGCCGCTCTTTGCCTGGGCCCCGTGAGTACTACTCTGTCGAAGAGTCACTAAATGCTTGTGAATTTGACTGAACCTAGCGGTAAACCTACGAATTTCCGAAAAGTCCAGATGATTGAATCCAGGCCTAAAGGGTTTTCTTCGTGGGTGATCCCGATCAAGGCGATGTTCTTGGTTCTCAGGGATTCGGAGTGAAGCTCGAGGACACACGTAAAAGTACTCCAATCCTGCCCGGAAGTACTGATAGAGGAGGGAGGCCACGAGAAACCTAGCGCGTTGTGACAATATCAAAACATCAAATCATTCATTTCCTCCAGGTGCGACGTAAAAATAAAACACAGTCTAATGAGGATGAGAAGGCCCTGATGCTACCGGTGAGGTCGTTGGAATGGTTTGATGATGCACTTCACTTTTGAGCTTCTGGCTTTTTTGTTGTGCAACGCGTGCGAGGCTGATCTGATATTGACCACAGCTACAGCTTCTGCAACTCTGAAGTCACGAGAAGCCAATGAAGACCAGATATTCCAAACCAATTTTCAGGTAGTCGAAACGCAGAAGACTGGCGACTCGGTGGAAATCGAATCTAAAGAACCAGTTGAACCCGACGTACAAACGGCGCGAACCGCTTACTCCGACACAAAAACGGCCATTCCAGCCATAGAACCGATCAAGGAAGAGTATGCACTGATGAAGCGCAGTAAGCCCACAGAGAAAATGTCTTCGGAGCCGTATGTAGAACCGACACCTGCTGTTGAACGGACCGCTCCCGAGCCCGCGATTTCAAATGTGCCATCTGAAATGGATGTTAAAACAGCTCGCTCGCCATTCGGGGATCGCAGCGAGGACGTGTTCTCTGAACTGGGGGAGGTAAATACTTACATATAACACTTATCAGCCGTTCATCGGTCTATCGGCCGCCAAGCGTCTGTGCGCTAGCTTCGATAGATAAATTCATAAACACATGAATCTATACTGCTTGTCAAGTTAAGTTACACTTCGATCATTTGAAATTTCGACAATGTTCCGCGTATCGCACTAAAATGTAAAAATTTTCAATTTGGCTGAAGCATTGACCAGGATGGTACACTGACAAGCCGATCACAAACCTGGCACCCTTATTTTCGAACTTTGAAAGTAGAGCTCCTTACAGGAGAATTGGGCGGTCCACCTACAGTACCGGAATGATAAAACGGCGGCAGCGGCGTCTCGGAGCACCGAAACCCGCCGTTTTTGAATAACTTCTTTAAATTCGGTTCATTTGCAAAAAACAAATATATATTCGAGCTCAGCAGCTCGAGCTCTATCTCTCCATATACGCTTTTCCCAAATTCGTGAAACTTGTGCGGCGCGTCTTTCCCTGGTGTCCCATGCTAGGAGTGAGGGGCCCCACGGGGTGGCTCGAAGGAGTTACCCCGCGGGGCTCCCCGTTGGGCATGGGATGCAAATGATCTGTGCTAGGCTCCTGCCGGGTCACCACGGGTGGACACCGGAACGGCGCATTTCGGCGCTCCGGAGCGCCGCTACCGCCGCTTTATCGTTGCGGCGCGTCCGGTACTGTAAGACCACCACCGACTTCCATCAACGCTTCATTTAGGGTGGTTTTGTATGTCGATCGCGATTCTGACATTTGTTTTCTGAATTTCGAAGAATGGCTATTCACAACGTCGAATAGGGTGATCAGGTCAAAAGCAAAGATTGGCTAAAACTTCGTTTAGATAGGCTATTTCGAGTGCCGATTACAAATCTGAGGTGTAGCTGCAATGAACCCTCTCCGCCGAAGCAAATAGCGCCTACAATAGTGATTCGCGCGCAAAATAACATTCGCAGACGAAGTTAGAGCCAAATCTAAAATTTTGACCTCATAACCTTTGCCGACGACATACGTGGTCCTCTGCGTAAAAATCAGAAAATCATAAACAAAATAGGAAGGTTGTGAGACCACTGGCGGCGTTGATCTACTCACCCCTTCAATGGTGGGGAGCGCGACAGAGGTTGAGTGTCCTAGATTCGAGATAAAGTAGACATTTTTAGGACGTCGATCTGCGCCAGGTGCTTATGGACTTGGACATGAACACTTTGCAAGGTGTACGAGCAGACGTGAGCATCTGAATTATAATACATTTGTTGTGTTCGTTGACTGGAGCGTCTCCTTCCGTAGAGTGTTTATTGGTATGCAGACCAATACAATGAACGACAAATTGTTGCAGAAACGTTCTTATTTAGCAGTGTCTATGCTAATTACTGCTAGCTTATCAATCGTTCTATACTCATTTATACATAAACCTCCCCCAGTAGAAAAGCCTACGACAAACAAACAAACACACTAAGCACAACACTAAGCAAAATGTCTTCTAAGATGTCTGGAAGCTTGTTGCTCGTTGGTTGATTGTTCCTTGGATTTTCTCATCACCCGCAGGTTGCTCCGCAGTTCCTTCTGATGGATTGTTCTTCGAACCTTCGCGAACTTCCTGCAGGTCTAGCCAAGTTCTCAACGATGCGCCTCCCTTACTTGCGTCTTCATCGTAACGTCTGGCATGTTGATTTGCGTGCTTCTTCACTATCTTTCCATTGACTTCTACTTCGTAATTCACAGATCCCGGACGCTTTTTTACGGTACCCTTCTCCCAGGTAAATTGGGCTTGCTTCCATTGTTTCACGTAAACAGCTTCTCCAACAGCGAATAGCCTCCTTTTAGCACCATGTCTTCGATTGAATTGCTCTTCCGTGTTTCTTCGCCTCATTTGTGCATGGGGATCCTCGGCGATTGGGGGCTTCGGAACCAGCGTACTTAATCTTGTGCGGAGTTTTCTACCAAGGAAGAGTTCTGCTGGGGTCTTCTCGTCTATGCAACTATTTGGGGTGGTCCTGTATGCGTGCAAGATAATATTCAGCATATCTTGGGACGGTTTTTCTTCCCCTTTGAGTTTCTTGAAACCACGTTTCAGAGTATCAACAAACCTCTCCGCTTGGCCGTTTGATTGCGGATGATACGGAGCTGTTGTCAAATGTATAATCCCACCATCCTGACACATTTTCTTGGACTGCTCCGAAAGAAACTGAGTTCCGTTATCACTTACAATCGTTTGTGGTAGGTCATATTTCGCGAATAATTTCTTGAGCTCGTCCACTGTTCGATTTGAAGAAATCGTAGTCATTTCTATGACTTCTGGCCATTTGCTGAATGCGTCTACCACCACTAAATAATGATGTCCATCCATTGGTCCGGCAAAATCCACATGGATCCTTTCCCATGCATATGAAGCTGTCGGCCATGCTTCCAATGTTGCTTTTCTAGGACTTTTTGCACTCTCTTGGCATCTGGCACAAGTTCGCACGACAGTTTCACAGTCCTCGTCTATGTTAGGCCAGTATACATAACTTCTTGCTAACTTTTTCATTCGAACGATACCGGGATGTCCAGCATGCAGTTCCTTTAACATAGAGCTCTGCAACACTTCTGGAATGATCACTCTTTCTCCTGTCATGAGACAACCTTCGACGAGTGATATGGTATCTTTTCTTGATTCGAATGGAGATAATTTGATATCATTTTCGGTCCATTTCCCAGCTCGAATCGACGACTTGATTCTTCTCAGTGCTGGGTCTTGCTCCGTGCACAGTCTAACATCTGTGTGGCTTATGGGTAGTTTCCTTATGCAGCTTCTCAGTTGCTCCGAGACATCCTTTTCTATTGTTGCTATCACCACATCTTCTTCCGTGATAAGATATTTCTGCATCAATCTTGGTAAACCGTCGACTTGACCGAAATTTGTCGTGTTGACATACTCAATGTCAAAATCGTAACCAAGAAGGATGGTTGCCCACCTCATTAGTCGGTTAGCGGCATATACTGGGACTCCTTTCTTGTCGCCGAAAATTGCCAGTAGCGGCTTGTGGTCCGTTAACAGTTTGAACTTCCTTCCAAAAATATACTTGTGAAACTTTTTAACGGCATAGATTAATCCAAGTGCTTCTTTCTCTATTTGAGAATAGTTCCTTTCTGTATCGGAAAGCGAACGTGAAGCATGGGCTACTGGTTTTTCAGAACCAACAGCGAATCTGTGTGAGATCACGCATCCAATTCCGTACTCACATGCATCCGCGGCTACCACGATCTTCTCCTTAGGATCGTAGTGGGCTAAGTTGAGATCACTAGACAGATCTGCTTTCGATTTCTCAAATGCATTCTGCTGCACTGACGTCCAGTTCCATTTAACGTCCTTCTTCAGCATTGCATCTAATGGTCCGCGAATCCTTTTCATTGAAGGCATGAAAGCTGAGTAATAGGTCACCATTCCTAAGAATGCGCGTAACTGTGAGACATTTTTCGGCTCAGCCATGTTTTTGATGGCGTTGACCTTTTCGGGATTTGGCCTCCTGCCATTTTTGTCGACGATGAATCCGAGATAGCGGATTTCTGATTTCGCAAACGAGCATTTCTCCATCCGTACTTTGAGGCCATACTCTGCGATCCTTTCAAACAGTGCAAAGACATTCTTGTTATGTTCCTCCTCAGTTGTCCCACATACGAGAATATCATCCAGATATGTCGCTACTCCTTTCAATCCTGCAACCATTTTATTCATCATCTGTTGAAAAATTCCTGGTGCTGTCTTGATTCCGAATGGTAAGCGATTGTACTGGAACAATCCCTTGTGTGTGTTGATCACTACCTTCTTCTTGGATTCTTCGGATAGTTCAACCTGAAGGTATGCATCGGAGAGATCTATTTGGGAAAATACGGTTCTCCATTCAGCGACGCGAAAATGTCTTCAGGGACAGGAAGGGGGTATTCGAAAGATTGCAGAGCTTTGTTAAGCCCAGTTGAAAAATCTGCACATACTCGTATTTTCCCGTTACTTTTCTTGATGCACACAATCGGAGCAGCCCACTGACTATGGGTTATTGGAGTGATCACTTGCATTTCCTGCAGTCTGTTTAGCTCCTTTTCAACAGATTCTCGCGTGGCGAAGGAAACGGGTCGACTGGCACAAAATATAGGACGGGTATGTATTTGGCGAGAGAATAAGTTCAGCTTTCTCTTTCGTGCAGAGTCCGAGACCTTCACTGAAGACTTCGGGGTATCTTCTTCTCAGTTCCTCTTCCACATTTGAACTGTGCTTCACAGTTATCCCTGCGACCATCATACTCATATGATGCATCATCTCGTCATTGCTTTGTAGCCACTCCAGTCCCATCAACGAGTTATACGGAGTAACGTAAGCGTATCCTTCACTTTTTCTGCCCTTCATTTCAATGGAGCACTTCAGTTTCCCTAGTATCCTCATAACGTCACCGCTAGCGTTTCTCACAGTCATATTTGTCTTCTCGAGTTTTGGGAAACCCATCTTCTTCCAAGCGTCGTGGTTCAACAATGTTATGTCTGACCCTGTATCGAGGAGGAATTCAACCGGATGACCGTTTACAGTCGCTGTAATGTACATCCGCGTTGCGTTTACATCTACCGAAGCGTTTGAAACTCCCGCTAACTGAACGTGCCCTCTGGAAGTGATCTTAGCACGATTTTTCTTATCATTGCGACGATAATTTCTGCGTGAAGGCTTTTCACGCTCGGTTGTTCTCTTCTCACTTACTATGTCGCAAAATTTTTCTCGGTGTCCACTCCTTTTGCATTTCTTGCAAAACCAGAGCTTCTTCTTACACTGAGTCGCATAGTGCTCCTTGAGCACTGATAGCACTCGCCGGGTCCATTTAGTTCTTCTTCGGCTTCAGTTCAGATCTGATCTGATCGCCAGCAATGGTCACGACAGTTTAAGACCAAATGAGCGTTGGTTCTTATTTAGCAGTTCTTCTCTGCTAGCTTATCAATCGTTCTATACTCATTTATACATAACAACATTATTATACGACTATATCAAATAAGGAATTGTTGCAGAAACGTTTGTTAGCGACGGCTCGGAAGATTCTAAAAGATGCCTACGACGACAAGGTTGAAAAGGAAGCTCCAAAAAATGTCTCGAGATGTCAAGCGGCTGCATAATAGACAAGCAATGGTCCGACGGTTTTCACCCTTCGACGAAGAGGTAAGATTGCATTGGACATAGCACCGTAATAGACGTATAGCCACGGTTTTCACTTGCCTAAACTTCAATCTTTGCGGGCTGCCCAGTCCATACTCACAACAAGACCCATTTCCATATTTCAGCGATTGCCGTGCATTGTTATACAACAACGGGATATTCAAAAATCGGTCGATCACTAAGCGGTGTCCTCTGCTTTCTCGCCCCATGCTTAATCAATGTGCTGATCTGCTGCAGTATAAAGGTGCTATCTGAGGAGTATCGGAGGCGTTTATCCGGAACGCGATGAAGCGTATGTCCCAAGTGGATTGGTGCAGCCTTTACTGCCAGACTGATATAATGAATCCTATATAAAAACTACATCCTGGTGTTGGATGGCAGAGAGGTTAAGAGCTTAGCCTCTAGATCTCGATGATCAGGGTTCAATCCGTACCAGGCAGAAACCCTTGCCTAGCTTGGAAATAGCTGAAAAGGGTGTCGGTACCAGCGTCAGGCCCGGGTGACAAATCGGGTGATGGAGGGAAACTGTCACGATCACAAGCAGGATCGATGGTCGCATGCAAGGAAGCGGCGCTCAAGAACCTGCGATCGAGGAAGATTGCCCACCCCACAAGGAGCTCAAGACTGAGACAAGATGGCAGTGTGGTAACCTCAACGAAGCGGGAGCAGCCCCAAGGAGAAAGAAGGCGAGGCGACCATCATGAAAAACGTACCGCGCAGCTGATCGGGATAAAAACGTTGTGGAATAAAAATACAAGAACTCCTTCCTCCTCCTCTAAGCAAGATACAAATATTCTTTCCCGATCTCGATGATGAGGGTTCAATTTAAACTCTACGACGTTCCGTACAAAATGGCGCGCGCAATTCAAATCTCAATACGTCCGATTATCCGTACATAGTTGCGACCGAGTATGAATGGACTTTAAACCACCGCATAGGTCAATACGCATTCGTAAAAGGTAAAGGTAAAGGTGACGGCGTTGATCAGTACCCTGAGGACGCGCCGCCGCATTCGTGTTCCATTCAAGTCGTAGAGGCATAGTGAATGCGTATTTGGCCTATACAATGACCTGCGGGGGCCAGCCTCTATAGCAAGTCAGTGTCTTCACCTTCCCAGGCAAGTCTGGTACCAATTTACCCGACCCCGGAGGGATGGAAGGCTTGGTTAGCCCGGCCCGGGATCGATCGCTCGACCGTGCGGGTGTCAGCAGCGCCTCTTACCACTGTACCACGCGGGCCCTCACGCATTCGTAATGCCTCTGAATTGACGGCGAATGTGCTGGGTTCAACATGGCTCATTTTTCCTTTCTATCATAAAGGTAGCAAGAATTTCAGGTTTTGCGCACCCTGGATTCTGTGCTGGACAAAACCATTGAATACTTCATCAACAACAAAATCGATGTACTGGACCCAGAGATCAAAAACTTGATTAAAGAACGACGAGCGGTCAGTTTCCATTTGAGAACGTATCATGTCGTTTCTGTACTGTACTCGTGATTTCTACACATTCCTGTTCTGAGAAAATGGGCAACTCTCAACTTAGGACAAATCTACCACACCATGTGCCCTTCATTATGTGCTACGCTCATTTTTTTGTTCTTTACAAAACGATTTTACCTTTAGGTACATACTAGCTCTGTTCCTGTTCTTCTACTGTAGCTACACTACTCCACTTCTCGACTCTCACTTAATTCTAGCTCATTTTCTGCTTCTTTCATGGATTTCCTTGTTTCATTTTTTCTCTGATAATTAGCTTTTGGCGGGTGAACTGTGTCACGATGTGGGTCTACATCTGCTTGTTGTTCAGTTAAAAGCCGCAATGCTCGACACGATGCTTAAGAAACCGTCGTACGTCCCGACAGAATGGGTCAAGAAGTTTGAAGGTTTGCCTCTGTACCTCCATCAAAAGCAAGAACAAGTTCGACACATCTTTCAGACTACCACGAAGAAGCTCTCAGAGAGACCAGTGGCATAAACTGGACACAAATAATGTTTCTGTATCCTAGACAAAGGACTTTTGACGACGAATCACCAGATATTTGTGAGATGATATACAATAGAATAGAAGTTATATGACACGCAAATTAAGAGTTTTGTTCAGTTGGAAACTTCACGAGAGCGCAACATACCAACTGGTTGTGGGGTTGCATTGTTGGCCCGAACGATTCGAAGACATTCGATGAAGTTGAGAGAGAAAAGGCGTCGGAGGTACGTCGGCGTAATTTGGGTTGGAGCTACGCCGCAAGCGGCTGAAAGCTGTCGCGTGCGGCGTCGCGTGCGCCGCATGCAAAGCGTAGTCTATTGAACATTAGAAATGCATAACTTTGTCATTCGATATTGCTGCGATACTTCGTGATTTGGTTACAGATTTCACAGATTTTATGTCGCTTTCTATGGGCTAGCGTGGAGCAGAGGTGGGAGACGCCACTGATGCCCACATCCCTGCGGGATTGGGTAAATTGGTACCAAACTTGCCTGGGGAGGTGAAGATACTGACTTGTGATAGCGGCTAGCCACTGCAACTCGAATCCAAGTCCAAACGCGCACTCACCATAGCTCCACGACTCTGAATGGAGGACGAGGGCATGGCGTATCCTAAAGGGGCTTATCGACGCCGATTGTTTTTTCCATTTGCTCTGCTGATGTCTGACTTTCATGGAGTTCAAGGAAGATCTTTCCAGGGTCTCTTCATGGACACAAAGATCATGCGTAGGGCAAGTGCACAGTTCCCTGACGAACCTTCGTCCAGATCAACGGGCACTGAAACGTGGCCACAATCATAAAGGTCAATAGACATGAAGAGCGAGGGAAACGCTTCTGTAACTATAAACAAATTTCAGTGCTTCTCGGCGAAGGAAGCTGCTTGTTCCAGAAAACATCTGCCATCCGAAAATCCACATACGAGGCTGTTCGTTTTCATATTCCCGTTTTTATTCTGCACACCACTTCATCGAACTCACCTACAGCATTTTGATCTGAACTCGTACTTGCATTTGTTCTAGAAATCATTCTGACTTCTGACCTCTATTCTTACTAACTGCTTTTAATATGACAATAAAACTTGTTAAATTCGTACGTCGTGCACAGAAGAAGAGTCGGGCCAAAAACTGATGGTCCAATTCTAGAGGAGGTGATTAGGAAAATGATAATTTCCCCCTTTCAAATATTATAGATGTGTTAAATTGTCTTTCTTTATCACATGAACGTGTCATTTCAAAAAGGGATGAAAAACAAAACACAAACATGGCGCAAGGCAGCTGTCAGAGAGCTGGAACAAGAACCGTACATAAGCAAACAGAGCTCTGGTCAGCACGATTTGAAGTGATATTTCGAAGTATTAACGAGAATATCCATGGCTCCAGGTTGCCTTACCTCCACCAGAAGGAATATGATGCTAAATTAGATCTATTCATTTATTTAGTTGACGTAATCAAGTCACACGAAACAAGTATTCAAAGCAAACAACTTTATAAGTGACAAGTAAAATTTAAACACTATGACATCTGACTATAACATACAACAAAAATAGAACAATCGCTGAGATAAAACGTACAAGGAGACTCAGATAAGTTTTTTACAAACTGGCAGCATCGGTTTTAAACGTGTTTTAAGTCAACATCCATGAAGGAGAACGAAGAACACGATAAAAATAAGGGCGAACTCTAAGGCTAAAAAACTTCGATCTCACCAGTGATTCTACCGATAACTTAAACTATATGGCTTGAACTCAGCTCCTCTTGTGTGTGAAGGGTCCACTAGGAGATCAAACCTTTCTCTCCTCCATGACCCTATTCCAGAGGAATAAGGTCAGGAGATTTATTGCGCTCGGTGTAACTAGGAGTTTCTCTAGAAGAGAATCCATGACACCGCAGGAGTAATTTGCGCGTAAACGTATTTTGCACCCTATCGAGACGCAGAATGTCCTTGTGTCTATAAAGAGAGAAGACCACAACATTGGATTCAAGAATGGGAAGGATATATAACTTATAAATTCTGGTGAGAGTGGTAACGCCTTTGGTGTGAGGTACCCTAAAGATATTATGCACCCTGCGAATAGCTTTGGCAATAATAGAATTGTAATGCGCGTCAAAATAGAATTTCTTGTTATAAGTGATACCAAGGTCGTTCACGTCATTAACCAAGCGAAGAGGAGTGCCATCTTGATAGTAGGTAGGCAGACTATTACTTTTGCCAGTAGAAAGAACACATGTTTTTTTTTCGTTGACAAAGGGGCCATTACTGGAATACCAATCTGCAACAGAATCAATGGCTTGCTAGATATGTTCATCTGGGTCATCTCCACGAACCATTTTGAATACCTTAAAGTCATCCGCATAAACGCAGCAGGGCACTTGCAGATTCTGAAGAGCCAAGGGAAGGTCAGCAGTTAAAAATATTAAATATTACGGTACCCTTTTTTGGTGGAAGTACCCGTTTTTACCGTCGAGAATGCCATGAAATAAAATCAGATGAAAATTCCTTACTCTACGCTCCGGTGATTGTAGACCTAGACTGATATTACGCTGGCTAATAGAACGGTATTGAAACTCAGCAAATTTCGGAAGAGCCTAAATGTTACGACTCCCATGTTCCATGATGGGTCAAACGTAGTGCTGCAATGGCCTGGAGCAAAGACAGCGTCCACGTATTCCAGTCTTATTCCAATTTTTTTCATTCTCTTCTATTGAGAGCCATCCATACCACACGATTGACTGGACTCTACATCCATTCTGCAGCCGAATAGGAAACGATAAAGAAGCTAGCTTTGGGAACTCGTTTCAGGCGGATTTTCAGACGTGTTGCAGCTTGTGTTGTCTGCAGTGCACACCACGCGCGTTACTGCCGTCTAACAAATTATCCGTTTTTATTAATTAATGCTATCGTGGCTCTGTATTTAGTCTGTGGGTTTCTTTTTTAAATTGAGATTGGTTTTTCGTTGTTCGCTTTCGTAGAGAATCAAGGTCTTCGACGGTTGTTTTCTTGTTCATCCATTCATTCTTTCCTTTTTCAGCATGGCACTAGAGCTTAGTATAGAAGGCTGCACTGCCGTTGTTCATGTCCAAGATGCTCGAGAAACAACGAGAAAAGGTTCGTTCCCCTTTTTTATCTTTTTTCGCGGGGTAGAACGCATGAGAATAGTTAGCATCGAATAAATGTCCTTCTGCTGCTTTCACTGTTTCACTTGTTGCTACGTTTGTTAGGCTTATTTCGACTAGTTAGGAGATCCGTCTCCACTAACCAGGACTTTTGAAAATTATTCCGTCGAAACACTGTCTGAATGGACTATTTTGTGCACTGATTGAGAGCTTGGTGCTTGTTTTGCGAATTTCTGTCGAGGACCACCAATATTGGTCTTACCCCATTAGCCTAGTTAGGGATAAGGGTGGCTCTCGATTACGATTTTGAAAAAACTGTTGATGTGCTGATATCATACCGTTAAACTCACAATTAGAGAATCAATTCTTACTTTTTCATTGTTTACCTCAGGTCAGAAAGATGTGCTTCTGCGACTGAAGGACAGCCGAGGAGAAATTCTCGCAGAAGTGAAGGTACCGTGGCCTGATGGTGAACCGGAACCCTGCGAGGTATGGTTTCTGTTTCATTTTTTGCTTATTTATATTTCGAGACTAACAGCTGTCAGCATTCAATATGTGAGCTTCTAATAAGGTTTCTTTTCAAGATCAAATATGTTGATTCGGAGGAATGCGTGAAACTAACCAACAACGCCACATTTGCGAATGTTCCACTACGGTTAGGAATTTATTTATATTCTTTAATTTGATAGTTATTTGCATTTATATTTAATGATGGGATACAGGTTCAGTGAGTATATCGTTATCATTTCAGGATATCCAAAATTCGAGAGCTTTCCAGTAGTAGACAGGCAGCTGATCTTCCAAAACGGTTTTCTGGGTTTTCAACTACTCCAATTCTGGTGTCCAATTCTGGACAGGAAGCTCTGTATAATGCTTTGAAGGCTTTTGTGAGGGAACCGGTAGGTGCTAATTTCTGTAACTGCTCATCTTTCTGCAGGAATTCCTTAACTTAGTTTGCTATGTCCTTCAAAAGTGGAGCAACAAGGTTGTCCTGGCGTTGTCATTGTTTTAGTGTTTTTACCTGCAGGTATCAGATGGGAAGTGGTCCAACGTCATGAAGTATCTCTCAGCTAAAGGAGCGAATGCAGACGGGTTCCTAACAAAAGACGAGCAAGCTGTTATTCTCCGCTTCATACCGACTCAATCGTTCAACTCCAGGGAACTTCGGAATATCTGTGAAACACTGAAGAAGACGAATGTTCTCGGACCAAGGTGTGGAACTTGCTTATTGTTATTTTTTACGTTTATTTTTCATTTCTCTTTGATGAACGTAGAAGACTCGCAGACACAAACAGAACACAATGCTCTATTCAGCTGCCTTGCATCGTTCTACGAACTGTGCTTGAGTCTGGATCAGACCTCAATAATACAATCTGTCATCGATTCGAGTGATGCTCTGACGGAGCACTCTCTCGCTGTCTTCTTGAACTTTGTGGCCAGGTGAGTCCATTTTTGTAAAAGAAGCGATTCGCTTTCCCGGTACTCTGGCAAAAATTTCATCAGTTGGTTTTGTATTTTTAATGTTTTTTTTTCAGTAACTCATCCAAAGATGGCGAAGCTGAAGATTTGCTGTTGTCACGTCTTCTGAGCCGTCGATTCGATGCACGACGAATGGCAGATGCTGCCGCACGGAAGATCAGTACACAAAATGTACCTACGCTGCTTCAAAAATGTATGATGATGTACGTGTCGCCTAAATATGGAGACATTGCTGAGCAGGTATGCTGTTCCTATTTCCTTCTTGCTGTTTTGAAATTTCAAATAATTTTTGAGTTCGCGGGTGACAACTGGTGCCTCTAAATATTCGACGAATGCAAAATTGTGACTTTTTGAATTTTTTGGCTTCCATTCATGAGTGAAGCTTCCACGTCCATCATTTTTGAAAACATTTACGTATTCCTATTTCACTTGATTCTCCTCTTTTTAAAGGCAGCGTTGACTTGTGATCTTAGCTTGGTTTTCTCCTGGTCTCAGTTTCTAGAAATTGCGAGACGCAGCATATCAGCAAACTACATCCTAGACCATGCTCATGTTCCAAATTGAATGAAAGAATTTGTTGCCTGAACGGTGAAGCGTTCATGTCTAACGCTAGGCAAGTGGATTCAACTTTCGATAAATTTAAACCCAAAACTTGCTCGCTCAACTATCGTTCCACTAAACATAGATAGTCTTGGAATCAAGAGGGCAGGAAGGAAGTCAGTTGTGAAAAACGGACCTCAGTGTTGCTTGGCTAGATTTCGTCTCGCGTGATATAGACTTAATTGAATAATGCCAAGTTTTTTTTTGTTTGAATCTTTCGATTTTTGGTTCGAACTATTAAATGGTTTTACTTATCAGTGCATATGATTGTGCGGTACAGTAACGAGACGGGCGGAAAACCTTCTTATATTGTAATTAATCAAGTCAAGGTGCAACAGAAAATATGAAAGGAGGTTATTATGCAGCGGCCCCTATTCACGATGATAGAGCCCGACATAGCTGAATGTACTTGGTTGTCCAATATATACCATTTTCAGGTGAAATACAACGTTTTTCAAATAGAATTCGATACTTTCCAAATAAAATTCAACACTTTTAAAATTGATTTCAACACTTTTCAATTGAATTCAACATTTTTCGAATAGAATTCAATATTTTTCAAATTGAACGCAACAGTTTTCAAATTGAACACAACACTTTTCAAATAGAATTCAACACTTTCCAAATTGATTTCAACACTTTTCAAATTGATTTCAACACTTTTCAAATCAAATTCAATACTTTCCAATTCATATTAATACACGACTGTTATTCATATTATTCATATTAATTCCATAATAATATAATAATATTATTAATTACAATATTTATTATAAAATTAATATGTAATTACATTACATATTAATTTTATAATAATATAATAAATAATATTTATTCATATTAATACACGACTGTTAAAAAAACACCTGTATCTTCATTGAAGAGCTTCAACAACGCATCCGAGACCAAAAAGAAATGGATGGATCTTAGCTAATCATTGAGAAAGCAAAGATTCACAAGTCACAATAAATGCAAGCAATCATTGGACTTTCCTTCACCTTGAAGTTTCCGTCGCTCTATTCTTACGCGCTCAATCCAGCAGAAAACGTTTTCTCCAAGGTGAAGTCGACAGCAAAACGCCTTTTGAGCAAACCATCTAGGAAAAAGACACTATTTGAACAGTCGAATGATCGAAACAGGAAGGAGATAGAAGTAGAAAGTTTATAAGATGAACCTGTTTCGCCTCTTAACCCTAGACAGGCATGAGGAGAGAACGGACACTCCTCGAGGCTCATCAGTAGGGAAGGAGTGTGGAGCAGCTCTGGTTTGGGGGGTATATATACGACTGAGAGATCAAAGATATGGCTGAAGTGAGATCAAATGAGGAGTCAAGGTAGATAGAATAGGGCATTAGAGGAAAGAGCGGTGAAGAAGAAAGAAGAGAAAGCAGGCTAAGACCATACGTTAGTAAGTAGTTCACGTACGAATTTTTTAATGTTTTTGCTTGGTAGAAATTCATAATATTTGTATATAATGCACTCGTTTTTAATAAGGCTAGAAGCAATAGCTTTATAAAGTATGTTATTATCATAGCCTAATGATTTCAAATTATCGCAAAGGAGATTGACATTATTAATGAAATCATTATATTCGCTGCATTTTTTAGCAATCCTAATTACTTCGCTGTAAATCATGGATTTTTTAACGGAGAAACTGATATTGCTGCTGTAGTGGGAGAACCTAGTGACTTTAAATTGAAAGTGATCTGTCTTGTTATACAAATTAGTAATTATGTTATTATTTTCTATATAAACAGAGTAGTCCAAGAAATTACTAACATAACTACTAATATGAGTTTTTTCATTTTTTTAGAAATTGTTATAGGTACTTGATAGTATGTTTTCAATATATTTGTCGTTTTGATTATGTATAATTAGTAAATCATCCATATATCTGAACAGGTGGAATTCTATTCCGTATTTCTTGGTAGAGATTGAGAACTGATATTCAAAAAATGCTAATGTAAGGTCAGCAAGTAAAGGGCTTGCATTCCCTCCTTGAGGAACACCTAAGAATTGTTTAAAAATTTTATTACCCACTTTACAGAAACTGTTATTGAGAAGTAGTTCAATAATATATATCATATCGTGGACAGTATAGCTCTTATAATCAGGATTGGCGGGTGGAGAATCAGAGTAAAAACATTTTTTGTATCCCCTAACGAGATATTTTTTATTAGAGTTTTTGAAGCAGATTTTTAGAATTTGGCTGCTGTTTTTAATAATAATGCTGTGAGGTATGCTAGTGAACACATCGGTGAAATCAGCTGAATATAGTTTTAAATGGGGAAAATGTAGAGACAGTAATTCATTAGAAATGTCAGTAGTATTAATAGTCCAGAAACCACGGAGGCTCTGAAGGGATAAATTGGTAATATTGACATAGTTTTTGAAGTGAGTTTTTATGTGAGTTAGGATATGTGACAATTCAATAGCGAGAGGCTTGATACTACTATTATAAGCGCCAGTTATGAACCTAAATTTTATTGGTGTTTTGTGAAGTTTTGGTATAGGTTGATAGGTAGGGTTATTATTATAGGAATGAATTTCGTTCAAAATAATGCTGGCATAAAATTTTTTACAGATTATTCAGTAGTCAGTAGGGAAAGGTCTGGTGAGTAGGGTGGGTGGAGAATCACTTCTCACCTCAGCATCTGCGGCTTTTGGCGTGACAATTTGAAAGTGTGCGGTCTAACATTATCGTGGAGAAAATATATTTGTCGATTTCTGGATGACTAATACGAACAGCGTGGCTGAGTTTTTGCAGTTGGTTGCAATACATTCGCTGTTGACGGTGCTACCAAAGAGACAGCGATCCCAGTACGCAGTTCCGCTAACGTCCCAGAAAACGCTCAGCATTCCTCCCTCGTTTTCAGACAACGTTTGGGATTCTCCCATGCTGGAACCCATGCATTTCTGGCTGTATGTGACACATACAACACCCACTTCTCATCTCCTGTAATGAGTGAGTTCACCCAGTCAAAACGGCGAGAGCGGGACAAGTTGGAAAGACATTCATGAGTTCGTGCGGAGCGCTGGTCAGGTGACATTTCGCATTTTTTGCGGAATTTCCCAAACAAAACCAACTCGTGCAATATATGAGCAGTCGCGGATTTGCTACAGGAGACCGAAAATCGCCTGATTTGAAACTATTCATCTAATTGTCACAGACACATGCACTAGGTGCTTTATTCTTTATACTATTACATCACAACGACATAATGATATTCGAGTCTTTCTTGCAAAGAGGTCAGCGGATTTCTCAGTCGCATCATTCACCATCCGTTCCCAGTCGATCTTTTCCTTTGCCTTTCGTTTTCGATAGTAAGCAATATCGTCCAGCCATCGCGTCCCCGGTCGATGTTCGTGTTGATGAGTCTCCTTTTGAGGGAAATCGCAACAGTATTTGAGCAGGGGAACTTCCTATGTTTGTAGTATGGTGCACGGCCAGTGTAGTGTTGGCTGTCTTGCTGGCTGCCACGCGGTAGTTGCCGATAACGTTTATCCAACAGTTACAATACAATGAAACCCTTGTGAGCCATACAGGCATTTTATATCAGAATGCTTTCCATATCTTATTATCCTTACAACTCCAAGTCTAAATGTAAACACATTATCAACGATAATATCGATTTCTTCGATATAGCGAGCTTGTATGCGTCTTCGATTTTTCCTTCAGTTGATTTCTTGGTGTTGTAATCAGTTGGCCAAGATACATATATTAATTGACGCACTGTATTCTGTTGTCATTCAATTCCACTTGCTCTTCGCTGTCGTTCTCAGAGTGGCTGCTGTTACAAATTCGCATCCATTTGGTATTCTTCAAATTTATGTTCAGTCCTTTTTTGTGATTCTGTCATCAGATCGTCACCCATCGTTTATAGTTACTCACTGGTGCTTGCTAGCAGGCCTACATCATCGGCATAAGCCATGTAGGATAGCAGTTTACCATTCACTTTAATACCTCTGTTGGAAAAATTGATATTATTCAGTACATGCTGAAGAGTCAGTAAAAAGAGCTAGATAAGAAGAGCCTCTTGGCCAAGAACATGGATAAGATGGCGAGCTTCAGTGGAGGAGTGTCCCAGTTGGAACTCGTAAAGAAGGCAGTGACGAAGATGAATCTTCGATGACTCCATATCGTTGTAGCCAACCGGCTGATATAGAGCCAAAATGTTGTGTAGGCATTAGCTAACCTTTGCTCACTTATATACCCTGTTGGTAAATCGATAATAACACGTCTCAACCAGGAACGTCAAGTCAAAACACAAAATCGCAAGAACTTATTGGACAACATGATAATTAACAAGCGAATATTGATTGTATTCAAATGCTGAAATGTGTTTGGTTTTCTCTTTTGTTATTTTTATTCTTTTGTGTTGGTACCTTCAATCCACGCCTGTTCAAGGTACTTTCTTTGATGACCGTCTTGACGGACACATTTGGAAATCGTCTGGTCTGGGAAAACGACCTCCACGACGTAGTGAAAGAAACTCTTGAGTTTTCGGAAAGAATGGTAAGTACCCAAATTTTGTTTTTTGCTTTCAATGATGTCCTATTTGTCGGGTTTTCAGTCAGAAGTTGTCTCCTTATGTAATCAAATCGACCTGAAACGGAAGGATGCGGCGTGTAATCGAGAATTAGAAGATTCCTTATCACAGTATAGAATAGATATTGTTTCTTTACCTCGGCGAACACTGCGTTGGTAAGAAAATTGTTACATTTGTTGTTGTTGATATGTGGGTCAGGTCGAGATGTTATAAAATGTTTCTAGTTCAATTCACTCACCTTCAGAACACTATTGCTTGCTCTTTTGTTCATTCAATAACCTCATATTTCATCAGCAGTTAGTGCCGAACATGCGCCGTGAAATAGTTCCAACGCTCATCTAGTTTTTGTGGTTGCCTTGACGTTTGTTGTTGCTGTTGATTGTTGTTATACATTTTGTTGAATATCGATATATCATTTCTATACAAAAATAAGAGCCGAATTTTATGACTTTCATGACATAAGTCCATGAGGAGTTCAATTCTATATACATACGATTTAAGTTTTGGAAAATGTAACTAGTGGAATCTAGTATCTGCAAAGATGGCGGTTTGAGATCCATGAACTGGTTCGCCGGTCGATTATTTTGCGAGTTACCAGAGTAAGTCGAAATTGGTACAGCTTGTGGCATTCGAGACCGCTCAGTGTGAATGACCGCCCTTGAATTATCTGAAATTGTGCTTTTCATCTATTCATACTCTTCGTTAGTTTTTGGCGGATGGGTAAAGGTCGAGAGGTCGTCGTTGATCGTCTCCTGAGAACGCGCCCTGCTTTCGTCTCACATTCATAGCCGTAAAGGAATGTTGTATTTGGCCTATATAATAGCTTGGGGTTTGCTAGCTGGACAATATCTTATTTTAGTATCGTCGCCTTCCAGACTACTCGGATTCCGGTAAACCCCGACCCTGTAGTGTTTGAAGGCTTGGTTATCCTGAGCGAGGATCGATGGCTGGACGTTGTTGGTGGAATTAGGGACTCTTACCTCTGCATAACGCACACCCAGCAGCAGGCAAAGTGGGTAATAGGAAACCAGACAGTAAAGGCCTAGCTTTATGTTTGGCCATTCTCGATCATTGGCAGAAATTTGTACACCGGGCTTCCTTGGGTGAACAAAGGGTGCTCTGGTACCAGATCGTAACTTACCTGGCTGAATGTCCATATCGGTTCGTGCAGGTCGTCGTCGTCTGAGAGGGTTCTGTACTCAAGTAGACCAACTGCTTCGTCGACCTCTGCATCGTCCTCGAGATCGAAGAAGATTCTCGTCGAAACTTGAGTCATTGTGGTTAGCCTCGAACAGCAAACTCTCACCGAATGTATCAGTCCACGGTCTGCAAAAATGATCTCAAATCTCATTCCACCTTTCGCACTTCCATTTTGTATTTCTCTCTATCTCATAAGAGAACTGAACAGTACGATCAAAAGTAGAAAGCGCCTAAATTAATTATAGTATATCACTTTGTAACCAAGCTCTCCAGAATGATTATTCTGCACGGATGGTGGTCTTTCGATCTCAACTCACGCAGTTGTAGCCTGCAAACCATTCTCAGGTTCTTGTTCAAACCCACAAAAACTCAATACTATTCGTAGCTTCTCCCAGATTATCACAGAAAAGGAACGACAAGAGCCACGCAGAGCTAGGCATTCTAGCTGTAATTTGCTTTGTATCTATACTATATATTACGTTTGATATCTTGTAACAGAAATACAAAGGGGCGGTAACCATAGGGTGATGGGTGACTGAAGGTAGAGCTAAACGAAAGGTACCAGCGCTAAACGAAAGGTACCAGGTACCAGGTAATTCAGAATCGTAGAATCATGGTGAATGCATATTTGGCAAATGCAATGACTTGTGATGGCCAAAAGGTTCAGTAAGTCAGTGTCTTTACCCTCCCAAACAAATCTGAAACAAATTTACCCGATCCCGGAGCGACGGAAGGCTTGGTTAGTCAGGGGGATTCGATTGCTTGACCGTGCGGATGCCAGTAGCACTCCCCACCACTGTACCTCGCGCAACGTTGGAGTTTGTGGATATCAGGAAACTTTCCAGACAAGTATGGTACCAATCTACACGACCCAGGAGGGCTGGAAGGATTGTGTAGCCCGGGCAGAGATCGATCGCTCGAGCGTGTGGGTGTCAGTAGCGCCTATTACCACTGCACCTCTCGAGCCCAAGTGATTAATTATTGATAAAAATGGTAGTGACCCCCCTCGCTATTCACTTATCCGATAGAACTTATTTGCCGGGAGCGCCTTTTACCATTACACCACACGAGCTCCTATATCAGTAAGTAAATGAATAATTTTAGGAAGAACGGTCATCTACCTAAACAAAAGAACAATAACAGTAGAATTTTAGTTGTTTCTCACTCTACTGTCTCTTCTGATGGCGAATGAGGTGAAATGTCGGCCACAAAATTGTGAAACATCCTAACTAGCTCAGCTTTTCAAAGTACGAGCTATAGAATTCCTTATGCTAATAGAAAACCGATTATAAAATAACCGTAGCACCTACGATACTGGCGAATCTTTGGTGCGCAAACTCACCTTGCGGACCGTCCTCGTATACCAAATTCTGCCTCCTAATGCATTGTTCCGTACAATGGCTGCATTTTAGATTATTCCAGAGAGACGAGCCGGTTGTTTCACACTAGAAATCAATTTAAAAAATGATGATACGTCAAAAAATCGAATATCGAGTTTAACTTTTTCATAAATAACAAGCACAAATAGAATACAATAGAATACAATACAAATAGCACAAGCACAAATAAAATTGTTGGCAAACCTCAGTCTGGCACTTGTTATGACAAACAACTAACGATCGAGCTTGGTAGAAATGCTTTGGAGTGCCATCCGTCCGTGTTAACGTTATGGTGACGCTTCTCCCCAGTGGAGGAAGAATGAGAAGGACGAAGAGCTCGAGCAGCATGATAGTAGGAAGGGTAGACACGATCTGTCGGCGGTGAAGCTCGCATCGGTTCAGGTCTTCGTCTGAGGTGCTAAACGCCCTAGGACACGGAGCCAGCAATTAGCACGGCAGCGTAACTGTTGGAGGTAATTAGCGGAAGATTCAATTGTAGTGATTGTAGTTTAATCCAAGAGGTAACTGCTTCCGTATCATGTTTTGCCTATCGTTTTATGAAAAGGAGGTATGCGTGATCGACACACTAGCAAGCATACCTAACTAAAAACTGCTAAGAATAGAAGGAAAATAAAAATAACTCCGTATTTGACGGTCTCTGATAGCCTATGTAAGTGAAATAAAGTGGATTGAATAGCTTGAAATTCAGACAATGAAAATGAACCTAGAAAGTGTTTGAAACTACCTTATTACGAGCAATACTTAGGTGGTACTTGTACTAGGTACTAGGCTTTTAGGGCAAGAAATGAGTTCTCTAAACTGACCAAAAACGTGAAGGTCCCTGACTGCTTGGCTTATTTGATGAAAAACTTTTAGCTATTAACTTCAAGCCGAGGAGTTTCTACCCTGTCGACTTGTCGACTTTTTACTCTGTTTTTTTGTCTTATTTTTTGGTTTTATCAAAGTTCTGTATAAACGTATGTCACCAATATTTCCTGAACTATTTACTCTCACATGAGGCGAGGAATTTTCTTATGGTTTGAAAAATTTCAAACGTCTGGTCTCCACAGGTAATAAATGTTCAAATATTTAAATGAAACAGCTTCAACACCTGAACTACAAAGGTTGGAGTGCAGTTTTTAGTGGTAGATGATATTTGGCTGTATAAACTCGGGCAATCCAGTATACATTGTAATTCCCAAATCGAGAACGGTACTTTCTGTGACTCCAAACCTTCACAGCAGATGAAAAAAATCACAGAGAATTATGAATATTTATTATATTTTCTCTTTTATCTTCATCGCTTGATGAAAGAAACAGAGAAAAATACAGATATTTCGAGCAATTGTTTCACTTTTCTACCATATTAATATCTGCTATATATCTTATTAGATCTAATTAAATATACAGTACCTAATTTTTATTTAGATTCATCAGTCACGGTCATATGTTCGTCACAGTCGACGGTGACTGCAGTGAGATCCAACAATGCAGACTTAAGGAAGTGCAGCGGTCAAGTAGCTCGCGACTGAAGTGCTAACCTGAAATGGATCAGACGTTGAGGGTCTTCTACAATGATTTTTGAATTTCCAAATAAAAAAATATGGGATAGGCGTCATCTCACCTGTTCGTCGTCGTCGCTGAGGAAGTTGTTGTTGTTAGCAGCTGTCTTTAGCTTACTGAACTTCGCTGTTTTACTTTTGTATCTGAAAATCGCTTTTAAATTCGACATCCAGCGAATCGTCTTCGACTCACTTCAAGCAGCACATGGTCTCTGCGCACTGCATGTAGCCAGGTTGACAGATGCACGGCGTACCACAAGGAACGGCGATTTGGGCGGCTGAAAAGGAAAATGGTAGTAGCTCGGTCTAGTGATGATGAGCACGGATTTTGGAAAAGGACTCTATCTTGAGATAGGCTTCAGTTAAAAGCTTATGGAATAGTTCGGAGAAATTAATCGTCAGAGAGATTGTGGACTCATTTTCCCCTTGAAATTCTTCGGACAGCTACAAAAATCTTTGCTTAAATTGACGGTGAAAAACCGTCCCAAACTTGACATAAAAAACAGGGTCTGCCCGGGCTCCTTGCTTGCAGAGTGCTATTTATAAATAAAAATAAAAACACAAGATAACCCCGATCCATCCCCCAATATTCGTCACAATTCATCGCAATCGGGTTTGCGATACTCGATGTGCAATGAAGAGCAAGTGATCCGACTGCCTCTCTTTCTCACACATCAATGGCTTATTCTATTCGAATTTTTTTAAATTTTTTAAATCTTTTTCAGTGTAATCTCATAAAGTGATCAAATTATTATGAGTTACCCTCTTCGTTTATCTGATATTTTATCTTTACTGTTTTTATCATTACCCATGTCCAATAGTCACATGTTATAGTGTTTCTCCTGTTTGAATTCTGTTGGATGGATAATTATGAATAAACAAATAAATAAATTGTTTAAGAAACAAAACAATTCACGTCACTAAACTCGTTTAGTATCGCAACTCACTTTGCATTTGCTGGGTACAGGTCGGGAGACAGTCGGGCATACAGGCTGCGGTACATTGTCGAGAGGCGTAAGGAACCATCGGAGGAGGCAGAGCAGCTGCTGGAGGAACCATCGGCGATGGCATCGGATGAGCAGCAACGCATGATGGAGCACAGGCTGGCAGACAGACCGACGAGCAAGTGACCTAGTAGAATTTATTATACTAACAATAAGTTTAAAGTTTACCCGACCAGCAAACCAAGGATTATTAGCTTTTCTTATTCTGTTGTTTCTTATTTCGGTGTTAGTGTCTGTGACGCACTCTTATTCGTTTTTCACTTCGCCATAGTAGCTCAATTTAGTGCACAATTTTCTACGATGCCTGTTGTATCTCGAATTGTTCCCATTTCATTGTTTTTCTGGTGTTTTCGTTAAGTGATATGCTCTATACGTGAGGATTCGCGCTTCAAAATAAATAAACATCGTTCTGAACCGGACAAATTCTGCTCTACTTGAAGAAGTTCGTGCCAACGGAACAGAACTATTTATAATAAAAAATACTAGAGGAAAATCTGTTTTCATTGTGCACTCAGAAATACTGTAGAGAAACCTTGGATTGGATTTTCTACAACAAAGTTGAAAGGTACAAAAGCATATAGACCGGACCAATTCCACGATTGTTTGTATTCTTTGAGTTCATGCAACAAATTTACACGTTGGATTCACCTTTAGCTACTTTGGCCTAATTGCAAAAGACCTCGATTCGATTCCAGTTAGCTACTTGTGCTTTTAATTCCGTCTAAGGAGTCTTGGTGTCTTTTATCGGTTGCTGAGACGAAAATAACTCTAGATAAATTATTTCTCTTATTGCCACGATTGAACACAAACGTTCTGAGTAATCTCGGGATCGGCTAATATTTTCTCTATCACTTGGTAGAACAACTGCAGAAACCACTACATTAATGATCATTGAGCACTAACACGGCGAAAGCGGGACTTTCATACACTGAAATCGCTCTTTCTCTATATTTTCATTCAAATTCATTTACTCGTGAAGATTTAACTCATCAGGTCAAGCTCTATCCTTTCATGTACAAATTATCGACATTCGTGTAGCTTATTCATAAACCATATTTTGAGCCATCGATTTTCGGTCCCCTGCCCTTCGATCCCTGGTCTGGTGAATTACGCGCTCTGAGGCTCCGCCTTCAGTCGGGATGTCACGCGGGGATCCCCGTTGGGCATGCGGATAAATGAATTGAGGTAAAGTCCGTCCAGGTTTCAACGCGTCAGCCCCAAAAACGCTACCTTTCGGCGCAAATAAGGGCCGCTGCCGCCGTTTTATCATGCGGCACGTCAGGTGGAGTATATCCATCAGTGAGGGGTAGGCGTGGTGCAGTTATAAAGGATGTCACTTTCACGTATACGATAGAACGATCGGTGCTCGCCTGAGGTCAACTGCTTTTCATTATTCTGGTGACTTGCTAACAAGCTCACCCTGCTGGCTCGCCCTGTTTATAGCGTGAACAAAGAAAAAAGGAAGCTAGGAATTTATAAGGGAGCAAATGAAAATGAGCAGGATAAAAACCCGTTTGAAAAGGTATGAACGACAAAAAGAACTGCGGAGAGTTTTTCCATGAGGGTAGCTAACCCTGAGTGATCTGAAGATTGTCTTGCGACCATTGAAAATGAGTTTTTGTGGAAATTATCTGCTAAACACAAGCTAGATTGCTAGCGTACACTTCCTCACAGAGCATTCGTCAGAGAAACTCTGCTGTGGGAAGTAATATAAATTCAAATTTCTAGAGATGCTATGCATTTATTTGTTTCTTGCAATGACCATTATTTGTTTTTACTTGTGTTCAGAAGGAGATTCGCAACGTAGTACATCGGTAGCACAGTGGTTAGTGCAGTCTGCCGGAAACAGAAAGACGCGGGTTCAATTCCCGTCCGATGTCAGTGTTTTGCGAATAACCTAGCATCTCCAAATATATAAGTCATTAAACTAGTTTTCGTCTATAAACCGCTAAACAAAAAGCGGCAATTAACATACTAGTTTAGAACTGAGGAGAGGTTTTCCATGAGCGTAGCTAACCCTGAGTGATCTGAAAGATTTTCTTGCGACCATTGAAAATGAGTTTTTGTGGAAATTATCGGCTAAACACAAGTTGGCTTGTTAGCTTACTCATGGAGCATTCATCAGAGGAACTTTGCTGTGGGAAAGTAACATTAATTCAAATTATTATGTGTAATAACACGTTGTTGAAATTCTATTTTAAAACACTAGACTGGATGGTAGAGATACCTGGGCTAGACATGTCGCTTCGCAGCTCGGCATGCATTGAGTCGCGCACTGCTTGTTCGGTGAAAGCTGAGGGCCGAAACTTGAAAGACAGCGATTATTAAAACGAATCGATGATTTTTCGAATAAAAAAGGATATGGTTTGAAAATTCGAAGTACTACTTACTGCTGGATGCAGGTCGGCGTACAAGCCGGCATACACTGTGCCGGGCACATTTCCTGAACGCAAAGAGAGGAACATGCTGGCGGTGAGCATCCGGGAGTACACGGCAGCATAGCAATCGACTGTGGCTGCACCTGGTTTTCAAGAAGGATTGACATATTCGGAACGAGTATAAAAAAGAAAAATGAGTAATACACATTGGCTCATGAGAGAATGAACCCGATCTCATTCCTTACAAGGGCAAATGGTGCGATCTCCTTCCTGCTCTTTTCAGATCGGAAGGGAATTCCATTCAAAATAAGAAGTGAACAACACAGAACAAAAAGCTAAGCAATATATTGCTAGGCGAGGTCAAACCTCTATCATACCACCACTGGGGAGGTACCGGCATCATCAGTCAGTTGGGTTCAGGATCGCGACCAAAACACAGATCTTGGGCACCTTTCGTGGATCATCAACTCGACTAGTGACCAGCAGACTTCAAAAATGTAAACCATTCTGCAGTTGGGCTTACTTGGATGATATTGACTGGTTTGGTTCGTTTCAGGGATGTAATAGTGTTAACGAAATGTACGAACTCTTCCTTTTTGTTTTGAAGCACTGCATCGAACTTTTGGTCGTCCACGAAGATTGGATCAATTACAGACGTCTTACTGAGAAATTTGAGAAGAGTTTGACCAAATACAATAGCTCCCCATAAAAAGGCTCTCATTTATAAGTACATCCCCTAAGGAGTTGATGAATTCACGGTTCTCGGAAAGATTTATAGAGAATAGAACTCAAATGGTCGCCTAGTTTCTCTTTGACTCCGGACAATATTCCTTTCTATTTGGTCACTCCATTAGAATTTTTATTTAACGTTCCATGTAGATTCGTAGTTCCCTTACCCAAAAAACAGCCCTACAGCAATCCTGGAAACTACAGAGCAATTAACATCGATTTTTTGCCGCCTTTTTGAAAAGATCATGAAGAAGAGAATTATTGAACATCTAGATAAGCTCAAGATCATTCCTTCGTGTCAGCACGGATTCTGTAAAGGAAAGTCCACGGTCTCTCAGATGCTTGAAACCCTGAATGATTGGACACTGGCCCTAGACAACAAACATCCAGTAGATGTTGTATACTTTGACTTTTCGATAAAGTGTCTCATACACACTTATACGTTGACACGAGCGAAATTCAACTCTGCCAATATCATTTGAAAAAACCAAAGTCCTTCACTTGGGTCCACGAAATTTGAAATCTGACTATAAGATAGGAGATGAAGTAAAGGACCTAGGTTTCATGATAAATGATAAAAACATTGAACAACGGCTTTGCACTTCGTTAAAGACCCCGGTGTACTACTGGATGCCTACAAGTACGTGAGACCAATCGTAGAATATGGCACCTGCATATTTTATCCTCTAAAAAAGAAGATGATTCAAAGGCTAGAAAAACGCGGAACAAGATTTTAAACCTTCAAACCCTACTTACTAAGAGGAAAATCAACGATCACATTATGGTTGACTTAGAAGCAATTTTTTAAACTGTTGCCATCTCGTACTGCTTCACATAGAATCATCTAAGTGTTCTCAGCGTCGCAGCTTCTTCACAGTACGTACAGGATACGCTAAGTTAAACAAGAAGGTGCAGTTTCCAAAAAGCTTGATTAGTTTCAAGAGAGTGGTTAAAAAACATTTGTCATTATAATTGTTTCCCGAAAATAATGACGGCACTGGCCTGATTGCAAGTGTTCCTTCGGCCTGTTGTTCTTACGTTATCATTACGTTATCTCAATGTTTTAATATTGTTTGTTTGTTTATTGTTCTTGTTTTTTCTTACGTTTACAAGTCTAGTTATAATTGTTATTGTAATGACAAGCTGTCTGAATACGTTGTTGCTGTTATTGTTCTTATTCTTCTGTTTTTTTACGTGGGCAAAAGCTCGCGTTAATAAATGAAATGAAATGAAATGAAAGTTGTGCGCTAATAAGGGGGTGCGCGTATTTCCGCAATAGCTGCGCGCTTTTCCGCCCCTCCACTGGGCTTTTATTGGCGAAAAACTATTTAGTGCATACTTGGCGACATAGGAGGTTTTCGGAAAGAAACTAGAAACCGGATACTGCGCTACTGTGCAGCTGCCGTGCGCGCCGCCGGTCATTATGTTTCATCATTACTGCGGCAGCAACACAGTAAAGTGTGGAGCGGTCATAAGATTCGATTTCGAAGCTAAACGTCCTGCTCAGTGTCACAGGTACGATAGAAAGGCTTTGCATGTAACGTTATGTACATGCAAAGCTCTATGGTTTCGAGAATTTCTTCTGGTGTTTTTCGGAACTTCCTGTAGCATTGCCATGGATAGCTCAGCAGATACATAGTTTGAGGAGAAAAGAGTAGAATTACTGTACCTGCACTGCCTGAATGCACGAAGGAAGACAACGAGGCATGCACGTCGCAATACATACTGGCTGCCTGCAGAAAAAGTAAACTAAAAATTTTAAATTTTGTTTTCCCCATGCTCACCTATGTGAATGTCTTATAATAAATAAATAAATAAATGAATGAATAAATAAATAAATAAAATGAAATAAAGCTATGAAGCTACTACGAACCTGTTACGCTATACGAAACCGTAGAAAAAAGTCGTAGAAATTTTGCGCCACAGATTTCGAAACTTAGGACATCAATATAGGAAGTCCGGTACTCGGAACAAAACCAAGATTGATATAGTCCTCGCCTTCTTCAGAGCCTTTAACAATAGGATTAGTGAGGTCCACTACACATCCGTAATCTGTAGAATACGTGGGTGACTCAGTCTACCAACTACGGGTGTGTAGTGGACCTCACTAGTCCACTCGTTAAAGGATCTGTAGAAGTTAAGGACGCTGAAACGTCAGCCTGAATAATCTGGTATATCAATCTTGGTTTT
Organism: Nippostrongylus brasiliensis; assembly: GCA_030553155.1. NCBI lineage: Eukaryota > Metazoa > Nematoda > Chromadorea > Rhabditida > Heligmosomidae > Nippostrongylus > Nippostrongylus brasiliensis. The sequence continues at coordinate 14,770,380 of CP130732.1, forward strand.
GGTTCAAGTACCGGACTTCCTAAACTGACTACAGTGCCAATATTCATCTAGAGCCGGACGTGATATGTACATGAGACATCGACTTGAAGCTGAAAAGAGCACTCACGCGCATATGGACGGACAGTTATCGGTGCAGGAGCTGCAGGTGACGGCTTGAATGCAGGACGGTTGGCAGGACGGCATGCAGCCCTCGACACATGCTCGAGGCGCGGGGCGAATCTGAATATTTCCACAGCCGTCGGCTAAATTGCTCTTTAAAATGCAGGCGAACGTCAATACCCTCACATTCAAGCCTCAGTAATCGTCTTGTCTTCTCCGTTCTACAACTCGACGTAAGGTTGAAAAACGACTTTATTGCCTGTCGTTTCGGAGAATTCGCCTTCTCCGAGACCTCAGTATGATCCATACGCTAGCAGCGAACAAACTAGGAAACAATGGCAGAGGTATCAGATGACGATAGGAGAAGCACAAATGCAAAGGTCAGACTACCATCTGGGTCAGCATGAGGATCCCAAGAAGGCGACTCTGCCGGAAGGTCAGCCAATAAAGTATCAATCTTGCGTTGAGCTATGTTAGACAACAAACTATAACTTACTACGCCCACTTTCATTGAGAGTGGTGCTTGGAGAGTAATCTCTTCCATATTTATTGCCTTTAGAACGCTTTCCAACGCATCACTCAGTTATTCATTACCAACTAAGTGTAAAGGATATTGAATAGTCCCCTTATCACTACACTGATGAGATCGCGTGGTGCAGTGGTAAGAGGCGCTATTGACACCCGCACGGCCGAGCGATTAATCCCGGCCCGGGCTAACCAAGCCTTCCAACGCTCTGGGGTCGGTTGAATTGGTAACAGACTTGTCTGAGAAAGGTAGAGACACTGGCTTGATGTAGCGGCTGGCTCCCGCGAGTTATTGTGTAGGTCAGATACGCATTCACCTTTCTACGATTCTGAATTGAATACGAATACGTCGCGGCGTCCTGAGGAGTAGATCAACGCCGACACCTTTATCCTTTTACTTTATCGCTACACTTCAATGTTGAAAGCAAAGATATTGTGTTGGTCCTCTTGAAGGAGAGTTTCACAACCTTCCCATCACCCTACGAGGATGCACGTTCGTCTTCTTCCGGCGAGGATGGCATCCCACAAGTTCGGAACGCCGGTTTTCCTTCTATGTTCGGCTAAGGAGAAGAATGGAGAGCGTATCCGAGGAGGCTCCTTTCCAACAAGAAAAGGGGAACGAGGGCCAAAGTCTCAAAACGCAGCTAACTGGAGGTGACTCGTTTTTCGAAAAAGTTGCTATAGTCCATTGCGGATTATTCGTACTTTTTGTGATTTCTTTTCGTGGGCTTGGATCTTCCCGTGGAACTAAAACTTTTGAAACCACAGAAGTCATAGTCAGTTATAGAAAGAATCTCGGAGAAGAAAAATGTATACTTCAAATTTCACCACAAAGAGAGTCAGCAAATCTTCGTGACTGGGTATTAGTAGAACACACCTGCATGGAATGCAGGATTTGCTGGGAAAAGCTATTCAACGTACAATGTTGGTCAATCCTCGAAATAGCAGCATCTTTGTTTCTGCTTATCGTCATTGTCGTCCTTCTCCACGCAATTACTCCACTTTTCACAATACTCAGCTGGATCGTAAGAAAAATGTTGCATTTCCCTCCAGCAATAGCGAGAGTAGTCAGAAATGCATGCAGAAGAATGATAGGCAGACGTCAGACCTACGACGTAGCTCGGACCACATACCAACCAAGGAAGAGAAGAAGAAAACTGTACGGAATAGTAGCCACTGTAGTCCTCTCAATCTCCGCTGCCCACACATGCTCCGACATAGTAACCTTTCAGGGACAAACGTCCCGCTGTACAATCTCCGACAACGAAGAAAAATGCATATACGACGAAACTACCCAACTACTCCTACAGCCTATTGGTCAGGAAGTTTGCTTACTACTGAAGAACAAAGAAAATCGCGTCATGGGAACAGTGGCTATAAGGCTTCATCAAATCTCTCATGTCTGCAAACAGAAGACTGAATATTTCACAAGAGATCATCAGTTCTTTACAGAATCCATTCATCAGTGTTACAAAGCTGGAAGCTGTAAAGAGAACGCATGCACTACGATCAAGCCGGAAGAAAAGGTTTCTGAGTTCAGTTCCATGTCAAATTCAAATCCGGGATACACTTATTGTGTTCCCAGTTGCGGCTGTTTCTGGTGCAATTGGTGTTTCCACTGCACATCAACATGTCTTTTCTACAGATGTTACGCCACATCCACATCAACTACAGTATACAGAATCTTCTCGTGCCCCACATGGAGAATACAAGCAGAAGGAATCGTAACTGTGAGGTCAGAACAGTCCACTACTTTTCATAAATTCGCACTTCAACCAGGAATTCCGTTTGTATGGAACAAACTGCAGCTGACTCTGGCAAGTACCATTGCCCCCAATTTTCCAATTCTCTCAAGTTACTTCATAACAGATGGCCACACTGTCAGCAGAATCGATCCATCACCACAAGGCCACCTCTTACCAAACTCTCCAGGCCAACTACAATGCAGAACGAAGGAAGACGCAATGAGGTTTGAAAAATGCCTTTTTGCAAAGCATGCTTGCTCGTGTACTCCGCGAAAATATACTGCACAATGCTCTTGCCCAAATGGAACAATGTCGTCATTTCTGCAAAATAAGCACAACAAATTGCCAATAACTACGAATCAAGTGACGATAATCAATGAAAGGGACGCAGTGAAGGCAAAATCAACCATTGGCTCCGCACTCATGATTCAACTAGCAGCAAGCGAATTACTCATCGCCGCCAACATTAACAACAACTCATGCCAAGTGCAATTTGGAGAATTGCTAGGATGCTATGCTTGCACACAAGGAGCTATAGCAAATATATCTTGCACGTCCTCAATAAGCGAAGAAACTGCACAAATTGATTGTTCTAATACTACGCAGATCGTACGTTGCACACCAGACGGGATGATTTCCGCTCGTACACATTCCGGAGTGCAGTTGGGCATACAAGGTTGAACACAGGTTTGGACCTGAACGAAGGAATTGCCGAATGTGGAAAAACGATTAATTGTGGTCTATTCTGCACGACAAGAAAAATACCAACACGATAGACCTGAGTGCAGGTTGCCGAACAGGTGGGCATGCAGCGAGAATCGCATGTCGCAGGAGCAATCTAAAACAATGCTCGAGATCAATATTGGCGTTGGAGTTATAAATGTGACACAGAATATCCGGAAAATGAAGCGAAAGTGGTGCAGTGAGAAACTTTTCTCGAAATATGCTCAAGAGTGAGAGATAAGATTCGTATCACGCCATTACGAAAAAGTGGGGATAGTTGACGAGATCACAAGTGAAATTTAGTTGGAGTAAGTCTAATCCTCTCAAGTGAAGATGGAGAAGAAGAGTTGGTGAGTAAAGGCACTGCTGTAAGGCGTAAATTGATGAATGATATACCCGCCATAAACCTCGAAATACACCCCGGAGCCGCGAATCAACAACACACATCAGGGGCTATATTAAGGATTTGTCGGGGTTTATGCGAAGTCCCAGAATCAAATCGTAGGCGCGGCAAGTGTTCGCAGGCATAATTTTCTGTAAACGCCAAATTTACCTTGAACAAAACTCAAAATAAAACAGTGCGTTGGTGGATCAGAGTTGGCGCTATTCGGAGTGGGGTGTATTTCTGACCTACGGCGGGTATACTATTCATGAATCTCGTCATCTAGGTTAGCTTATTCTACAAGGACACTGAGATACTTTCGAGATCTGAATACTATGTTGATAGTCGACGAGTGATAAAAACCACTTGCATGGTCGAAAAAAGTGAATTTATTTTCTTATTTGCTGGTACTGAGCGGGAAAACACTGCGTTTATGGACAATTTGTTACTCTCAGCCGCTAATCAGCTGACTGGTCGCCAATCACTCCTTTAGCAGGATATGGTTCAAAAATCGCAGATGGTCTACTGAACATTCACTCCTCTGATTGTATCGTCAAGAAGTTGAGTTCTCATAACTCTCCGGGTTTCAATTTGAGTGAGACCTCAAGGAGTAACCTTTCGTGACTCCACATGGACTCTAAAGAAGTCCACTACCTGAATCGTTCGCTTGAAAGCCACCCCTATGAAGACCTGTAAGGAAATCCTGGTAGCCTGAGCCTTCGATACTGTAAGGATCAAATGCCTTGCAATATCTTTCTAGAATAATAGTTCCTGTCGTGACTTTCCGTCACGATTCCGAAGATTCCGCATGAGATGCCGAGAAAAGGCGGAGCGACGATCAGTCAGTCTCGGCCTGTGAAGCTCCGAGAGGAGCCGGCTGAGCTCTTCCGCTCCGCGCTGCCATCTTATAAAGAACAAGACGCGGACCCGCTCTATGCTAATTCTACCTTCCAGCCACTATACCTAAACAACCTTAGACCTAGATTTCCCAATCTTTCTTCCGTCTATCTTTAGATAGTGTGCTTCAATTCACTGTTGAAATTGTAGATATTAGTAGTTTAATAAACTGTGTAGGAAATTGTCTGCGTTAGAAATGAACCACCAAAAATGATATTTGGGGAGTGATGCACCCCAAAACAGTTCCAACTTCGAATGTCTCTTGTTTTATGTCTGATTTTGATCATTTATCGTTTATCAGCTCGCGAAGCAGTCCCTGAGAGAAACTAACTTCGATGAAATTCTTACCATTGGAGCGGACACACATGCCGCTGTGCAGAGTGGCATGCACTTGGGAGCGCACTGCCCAGGTGGAGGGAGTTCTTCAACCTAAGAAAATCGGCAGTTACAAACAATAAGTAAGTACGAAAACGCGACAAAACATGTCGGTGAACTCACAGCAAGAACACAAGAGTTTGTGCACAGTGGCTGACAGCGGGCTGGGCAAGTAACCTAGAAAATCGTTCGATTCCGATAGTAATTTACTATGAAGCTTTGTTTTATCTATTTTTACGTGGTAAAAGGTATAAGAAGCTGCAAGAGATATTTATTAACGAGAAAGTAGCTAAAGATAATGGGATAGAGCGGATACAGAAAACGCAACAGGAAACAAGCGCGTTCTGTTCGGTGAGGCCTGGCGACTTTCGTTTTGAGCACTTCAGGTGTCGGAGGTTTTGAAGTAAAAGTTAGCATATACATCCCAGAAAAACAAACACTAACAACTAATAACAAAAATAGAGACCCCACATCCTGTAAAAATTATGTTGCAAAAGCTCGGCACGTGTGTAAGTCCAGGTGAATTAGTTCCATGAGGAAAACGCCGAAATATTAGGATGATCCAAAAAGCTTGTCGCTTTTTCAGTGCTGTTTTGCGCAAGTGGTTTTCCACCGAAGCAAGATGATGAAGAGGTGTGGTGGATTATTCTGAAGATGATGAAATGTTCTATCTAAAGCACCACGGAACAGACTTCATCAGGCTTGTCCTCAAACTTTTTAAACGCTGGAAAACTCCATGAAAATTCTGCGATGTGTGTTCATTAGCGGGGCAGAAAAATGCGACAGGACTTGGTTGACCCTAAAATCCGCTTTAAAGCCCCTTCAGACTCTACTGCGTTGCTATCGCAGTAATGAGGAAGGATAGGGATCAGCGACGTGACGTGTCCCGTGACATTCCTTGCTGCGGCAGCGCTGCGGCAGTGCTGCTGCAGTAAAATTCTGAAAGCGGGTGCAGCGCTGCCGCTACTGCGCAGCTGCCGCGCGCGTCGCTGATCCCTATCCTTCCTCATTACTGCGACAGCAACGCAGTAGAGTCTGAAGGGGCTTTCAGACTCTATTGCGGTAGTAAACCCATCTAGAGCAGCAAAAAGAGGGAGCGCGTATTCCCGCAATAGCTGCACCACTTTGCGGTCGGTCTCTGGACTGATGCTGATCAAAAAACTATTTGGTACTTAGTCGACGATATGGGTGGTTTTCGCGAATAGATGTGAGAATGGATGTCAGATTCATGATCAGCGCCCCGGATAACCTTGCTGAGCGAAATTTCCGTAAGAAAACAATTCGACGAAGGTCAGGTCCGTTGAGACGAATTTTGCTGCCACAGCAGGAACTGTCCGCCGCTGCGCTGCAGCAACGCAGCAAAGTATGAATGGACCTTAATATCCACTTACCACTTGCATTACGCAGCTATTCGTGCACATCGGCTGACAACGCTCTGGACAGTACACCTGAATAGGGTGAGAAGATAGAACTGTTACGGGAAAGTCTATTGCAGACTCCTAGCCGTACCGGTTTCATGGCCGTTGGCATTTCAGGACATCCTCCACACGCGCAGCTGGTTGTCGTACAACTGGCACAGCACTGACGCTTACTTCGACTCATCGCAATTGATGATGAGTTGCCAAGAATGTCGACTTCGTCAAGCTGCAAACAATGAAAAGTTTTACCCAGAGATTCAATCGGAAAGTGTAATGTTTTTGCGGTGTTCTGTCGGTTGGCGGCGCAGACAGTGGAAGTGTAGTTTATTTATTTATTTAACTACGTCCAATGGCTGATGGAAGAGATGAACGCCGTCATTGGACGGCGTTCATCTATTCCATCGGTGCTGTTTTATGCTAGTGTTTGATTTAGTTCCATTAGTTCCTAATGTACTTAGTAGAGTTATCAACGAAGTCAAATTGCTCTCAAATGTGATTAAATTTTTCATGCTCTTACATCTATCTGAACAGGTTTCTGTAGACAATTTTCTACTAGATTTTTTCAAAATTCGAATATTAAGATAAAGACATGCCGAGGTTCATAGAAAGTCGATCCTGGAGTGTATCTGAGCAGGTACTGTAGAAAAATATGTACGTACTCGCAAAAGGAGAGGGTTCAAAAAAACTACTCGCATTAACATAACCCTAACCAAGAGAGATATGGAAATTCTCATTCGAGCTTCTTACGACTAAAAGTGTATTGCATTAGGAAAACTCTTGAGTTGCTCTTGAGTGGCAGCACTGAAGCTTTCAGTGCGCATAAGAAAAACCCATCGGAAAACTTGACTTCTTTCAACCTAAACTCCTTCAAAATGGTTTTTTCGCAAGCTACGTCACAGTTGAAACGGAAAATAGGGAAAATATACAATTGGTTTTTTTTTTTCAAAGTGGTTTTTGTTTGCGAGTTGGAGAAGAAAATTATCAAGATCTTTTTCTTTTCTCACCAGAAAATTTAGCCAGCGGAAGCAGTGGACGGTACAGAACAAAAATAAAATATGTTAGCGTGTGGGCAGTGCAATTGTTCCATACTTTTCGAATGATAATCACTACAGACTGCAGTTTTGAAGGACGAATAGCCCTGGTTCCAATGCTCTTCAGGATTTGTTACGGGAGGAAAGGACGACGTCTTTAGAAACAAGTATAGCGCGTAGTTTTGTTGGCAGTGACTCCAGTCCGACTTCCTTCCGGCTAGAAGTGCACACTTGTGCTAATTCGAAAACAACATTGTTGAAAAAAAGAATACTTTAAAGCGAATAGAGTAAGAATGCTGCTAACGAAAATACAGCGAAATTTTTACAGTAATTTCCTTTTGTTTAGGAACATTACCTGAGCAGATACGGCTCCTTTAAGTAGAAAAAGTAGAGCGATGACGTCGCAGATCCTCTTCATTTCCATATCTGAGCCAAGTTTCTATACTGCCTGAAAGAATATAGCAATTGAAACACAATGATCAAAAGATCAAGTGCTTTTTCCAACCAGGAAATAGCACTTATGATCGTAACCTGCTCATTGTACCGCTTGAATTGAATTAATTCGCAAACGCTTGAATAGACAAAACGGTAATATAACCAGAGAAAAAATTGAGGTCAACCGCTGCAAATCTGAGCAGCAGTGAACTGGTCTAAAAAGCTCACCGGAGGGTGTGACGAGGGCTGTCTTATTGTCGATTGGCCTAAGAATATCCGTATGTTTGTCGATCAGGACAGCTTATTGTCCTTCGGCTCCTTCCGATTGGCGTTCGTTTGCCGATATCAATTGCAGGACACATGAAACTGAGGAAACGTGTTTTTGGCCGGATCACTTGCCTTCATATGCGCCAGAAACGATATTCTCGATTTTTGGAATAAAATCATAATAATGTGAGTCGAGTAGATTGGTCAAACAGTTAAATGGGCAGACTCGAATTTCTGAAGTGACAGCCCTGGTTACTTTTACAACGCCAACAACGATGTCTAATGCACGACATTTATTTAATCATTTCCCTTACTCATTTGCATCGTTCTTCATCATTTGATTTGGGCCCGCGTGGTGCAGTGGCAAAAGGCGCCACTGACACCCGCACAGTCGTGCGATCGATCCCGGCCCGGGCTAAATGAGCCATCCATCTTTACGGGATCCGGTAAATTGATACCTGACTTGTTCGGGAAGGAAAAAATACTGACTTCGTATGGCGGGTGGCCCTCGCAAGTCATTATGTACGTCAAATACGTATTCCCCAGGCCCCTACAATTCTGAATTGAACATGAATGCGACGTCACCTCCTTTATGGTACTGGTCAACGCCGACACCTTTACCTTTTACCTTTATTTATTTATTTATTTATTTATTTATTTATCACAGTTTCTTCATTTTTATTCGACTGATGTCGTAGCAATGTCACCGTAAACAGCAACTTGATCTTGAGCAATGAATGAAAGTGCTTAATCTCAAAAGCCTGCAATATAGGAGAACTATAGCTGATTTGGTATTTGCTTTTCGCCTTATTCGCATGGAGATAAAGCTGAAACCCAGCAAGCATTGGATTTCTAGGCCTGGCAGCGTAAGAAAGAGTGGCTTTCACATACAATACCGTAGAATTCTGAACAGGAACTACTCGCAGCTCTTCAACTGTTTATTTTACAGAAAAGCCAGGTGGTTTGAGTTGCTCCCAGCAGAAATTTTTGAAGCTAAAGATAGCCATGTTTTCAAAAGAATGCTTCATCGAAATAACGTTATCGATTGTTCGAGTTTTTCGTAACATTGAGTGAGTACTGACTACGTTGAATCAAAAAGGTCATGAAGCGATCTAGTCTACTTTAGTATCTTCCATTTTTTTCCTTACGAAGTTTCTGTATTATTAGGTTGTAAACCCTCCGGTGAGAGATTTTCACGCAGTTTCATTTTTCAAATTTATTACTTTCAAATGGAATAAAATCAAGAAATATATGAGCCATTGTTGTCGAGTATCCATCGCCATCTTGTTGGTAGTAGATTGATTCTATGCGCCTAGAAGTCTGCCGGTTTACTCCTGAAAAACTTTTCCACTTCCATTTTGAGATCGTCCAGTTTGCCGAAATGTTTCCCTTCCATGTGATTCTGGAGGGATCGGAACAAATGGTAATCTGTAGGAGCCATGTCCGGAGAATATGCTGGATGGGGCATCAGAGTCCAAGAGAGCTCCATAATTTTTTGTGTAGTAATTTTGGCAACGTGTGGTTTGGCGTTATCATGCAGGAAGTATACTTTTTCCTGTTTATCCTTCAGTTTGCGCGCCACACGATCCAGCTGCTGACAATACAGTTCGACAGAAACTGTAGCACCTTCAGGTAGCAACTGCCAATGTACAATTCCAAAACAACCCCACCAAACACAGAGCATTACTTTCTTCGGGTGCAGTTCAGGCTTTGGGGTTGGTTCTCCTTGTTGATGAGGACCCAGCCATTGCCGTCTTCTCCTAGGGTTACTGTACATCACCCACTTCTCGTCTGCCGTAATCAAGTTCTTCAACCAGCTGAAGTTCCTTTTGTAACTCAGTAAGTTAACACAGGCAGTGATTCTCGCTCCGAGTTGGGTAGGGGACAATGAGTGTGGTATCCATTGGCCATACTTTTGCGCCTTTCCCAATCCGTGAAGATGTTTTACAATAGTGGTGTGTGAACACTGGAACTCAGTTGCTAGATCACGAGTGGTGCGAGAAGGATCGGCTTCAATAACAGCTTTCAATCTATCCAAATCGATGGAAGATGTCTGCGTGGGGTGTGGTTTGTCCTCGAGCTCGTAATTTCCTTCCTTGAAGTTCTTGAACCAACGTGCCACAGTGGAATAAAAAACGACATCCTCTCCCATTGCTGAGCAAATGTTGCGCTGAGCTTCGGCAGCAGAACGTCCATGGCGAAATTCGTAAAGTCCGAGCAGTTTGAGGTCACGCGGCGTAAGCTCCATAATTTAATACAATACGAACGAAATGGAGCGGGCGACAGGCTCATTAAAAGTGCTGTAATTGCACTATCTATAGGCACACAAAAAACAAATCCAAAACCTTTCCAAAAGCTTGAGCACAATCATGAAAAAAATCTCTCACTGGAGGGTTTACAACCTAATACTACGAGGTTTCTGTATTCCTTTAGTTCGTTCCTGCCTTAGTTCAACGGCCTTCCAGATCCTTACCTACAAAGCATCCCTTTGCGGTGTGTGGGGCCTGATGGGGTTGACGGACCTACTAAGCTGGTATCCGGAGTCGCCCACCTCACCGGCTTGCAGTGCTGGCCTCCCACTGCTCTTCATCATTGAGCTCCCACACTCGCCCTAGGGACTAATGGGAGCTGGAGTTGAGATGTTTCTTGTCAGCCATTCTAGTTTTTTTCTTGCTCTGGATAATAACCGTTTTACATAAGATTCTGCTTTGTTTGTGTAATTATTCACCTAATGTTATTGTCGTTGTTTAAGCATTACTGTCAGTTATTCTGCATGTGTTTTCCATATGTTTTCTGAGTTGTGCGCACTTTGGTGCATTTTTAAATAAATAAATAAATAAATAAATAAACTTAACACCATCTATCACCCAGGCAGAACGCATGCTGGCCGACTTCGATCACGCGTGTGGGAAGATCGGCTTGCAGCTGAACTTGACGAAGACGATGTTCATGAGGAATGGATACGTTTCTGATGCCCCATTTTCGCTCAACGGAACGAAAATCTCTGAATGCTCCAGCTATGTGTACTTGGGTCGGGAAGTCAACATGACCAACGACTTGAGTCCAGAGCTGGGCAGGAGGAAACGAGCGGCTTGGAGCGCGTTCAAGAGTGTTGAAGAAGTAGTGAGGAGGACGAAGAACGCCCGACTCCGCGCCCATCTCTTCGACTCTACGGTTCTTCCTGCGTTGACGTACGCTTCAGAATCCTGGGCGTTGCGCAAGCAGGATGAACATGCGATTTGCGTCGCGCAACGAAGTATAGAGAGAAGGATGCTCGGAGTGACTCGCTTCATCCAGGCGAGCGACGGCATACGGAGCTCCGAGCTACGTCGACAGTCGAAGATCAGAGACGCAGTCGCATGGGCCAAGTTGTCGAAGATCAGGTGGGCCGGACACTGCGATTTCGTGACGACCGTTGGACGAGAGCCGTTACTGACTGGATTCCACGGGACGTCAGAAGAACACCAGGTCGCCCACCTTTGCGCTGGTCGGACTTCTTCGTCAAATCCCTGAACGACCGATTCGATGCTCTTCGTGTTCCTCGAGCGAGCAGGACCCATTGGTCTACCATGGCACGCGACAGGGACGAATGGAGACGTTACTGGCGCCCGCTCGAGCAAATCGATGATCAACGGGACGACAGGTGATACAGGTGAATTATTCACCTAATGTTGTTGTCGTTGTATAAGCATTACAGCATCTAACAAGATAGCATGAAAATGCAAAAAAATAAAACCACATTTGCTGCACTAAATTCTTAGAATGTGCTAATAAACTTCTGAGACTATTCAAAGGAACATCCATGACATCTTGACCTGGTTTCAAAACGCGGGTAACCCCCAGTGATTTTCTTGGTGAAAATTGTTTTTGTATTTTGTAAATTGTATTTGTATTTTTTGAGAAGCGGACTCCACCCTCGTGGCTATTGCGCCCATGATCAAAAAAGCGATTACATCAATTAACCTTCAATATCGATTTCCATCATGAGCGATTTTACAAAATGCAGTGAAAATTCATTTGCGCAGGCAGCGTTACAGCTGGTGTTTGACGTTGGTCAGTGTTTCTTGTGGCGTGGATCCTCAAGCATATTCTGTACGATAATTGATTTTCCTCCTCCATGGTTACAGTACGAGACAGTAAGGTGAACTAGGATTTTAAGGACCTCAAACAGCTGGTTCGTCATGACTAGGTGAGGTGCCCACGACTTGAATAACTTCTGTATACCTCTGACGATGCGAACGAGAAGCGGCGATTGGCGCCAAATTTCTCGAAGCGATAGCGATCTGAAGAGTGCGGTTCCACCGTTGCCTACGGTTTTTGTCGTTCGCCAAGCCGCTCGAAACGAGGTTACACAGGTTTCTCGACTTAACCATGCTCTAAGCAACCAAGCTTCCCCATCTCCTAAAGCCTTATCGATGTCTTCGTCCTCATCACTTTAAGACATGCCCTACATACAGCGCCAACTGGTTCCTGTTGTTCAACGGTTGATATCTTCAATAAGGAAAAATTTTAGGCAGTACGGTTGAAATTTTTCCTTACTGAAGGAAACACGGCATTCTTCGCCTTCGCGTCGATTATTTTTCCGTTCGTGTTCGTTCATTTTCTTCACGAAGCTGTGCAACAACACCTCTGTCTTGTCAGAGAACATGAACCATTTCTATTAAGTTGCCATAGTTGCGTTCTCCTTAATTGTATTTTTATTTTGTTCTCCCTGTATTTCGTTCTGCTCGCAGTTCGTCTGTTTCAGAATTCTGTTCCTCTTGCAACTCTGATTTTTCCTGTTTTATGTTGTCTAAGTGTAGAGATAGTAAGTGGTTGAAAATTTATTTATTTATTTATTACGTCAGAAGGCGCACTAAACAAAAAAGGAAACAGAAAAGGAAACAGACCGTCACGAGACGAGTAAAACCTTTAAATAAACAAGACACTCAAAATACCGGTAGAGAATAGATTGCTTTTAATTTATGCTTATAATGCTTATAATTTTTTTTAAATTTTTTATAATTTATATTGATGTTTGTAAATATGTACCATCGTGTCATCAGAGGCCTATTATAAAGTATAAGGTCTTTTCTGGATCGAACAGGGAGGGGTCCATTCTTTTTTTATTTCGGCATGCAAACTTTTCTTTATTTTTCCCTACCTGTATTTGTCCTTAATTTCAAATTAAGTCAAGTTGCGTCCTTTGAACACGCAAAATTGAGAATCACATCTGTGTCGTTTACTTCACTTTTCTTCTACTGAATTTGGGAATTCGCAGGCTATTTTCACTTCGAAGCTTGCGAACCCTTTGTACACCTGGGCCCGAAGGGTTTTTCCACTTGTTTATCGACTTAGCCAGTCCATATTCTATCTGAATACTGACGTGACGCTCGTTACGCTTTCTCTTCGAGCTGGAACGAAATAATCACACTCGATGCGTGAGGATGCGTTGACTGATGTCGTATCTCCGACTGAAGCGAATCAATAGAAGGCAAAAGTTGTTGCTGCCTTACTTACCGTCCGATACACACAACATACCATAGGAGAACATGTCCGCTTAACTTGTTACTGCGTCGATGGGGCGGCTAGTGTCCACCGTCTTGCTCCAGACCCTATTTTTCCCGTTTTAAAGGCACTTTTCTCCTTCAAATTCTGACTTTCTCGGCTAAATCTGTGCTTATTAACACCCTAGGGTGCATTGGTTCTTTTAAATATTCGAATATCGATCATAAAGGAAATCCGGAAACCACGATGTTCCGAACCACTCCTATGTATAGCCCCTGTGAGAAACTGTCGGCTACAGGCTCAACGTATATACGAATTTACTCCGTATTTATCGATAACAAAAAGCTCTATTGAAATGAGAGACTGTGCTAGACGAAGAGAGCATCCATCAGGGCGTACAGCTAGTCTTTGTAAGTGATAACATCGAACACGGCGGTATGTGAATGTGAGGCTCTCGGAGGGAAAAAATACGCCTACCTTGAAATGAGATCAAAATCTAGCAACATAACAAAGAAATCTAGATAGGAGACGCGCGCGCGTTCATAAAAGCTCGTCGATCAGCTCAATGCGAACATCGACATGACATGTCATGTGCGAACCTTTTAATGCTGGGTTTGCGTGGAAACTACCTCCGAGGCTTTCAGGTAATGGGTATAATAAAAGCTACGTGCGAAATTGTGTCCATCATTGGCGACAGACAGAGATTGGCCACTGAGAAGCTGAAGCAGTCAGCACAGAAGAATAACGAAGAAGAAGGTGAACTAGAGTCGTTAATGGTGGATCAGATCCGGCAGAATCATTCGTAAAATAATAACAGGAGTCAGGGCCCATTCGTTTGCAGTAAGGGCCGGGTCATCGTATCTGGCACTAAAAAGCAACATTGCCCCTTCTCCTGAGACTCTTGGATCATTCCATCGAATGCTCTCCTTCAGTACTAAATTACAATGTAGTCTTTATATCACTGTTCAGAAGATTTAGGCTCTCGTTTCATCTTGTCTAACGACTGTCTTTCATACAGGGTGTCTCAAAAAATGTACCATCTTTTTGAAATGTCATAACTTTGACGACAGTGAACCAATCGAAACGAGTCATACAGTAGCTTGAATGAAAGCTACGAAAAACGATTTTTTTTGGTATGTGTTTGGTGAGGATTGCGCCATGTACACGACCGGCGCCTCATACTTTTGACATAATTGATAGTGCACGAGTTATATGCTTGCTATACTTTGGTTGTACACAGGTGATATCGCTGCCATGAGTTACCTCTGAGGCAGTCAACATATCGATTTGCCGCAGCTTTTGGTTAAGCATGGAATAACATCAATATCGATCAATAATTGTGACCAGTGAATGGGAAGATAAAACTCTTCCAACAGTGATGCAATTATAAGAAAAGAATTTATAGGAATATAAAATGTATGAATCATAAAAATTGCGCCATGCACCTGTCCGAATCGTTTTTGATTCTGGACCTGATTGAAAGCTCACGGATAACATGGTTGTTCTACTTTGGTTGCCAACGGGTGATATCGCTGATACGTGTTCCTCTTGATGCAGTAAACATAAAAACATCAAAACATAACAGGTTTAACATGCACTTTACGCCACGTTCGCGCTATTACATACTCATTACAAGTCCTGCGTTTCTGAACAGAGCAAGCAGTATTATGCAAGTGCATCTTAAAGTGCACGTTGAACTCGATATGTTTTCATGTTTTTATGTTTACTGCATTAAAAAAAACGCGTATTAGTGATATCACCTGTTGGCGACCAAAGTAGAACAGGCATGTTATTCGTGAACTTTCAATCAGGTCTAGAATCCGACGACTTGGACTGGTCTAGAATCCGACGACTTGGACTGATGCATGACGCAATCTTCATGGTTCGTACATTCTACATCCCTTTGAATTCTTTTCTTATGACTGCATCACGGTTGTAAGGTTTTTAGCTTCTTAAACAGTGGTTACAATTATTGATCAATATTGAAATATTGATGTTATTCCATGCTTAACCAAATGCTGCGGCAAATCGATATGTTGGCTGCCTCAGAGGTAACTCATGGCAGCGATATCACCTGTTTACAACCAAAGTATAGCAAGCATATAACCCGTGCACTATCAATCATGTCCAAAATCTGAGGCCCGGTCGAGCACATGGCGCAATCCTCACCAAACACATACCAAAAAAAATCTTTTTTCTTAGCTTTCATTCAAGCTACTGTATGACTTGTTTCGATTGGTTCACTGTCGTCAAAATTGTGGCATTTCAAAAAGAGGGTACATTTTTTGAGACACCCTGTGGTCGAAATAAATTGACTGATTGATTGGTTGACTGACTGATTGATTGGCTGATTGATTGATTGAATATAATCGATACAGTCATTGACTCGATTCTCGATTTCCTTTTGCTTTTCCTTTGACAAGCAGAACACCTCCACTGCCAAGGTCGTGGGATTCTACTTTATGATCAATCCCTACTGTAGGCGTTAAACTAGCCGCTACCCTCCGATCTGCAGCAGATACTCCATCTGTCGAATTTGCGGACAATGTGAATAGTTTTGAGAACATAGAAGTTGAGTTGGAAACGCAGTATTTCAGGAGTCGCACAAAGAAAGAATTCAGCAATCGTTATGGTAATTCTCGAGTTGCAAGCAAATTTGTGATGAAATTCCTCCTGCCATTATATGTCTTCTACGTAAAATTTCCATTTTCTCTGTATAATTTTCATGGTGTTACTGTGTTACTGATTTAGTCTTCCTAGTTCGCATGCAGCTGCTGCTGCCTGAGATTGGTATTCTGATCTAGGGTTTCTCAGTTGAAACCCCTGCCTCCCTCTTCCTCGTCTATAGGTCGATCGGTGGATAGGGTGAAAAGGTTCAACCCCGATTTTTCGAGAGGACATCGAAAATTTTTTCAGCGAGAGGGTCGAAGCTATGTTTATCCGAGTGGTCATGGCCTGTTTTCATAGTCTCAGTCTCAAATGAGAGAGATTTGCCCACATTGAACTTAACTGTGTCTTCATAGGAGTGAGCAGCGCCTCTCTGATAGCTCTCTGATAGCACTACTGAGTAACATGTTTGTTTTATAGTAGTCGTTGATAGGATTACTGTAGCCAATTAGCCGAGATGGTACAAGTTTATTTCGGCTGACGTTTCGGCGAGTCCGCCTTCTTCAGAGCCTGGAAGAGAAAAGAGGAATTTGAGAAATCACTCGTCCAAGAACAATTTCAAGTTCCAGCGGCGAATCAGAAGGCACTAGGAGATTCACCATGCCAAGATTCAAGGACAGTCGATCATGGAATATTTGTTTTATTTAATTGTTGTATGCTGCTCGAGGTTAGGAGGGTGGATCAGTGTTTATTTGGCCTAACGTTTCGACTTGAATATCGGCCAAACGCCGCGCTGACTCTAGCATCTCTGATGGGCTTCTATTAGGGTGACCCAAAAGTTCGTGTGCATTTCAGATCCTGACTTCCGTTATTAATAACTTAGGAAAACGAATAAATGCCAAATGAGGTCATCATAGTCAAGCATAAACCATTATCAGCGATCCGGTAAAGAATTGTGCTTAATCATTATAACCTTTATGGTCATTTATTCGTTTTCTCTAGTTATGAATAAAGACAGTCAGTGCCCGAAATGCACACGAACTTTTGGGTCACCCTAATACAATCACATCGAAGACACCGTAAAAAATCAAAAGAAATCCATAACTCCCTGAGGGATCCACAAAAAACACTCGCTTGTTAACAACCGGAATAAGCGTATCTTGATAAGCAAAGGCCTTTTGTCATCCATACCGTTCTGCTGGTATCGGGATGACTGATGTGACTCAGTTGCATCCTTCTAACATCAAAAGTTGATTGAAACGTCACAGCACTTTCGAGGTGGATCTCTCTGATTTATTAATTTCTTTCGTTTCTACGGTCTTTTCGTTGTGATTGTTGAAACCCGCCAAAAATGGTTGGGTTAGTACGCGCTTTGGCAGACACCTCAAGGATATATAGATTTCGAACCATTTGTTAGGCTGTTGAAGACAAATAAACTTTGATCCATCCTACTAACCTCGTGCGGCACAACAGCACACGACAATTATAACATTATTCCGAGGTTTCAAAAAGAGAAAACTCGAAGAATTATCTATTTTATCTGGATTAATTCGGATTGTTTTGTCCGGGTTGTTGCCGGTGGCCGTCCGTTTACCGTTACCTACACAAAAAATTCCAATTATCGTGCATCGAGTGATCTTACAGCTTCAGTTCTCTGGTATACTCTTGATGTTTGAAATCAAATTGTTTAAAGTCTTGTTTTGCATCATTTGGTTGTCGAGAAGCAATTTTACCCTTTCGTCTTTACTATGCCCAGAAATCAGTTTATTTTCTTGAAAATTTTCCTTGATACCTTTGCCTGTAATTCGCTTCGCCGAGCCTGAGAGCAATTCTTCTCTTCTCATGTGATACCAAACTGTTTACAAAACTTCAAACAGCCACAGAAAAAGGTCTATTGGATGCCAGCACAGATTAAGGTGCAATTCCGGGTTTTTACAGGCTGGCCAATTCTCGACGAGTCGCTTCCAATGTATTCGTCGGAATAAGAGCCGGAAACAATTCCAATCCATTTTGTGGAACTTTTTGGTCTCAAATTGGCGCCTATTCAAACTTTGCCGGTTCGTGTCCTGTTTCCGAGCCGGAACTCAATTCGCGGCGTGCATTAGACCAGTTTTTCTCGAACGTAATTTCGTGTGTCGACTTTTGGTAATTTTCTCTTCTCTCATTTCTATAGTATTCCTCTTCACTCCAGCTCTTTTTCGTCTTTCACTTGCTATGAGTCAACATTACGCAAACATTTAATGATGTGACGATTTTCTCTATAATAGTTCCGAAAGATTTTTGAAACACTCTCATATTGGGTTCTTTCCTCCAGTGATGAAAAAAGTGCGGTTCAGAGAAAATCACTAAATCATCAACTTAAGATTATGAGGGACTAAATAAGTTTTTTATTTGTTTTCGTTTCTACGTTCTATTTGTTTTCGTTGTTTTCGTTTTTCTACGTTTTTTGTTTTCGTTCTTTTTCGGACGCATTCTTACAGAGCCAGAATTCTGGCGTTATATAAGTGCAATAGAAGTGGCGTTACAGTCACCGACTTCAAGTATCCTTCTTTTCCACTCCCAAACGTTTGGTTCTACATATTGACGCGCCGACCTGACTTTTGTCTTTTAATTTCATTTCCATTCACAGAATTCGATGTTGATTTCCCGAGTTTATGACAGAAGTAGCTCTTAGGATTGTCTAGCTAAAGGTCTTGCTGCTGCTAACGATGCAGCTGACGCACTCAATCACCTTGATTCTGGCAATTTGAAGATATTGCGGTTCAACAGTGTCACTCACGTTTGCAACGTTTTTATCAGGAACTTAACTAATAAACAAAACAAAAAAGAACATAGTCGATTTATTTTAATCGACCTTTCGGGGGTGATTACGACTATGCTGTTTTCCTGCTAGTCATTCAAGCATTCGCCTCATTATTTGCCGTTTCTTTCCATTTCAAACGCCTCTGTTTGGAGGAAAAGCTGAAAATTGCCAAAGGTTTGTTGATAAAGTTGTCGTTTCGGTGGTAAAGCCTGAACTCCGGTGGCTAGAAAAGCACAGAATCACAGCTCTTTTCCATTTATATGGGGATGGTCTTTACCGGCTCTTGTTGACAATACCAATGATCCATTCGCTAGATTACCACTACTTCTCTACCTGAATATCTTATCATTATTACTTCATGCTACTGTGCAGAACGAGGTTAGTAGGCTGATTGGAATTCATGTGGCCTAAGCCTTCGATATGTTCGTCGCCTTCAGAGGCCTGAAAATGGCTCAAAACTTCAAATCCTTGGTCTGTCTAGACAAGCGCCAAACCCTACCTAGCATTTTTCGACGAATTTATACGACCTTCGCCAGACAATGCTAGGACCGATGCGGCACTTGTCCGTGTAGACCAAGGGTTATGAAGTTTCGGTTATGAAGTTCAACTTTTTTAGGCCTCTGACGACGAACAGGTCCAAACTTTAGGACAAGTAAAATCTCATGATGCACCGACTAACCTCGTTCGGCATAGCAGCGTACAATAATTGTAACATCATGCCGAGGTTTCAAGGAGAGAGCTCTCATGTTTCTAACTATTATTGTTACCAGGACTGAATGCGTCTCAGGGCACATGGCAACAGATCAGAGCCATATGCAAGTGAATGGCGCGAACGTTTCACTTTTCCATTAGCCCGTTGGTCATTCAGTCAACAAGAATCCCAGCAACTTTCACCGGTGGCTAAACTAGTATGAAAGCGATTGTCGTTAGCGTTTAGCGCTGGTCTTCTCATCGTTAGTCGTGGCTATCCAGAGAATGAATCGGAAGCGGAATGAACGATCTGTTTTGGCGATTAGCTGGACTTTCTCTATCTATCCGCTATCTTTACATAGATCGCTATCGCCGGTTGCCAAAAACACCACCGACCAACGCGATTCCTGGCATTTCAACAGCGCTCGTCTGTTCACACTCTCACTACTTTTTTTTCTGTTCTTCTAACGTCTGTCTTCACAATGAAACAAAGATGAGTGACACGCGACGGAGTGCATCCATCACCTGCTTTCACTTAGATAATCCGACGTTTTTCTCAGGTTCAGCACCAAACTTAACCTCTAATTATAGCATTTTCTAGACCAGAATTCTACTGAAAATTGTAACGTTTTCATTGAAGCCTGTCGAATGCTTTTATTCGAACATTTGGCCCGAGAATGGCTTCTGCCTCCTTCTCTAAAGGCGTCAGCTACTTGAACCGCAAGTACCGTATCATCTCTCCTTATTGAGATGTTTAGTTATAAATCAGATTGGATTACGATTTCATAGAATGATGCTGAAAACCTTCACATGAACAGTAGTGGAATGCCACATCCTCTTTTGGAACCTAGTTCTTTTATGAAATATGTGGGTGAAGGATGGTCTGAGCAGGTAATTGATATGTCTTGTCTCTTTCACCTTGTTTTCTTCCCTTTTTTCGTTTCGAATACCATAGCCACTTGAAGCTCGATTTCTTGATTTATTTTTCGTTTCTCCTCACTTTGACGTTGACTTTTCATAACCTTTTGTTACTGACACCAGGTATTTCATAGCCTTTGTGAAGAATTCTCCAAGTTCTCTCTTCTGGAAACCTCGGCATGATGGTACAAAATTCGTATGCGGCTCTGCCGAACGAGGTTAGTATGGTGGATCAGATTTATTAGGGCCTATCGTTTCGACTAGGACGTCGTCCTCAGAGGCCTAAAAATGGCTCGAAAAACATAAGTATCATTCAACTGTCCGGCCAAGCGCCGTACCGTCCCAAGCATTTTTGACGGACTTCTACAATCACAACGAAAAGACCGTAGAAGACCGAAAAAAGAAATAATGTAGCATAGTAGACCGAAGTCGAAAAAGCAAGATCTATACAAGTTCATTACGGCTAACATTCCGCCGAATATGCTTTCGTCCGAGACTCATACTCACTTTGATGTTGATGTTCCGCTAATCAAATAATTCATCATAAAGGAATAGGGCGCTTTAAGAGGGATTCCGTTTGATTTCTCTTTTTCATTTCCTAAGAACATCGACCATCTGTGTAAAGAAGTCTAAATATTGGCAGTCGTATAAAACGTAAGCATTAGTAAGTGCCCTACCTATGTCCAGAAGGATCAAGGGGATGGTTCAAATGGTCCACTAGGGATCGCTATTCACCTAGTGGACACGATTCGCCGACGTCCCAGAAGAATTATATTAACTCCGAATATTTGGACTTTTCGTTCACCGGACGTCCACCTGGGATGTCTTGGAATGTCCAGTGTAAGAAACATTTCACGAAAGCACAATCAATTGCTCCAAGTTTGGCAGTCTTCTCACCGTTCTTCGTCCTCAGCGACCTCGTCCGGCCTCATTCAATGGCTGGTTCATCGTCGTTTCGCTAAGTCATAAGAATGCTTTGTGATGATTAGACGTGAATCATCGACATTTCTTTGAAACACTTATTAATAGGGCTTGCCGTAGCAAGAGACCAATGCTCCCTTCGAGAAAGCGGGAGGTTTAATCGAACCAACCTCGTGTTGTCTGCCGAATACTTGATTGACTCGCACAGATTTCTACTGAATTTCGGCTTACCTCGGCGCGTCGGCGCAGTTGGTGCCACCCTCGCCTTCATGGTATCGATCTCCGCTCAAGGCCTTACTGTTCTTTCACCAGTTCCGCTTTCTTGTGAGTTTTCAGATTTGATAAGAGAATGCGATGCGTTTCGCTGTCGTCAGGGTAGCTAGCCCCAGCTCTAATGAGAGGCGGACTTCTGAAACACTGAGAAACTCTGAGATCCGAATTTGGACGCCTCTCTTTTTGACCTTTCGAAGTTGAAGCAAATGAAGAGCTCAGACTGAGCACATTTTACAACTTTTTCCTACTCTATTGTGATTTAGAAAACCCATAAAATGTGAAATATCAGACGCAGCGACTGAATTTGTCCAATACTTGGGATGGGCGGCAAAAAATCGTAATTGAAGTGGAAACAAGCCAATTAATAGTGCGCTCAACTTTTGAATTGACCTTCAAAGAGCGGGCGAGCTAAGGTCACTTTTTATTCTGTCATTTTAACTTTGAAGTTCCACTCATTAGGCTCTTCGTTCCCATTAGGCAACAATGACGGATCTTTATAAACAGACATAAGACATGAGGTAAACAACTTATCACTGCGTGACTATTTTTACCTTTTCCTGATAAGAATTTAGAGTTATGGGCAGATAGGTTCTACGGCTTCAATTCAAGTCACATTTTGCATCAAAACGTGTTCTGCATGATTGTTAGATGCAGGATGATATCAGCCCCTGATCAGTGCTGTTTTGCCTTCCCAAAATATCCTCAAAAGATCAGAATCCTATATATCTGGAGACTCTAGATTATTCGCGAAATACTGACATCGGACGGGAATTGAACCCGCGTCTTTGTATTGTTCCAATCTCCAACAGAATAGGTCAGAATCTCATTCTTCGGTTATTCCTTAGCCGCTCATCAGGCAGCCTCAATTTAAGCCTCCAGCATACCCCTAAAAAGGCAATACCGTAGGAAGCAGCATTTATTGCGGCTTTATAGATTTATCAAAACAGCAATTGGCAATCATGGTTCGATCATTTCACTAAAGGCGAAGGCAAATTTCGGCTCTGACAAAATAGCTTTGAACATTTGGAAAGTGTGAAGCTAGACGACATGTATGACACCATTCCCATTAGTAGTCAGTAACTGCTGTGACCCAGCCTCTTCTGAAAAGAACTTTGGCATAGAATTGATCTGAACACTTCTGTTCACATATATTACTCGAAGGCAGTTTGTTGAACACTGTGAAATATTTTGATTGCATAATTGCTGATCAAAAACAAGTCGAGTGACTTCTTCGTTTATTTGACTCGTTCATATTTAATGCAGTAACTAGCACCTATAGCATAGCTCCTGCTACACTGACACATTCCTCGCCTGCATAGTTCCTCGTGAAATTCTCTCTTTCCTTACATACGTAAAATACCATTCTGCTTATTTCGAGTTAAATTAATGAGAATGTCGCAAGCATTGAGAATGATTTTCCGTAAAATTTATTATAGTCAAGGTTCTCGTGAGCCATAAGGTATATTTCTCTTCTAGAAGCCTACATCGCTTCGGCGCTGCCCTTCTAACAAATCCTAATTGGAAAACACGCTTTTATCCACAATGTCTTCAATAATATCTCACTATTTTTCTCCAATTCCAAGCTTCTTCGTCATCTCGTCACCTTGGCACATTCATTGTCGTACCATAACTTTACCCGCATTTTTCCTCTCACTGCCTATTCAGCTCTGCTCTGTTAGGCCTCTTCTTAACTTAATTTGAGGTCTTGTTTCGGTTTTTGCTTCCTGGTTTTTTTTTGACAGCAAGGGCGTGAATGGACTGCTCTAGTTCACATCCGTATACAAAAAAACGCCACTTTTCAGCTTCTCCCCTTTTATTTTTTTGACTGAGAAAAAGGGAAAGTGATGTTTTATGATAGCATTTTTATGATAGAATTCTTCGAATTCTGCTAGAGAATGGAACGTAGCTTTCTCCCTACTAGGTATATTACGGCGCGTTCGCCTTTTTCAGAGCTTCGAAGGAAGTAAACCTGAATGTGATCTCTTGACCCTATCGGAATTTGGAACCATGTGAAAGCCCAACAAGATAGAGGAGAGACAGCCTCAGTAAACAACAGTCGACCAAGGGTGCAAGAAGTTGCGGCTCTCCGGTTGTATTCCGCACTTGGTACGCAGCATTTAGACCATTATCGCTACCCACTAGAGGATTTTGGCTTTCAATATGCAAAGCTGGACCTGACGAAATTACGGTCTGGCCGGAAGTTTAAATAGAAATTTCTCCGGATTTTGCTTTAGCACCCTCTAGGCCCGGCTTGTCTTTTTCATCAATCAAATCGATGAGGAAGAAAAAGCCGAACACATGTCCAATTGCCCAACTTTCGCTTCAGTGGTAATGAGTCTGATGCACGAATGGTCGATGTCAACCGGTTCGTTAGAGGTCGAGTAGCCATGCTAAAACTCATCGTTGCAGTAGATGCAGTTCTTCCTTAATCCAATGAAGACAATGCACCGGTCGTGTTGGGGATAGAATGGCATCAAGCGCTGTAGGTAAAATGTCGGAACGGGAACAGGTTCTCACCAAAACGAAGTTTGTTATAGCTAGGACGACAAACACAGGGGAGAGTATTAGAGGCGCCCAGCCAATTCTTACAGTTCCAGCACTTCACAAAGTCATCTGAATTGTTGGAAGGGCTCCAACATGTACAAATTCCCCTTGAATTCGCAATTGCTCATCGAACTCCCACCTAAGTCTGTACGAATAATTTAATTTACGAATGATTTAAAAAGCCGTGAGTTTGTGTTTTCTATGTTTTGTATACACAAGAGGACCACTGCAGAAATAAAGTTGGACCTCAACAGAAAATTGGCCGGCTAAGCTAAAAAACTGAACAAAAGAATGAAATTGACTGATTGGTCTTTTTTCAATTCAACTTTTCCGTCTCGTTCTTCCACCGTTTTTGCTGGTGAAGCGACTTATTGAATTTCTTTGTTCTCTATCATGAATGGAACATTCCCTTTCATCGTCCTATGTTTTTTTGGCTTATCTGATCACAATCAACGCGTCGGTCGTTCTTAGCGGCTCCAATTCTGACGTCAAAATTTCAGGAATGATAACCACATTGATTCACATACTCACATTGTTGGTCGTCATTTCTCAACAGGAAATTGGCCGGCCACTGCAGCGACTGTCCAAGGCGCCCAGTGACGAACTTACAAGTATGTCGTTATTATGCAAAATATGAAGCAATAACTGATTGAATCAAAGATGTCATCGACATTTCCATTTGAAAGATTTGAGGCTATCTCTTCTTCGACAAAATTTCCGAGCGCTTGGATTCTTGGGTGGCTTTTTTCTTGGGTGGTTGATTATTTAGATGTCGTGGTTTTTTACGGATTACGGAAGCTCACCTTTCTGTGTTTGAATTATCGTGAAATTCCAGTTTTATTGCTGCACTTCTGCGGGTTACTATTGAGTACATATACTATGTGAAGGGCGTTATGTTGTTACTGTTCACCCGTTTTTTCATTTTATAATCTAATCGTGAAAGCGAAAATTTCAAAATAAAAATAATTTTCCAAAAAAAATTCCCAAAAATAAGTTCCCAAAAAAAGCATGTTTTGCATGTATGAAACTACTGGATACGGATAGTTATGACTTGAGAAGGAAAGGATGTCGGGACAATAAGAAAAAGATGCCCGGACATACATTGGTTGCTTAAGATTTCTTTGAATTTCTTGATTTCTTTTTCTTTCTTTTCTCGTAATGTGGTCCAAAGCCTCTCCATTCCGTAGTTAAGAATTCACTTCTTTGAGTTCGAATGAGACCCACTTCAAGACTACACTAATTAGACGGAAAGAGAGTTGAACTGGCACCTTTCTCATAACACGCCGACGGAATGAATGCAGAATATAAGCAGAGGGCATGAAATTTGAAACTTTTAATTTTATTTTGCGGGCTCCTGCTATCAATAGTAGAGCTGGATATTCATATTTATTCAATCCATCAACACAAGCAGAGAAAAATGTTCCAACTCGATGCTTACGGTGGAATGGATTTTTTTAGAGAAAGGGGAAATGAACTATCGATAATATTGATCTGATGGTACTAGAATAATCGTGAATATCGAGATTCAAGTGGGATTCCAACATTAGTCTCAGCCTATGCAAGGCACCGCGATCTTAGGCCAATCTGCATCAGTCATACGGCCTATACCGCTTTTCAGAGATGAGTGATGAAAATAAAAGCTATCTGACTTCAGGAAGGTGTAGGTAAGGGCAAATGACCATCTCTGTTGGGCACAAGAACATCCTACTAACAGTGTAGCGGTCTAAACCCGTGACCCATGTTCGAATCTCTCTTTAGTCGCTATTTTCGTAGTGTTTCTACTACCATTTCTTCTAATATGTATTAGGAGGAAGTTCTCTAGTCATTCTTAGAAGTTATTGATGCTCAAATAACCACCTCACCTAATCCGACTATTTATAGAAGATCGTGCCTGGACAAAGCTAGCGATACATCGAATGTGGCAAGAACGGAAAAAGATGTCGCATACACCGCTTTTCAGATTTAACGTAGGTTGGCTTTTCCTGATTGGGCCATCTTATCGATTTCATAAATATATCCGTTTACTTATGAAAGCACTCCTTGGAGCGTTTCAGTATGTCGGCCATAAAAACGTGGACATCGTGTTCAAGAACGAATCCGCGTCCAGATCCGGATCGCTGAAGCACAGATACGCTTGGGGACTGTTGATGTGGGCGCTGATCGAGGGCCACGTGAAAAACGGTGATTGTTGAAGAAATCAATCGATCATTCGAATCAATAACTCTTCAATTGAAGATCTATCTTTTTAGGTACACCGCTGTACGAGGCTTCGTCAGGAAACACGGCTGCGTCGCTGGCCTACCTGTGCCGTATCTTGACCATACCGTTTACGGCTATCGTGAGTGGAACCTCTGCTTTCACCGTGGTTAACTAGTTTTAAAAATCCAATAAACTCTCCAGGATGTGGATCAGCTCCTAAGGACGCGTCTAGAAAACTTTGCCAATGCTTCTGCTTGAGGAAGCTGATGTATCGTATCATTTTCTGGGGTTTACATTAGGAATATTTGAAGCCACCAATGTCCCAGCACTAGCGCTGAACTGACAAGGGATGTCAGTCAGCGTGCTCCACAGATTCTCAACGAGACCTATATGGGTTCCCGAGATCGATCCCTGATCATGAGATTGTGAATCCTACATGCTACCGACTGAGCCACCATGGCACTATATGTGGTGATTAACTCCTAGAAGCCCTCTCGCCACTACTTAGTGGTCAAGATTTTTCGCCTTTTTTGGACCGCCCATTGCCATTTAGCAAAAGCAAACTATACCGTTGTAATCGCCATTCGAAGCTCTACAAAATCGTAAAGGTCTCACCATGAGAATCTCTGAAGCATGCTGAATGACTTCCCTCGTGAGATATAATAGAATAAAAGTAAAAAGTGAATTGGCCGGTATTGGTCAGCCCCTAACAAGGGCACGTCATGCCACTGTCTTCCATTTAGAATCGTACGGATATGGTGAATTCGTTGTGGCATAGGCAAAGCCTTGCTGAGACCAGTCGCTGTACAAAGGTCTTCACCGTCTCAGACAAGTCTCGCACCAACTTATCCCCGGAGGGATTGAAGGGTAGCTTAGGACGGGACGATTGATCACGCTACCGTACTGGTATCACTAGCGCCTCTTAACGTGCATCAAGCCAAAAAATGCATATGTTTTTGGGACAGAGGTTGTTCTTCTCGACCAAAACTGCTTAAACCGTTCATCAGTGTAAAAAGTGCACTACACAACTTTTTGGCTCAGGTTCCGGACACCATCGAAGATGTGAAAGTGAAACACATTCAAGAGTACGGCGGAAATATCGTCAAAGTTCCACTCGGCGAAAGGTAATGCCACTTAATCGTTCATTTGATTTTCGTTGATTCACCTTAATTTGATTAGCTGGGGACTTTTTTGATCAGTGACAACCGTGTCCATTACACGAGCGCTTAGTGTTCATAAATTATTCTATTTCGTCCGAATAGGCTCGAAAATAACGACCACGCAGGAAGGGCGGCGACAATGAAACGGCGGAAGCGGCACTATTTCGCGCCGAAAATGGCGTTTCCTGAATTAGATATTCAGAATAGAAATCACTCGTCAAAAGTACTACTACATAATAAGCGAAACCCAAGCGATGTTTGTCACGGGTGGCTCATATGGGTCCCGCCGTGATAGTCTGTTACCGTACACCAAATGCACGCAAGCGACAAGGGAATTGATTAGCTGATAACTGATTAGGTGGAATATTGCCAAAATTTCCAGAATTTCCGTTTCATTTGGGTCCGCTGATAGGCCGCTTGAGTGCTGGCATTTACATATTTGAGTTCAGCAACTCAAGCTCTGTCTTCGTATACAATTTTGTTTCAAATTCCCAGAATTTGTTCTCAAATTCTGGGAATTTGAAACAAAATTGTATACTAATTGTTTGTTCTCAAATGATATCTTTGCCCCCCGGCGAAACAATCGGTCCCTTGCTTCTTCGTTCCCTCGTCAGGTGACTCGCTCGATGACGTTTTGTCCTTGCTAGGGCCACCACGCGGGGACCCCCGTTGGGCATGCAGCGCGTGAGGTGAAGAAGACTCTGTCCGTGTCCATGGAACCCAAAATGGCGCTTTTCGGCGCAAAATAGTGTCGCTTCCACCGTTTTGTCGTTGCGGCACTTCTGGTACTGAACCTATCCAATATCTCAGGTTAGTGAGAGCACGACAGCTAGCCTCGGAGAACGGCGGATTTTTCATGAACCAGTTCGGCAACGCAGACAAGGCAGAGGAGTTTCACGAGAGTAAGTGGCATGCAGCAGCATCATCCTGCTAGTCCAATTCGACCGAACGACTTTTTCAGGTGGTGATTTCCCCATGGAATCGGTGAATCTCATGCACGAGATCCTTGCTCAACTCGAAGCAGACGATAGGCAGACGGTGAAAGTGCCGCACTACTTCGTCCACGCAGCCGGAACAGGTTCCCTTGATCACTTCCCAGTGGCCACTTTTGCTGTAACAATTGAAATAGAGATCACATCTAATCGTTAGAAACAAAAGTCTAATAAAAGTTGTAGCTGCAGAAAAAAACAAATTTTGCCATGATACGTGACCGAATTTTGAGGACGCTTCGCTCATTTGTTCACGTTAAATTCAGCGTTTGAGGAGGAACCATATCGTCTGTCGGTCGATACGTGAAGAAATATGGCATTGGTACCGAGATCGTGCTCGCTGACACCCAGTTCTCCGTCTACTACGACTACGTTATGTACGACAGGTCGGTGACTCCTTTCCTCTTTGTGGTGGTGGCCAGAGCAACCCTCCCGTTTTACACAACTACTAGGTTAAGTCATGAGTAATTGCACATATACAAGGGTGAGAATTGAATATCGAATTTTCCACCAGTGAGTGCAGCGGTCAAACGTGTAAGAGGCCAGTAGATATAGGGATAAAAACCCTACAAAAAGGTTCACTGCGTTCACTTCAGTAAAGTTGCCAACTGTTACAATGGCTCCGGAGATCACGCCGCTCTTTTTCTTTTCCTATCCGGCTACACTGCTAACCAATCTTTGAACCACCAAAGGATGCTTGTAAGGAAAGTGCTTCTGCTCAAAGCACTGTCTTCTCTCGGTTCTCGAAATTCAGTGTTGGTGGATATACCAACGAGAACAAAGACAAGTCAGGACGCCCGACTGAATTGAATCTGGACGTGCTGAGAAGCGAGGTGGAGACAGCACCATACCACAGCACTCGTGAAATTTCAGGCACCCTCAGGGCCTTAGACGACAAAAATTGAGCGACGAATTCGCAGTCTTCACCGCGGTGGTGACTGCAACAGCTATCGATTAGAGCAATACGGCCGCCGCAAACGTCGCGTTGGACGAGAATGCTCGTCGTCGTGTGTTTCGCTCAATTTCATGCTTCAACGGCTAATTCGTCGCTCAAATTGCACGTCGTCGGGTCCGTAAGGGCCCCTACAATTAGTGTTCTGTAGTAAGGGTGAGGAACACCTTGCGTCACTTCACTCTGCAGGTTCGAGCGGTCGATCCTCGCCCGGGCTAGCCAAACCTTTCTTCCCTCTGAAGTCGGGTAAATTGGTACCAGACTTGTCTGGGTAGGTGAAGACACCGACATGGTAAAGCGACTGGCCTCTGCTAGTCATTGTAACGGCCAAGCACGAATTCACCGTGTCTTTACTATTCAGAATGGGAGACAAATGCGCTGGAGGTCCTAAGATCACTGCCAACCACCTTATTTTTACTCTTACAAGTGTCAATAGGAAAAAGAATAAGAGGATGGAAAGTGAATGTGCAGAAAGGCGAACCGAAACTTGCGTGACCACGACAGTTCGAGGGTAGACTGAGTGGTCCCATACAGAGGACAAGAAATTCGATATCCTGGAATATCACATTAATAGGAAACGCGCTTTCCTCTCGTTTGGTGCAGCACTGAATCAGGCTCTCTTGTTCGAATTACTGATACGAATGAGCGTTGGAACCAAAAAAAATCCGACTCACGAAATGTGCTAGGTTTGCGCGAATGACTGATTTGATAAGGAAAGCCGGTAAGGCATAAGGCTCCAATCCTTCCTGTAGCCAATTTCATGATGACCCTAGCATGATTGGCACATCATTTCCCTCTACTTCGGGAAATTGTAGGGACAATCAGACGAATTGTGAATCAGACGGCGTCAAAAGCGAAATTTTGAGAAGGTAGATGAGGGAAATGTAGGGAATTGTTTAACACGTTGACGACAGCGCCTTTTTCGCGTGTCTGGCGCGTGGGACCAACCGAATTTCTAGCGCGCCGAGGCTGTGGCATGATGCCGGAATACGGCGAATTTTTTTCAAAATGGAAGTGATAGTAAATCTCGAAGACTTCATATACAGTCCTGTAACATCGTGGATTGTGACTATCCCCTTTTTTTTGCAATGAAAATAGAAAAATAACAGCTGGAAGCTTTTAGAATGTCCTTTTTCCTATCCAGGTTAAAAGGAAATGTTATCTGTTCATTGCTCGTTATTTGTTTATTCTAATAAACAATATTTGTTTGTATTCATGTGTTCGTTTCAGTAACCAGTACTTGTTTGCATTTATTTGTTTCCCGCAATAACCATTATTTGTTTTTACTTGTAAAGAAAACTAGTGCACAATCAAAAATTCCAGTAAATCAGAAGCTAAGAATCATTTTTATGGACCACGCTTCCTATAACAATGTGCAAAGGTCTACTAAAATGTGGCACAAAAACAGCCTTCGAAATTCTGAAATGTATCGATAAAATGCAATACAAAACTGTGGCGCACCATTGCGCCACACGGTCCCTCGCGGCCGCTTGAGCGTGGAGCAGCATTGCGCCACACTGTCGTCAACGTGTTAAAGGTAAGCTGGTGTCCGTCTTCAGTTAGAATTGTAGATGCGGAGCAGAAGCCGCCGAACGTGTCAGACAAGCCTGGTACCATCATACCTGGCGGTGGGGGGATCGTAAACTCGGCTCATCTTAGGTGACGATCGTTCAACCAATCATCCTGATGAAGGCGCGTCAATTCCCTCTTCATGAACCATGGAAATTGGATATAACGTACAATTCGGATGGCAATCTACGAAAATTTCATGAGATATTGAAATGAGGAATATCGTTAAATGCAATAGATCGTCTACCCAAAAGGGAAATACAGTGAATGTACTCACAATCAGTTTTGCAGATTTAAAAACGAGTCCGGTGCGAGCCTATGGGTGGAACCGGGAATGGCTGGAATCGGTTATGGACCGATGGGGATGGCGCGAAAGGGGGAAACGACAAGGTGGGCGAAGGCTTGGCTTCAGCTTCTGCTTTCTTTGAACCATTGGAATTGTTCCGTCGTTGCAGTATGGATGCCGCAGTCATCGACAGAGTGATCAAAGTGCCTGATGTCGCAGCCACCGCCGCTATGCGCATTCTACGTGAGCAGGTAAGTCAGCAGAATTCAGAATTTTTGATTTTCAGATGAATGTTCCACGTGCTCATTCCTCCTTCGCATGAACAGCCGTCGACGTATTTTAGGGAGCTTCTGGTGGCACAAGTAGCGGAGTGAATCTACTCACATCCATGCATATCGCTGCAACAGCCACGTAAGTGCTCTCGACTGGTGATTCGTAAGTAACTTATTGGACTCACTAGGGTGCTCGTATTCAGGATTTTTGATTCCATGTGCTCATTGCTCCTTCACATTAACAGCCGTCGACGTAGAGCACGAAATTCTGAGCAGAAACATGCCGGGGTCTCCACTGGAACGAAACTTTGAGGCTGCTTTTCACAACCTCTCTAATCAACCATTGATTTTTTGATAATCGGGTCGACTTTGGGGACCATCGTTAGCGATAGGGCCATTGTTGGGTCACTCTGCCTCTCTGCTGAGGTGGCCATGGCTCGTCGAGCAGGAGTCTACGGTGGCGGGTACAACGGTTCGAGTCGTCGCCAATTGTATCCGCAGGACTCGCAGACCACCTTTGCCGAGCCGACACGCGTACTTATCGCCCTCCCCCTCGTAGTGCTGTGGATAGAGGCGCTACTGACACCCGCACGGTCCAGCGATCCATTCTCGCACGGCTAAACCAAGCCTTCGATCCCTCGGCGGTCGAGTGAATTGGTACCACACTTGTCTGGGAAGGTAAAAACAGTGACTAGATATAGCGACTGACCCCGCAAGCCGTTGTGAAGGCCAAAGGGCCAAACACGCATTCACCGTGCCTTTACGATTCTGAGTAGAGACGAATGCGCCGGCTCTCTATTAGGGGGGGGGAGGACTTGTCAACACCGACACCTTTAGCTTTACCTTTCCTACCTTTTTCATCCTAGCGTTCTACCCGATGAGTCACGGGCTACATCGCTCGTGTTAGTCGCATTGTCTTCGTTCCCTCTGGTGCTGCTCCCGCTTCGCTGAGATACCACACAGTCATCTGGTTTCGCTATAGAGCTCCACGTGGGGTGGTCATATCGTCCTGAATAGCAGGTTCTTCGGATCGACCGCATGAGTGCGAGCATCCAGCAGTCTTGCGATTCTGACAGTTTTCCTCCATCAGCCGACCTGTCACCCGGGCCTCACGCTGGTACCAACACCCGTTTCGGATGGTTCTTAGCAATGCAATAGTGTCTGCGACTGGACTGAACCTTGGTCATGCGCCTCGGCTCGCAATTTCTCGGCCACTATAATCATTTACAATGATAATAATTTCAATTCTTTAGTAAACAAAGAACAATCTAGCATTCTTATCTTCAGGAAATCACAAGTATCCCGACTGACCATCGCCACGTTGTTAGCTGACCCAGGACACTACTACGATGACACTTATTACAACAGAGAATGGATTGCACGAAAATTCGCACGACACGGAGGATTAGAAGTATGAGCCAGATCAAACGTTTCGAGGATCTCAAACTGTTTATCAACAATCCAAAATCAACAACAACAACAATTCAGGCCTACGACTGCTGGTACAACGTGATCTCAGAGAGTCTCGCTTCCGGCGAAGACCCATTGTTTCTTGGATACGAGCGGTGTCCAAATGGAATATTCTCTTAGCACCTCAAAACTAGGCGTTACATATCAAATTCTAGTCATTAATAAGGTTCATAAATGTTTTCTCTTTGAGGTAATTTTGATGAAAATCGTTCAACAATAACAGTTTGGCACATAACAAAATAACATTCTCGAGAGTACAGAGAGGCATGAAGAACGACTCGAGTTCAAAACTGCTAACAACGAAGTAAGACAGTACCTACAGACTGCTCATGAAACAAATAGCAACGAAGCAAGGATAGTGAAACTTCCTCTCAATCTTCTCCTTGCTGGAGCACTGTAGTGTCAACAATAGAACTTACATCATAATCAGATAGTCGCAGATTTCAATGTTATTGTTATTGTGTTATTCTGATTCTTGTCTCTTTCTCTTATTCTTCTTACTTTTCTTCTTTTCTTCTTGTCCAAAAGACTCTTCCTCCATAACAGCAGTCTCCCCTGGAAACAACACAGCAATCTGTCAATACAACGCAAATTATTAAGAACCACAAAATCTTGGGTAACAAAATTTGGGGCAACAAAATTTGAAAAGAAACTGAATACCGAACCTAAAACGAGTTACCTAACCTGAATTTAAGATAAACCGGATAAGGTTTGAGCCATATTATACAAAATAACCAGACAAAGACCTATGACGTACTCTCTCGCTCCTGTTTCCTTTTTCTTTTGTTATGATTGTCGGCAGGACCCTCCAAGGTACCATTATCTTCCTCGTCCTCCTCCAACTCCACCTTGGGCTCCTTCAGTTCACACTGAACAATGTGCTCATTGTAAAAGTGTTAAAAAGACAATGGCTGCAAAACAAACAGCAAAAACGAAAAATTAAACAAAGAAAATAAATACCTTGGACTCTTGTAGCCTCTCCCTTTCCATTTTTCTTTTCAACTTCTTCTCCTTCTTTCGTTGTTTCCTCATTGCTTCATCATCTTCTTCAACAGTTTCTTTTTCGACAATTTCCACTTTGATCTCGAGTGACTCCGACGCCGATTCGTACTTCAAGCACTCGCTGATTCTTCTCTCTTTTCTCTTCTTTTTACTGCTTTCAGCTACTTTTTTACTGTCTTCCTCCACGTTATCATCTACCTCTTTCTTTACATCCTGAAAGCGAAAAAAATGATCTGAACCAAGAGACACAAAGCTCAAATGACAATAAATACAAATGATAACAATACAAAACTATTCCATCCAAGCACGTAAACAAAACTGTCACACAGGTTTGAAAGACCAATAATTGTATTCATATTTCTAGATCTAAATCCCGATATTTTTTTTTGACATCGAACAAAAAATCAATAAAAAGATTGAAATAAAAATTGACAGTACCGCACTCTGCGCCTGCTCTCGTTTGTTCTTCAGTGCAGCCATCTTCGCAGCGAAGTACTCGGCGACCGAGAGTGTGCTCACTGTAGTGTTCGAATCCGCCGCAGCACTGATCGTAGCCTCCTTGTCCGGCTTCTGCTCAGCTGGCTCAGTCTTTTCTCGACTTTCCGCCTTTGAACGGCTAAGACCGATACCCAGCACAGCAGAGCGATCATTGTCGGTGTAGTTAGAAGTATCCTTGGCACGAGTGAACTTCTGGTAACTAAAATAATAAGTATAACCTACAACTAGCGAATCCAAACAAAGATCCTCCAAGTTCTCTCGTCTTGGAAACAAAAACCGCATCTTACAATTGTTTTATGCTTCCGCGCCAAGCGAGGTTAATAGGTGGATCATAAATTTATTGGCAACCTCTTAAGACAACGGATATATGGAAATGTCAGGTCAATGAATAATAAACATCCACCCACTGCTCTTCGCATGGCACAGAAGCACACAGATTTTCAAAAAATCCTCAAAACCAAATGCTAAGCCACGACCTCGACTTACTGAATTCTTCGACGCAGACTTTTGCTAGCTAACTCCAACGACAGTTTCTTCGCTTTCTCCTGCTTTTCCTCTTCGGTGTCTGCCTTCTGAAATACCTTTTTAAACGAAAAACCGTGCCTAGCAAGTAACGCCTCTCTAAAATGAACAAAAACACTTTCCATGAGAAAGGCATTACTACCAGGGTTGGTGCTAAATTTATTTTAGCGTAGCCGTTTTTGTCAGAGCCTCAAACTTGGCTGATGATGCTGTGACGAAGGCAGTTACGCCGTAACGCAAACAGGGATAAAACCGTGGATACTAACCCTGGTTACAAGCTGAAGTATTACCACTGCCAAATATTCAACGTCATACAGAGGTATAAGGAGAGTCGTACTTAGAATGTTACCTGTTCCTTATTCTTGTTCAACGCGCTTAGAAGATCTGCAAAATCATCGTGATGTCCAATCCAGGTGCTATCATACGACGCCATCTTGTCGGCACCAAGACCTGAATATAACCATTTGTAAACAAGCGTACCCAACCAACCTTACCTCAAAGCGAACCCTTGGCGTGATAGATGAGACCACATTCACGCCTACAACCCAACAGCTGACACGCACAAAATCCGACAAAGGAGGATAACTTTCCCACCTTTTCCAGTGTAGTTTGCCTTCAGTTTCACATTCTCCGAGCAGCCTTGGCGATTTCTACCCAGACCGTCGCCATCAGACCACCCCATCCGTTCCATCAGCTTCCGCGACACCCTCTGATCGTCGTTTTTCCACTGGACGTTTTGTGGATCAACGCTCAGGCGTTGTTTTCGTTTTGGTTCCGCGAGAAGGGACATTATTCTGCCCGATCCAAGAAGCTTTAAGCACAATAACACATTAAAAAACAAGGAAGATGAAAGAAAAAAGGTGAAATTCACGATCAGGAACAATAGGATGGTAAGCCTTCTTTCAAAAACTTCTGACCTCGAACAATAATTTATTTTCCGCAAGTGGAACAGCTTCTATGACCAATCGTTCTACCAGTACAATACATGTAATTGGGCAGTTCTACATACGTCAAATCACAGTGTACCAGTTAGCATACAATTCCGAAAACCTACGACATAATCCGAGTTAATTCATTGAGATTTCGGCTCTTTTCTGAGTCTCTCCACGTAAAGGAAGCCTGTACACGAGACGCACACCCATATGCACATAACTATCACAAATTCAAGGAGCTCTACAAGGGTTTCGCATCGAATGCTTATCACTACTTCATACAACACACGGTCAACTAGTCCGCCCTCTTTTTCTTCAGGGTGATGACCCAGATTTCTGACATCCACAGCATCTTCATCGGAGCTCCCTTAACGTTTGGATAACATTAAGAGCCAGTAAAAAGAGACAAACTTCATACCTGATACAATGTACCGGCGGATACGAAAAGCGACGAGTGGCCGATCTCGTAGAGGCCGTGGAAATATGGTAGGACCCAGTAGACGATAGGGGCAAGCACATAATACTGAGCAGCATGTGTATGTCCTAAAAAGGCCAGAAATCCGCATGTCAATCTGAACACGATGAAACACAAGCGATGATCGATACTTCACTTACCTGACAATACCACGTCCACCTCACTAAGATCTGCACTGGAGAACTTCAAAACACTGGCCGGGTTGTGAGCTAAAACGACTCTCGAAGAGTTTTCCGAGCAATTCTGCATGGCAACCGTGAGATTCATACTGTGGTTCTCTATCCTGGAAAATATAGACAATATATAATCGAAATAGATGCTGCGATGATGGTGCTCAGGTCAACGCAAAAATTTAGACGGACTAACAAATTGTAAATATCATTGAGACGTTAGCATGTGACCTTTCTAAATATTCTTCTTTGTCGTCGTACATTACTTCGATAATTTGGGATATGTGCATATAAAGAAAAATTACCCGGAGTATTCGCTGGAAATATCATTCACGCCCACAATGCAGACGTTGCGAAACATTTCACACCTAAAACAATAATTCAAACAGATCACCATATCTTACAGTTGGTGGTGCAAACTAATTAATACAACATCGAAAAGAGAACTTTCAATTGCCATTCCAGCTCAAAGTACAGTGTTGCTGGGTCGTACTCATATCTTCTGGTATGGTGAAGGTAATGGTAAAGGTAAATATGTTGATCAATCCCTTGAGGACGCGCCGCCGCATTTGCGTTTATACAACGACTTAAGAGGGTCAGCCGCTATACCGAGTTAAAGACTTTCCCAGAGAAGTCTGGTACCAATGTACACGAGATCGGAGTGAAGGCTTGGTCAACCTGGGCGGAGATCGATCGCTTAAACGTGCGGGCGCCACTTGCGCCTCTTAGCACTGTACCACGCGCTCCCCCATCTTTTGGTAATACCGGCTGCAAGCTTTTTTTCAAAAATCCCCAAAATTTGAGAATAAGGAGCAGGAATGCGAAACACAGTTTTACTGCCTGCTTTCAAGGGCTCTTCGCTCTGCCGCAACGCTTGAATGCACTCACATTAATACATATCTAACAATAAGCAGCACTACCTATTATCAAGAACACGAATACCATGACGATCGTATTCTCTAAACCATTCCTCGGCATTCCCATAATAGTACTCATGGTTCCCAGTGACAAAATACGTACGAAAGCGGTAGTGAAGAGACCTGAAACAAAAATGCATTTGAAAAATAACAAAGTGGATAGAAACAGACAAGGATCTATCTAAAAAAGGAATGCTCACGGAAGAAAGCTGCGTGGTTCTTTTTATGAAATTAAAAATGTGTGGATGAAATTTCAACAGCGAACACTACCAATCCCAATATATCCTTACGAAATTTTTGGATGGATGCCCCCTTTCGGTTATATTTATTTCTTATCCATTTATTTGAAGGGCACTTAAACGCCAATTAAAGCCAAACATTAACTGCTGTAGACTGAAGCCGATTATCCAAGATGATACAAGTTCATTAAGTTTAATGCTCCAGAATTCCATTCCACCAGAACCTCAAGCCTCGGTAATTAACCTCTTGGGTAATTGAAGGAGTAAAGCGAAACAGATGGGAAATCATCCAAAACAACAAAAGCATTCGAGCTGCACTATGTGCTTACCAGAGAGGCTCCATGTAATCCGCTAAGACCTCCACTGAGCCGTCAACCATATCTCCCACAAGGGCGACCATATCGACATCCATACTAAGCAGTTTATCAACAACTTTCGCAATCTAAAGGAATCGAATAAGAGAAGCAGGATACAGAAGTAAACAAATTAGGGACAGACACTTGCCTGCTCTCTGCGCACAGTAGCACCAGCATGAATGTCCGAGACAAGAGCTATTTTGAAGTTCCCACCCGTGCCGGAAAAATTCTAAACGTTAAACGCATTAAGCATTAGCCTCATCGTGACAGAAACAGCAGCAAAAGAACCTACAGCGACTGGTATTGTGATATGTTTGACTACAATATTGTCACTACCAATCAACATTAGTAAAGACATTAGTGCCGTGATGCCTAGGAGGACCCTTAACCAGTTAGTGAAATGATTGAAAGCAAACAAAAACAAAAACAAGATACTGGTGAACCTTCGAACTTACCTTATCTGATGCTTTCTATTGAATACAATAGAACCAATGTAGGGGATATCTTTCACCATTGTAACTATGAACATCGTTGAAGGGAATTTCTGAACTTATTTCAATTACCGTAGACGTTCACTTGAAAACAATCAAAATAAAAATGTTCTCTACTCAACACCTACGTTCAGTACATGAGTAGTTATATTTATAATGAAAAATCCAGCAACCATACCAAGAAGATTTGTCCACACTCCAGACATTACAGCACATATGTGAAATAAAAAAGCCTGAAAAATATCTACGAAAGTTGATGGTACTGAATTAGTTCTAAAGGTCTTCAAAATTTCCCAATTTAAGATCGCTTATCCACGATCGTTTGAATGAAGATCAATTGTCTCTCGATGAAAAAAAGTTGGTATCGCGAGTACCTTTCCTGAACGATTTTAACTTTGTTCAAAATTCGAAATTGAAAAATCCCAAAAAATGCTACCCTCCTCTGTGATTGTTTTCACTCTTTATCGTGTCTCAGCGAACCGTTTAACGAGTACGCCTCGCAACACTACCGCGCTACATTTTAAGGTCAAAAACCGGAAGTGCATTATGTACCTGTACAATACTTGGACAGAAGTATATGAAATATACCATCTGAGACGTTACCATAAAGCAAATTAAAGCAATTGAAGCACGCTTTCGTTCGATCTGAAACGCGTCATTTGTAAAGAAACACAGAGGTGATGAAGAAAATATTCTTGTTAAAAATCACCGCTGATAATCGCTTATCGTACATGTCGCGTTCATCCTTGTCAAAGTAGGCCATTAACTGACTGTATATAAAAATGTTGCACAAAAGTAACAAACATTCCATCTTGACCACAGCAACGAAGCGCCGTCTATTGCCAGCTTCGTATCCCACCCCGTTGCTGATCTTAGAATTGGAAAATCATTTTAAAAATCCCGATGGTTAAAAGCCGACAATCAACATAACAACCAGCTACATAAAAAAGCATAACTAAAAGGAACGGAAGCTGATAATGAAATCTCTCACCCAGCCAGCGAACAAACTCCGCACGGTCAAAAATCCTAATATCGCGACCAAAATCACGCACCATCTCATAGAATGCTGCCTATCGCTTAAACACGACATCCTCATCTGAAATCCTAAAGAATCTGAAATGAAATCTCCTTGTTTCATTTACACCGCGAATTGCTAGCAAGTAGAGCA
The DNA here is from genome assembly GCA_030553155.1 of Nippostrongylus brasiliensis. Taxonomy (NCBI): domain Eukaryota; kingdom Metazoa; phylum Nematoda; class Chromadorea; order Rhabditida; family Heligmosomidae; genus Nippostrongylus; species Nippostrongylus brasiliensis. The sequence goes on from CP130732.1 coordinate 14,810,187, forward strand.
TTTCACTAAATTCTGCATTTTTGTAGAAATAGCTGCGTCCACCGATCACTATGCAATCAAAACACCCAACGTTAGAAACATATTTAATTTAAGCGTAATCGTCACAACGAGAAATGGCATGAAGCATACAGTGTATCACAGATCGGTATTTGAAGCAGAAGCGGCTGCAAATCAAAATAGGACTCGAAAATAGGACTAAAAAGTGACTATACTGCATTCAGCACCGTAAATTTCAATATACAATAACAGAAAACTTCAAAAGCACCTGTTATGATTTCTTTGCACCAGTGTATTTTTACCATAGCAACAACAACAAGAACGAGTCACTAGATACTGGAGCTATTCAGGTCATCTTCTGCTCCTCCTTCTAAGCTCTCTATTGCCATTCGCATTGAAGTCCGCATTTTATTCAGGCAAAGCTGGAGCTTTCTGTAAGAAAAACAAGTAATGAAAGCAGGCGATGAATGAAAAAGGATTTCCTTTCGAAATCGAATTACTAATCAGTAATACGTGCTTACCGTTGATCAAGCTGTTCCACCAGCTCAGCTCTATACGCATTTAGATGGGTCCTGAAATTCGTACGGAAAATCAATAATCAACTCACGAATAATTTACGAAAGTTTCGTGGTACTGAAAAACCACAAACGTGGACAGCGAAGAATCACTAGTAAATATTTACCAGCGTGAAGTTGAGTAGGGACGATGGAAATATTCATTGTAGATCCTCTATGACTGCTAACTAGTTAATTTTCAGCTACGATTCACTCTCTTTTCATTAGTCGTGCCGTGCGGACATAATCGCAACAAATCCTCGTTCGAGCGCATATTGCAGAGGCAATTTATCAACAGATTCCGACTTAGCCACCTATTTCGACTATTAAGGTTGACCTCAAGCATAAATAGGATGTCAACCGGTATTCATCTTGACAAGAGATGCTCAAGGGTTCCCAAAGGAAAGGTGTACCGGGCGGTTGTAAGACCGGCACTGATCTACGGCAGCGAGTGCTGGCCCGTAACTAAGGCCCACGAAAAACGCATGCACTCTGCGGAAATGAGGATGCTGAGGTGGACATGCGGATGGACACGACTGGATAGGGTCCGGAACGAGGACGTCAGAGCGGTTATGAGGACAGCTCCATTACACTTTAAGATGCGTGAGCAGAGGCTCAGGTGGTTCGGACACGTGGTGAGAAGGCCTGATGACCACCCAGTACGAAAAGCACTGGAGTTTGAGGTTTCCGGAAAGCGACCATGAGAAGCGCCTAAGAAAAGGTGGAGCGACGTAATTAAGAACGACCTCAAGGAAGTTGGGGCAATGCTCCATGACGCCCATGATAGATGCAAGTGGCGACTATTGACGAGGACAGCGGACCCCGCGACGGTGCGGGACTAAACGCTAAGGAGATGATGATGATGACGGATCACAATAAAGAACAAGAGTTGACCATTATTTTTGAATTATAAAATATGTCTTTTACTGCGTTACTGCGCGGTACTCTATAGATTTGACCAGCATCCTGTTTTAAGCAGAAAAAGGAAATGAAACGAAGCTCGACGGGTAACTCAAGCAGTAGCGAATAAAAAGCAATCCTAACGCAGTAGAATAAAAATCATCGTTTTTTCTCTCTTTGGGAGTGACTGGCTCGAAAAATTGATTTATACCAAAACATATCATTTCTATCATCCCTCTGCGTCCTGATCCTAGTTAACCAAAAAGGTTTTCTTGCCTTGTCTCCAGTGTCGTGAATCCTCCAAGCGCTTGCTCTAAAGCGCAAATGTCGATCACTCGTTGGGTAGCTTCGCGTTGAGAAGTGGGTTCACGCGCTTCCAGCTGATCGAGTAGACTGTCAAACGCTGCCTGCACAGTGGCCTAAAGGGAAATATACCGTAGTGAATTTCACCCTTTCATTATACAACCGAAACATGCGGAGAGTATTCCACGATTCTGACGTCATTATATAGAAATTTGGCGATGGAGAATTCCAGACAGATGCTGCTTCCGAAGCAGTTCTGTTATCATTCTACTTCTGTTCACTCAGCTTGTACAAGTAGTTCGCTGACCTGAAGACAGTGCGATGTCAACTGCGGGGAGCACAGTTCCAGTTCAGCTTGTTGTAGCACGCAACACATCATCATCTCTTTCGCATAGTCAGACACATCTGGATGAGAAAATGATAATCAAACCAGTTACCGAAAAAGAGAAAGCTAATAATAGGTGTCACTTTCAAAGCGTACCATCGTCGGGAATGAATTCATAATTCGCGGAGTCAATTAACGACGAGAACGCACTGCTCTTTATCATGATGTAACATCTAACAAGGGTCGATCTGTACGCCGTTAATTTCGCCTTCGATTTCTGGAAAAATATTTATTTTCTGAATTCTGGTCAGTTATATCCACTCTCTGCTGGATTCCATTGCTTCCGCTACGGCCAAATTACGATGGTATCGTAACAAACCTCGTAAACTTCGTCAGCATATTTTACTCCACAATCGAACATTCGTCGACTTATGTTCTTCAAAGCAGATCCTAATATAAAGTCCATATTGCAGATACTGATGAGCAATTTCTTTGTAGTAAGCTAAAACAATTTCAACTATCTGGCAGTAGAGAAGATTAAAAAGAAAGGATATACCTGTCCCTTCTCGTCATCTTTCCGACTAAGATCGAGATCAGTTGGCTTCTTCTGATTGCTTCGCAGGTTCAATAAGCTGCGAATAAATATTTCAGAAAGTACCATCATTGCTTCTATTTCAAAAAGTTTGAGGAAAATTGTGCAGAGTCTCATAATTCAGCACTGTAGTCATAGAAGCGCCTGGTTCCTCCGCAACTAGCCGTTCCAAACAGAACGGAACTGAATGTTTAGTGAAAGAATCTCACCGATCGAAACAGTGCCTAACAGCGGTGACCAAATGTGCGAAGATATCGACCAATGTTGTGCGGAATCCTTCCCGTGAGAAAAGGCATGCCTCATTTGGGTAGCCAGAAGTGGAGAGAGCATCTCTCACAGCTGACAAGCAGTCAAAAACCTTAAAACATCGAACCTTTCTTTTATTGCTAGTGGTTCTTAAAGACTAACACGCCGGACGCTTGTGGACAGAAATTCCTACTGGAACAGTTGCTGTTTCTTAAAGATCACCACTACTATTAAAACTCCACAAACATTGAAAATAAACACCAAACGAAAATTTTCATGAAAGAGAAAACCACATTCTAGAATAACGTGACATAAGCAGAAGTACGTAGCAACAAAACGCATAAATAACCAGCGAATAAATACCCACCTCATTCTCATAAAAATCGGGCAAAGCGGTTTTAGCGGCAACACTCGAGCTGAAGTCTTGTTTCCAATTTTCTTTCAAGCCCAGAGCGCATATGTCTGAAAACGCATTTGAAAATCCGCAATTATGATGCTTTAAACACCAATAAGAATAAGGAGACCGCTGGATAAACTTTGCATATATGCGACCCTTCAATTCAATAGAAACTAGAAGTTTCGCAAAAAAAATTCAAGGGAAAATAATTAGTTTAGTGGAAGTTTAAAGTGTTTGTGACTCACTTTCTACGCCATTGTCGATGACATCGGAAATCACTTTCAGCCGGACTGTCATGCAAAGCTCTACCAAGGGCTGCACGTGGGCGGGGGTGAATTGTGCTTCCAGTAGTGACGCAACGAAAGCTCTGGAAACACGAGATGGCCGGCGAAATTGGTCAACAAAATTCTTCATTGGTGCCCGAAAACCTGCCACATTTCAATGAAAAACTTTCAAAAGGCGCCGACAAATGCTGACCAACCTGAGTGTTTTCAAGGAATGTGTCAAAACCTGTCGTGTCGTCTGAGCAGAGATCTCCGGCCAGCGGGCAAATTGCGCTTCGTATCTGAATAAAAATTCCTGGGTCAGAAGATCGCTGGTAAGAAAAAGACGCAAATACTTAATATTGAGATTCTCACCTCTTTATAACATCATCGGGCAACGCCTTTGGTACAAGTGCATTGAGCATCAGCCATGAAGATACATTTATCGTATTTGTCAACATTTGCTGAACGAATTAGATAAGAAACATAGAAGTGGCGTCTAGGAAATTAAAATAGGATTCGAGGTCTCCTGAGCGAAAACAAACAAACTTTTCCTAACATTTCACTGACAACCTACAAAAGTCATCAAAGTGCATGATGTGTAAAGAATAGGCCCTCTATTTTACGTACTAAAAATGCTGTGCACTTGCGGTGAAATTGTAGTAGGCGCCACTGACACCACTACAGTCAAACGATCGATCCCAGGCTGGGCTAACCAATCCTCCGAGGTCGAGTAAATTGGAACCAGACTTGTCAGGGAAGGTAAAGATGCTGGCTTGGTATAGCGGCTAGCATACAGTAGTTCGCGAAAAGATATGCCATCTTGCATTTTTGGGTGGAGATCGCTGAAATCGGAAGGAATTTGTTTCCAGTTGACAGTTCCAATAACCCTCATCGAAAATACACTATTACGTGCCCTTGTTGGAAATTCTAGATTTTTTAGAACTTTTCAAACTCATTTTCATTTGCATTTTTAAACGAATGTATCGTAGGAACCACTGAGCTTCTGCATGTCTGGTGTGATTTTCTGCTAGAGCAAGATTAGCCTATTCTTAAAGGCTATGAATTTTAGTTTCACGTCATTAAAAAACCATAGATTTTTTGCGTGAATTTTATTATGGTCAAAAAATGGTGAAATCTTGAGACAGTCTTTCATATAAAATTCTATGGACTAGTAACTAGTAAATGAAATTGCATCAAATTCATGTCTGTGGTAGCATAAGATTTTCTCTTTCTAACACATACTGAAGTTTTGGAACTGCCTTCCATTTACAGAGAAAATAGCTCTTAAAATCACGATTCAAAATCACGACGATTTTCTGCAGAAGAGTGGGAATTATTTTGCTACATGTTGAGAACCTAACAATAAACAAGTCTGCTATGCGCTAGAGAAATCTTGAGCCAAATGCCTTCCGGGTATTCTTAAAACGGCCGTTTCTAAATGCAATTTTGAGAGCTATTTTCTCTGTAAATGGGAGGCAGTTTTCAAAACTAATATATGTGTTGAAAAGAGGATATCTTTTGCTATCATACGCGTGAGTTTGACGCAATTTCATTGACTAGTTACTGAGATATGGAATTTTATATAAAAGACTGTCTCAAGATTTCACCATTTTTTGACCATAAAAAAATTCACGCAAAAAATCTATGGTTATCTAATGACATTAAACTAAAATTCATAGCCTCTAAGAATAAACTAATCATGCTCTAGCAGAAAATCACCGCTAGACATGAAGAAGCTCAGTGGTTCCTAAGATAAATTCGTTTAAAAATGCATACGAAAATAAATTCAAAACTTTCTAAAAAAAAATCTAGAATTTTCAACAAAGGCACTTTTCAGTGTATTTTCAATAAGAGATATTAAAGCTGTTAACTGGAATCAAATTCCTTTCGGTTTCAGCGATCTACACCCAAAAATGCAAGGTGACATACCTTTTTGCGAGCTACTGTATATAGCGCAGGTGGTATAGCGGGAACTGATCGCTGCCAATCACTTCACCCTTACATTCTCCTAAAGACCCTAAATAGTTCGTTATACCTACTGCTACGACTATGAACTAGCTGTATAGCGACTCACATTTATATCGTCCTGTCGCTGCGCCCAACGTTCATCGTTTGTCGTATAGGTGTTGGAAAGTTTCCAGAAAGACTGCAGCTTATTCATCAAGATAGAAACCATGGAGGAAACGAAAACTTGGCGTTCGTTGGTCTCTATCACTGCAAATTTACTCCTTAATTGTGACATAATCGATTGTATTGGCACTGGCAGCACCATCGATAGGTACGCAAATGTTGCTAACTGAATAATTTCAGTGCCGATATGCTTAGTCTTCTAAAATCGTTAAAATAGCTCACTTGAAAATCGATTGTCCTCGAAAGCACTTGCAGCTTCGATTGCTGAAACGAACGAGTTAGGCAAGAACATCCCTTTAATTCCGAAACTATGGCGGACAATAAGCGAAATCGATGAAGTCGTACCCTTTTTGTAATGTTCTTCTTGCAGGTTCCACAAAACGTCCTCGAGCCAACAATGATACGCTGTGATACAATCCCACGTCGGGTCCGAATCAGGTTCCAGTATCTGAACGATTGAAATGTGAAGTGACGTACATTCAACTAACATCATATTAACCGTGGCTGATTGCCAAGCTTAAAACCTTTGACAGCTATCTACAGATAATTGTGTACGGAAACAATGAATATTGCCGAAGAGCTCACCTTCAGATATTTGATAAGTTTGCTCTGGTCCTCGAAAGACACCGAGGTGTCAATCAACTTCAGCTTCAACTCCTCTTTGAACTTTTCCATTTTTGCATCAAGATGAACCATCACTTGAAAGAACAGTTTTCTTATTGCCAAACGATTTTTTTTTGAATTACGGAGCGTAATTATTATAAACATCAATCACAATGTAAGGCATACCTTCCTTGAAAAGAGGTACTTCAGTGTCCTTGTATAAAGACTTTGCACGCATGTAGTCGTTCAGGATCGTGAGATATTCACCCTAAATCAAAAGAGATACCAAGTGAAAGCGAGGAGCTAGATAGACCCCTTATAATGACCAGCTCTGCTCAGACTATTCTGTTTAATTCTCGATTTTAAAACAGATTTCCGACACTGACTTGAAATAGCAGCTGACCACCGTCGGTAATAATATAGGCCAAGTACGCATTCAACATAACAGTGATTCTGAATGGAACACGAATGCGTGATGCGTCGGGAGTGATTAACGCAGAGCACTTTCCCTCTACCTTTACCTTGATGATTTTGAGAGGGCCCGCCGCATCGGAGCTAAAAATGCATGGCTCAATTCAATACAGCACTGCAGCTGGGTTTTTTGCATGCTACTGTATGCGGGGACTCGGAGCAGTGCTGCCCATCATCGCAGCTGGCGCTGGCTGGTCGCAGCGCAGTGCGCTGCGTCCAGCCAGCGCCAGCTGCGACAGGTCGGGCAGCACTGCTCCGAGTCCTCGCACACAGCAGCATACAAAAATTCCAACTGCAGTGCTGCATAGAGGCGAGCCATGCATTTTTAGCTCCGCTGCGACGAGCCCGTTTCCGGAGTATACCATAGGCCTAAGGTAACGATACCGCTTCCAGCAGTAGTGCCTCTTCAAACCATGAGAAGGTAAAGGTAGAGGGAAAGTGCTCTGCGTTAATCACTCCCGCAATGACGCATCACGCATTTGCGTTTCATTCAGAATCACAGTTATGCTGAATGCGAACTTGACCTACAGTAGCGGTCAAAAAGATATGTCACTTTTCGTTTTCATTCAAAAATAGCTCAAATCGGAAAGAACCTGATACCAATTGATGGTTCTGAGTCCTCTATTTAAAAATATGTTGAAACATACCGCTTTTACTGACTCTCTGTTTTTTTAAAATATTTTTTAGTGATTTTCATATGCTATTTTGAACAAAAATACCTCAAAAATCGCTGGGTGTAGGATCAATCTGAGACGATATTCTGATAGAGCATGATCTAGTTATTATACTGTGCTACAAACATTTGATTCAAATCGCCTTTAAAATATAGATTTTTTTGAGCAAACTTTTTGGTGGTTAAAAACCGGTCAAATTTTAGGACCATGTTTTAAACAAAATTCTATATCTCCCTAACTTTTTGGAATTATTAAACCAAATTTGAAGGTGTTGTAGAGGATGATATTCTCTTTAGGGTTGTTAACTTTGTTTCGGGACTGGTTCCATATTTTGGGAGGAAATTTCTTTTAAAGTTGAGTTTGCGTAAACTGTTGTATCTAAAAAAATTTAAGAGGAACCGACTCAATTTCTTCCACGTTAATAGTAGATTTGTAGTTCTTTCAATATCACACGTAAGTTAGAATAAATCAAAGTTTTAATAAAAATATAACGCTTTGACTGACGCACGCTTGCCCGCGCTGTACACTATACTGGCAGTGACGGCGCCTACAGCGTGTGTCAGTCAAAGCGGTATATTTTTATTAAAACTTCGATTTATTCTAACTTACGTGTGATATTGAAAGAACTACAAATCTACTATTAACGTGGAAAAAATTGAGTCGGTTCCTCTTGACCTTTTTCAGATACAACAGTTTACGCAAACTCAACTTTAAAAGGAATTTTCTCCCAAAATAAGGAACCAGTTCCGAAACAAAGTCAACAACCCTAAAGAGAATATCATCCTCTACAGCACTTTCAAATTTGGTTCAATTTTTTCGAAAAGTTAGGGAGATATAGAATTTTGTTTAAAACATGGTCCTAAAATCTGACCGGTTTTTGACCACCAAAAAGTTTGCTCAAAAAAATCTATACTTTAAAGGCGATTTGAATCAAATGTTTGTAGCACAGTATAATAACTAGATCATGCTCTATCAGAATGTCGTCTCAGATTGATCCTACACCCAGCGATTTTTGAGATGTTTTTGTTCAAAATAGAATATGAAAATCACTAAAAAATATTTTTGAAAATCAGAGAATCAGTAAAAGCGGTATGTTTCAACATATTTGTAAATAGAGTGCTCAGAACTATCAATTGGTATCAGGTTCTTTTCGATTTGAGCTATTTTTGAATGAAAACGAAAAGTGACATATCTTTTTGACCGCTACTGTATATTATAACCGGCGGGGTCAGCTGCTATTTCAAGTCAGTGTCTTTACTTCCCAGACAAGTCTGGTAGCAATACACCCGACCCCGAAGGGATAAAAGAATCGGTTAGCACAGACCGGGATTGATCACTCGACCGCGAGGGTGTCAGTAGCGCGTAGAGGGCGTCATTGTTGTCCTCAACACTGCGAGATCGTTTACGATCCGTGATTCAAAGGAGGAGATCCGCGGAATGATTTACGATAATAAACGAAACAGCTAAGCTACCTTTTTCATATTGTCGTCTATTGTTTTGGTGAGGAAGAAGATGAACTTGAATCGGGTGAGAACGGATAGTGCGTTTCTCGTCGCATCTGCACGATCTTTACGAGATAAGACGTCCTTGAATACACTTTCTGCCTTCACGCGAGCATCCGAGATCTAGATAGGTAAAGTAAGAAAATTCACAGAATTCTCTAAATTTCATTGCGAACCAATCGCAATATTCATGAACATAGGGAGCCTAACCTGGCTTCCTATTTGTTTGATTACTGCAAACTCTCCAGCCTTATTGCTGCGTTCGAACTCATCATGAAGGCGAGCTAATGCATCGACGCAGTTGATCAGCGAATAAAGATTAGCCTAAAGCAAAGACATCATTAGACCCTACAAAGGAAACTGAAACAGAAACACTGCCAACTGTCCACTTTTTGGGTTCATTTGCTGAATAAAAAAGGACTTGAATAAATAAAGTCTAGGTGCTCAAGTATTTTTAACTTCCGAAGATCGCTGTAAATGTATGAAATATAAACTGTAATGGTTTCACCTTGTGCATTTTCTCGCTCTTCTTCGCCTCATCGGCCTTGGCGAGTTGCATGGCCTTCAGGCCTTCACGAAGATCTTCTATCCTAAAACAAGGAGAACTCAAACATCTCGAAAATGGATACCAGTACTATTACCATAGGGGACTCACGGTGTTTCCGAATGGTGCTCCAGTAAGTACCATTGAGGGTTGAAGCTTTCCATACGAATGTTTCCTGAACTGTCCGGGAACATTTTGGACAATAGAGCAGGATCCATTTTCTTGGTGGTTGGAGCCAGTCCAAGAGCGTCCCTCTCTTCCGTTGTTTGGGCAACGGTTCTTACAGCCTGAAAAGAAACCTTGAGGTGATTGCTACCACAGTAGAAAAAACTCAGCACCTCAGGAAAAACAAACTGTCAACCTATCACCCTTGCGGTGATAGAAAAAGCCCTACGGAATGAAAAAAATACGAAGTGAATAAACAAAAAAACAGTCTTACCTCGCGCCCCGGAACCGTCTGTGTCTCGTCTACCCAGACAGCCGATTCCTCCAAGGGTCCAATTTGAGCAATGAAAACTCTGCAACATGGATAATTGAGCTGACACCAATCGAACTGCCCTACAAATTACATATTTTCATCATTTATTTCCGTGATTGTATCAGATATTTGATAGGAAACTCGATGATAACTTCTGTCACGTAACATATACCTGCATCCATGAATGAAATTTCTCCTGAGATAAGGGTTGCCTAAATTTGATATGACAAGAGATGAATACTATATGATCTGATCAGTATTGGGCTATTTTCTTGTTCAGAACTGATTTTTTCTGCTAGTCAACCAAAATTTTCACATTAACACGCACTTTTGAACTGGCAAACAACAAATTCGAGACAATCCAACAAATCCCGGGCACAACGAGGTCCGATCAAAACTACACCGACATACGAGAACACGAGACCAGCTCTTATGTCCAAATAACGCTCTCGATAAGAGGACTACAATACCGCAGTAATTGCCGAAAAAATTGAGCAACGTGCCTGAACTTGACGTTGCATATTCCTCGACCTCCTGATTTAGTCGCGATCTTCACTTCGCCTAAACCTCTATTTGCCTGTCCGAGGCGCGCAATGATCTTCTTATCGGTTTTCCATCTGGAACGAAGAGTTTTTTGTGCAGCGGCGACTGTTCTGCAGCATCTATAGAGTCAAAACGTACTTTGCCGTATGTAAACAATCTGTACCACATATAAAAAGCATGAGCAGGTCATTTTGATCGGTACCTAGGTTTTCTCCTCGTATAGTTATCTGTGTACCTGGGGTGCCTGAAATGAAGTTTTTTTGTTTTCTTTTTTTTTTCAAAATTTCGCAACTAATCTCACTGGGATATTTTTCAAATAAACATAGACGAGCAACAAGAACATGAACATAGATCTTACATAAGCATAAATATAGAGAAGCTTTTGAATTTGTCGGCGTTAACAAACGGAAGTAAAGAGCGCCTGCCCTTTCACTTTCAAGAGAGAAAAAATTTACTCAAAACTCAATGATACTGAGTGATCATCCGAGGCACGACATCAATACAGCATCGAACACAAAACATCAGTTGAAAGGCCATCAGTAAGCATAATTTCACCTACCACTGAATTAAAAGCCAATAGTTAAAAGTCCCACGCTCAGAGAAACGTTTTTATAGAAGATTTTTGGGGCGACAATGATGAATCTGGTGCCCGTCACTGACATTTCGGTCGGACATCAATCATATTTCCAATTTTGTCACCTTGGGTGGTCTCGTCACAGCCACTGATTCTACTAAAACCTCGTACAACAGAGATATTTACGAAGTTAACCACGAATTTGACATCCCTTTCCAAAATTTCAGCTCCAGACCACCTCTATCGTTCGTGACTGACCAAATCCACCGTCACTGTTCCAATGATTACAACGAGAAAATCTCTGACTCTAGTAGATCTAGTAAGAGCCAGACGTTTCGAGTTCTAAGTGTCAAATGAACTACTAAATTGGAGCATAATCGCGCCTAGCGCGATTATGCTCCAATTTGGTCTGGCCTAGCAAATCTACTCAATAAAAGTGCGTTAAAAATCGCCTCAAGGTAAGCAAAGTTGAGAAACTCCGGATAAAACACGACAACATCTTGATGAGTAATTCCGCAGAACCAACCTTCTGTAGGAGACAATCCAGTGACAGTGGGCGGCCCACGAGGTTTCTGACCAGATTGCGCTTCATCAGCCATATCAGGCACAAGGTGAATTACCTGAAACGATTTTCGGCACCATTCTACTTATTGGGCTCAAATGGTCGAATGACTTTTTTAGCGATTTTCTCCTAGCGGGAGATAACTACCGTAGACATTGCGCGGTTGGATTTTTTGTCTTCTCGCCTCGAAATCATAAGGAGTGAATGAACAATTAAGAATGACCACTACATCACAGAAGAGCGAGACAATCGGTAGAAAACAGGATATAGTTCTTATCCACACGATAACACAAAAATGATGGTAAAATATAGAAAAGACTGAATTATTTACTTTCCTGCGGTTGCGCTCTATGCGTGACGAATTTGCGTTGGAGCGCGCCAGTGCGTCATTAAAGCGCGGCAAGTTCGATATCGGCTGATGGACTGATAGGGGTCTTATCGCAGACCCCTTATCTCCCACGCCGATGAGTTCACCTAGTAGGACCGGTCACGAAGTCCATCACATTCCAAGCGATGTTTCGTCGCGGATAAGCACTGCTCAGGTAGGTGAAGAGATCTCATTGCAATAGCCATTTTTTCCATTTTGTACCTATTTTGTAGGTAATTGCCTCCCTTAGCAGTGCGGTTCGACAGCTGGTTGACAATTCTTTGGACGCATCAGCGAAAACAATAGGTGGGTATACTTATACTAAACTTTGATCTTAGCTAAAAGTGCAAGAAGCGAGCAGAGATGAGTATACTTCAGTGTTTAAGTTTGCTGAACGACACCCCAGATTGCTGTCTCTTTTACTTGGTATACTCTTCCCTCTATGTACATGAAGGACTGCTTCAGGAGAGATTTTTTGCAGTGCGATTATATACCCTTTTCCCTCTTCTGGGCCAGATTTATTTGTGGTATACCCGATATATCTTGAATTTTATGCTGACCCTGATTCTTTGATGTGCTTAGCCTACCTAACCCACCCTATATATATGTATATATATACATATATATATATATATATATATATATATATATATATATATATATATATATATATATATATATATATATATATATATATATATATATATATATATATATATATGTATATATATGTATATATACATATATATATACACATATATACACATATATATACACATATATACACATATATATACACATATATATATACATATATATACACATATATTTATATAAACATATATATACACATATATACACATATATGAAGGCACGTGATCGGGTTAACTGGGGGTTGGAACGATGCTTGAGATACTTCATTGATGCGCGAGGATTCAGAAAGCAAATGCCAGAAACTATGTCTTTTATCGAATCCGTCCATCTTTCCAGAGATCAGAGCGAAAAACAACGGATATGAGTCCGTGGAGGTGATAGACGATGGTGTTGGTATCGAGTCGGACAACTTTGACTCTCTTTGTAAGTTGCTATTTATAAATTTTCTCTTTTGTCATAATACAAGCACAGCAATTCATAGAAAATTATATATTGTATGGACAACTGAAAATCGGAAGGAACCGGTGGTTTCAGATTCCTTGGTGTTTATAGACTTCTTTCTTACAGCGGACTTGCCATGATTTCTAGTTCATGAATTTCAGTGTACCCAATACCCCGGGGGTAGGCTAACGGCATGTGGTGTTGAGCCACCGACTTCGCCAAGGTATTCGATATTCCGCCACCCTGGTGGCATTCATTATACCATTGATTAGGTGAAGTGAAAGGGTCGGCGTTCACTTCGTCCATTCCATTTACATCATATGTTTTGTTTGCAATGTCACCTTTGTGGATGAGAGCAAGCCGTGAAAACGTTGGGTTCAGATTCATGAACGGATTATACTCCGGTTATAGCTTTATAGCGGGTTGAGCTCCCACGTTCCCGAATATTTGTCCATCGCACGTTCATGAATTCGGGTGTGAGCTCCAGTCGGGGTTTGATGGCGGTTTATAGTCGGGTATTGATGATGAAGTGGCCTTGGTTTACTTTCTACCCGCAATAACAGATGTCGAGGTCTGTACAGCTCAAGTGACAAGGTTAAATCGGTGAAGCGGTTGCATCCAATCCAAGGGTTACGCTCGTAGTTGGACAACAAGTAACATCTGATACAGCGTCTACAAGATCCTCATTCGATATTTGAACTTAGGTAAACCGCATTCAACATCAAAGCTTACCGAACTGAATGACTTCAGCAAGCTGTCCACTCTTGGATTCCGCGGAGAGGCCCTCAACGCGCTTTGTGCTTTGTCGTTCGTTTTTTATCACTATTTTTTCTGATTAATATTTATTTTTGCAACGAAATGGTCATAATCGTTAGGTACTATTTTCTTATCGTTAGATTACATTAATATCTCAATCCTTTGCTTAGAGTGCTCTGACGACGTGACACCATCAAACAATGATGATATCCCTAATTATTTGGTTCAAAGATGACTTGATGAACGGGGGAGGTCCATCATTACTTCTGAGTAGCTTACACTGTTTGACATAGAAAAGATAAAGGTAAAGGTGCCGGCGTTGCTCAGTACCTGAAGAACGCGTGGCCACAGTCGTGCTTATTCAGAATCGCAGAGGCTTGATGAATGCATATTTGACCTATACAATGACTTACGGCGGCCAGGCTATCACAAGTCAGCGTTTCCTTCCCCAGAAAAGTCTGATGCCAATTTTCCTACCCCGTAGGGATGGAAGTCTTGGTTGGCCCGGGCCAGAATTGATCGACCGCGCGGCTGTCAGTAGCGCCAACTGCAACTGTACCACGCGCGCGGTACCTCCTTCCGCTGCAAACGCGTGTCCTCCTGCTAAAAGATTAGCTGTACATAAAATTCGTACAGAGTGAATTGGAAAATCATGCTGAAGCGTTCATTCTCCCTAAATGGCTCTTCATATTTGGTTCTTCGGAACGTTTGCATGCAAATTAGTGGAAGACCCGATTTAGGTTTCAAAAAATGTGACTTTATGTTCGATATTTCATGCGATCATGTTGTCTATAAGAGCTATTTACAGATCAATTACGATAACAACACGATCTCGTAATGCCCCTTTGGGAACGAAGCTGCGCTTTGATCACAAAGGAAATGTCGTTGATCGCACCTCAGTTGCCAGATCGGTGTGTTTGTGTTATTCTCATTACCTCTATTTTCTAATAAAAAATAACGAATGTTCCAGGTGGGAACTACGGTAGCGGTGGAAAGTTTGTTTGAAACACTCCCGGTTCGTAGGAAAGAATTCGAAAAGACTTCAAGGAAGGAATTTGGGAAGGTGCTGACGATGGTTCAGAGTTATGCAGTGTCGCGCCCGGACCTAAAGTTTATATGCAGCAATACTGTGGCCGGGTGAGTATCGGTCTGTTTTTTCTTTGGAGGAGTGTAAAGAACGGGAGAAAGAGAATCTTAACGACTATTCTCTTCATATCTCTTTAGCATACAAACCTGTTTCAGCAAGCGTCAGCAACACATTTGTACCCCCGGAAATGCAAGCATTCGTGACGTGAGTTAAACTTCCTGATCAATATTACTACTGCACTATGTTAAGAGTAGTGCAAGTCGAATGAATTATGGTTCCCCTTGTTTGCGTGTAGTGTTTTGTAGTGGGTACCTAAGTCGCACTAGGACCCTACTGAACTTGCCATTAACCCCAGAATATATCCCGGTGGTCACGAACCATGATTCATGGACGTGCAGCGGGCTGTACACAGGCTCTAAAACATTTCGCAGGGAGGGGAAAGGGTTCAGCGACGAGTGGCGCAAACGATGATTCATCGACACTCGATGGGTTTTATAGAGATTTGTGTTAGGTATTCACACGGGGTCGAACGAGCCCCACTAGTGCAGAGAGGTTTCGGAGAGCTTGAGGTAGTAACGGCGGGCAAATTTTGAATAAATCCCGCAGTGCGTTGATGATTCCCGGTTTGCGCGTCATTCAGGGTCTTCGAATTCTCATCACTCCACTGAATTGTGTCGGACTATGCATGACCCGCGATTAAAATCCGCCAGTAAATCATTATTAGTGTGGTACTCTTCGTATATTTTGGCGTTTGTTGCAGGTATGTCTCTCATTAATTTGCGCTCAGGGGGCCTCAGAGCCATAGACACAATTCTATTAGAGGTACACCTGCAGCACAACGGGGGCTACGGTGGAGCTATGGATGTGAAATTCGGTGGCTGTATGGAAAACCTTTCACCGCGCTACCGAAAGGAGAGTAGTGCCTGCCACTAGAGAGCTGAAACAACTTACGATTGAGTCTGTCTGTTTTGTTCCGAGAAACGTTGCAGACTGTTCAACTAGCAACTATATATTGAAGGTAGACCACCTCCCCTTTCCCCCAACCCTGTTCTGAAGGGTAACAATCTACAGCCGTAGCTTCGTCTGTGATTATGTTACCCATGGTCTGTGTCGGCCTTCTCGGCCGTGTAGGGAAATTCCAATGTTTGTTTAGAGTCTTTTCTAGAGATCGAGTTGTAGGTCGTAGTCAATCTGTTTGGCGGTCGCACCGATAAGAACAAAATGGTTGACATTGTTCGCTGCCTACCAGACGATGATGTATGCTCGATTTATGGTCTCGATTCGAAAGATACAGCGATATATGCGGAATTCGGGTTTGTACCAATCAGTTGAATGATAAATCATCTTTCGATTATAGACATTTGCAGATTGACCGGATTTGTTAGTACTTGTGAGCACGGTTTCGGACGGAGTGCCCCTGATCGACAATTCATATACTTCAACCAACGACCCACTGAGTATCCTAAGGTATTGAGAAGAGCTGGTAGACGCGCGTATTTTCTCATTTATCCAATATTCTTCGAATCCTTTTAGATCTGTCGTGTGGTCAACGAAGTGTACCAGCAGTACAATCGCTCGCAGTATCCAACACTAATTCTTAACATTGAGGTGTCACCATGTAAGCTTTTCCAATTGCAGAGTCACTATGGACTTGACCTAACTTTTATTTAGCAATGATCGACGTCAACGTCACACCCGATAAGCGTATGGTTTTCATCGATAGAGAGAAGGAACTGCTGGCATTGGTGCGCTCGTCACTTCTGGCCACATTTCATCCACTTTTGGGATCATACACTTCTGTTGAAGGAAACCATGGTAATGATAGGACGTTGATTCAAAAAGTTTGTAAATGCCGCACAAATTTCACCCTTAGATGTGCCTGTTTTAGGTGCTGTTGAAATGAGTGGGACTGAGCTGACAAAGTCGGATAGGACTGTGCCTCTGTCTACACGAGATCAACTATTTTCTCTACTGAAATCAAATTCGGCAACGTCTTCACCATCTATCTTCAACGAGCCTCAGCCCAAGAGATCTAAAACCGACAGTTCTTACTTGACAAAGGTTCTTTTTATAGTTTTAAGTGTGATTTTTAATCGGTTTTAATTGCTTCTTTCATTTCTCTGTGTCAAAACTAACAACAGGGTTTGAGGCATACTGAAAAAAAATTCAAAAAATCGAGGACTTGGACCTTCTGTTCGATAAGAAGCTATGGTAACAAAACATACGATCACTGACAGGAATCTTCGATAGAGCTAACTTTACCCGAGAAATTAAATTTTCGATCGGATTATCGTCCGCATATTTTATCGTTGTTACTAATTTCTAACAATTATTCACAACAAAAGGTTAATATTATTGGGGTGATCGGTCTCCTTAGGATACGCCACGTATTCGACTTCTATTTGAAGTTGTACGGGCATGATGAAGGCATATTAATGCATACATGCAACCACTTGCGGGACCAACCGCTTTTCAAATTCGTGTGTTCATTATACAGTACTCGTATAGCTAGATTTATACAATAATTACGTTGTCAATTTTTAGGCACCGACGGAACGAGCAAAGACTTTGGATGCTTTCGCGTTCAAACCAATACCGCGCGAGAATACTTGCGAAGCAGTGGCATCACAAATCCTTCCACGAGAACAGAGTTCTGTTGCAATGATTGATACAGTAAATCAGACACACAGACAGAGCCCTGAAGCTTTGGAAGAGCGTCCATCACCAAGGAAAGGTATGTCGGTACTTCTGTTCGAACACTCTGAGTTCACTTCAACATTCAACTATTCATTTTCCAAGAAAAATTCCACAAATAATTATAATTGGAGATCATGCGTCGAGCCGCCAGTTTTTTCCTTGAAAGATGCCTGAGCTATTTTCAGAAATTTCAAGTAGTGTGGTCCATGAACGAAAGCCGTTCACTCCGCCGCTGATGCGTCACTTATCGAGAGGATTTGAGAACAGTGTTGAGAAGGACAGTGTCGTATTGGAGAAAATCGAGAAAATAATGGACAAGGACGATCCTGCCGCAACTAAAATTGTATGCGAAAAGGATGTCACTCATTTGGAGGTAGTAGATCTCTTCTTCAACCTTTTTTCGAGTCGGAAATTTTAGTGGTCCTTAGAGATATTCAGTGTGGTGAAGAGAAGAATCAGATCGACTCATTGCTTCAGACTTCGTCTGCGCCGAGCGTGGAGGCCGCTGAAGGCGTGGGATCGTCAGGCGATTTCTTGAGAACCCAGCAGACGGTTCGATTTTTATTTCAAATAAATGCTTTCCGGTCGAGAAATTTTCTCAAATTTCTTAATGTCACATATCTGCTTTTTTGTTTCAATGGTATGGGAACCGTCAAGCAGAGATGTGGTCCAACCCAGGTTCCTGGGCGTAGGCTGATGATTGGGAAATCCCAACTTCGCTCAAATATACTCCCGATTGGCTCATTAAATCTAATTCATCAATTTACAGCGAGGTACATTCGTGGTTCATTTTTAGGTACATATCATACCTTACCTGAGTTTAAGGAGGAAGTTGCCAACCGGAGTACTGAATATCTCAACCGTTGTGAATCCGAACTCGCGGCAAGTTTCCGATAAGACGGGAGATTATCCGCCCTAGGGATGACTATCACCACCGGTTTCGTTCGGGCTCATGAAAAGAAGTTCACATGGGTCAGAGTTAGGCTAAAATCGATCCGTACTTTTCCTATCCATATTTTCTTCTTTCGAATGAAGGTGTAAGCTCTGATTGGATATAATTATTTTGTTTCAAAAATATTATTAAAAGATTCTATTTAGATTCCATTTTCCATGACTACTCTAAAGGAACGTTTGAAATTACTGAGCGATATGAAAGTGGAGCAGGCAAGGTTCGCTCTATTACGTTTCAATGATATTCATTCTGCAGCTTATCAAATGCCAGATTTCAGTCAAAAATTGGAGTTTCACGCTGGCATCTCGCCGGAGGAGAACGACCTCGCAGAGCGGGAACTGGACCGCACTCTGAAGTAAGATCTCACTTCGCAGATATATTGCATTTCCAATCGACAATCATCGATTCAGAAAATCGGATTTCAATCAAATGGAGGTCATCGGACAGTTCAACAAAGGATTCATTATCGCGCGGCTGCGCGACCATCTTTTCCTAGTCGATCAACACGCAAGCGACGAAAAGTATAATTTCGAGAGGTTTCAGAAGAAAGCTCGCGTTGAGACTCAGCGTCTGATCCAGTGAGCTTATCATTATTGTCTTTTCTTAACACTGCTGAGCTACTTCATATTCCACGTTTATAGTCCCCAAGCTCTGGACATAGGTGCAGTGCAGACATCTGTGCTCAGAGACAACATTAATGTTTTCGAGGCGAATGGCTTCGGATTCGAATTCAGCGAGAATGGTTAGTTTTTTCTTCTGCCTGCTTTAGGTTTTTCGGGCCTAATCTCATTTCTTGGGGCTCGCGTGGTGGAGTGGTAAGAGACGCCACTGACATCTGCAAGGTCGGGCGATCGATTCCCGGCCTAGCTAACCAAGCCTTCCATCCCTGCGGGTCGGGTAAATTTGTAACAGTTGTCTGGGAAGGTAAAGACACTGACTTGGTATAACGGCTAGCAGTCACAAGCCATTGTAGGCATTCACCATTCCTGAATGGACCAAGAATGCTGCAGAACTGATCAACGCTGACACCTTTACTTTTACCTTTAATCTAATTTCTGCAGGTGATGATTGCACCGTCCCACTGCTTGTCTCCACTCCGGTGCTTCACAGCTGGCAATTTGACAAAAGCGGTACATAATTTTCTGCCATTTGTATGTCATTTATTCAATTTAATGCTACTTTCGTATAAGTTTGCAGACATTGAGGAGATCCTGACAGTTGTTTCGGAATTTCCTGGCACAATGTATCGACCTGCAAAACTCCGACGTATATTTGCGTCAAGAGCGTGTAGAAAATCCGTGATGATTGGCACCACTCTCACCACCGCTCAGATGCGGACGGTCAGTCAGATTTTTCTCGACTCTTCATCTTCTCTTTTCTGTTTACTCCCGCTACTTCACAACACCGTTGTTCTTATCAGTAGTCACCTTTCCCATTGATTGCTTCCCCAGATATGCTTCAAACTCTTTGAGCTTGTTTCTAATCACCTTCCTTAACCTACTTTTCGGAGCCTTTACCATCTTACCTTCTTCAGATTGTCAGCCATCTCAGCACACTGGATCAGCCATGGGTCGGTTTACATGTTTTTGTTACTATAGTTTGGTGTTTTCCGATCAAAAAATTCTTTTCAGAACTGCCCTCATGGTCGCCCGACCCTTCGACATCTTGCTGATCTGCGCAATGTATCATGTTGATAGATTGTATAGGAGTACTTGTAAAGAAGATCTCGTTTTTTTTTTTTTGGAATGGTGATCATTATGGTGATGGACTGTATAGGAATATTTGTTGAAGAAGACCTCTTTTTTCTCTGTGGACTTACGCTCAAACAATCAAGAAGGAGTAATAGTTGCAATCAATACTTGCTTGATCAACCTCATACATGCACAGGGAGTGGTCCATTCGTTCCGTTATTGCACTTGGATGCACTAAAAACGGAAGAGAGAAAACACAGAAAACTAAAAAACTAAAAAAAACTAGTAGCTAGACAATGAAAACGGACCCACAAGAAGAAACCACAGTGGTAAGCCTTTCCTTAAACTGCTGATGAAGTACGACATAAGAAAAATGAAGGGAAATTGTACCCGGCTATTTTCATACCTCTTCTCTACGACAGCGAGTGCTGGCCGTAAGTAAGGCCCATGAAGGATACGGCTGTGTGTACCTATCCTTCATGGGCTTTATTTACGGGCCAGCACTCGCTGCCGTTGAGAAGAGGTCTGACAACTGCCAGTACAACTTTCCTTAACTTTTCTTATATCGTACTTCGTCAACTGTTTGAAGAAAGGCTTACCGCTGAAGTTTCTTCTTCTGACTCAGCCCAAATGAGGATGTTCAGTTGGGCATATAAATGGCCTGAACATACGAGAGCAGAGACCTAGGTGGTACGGGCTCATTCTGAAGAGACCGGAGGACCACCCAATGAGAAAAACATTGGAGTACGAGGCACCCGGCAAGCATCCACAAGGAGCGTCCAAGAAGGGACAGGTTGGACGTCATCAGAGACGACCTCATAGATGTCGAAGCATTTATAGAAGACGCCCTGAATAAAAAAGGATGGCGACTAGTGACCAGAGTAGTGGACTCTGCGACTGCTAAGGAGAAGAAGAAGAAGGGGTCCACTATTCTGCACACCACCTCCGTCCCCCATCTCCATTGCTTGCTTGTATTTACCCACAAGACCAAAATTCAAAAACGCATGCGTGAATCGTGATCAGTTACGCAAATAACCTTAATGGGCGAGGTTTGGGCAATATTGGTTGAAGTATTTTCTCCTTCCATTGGAATGCAATGAGTGAAACAGTGTCTGCAGTCTCTACATGACAGCCCTCTATAGAGAGATACATATTTCTTGAACTATGGCCGACGTCGGACCATCCGGAGTCCACCCGAAGCGTTGGCGCGCTCCATCGCCAACGCGCAAGGCGCTTGCAGCCGCAGCAAAAATTCGGTCTTCCGAGCTTTGTGCTTGTTACAGGCCCTGCTTGGAAAACTATCTAGCCAACGTCGTCGCTGTCGGAGTTCCACCTGTTGTGGATTCAGAATCCTCTCTTACTGCTGATCATATCGATTGGTGTTCTTAGTAATCGTGTGTGGTCGAAGGTTTATAGTTCTTGTTGCTTGTCCTTACTATACGTGCCGTACAACTCAAATCCGGTTCGTCCAGGAGTTGTTATATGAGGGTTGTTTCTCCTCCGATACTCAGCCACAAAACGTTGGTTTCGACCTTCGTACAGTTACACACAACTTCTCTTGGTTCTTCGTAACGCTCCCAGATACTCCGATCCTTCTCTGCTACCAGAAGGATCTCGTTCCACTGCGAAGAGTGGAAGCTCTTGAAAACGAATCTTTGCAAACTACTTCGGGAAAATTCCCTGACCGCGTCTTATAAAAAATATGAGTAACAACCTCAGCATAGATTACGACTTTCTTCTGGCACCAAGGCTTGGTGAGCAGGTTGAAAATGAGAAGACGGAATAACGGAAGAAACAGACCCATCTTAACCGGTACTTGAACGTTGTCAGCTTCGACGGGCTCGGCTTTGAAAATAGTAACAATCTCTAACCATCATCGCGGAAGGAGGAATATGATTAGGATGTTTCATTGATATATATCACTGGCCTCCGGGGAAAACACAGAATGAATAAATAGACGTTCCTTATCCAACAAACATCCATAGGATTTCGCAGAGTGCATGCTCTTGTAAAAAAGGCATTTCAAAAAGCGGCCGAAAGGAGCCGTTTGCGTCACCGTCGTTGTGACATCATACCAAGGGATAACGAAATTCAAAACACCATTTAAAAAATTCGATATGTGCAAAGCAAATATGACTATTTGCGAGTGTGATTTAATCCGTACCTGCGGTTAATACGAGCGTCCGTTACCGTCAGGGATTTCAATTTTGTTGCTTTTCTCAAATTCTTCGAAATAAATGAATCATATAGGAGTAAGAAAGTCGTAACATTCTTGACGTTTCTTCCGTTCATTGGTCCGTCTTGCTCATGTTTTCTCGCTGTCGCGTAAACGCATTGTAGTATTTATCCTTTCGTTGCCGTTTTCCCGCTGTAGTGTCAAATTGTCTCATTTTCTCCTCCTTTAGGCGTTCCACAGCCATGGCACGAAGTCGCAGCAGAAGTCGTGGTGAGTTTTGGTGAATTTTGTTATATCTGAACGCATTTCAATACAACGATTTAGTGTTCACATCTAGAGCGCCGCCGTCGGTCACGATCGGGAGAAAGGAAGCCTCGTGACAGAAGCCGCGACAGAGAAAAGGAACGTGACGACCGCGATCGTGCGACAAAACGGCGCCACAGCAGAGAGCGAAGGAGCAGAAGCAGGTCGTTCATCACTAACGAGCACTTTCATTTTTCCAGTGCTCCGTTACTCTGGAATTTAGTGATCAATGATGTAAGGAAGAGGGGTTTTAAGTCACGCCTTTATTTGGGGAGTGATAGTAGTTCAGACTTCAATTAATGCACTTTGGTTGGTATGCTTGCGACAATGATTCAGCTTGTGGAAGGAAAAGGCAGTGGAGTGTCCTTCCGAACTGCTGATAGTGTCAGGCACTGGGTCTACCTTTTTCTTCTGACAGACACAATGAATGCGACAGGATCCGCATCTCTCATCATTAGTCATCAGTTAACCTGACGTGGTGCATCTTAATATACCGCTACGACCTCTCGAAAGACATTTTCCTTCTCCTGATCCTTACGGATTGCTTTGATCTCGTTCGTTTTCCAGTCGTCTGGCGTTGTGTATTCGTATAATTCACCTCCTGTTTTTATTCTCCTCCTTCGATATTTACTATACTCAACAACGTTTTCGTTTGATTTACATGTAGGGTCGCTAGTCGCCTGGCTCCAGTCTCATGTTGAGCCCCATCTCGAATTCAATCGACATTTGTTTCATGCTCTTTCTGTTGGAATCATCAAAGTTCCCGATAACAGATGTTTGTCAATTTTGTGATAGGATTTAGTTTCTTTGAAATGACGATCTTCATCGTTAGAGGAGGTGAAACTTTAACCGCGATCGCTTGCCAAGGCTGAGCTTCCTCTTATGAGTCGGGATTCTCAACAAGGCATGCACAATTATCAAATAAAGTGCGTTGAAGCAGATCCTACTACATGTCTCCGAGTCGTCCACAGAGGAAAAGCCCATGATTACTAAACCTACGCCAAATTCATGTTCAGATTGGATGTAGTGAGTGTGCCGACGTTGTGAGACCAAAAAAGAAAAGATTAGATTAAATTAAACTCAATTTGAACTTGAGTATAGTAAAAGATTGATGAAAATGTGCTCTACTTGTTCGGCTCTGGTTCGAGTGTGCCGAGACTTGGGAGTAGGCCACCGTATTTCAATGTAATGTATCACCATGAATTCAGGAGTCCACATGAACGACGTCGAAGTCGGAGCAGAGAACGCAGAAGTCGAGACGAAGGACGGAAAGGTCGCGAAAGCAAAAGTCCACGGAATCGACGACGGCGTGATGACAGGGACAAATACGAGATGCAGGGTAATGCTGCTACATCATCAACCATTTTCTTGAAGTAATTGAAACAAGTGCATTGTCACGTCTAGCATTTCAGAACCAATATCGCTGGATCAAATCGTAAACTGTGAGCAGGATGTCGCATCACTGATGGGATTTACAGCATTCGACACAACAAAGAATAAGAAGGTATGCACATGAGGCTCCGACCGAACAAACTCTATCAGAAATTGACTCTCGATCAATTCTGCTTTAATACTGAAGTGAGCTGGAGTCGTCTTTTCCCGTTCAATTATTGGTTTTCAGGTTCATGTAAATTACGATGGCGCTGTCAAGATCAACAAACCTCGTCGATATCGTCAATACATGAACAGAAAGGGAGGGTTCAATCGACCGCTTGATTATATTGCCTGATCTCCTATACTCATTTGTGAATTCGTTGTGTTTGGTGTTATGTTTTTCTCACTGCAAAGAATAAACTTTTCGTGATCAATTTTACTGTCAGTGAAAGTATGCTTGGGTTTACCCCTTTGTTATCGGGATGTCCAGTTGACGTCGTTTTATTCAATGTTTAATTTGTTTTGTAATTAAGGATTTGTGTGAAAGAAATAAGTTCTGCTCTACTTTGTCTCATCGTCGCCGCCCTACAATGACGAATTGTATCGGAAGCGTCATATCGGTTGACTGTGGAGAGTTTGGCTACTACCAAGGCCGGTTGATATCGCTTGATGCGGACTCCAAAGATATTGTGTTAGCATCTGCTTTCAGGTGAGTCCTGAAGCGTTTCCACCTTATTTCGTTAGTTTTATCTAATCGCCGTATTTTGTACTATTTTAGAGAAGGTATACCTCTTGGCAAGAATGTAACTCTGAATGGCGCTCAAATAGTTAGCCTGAAGGTCCTTAAACCAGCACAACCTCCGAGCGAACCACAGCGTGCAACCACATCGACAACAAAGAATATTGAGAAAGTCGAAGATCGGAAGCTAAATGGCTTGAAACAAAACGGGTCAATCGTTCATCGAAGCAAAAGTACTATTGAATGTAAGAGTTTATTCATTTATTTTTGCGACTAAATAAATAAATCTACTACTGATAAAGGAAAAGATCCGCCTACTTGGCAACCTTCCTCGAATGACATGCAAGTTGACACTTCTCGTTTCAGTCACCAGTCTTGCACAGCCCCACAACCGCAACAACCGACAAAGTGCGCCACAAATGCGGTATTTATCTTATCCTACATTATCAATTTCTGTGGGTTTTTGAGCATTCACGTTAAGATCAGCCGCTGCCAATCAACCGAAAAATAACTCATCTGAAAGCAGGGAACAAAGGAAAGCAAGCTCACTAAGCTCTACTAGCGAAGAAGGGCAGCGGTTAGTTACCCTCATGCACCCACATAACATATTTTGTTCAAAGAAGCAACTTCAGGGGTCTTGTCGAAGAGAAGCCGAAATCAAAAACGAGAAGTCGGCGAGTTCGGAGGTCCGAATCCGAGCATGTAAGTTCTGGAACAAGTGTGAGTTTTACATCGACCAGTTTCCTTTCGTGTGGCTCTCGGGTAGATATAGCAAAAGCATCTCACCACCTTTCCTCCATGTGACCTTGAATCGGCTCATATTTTTCGTATCTCCGCCAGAGTTTAGCTTTGTCACTCTCTGGTGGTGAAAAATTCATCTCTGTCATGCTACAATTTCCCGTGAAGGCTTGGTTTCTGCTCCAGTTTTTTGTCTCCTTCTTGAGCTTGTTTTTTGTTCCTTGAAGTTATTGCCTGAGCTTAGCTCGCATATTTTTTTCATTTCTTCTTCTCCTCTCTGCTACGCTGTTTCTATTATTTTATTTTTTCCTACAACTATCTTGTTCAGATGCATAGCAATCCCGCGGGTACATATGTGTCAGAAACCCCTCACTTCCGCCGATTTGAACCGCAAGTGCCGCTTCCGAGAGAAGTCCTTGTGGCAAAAGCAAGGAGTCAGGGGAGGACGAAAGGTACGCTTACCTACACACATGACTTTTTCGATGTGCCGATAACCTGCCCACGTCTTGCAATGGCTAGAAGCGTTATTGACACCCGCACGGTCGAGCGATCGATCCCGGCACGGACTAACCAAGCTTTCCATCCCTACGAGGTCGGGTAAATTGGTGCCATACTTGTCTGGAAAGGTAGAGACACTGACTTGGTATGGCGAACCCCCGCACTCATTGTATAGGCCAAATACGATTCACCATCCCTCTACGATTCGGAATTGAACGCGAATGTGGCGGAGCGCTCTCAGCGGACTGATCATCGCCGATACCTTTACCTTTGCCTTTTTACTGATTACCGTTCAGGGCCGAGTGGAAATCCACTACTAGACTCCAAAAAACTGCACGGACGAATAGCCAATGGAAATGATGAATTGATAAAGCCGATCGACTTCGAGCTGTTGAACACGGATTTCGATTTCGATGCCAATCTGGAGCAGTTCAAGCGAGAGGTAGGTTTTCCATGATGCCGGATAATTTCGTTATCTGCCTTCATTTTTGGTGCACGGCTCAATATTTTTATAGTTTTACTTTCAGGAGCTTGATGACGAATATTATGAAACCATTGAAAAACAGAAAATGTCACAGAATTTCGCTCATTATGAAAATATCGTCGACGATCCCACTAGATGTACCTCATGGACTAATATAGTTGCGCCCGTTCCTAATGGAAATTTGGGTCGGCATAGCGCGAACAGCAAGTTTGAGAGGTAAGATTTCCTAGACAACCCTCCGGTCTTCTGGGTTCTTAACACATTGACGACAGTGTGGCGCAATGCTGCGCCACGCACAAGCAGCCGCGTGGGACCGTGTGGTAGCAATGCTGCGCCACAGTCTTGTATCCCATTTTTCTCGATACATTTCAGAATTTCGAAGGATGTTTTTGTGCCACTTTTTAGTAGACCTTTGCACATTGTTATAGGAAGCATGGTCCATGAAAATGATTCTTAGCTTCTGATTTACTGGAATTTTTGATTGTGCACTAGTTTTCTTTACAGGTAAAAACAAACGATGGTTATTGCAAGAAACAAATAAATGCAAACAAATATTGATTATTAGAATAAACAAATAATGAACAATAAATAAATAACGATTCCCTTTTAACCTGGATAGGGAAAAAGGACGTTCTAAAAGCTTCCAGCTGTTATTCTTCTATTTTCATTGCAAAAAAAGGGATCGTCACAATCCCCGATATTACAGGACTGTATATGTAGCCTTCGAGATTTACTATTCACTTCCATTTTGAAAAAAAATTCGCTGTATGCCGGCATGATGCCACAGCCTCGGCGCGCTAGAAAATCGGTTGGTCCCACGCGCCAGACACGCGAAAAAGGCGCTGTCGTCAACGTGTTAAATTGGCCGCAGTTGCTATTACTGAATATCTTTGATGAACTTTGTGTAAAGTTCAGTGGCGCGTACATTGTCATATCCTTAAAATTAGCCTTTATAGGCGTTCGCCACCAGTTCGTCCTATATCTTTTTGCCCAAGTGGTTACGAAACAACATATGATGGATTTCCCCTTCCGATTTTGGATTCCGCTTTAAAGAAGAAATATCTCGAAGTGAGTTGTTACGTTCTGTGGATTGGTCAAAATTTGCTTGTTCGTGTTGAAGTTACTTTTTTGAAATAATTGGCTGATACACCATTTCCAAGTTGTTCGTTCTGATTGTTGTACTGAATCGCCTCACCTAATTAAATCGTTGAAGGAATGCTCTTCGTTGATGGGACCAGATGTATACTATCACTTGGTTGCTGATCGATTTATGATGTGGTTGACAGATGTTGTAGGGAGGTCAGCGTAATATTTTTCCATTTTTCCTCAAGCAATCCTTCTTCCTTATATTTTTTTTCGAAAATGTGTAATTTCTAGGCTCGGAATATCGCTAGATCAAGTTGTTGTCTTAGCATCTTCGACGACTTCTTTACGCCTTGTCGATCGCGTGACATTTCACCTGGACAATAGAGGGTATATTTTATCTGCGTATCACTTTCAGTATTTTTATATGAATTTTAACCTCAAAAATAGTGCTTCTGACTTAAGTGTTCCTAAATGCGCCCTTGAATCCCGTGGCATAACTACTGGTGTTCTCTTTTGCCACTTATTTGCGAATTATGTAGAAGCTGTAGATGTGTTTGATGTTGCAATAATGTCTCTCTGCTTGCGAAAGCTGGCAGAGGTTCTACAAGGGCATTCCATGGTTCAAGAGAAATGTGAATGAGAGTGGAGTACCTCTTCCATTGCCCAATGGTGACCTATGCTGTATTTGTTGCCGGTTATTTTCACAGACGACATAGTATAATCGTAATATCGATTGATGGAAGTCGTTTTGTCATCTGGAAAGCCTGCTGATGATGCAGCCAGATGGTGTTTGCATGAGAAAAATTTAGTCACCTTTCAAAGGAGAACCAGATTGCATCACTACGTAGGAGTTGGACGACCGTAGTAGTCGCAGTTAGCCTAACCGCCTCGAATAATAGATGAAGGGAAGATTGTTACACTGGAGTTCTCAGGGGTATTTGTCTATCCAGAGTCTTTAGGGTCACTACTTCAGTCTACGGGAAATATCCCAGCTTCGATCTGCCATTGGTAACTGTAGTGGATCGCGTTTCAGTTCTTCCTTTTTCAAAGGTTAGCTATTGAAGCGATTCACTTTCCTACTGCGTTTCTATTTTCAGTAATGTGGCTAGAAATTTCAGGTTATTGTTGTGCTTTCGGACGATCTGACGGCGGAGACGCAATCATGGCTGGAAAGGCAAACAAGTTCTCATGTTGTTTCACTTGAATGCGCTCCTTCTATTTCTGATTATCATAGAGTGAGTTAACAACGCTTGTTTCTCGTATTCAGCTGCAAATTTCTTTGAATTTCTGTGAGCAGCTTTAAAAATTACAATAAATGACTGATCCCCGAGCTCACCGATCATGTATCCGCGGGAGTATCTGAAACACTCCAAATTTAGAACAGTTTGATTTTTTTCTGTTCCGCACGTGAGCATGCAGTGTACCTAGAGAAGGGCATCAGGTTCTTGAATGAAAAGTTTGGCCAGCAATTTTACTCTTGATTTTTACCCTGTCTGGATTATGTCGCTATATAACCGTTCTTTTGCGGCTGTTCCGTTGCCGAATTTCATCTTCAATGAGCGCGGTCTGTTCCAGCTTCATATTTTGATGTTGGGTGTTCTGACGTCGGGTATATATTCTGTGTCCTCTACTGCTCAGCCACAGGTTGGAAAGACAAGTTTTGCGCAGTTGTGCGCTGCCATGAAGTCCAATACATTCATCGGTGAGTGTTCTGATGTTTTTTGTGCTTTCTCCTCCTAGTAAATGTGCGCTGTTAAGACTCTGCTGTCTGTGATATGGGGACGCCATTTTCGTGGATCGCAGAGGATGGCAAGACGAATCTTCAGCAGGCGTTCAGTACCACTTTAATGCGCCGTCTTTGCTGAATGGATATCCGGGCATATCTATTCAGTGACTTCAAATTTTCGATTTTGCGGTGAGGTTTCACATCGCACTACAGTGGTGCATTGTGTTAGTACTGTTGCGATATAATAGTTCGCGCCTTCGTATCTTTCTCAAACTTTAGAACTTTTTCTTAGGCGTCTGTAGCCTTATCTTTCAAAACATATGCCAGATGGCTATATGTGGCTCGTGTATATTTTACATTCATGCGATTTCTTTCAAGTGTTTTCAGTCCCATGGCTTCTTTTGCATCATATTCTTTTCGGTGACGCGAGTAGAGATTGTAATTTTAAGGAGTAGTGTCATTGTGATCTCTTTTCAAAATGCTTCCATACACGGCATTGGTGCATGCTTACCGTTTTTTTTTCATAAGATTGTGATGACGTCAGGTTTTTTAATGGCGACAATCATTATTTGTCCTTACTTGTTACTTCATAGCTGTGATGATTGTTTTAATTTTCTCGATCTTTTCGTATGTTTGACCATATTAGTATATCCCTATCGTTCAGCTGCTTCACTGGCTGGCAGGAAATGTATCATTGTTCACCGTTCATTAATAGTCTTATACGCATATTTTACCTCCATATGTTCATCGCTTCTTTCGAGAAAACCTCGCTAGTGCTCGTCGAATTTTGTATTATTTTGTAGTTACAAGCGCTTTACTTTTCTAACATTTTCTCGTCGATTGTTTACGTCGGGTACCGTTACGGATGTGTCCCAGTGGTATTATCCGTGATTCTCCCTAGTGTACGAATTTCGTATTTGCGCTGCTTTTTTTCATTTCGCCTGTTTGTTTGTTGCATATCCGACGTTTGTCTTGCAAGACAATTCGTATCAGATGTCGTATTTTCATTCAATTTTGTTTTATGTATATTACCTTCCGACTGGAACTAGTGCTTAATATTTTCATTTCGAAGCAGTAAGAAGCGGCATTTGTGTTGATTCTTGTTAGTTGTGCTGTTCACTAATGACGAACAATCTGATCGCCTGAATTAATTTTCACTTTTAGTCTAACCAGAAATTCTCCCTATTTTCTTTTTTTGGAATGTGGTTTAGTTAACGGTGTTTCTAAATTGTTTTCAAGTGGCTCACATAATTTTACATAGCGTCGTGTATGAGTGCTTTCACATGCAAACGTAAGAGAGGTTATTTTTTGAGAAAGAAGAAGTTGATGTATTTCTTATCGTGAGCATGCGAAAGAGAATCAGTGTGGAATAGTGAAATGTGTTACCGATTGTGATGGTTTGGCAGGAGAAATTCTCCTTGGTGGCGTTTGTGCTGGAAGTATTCTCTGTACCGTTTTGAATGTCCACAGTTCGATTATGATGTAGTGCTCGTAGGTGGTTAATACATGTTCTGTCTACAATTGTGTTATGGAATTTTGAGGATAGTTGATCCACAACCGAATGGTTTATTACAGTTTGGCATAAAATTACGGTGAAATTTTCTGAAGTCTACATTTGATAGGTTTGATTTGATGACAGCTGTACCAAACCAGGTTATATCATTGTTCAACAATGAGAAGCAGAACGGCACGGATCGGCTGGATCGGTTAGTTACTGGTTTTTCTTGGGTGTGTAGATTGTCACTGATTAAATTTACTGTTCATCAAAAAGGCTAAGGCTCAGGAGTTGCTTTAGACTCCTATATCGGTTATAGTTCTAAATTTGGATGGTCGTTTACGTTTTTTTACATTCAACGTGTTTG
This sequence comes from Nippostrongylus brasiliensis, assembly GCA_030553155.1. NCBI lineage: Eukaryota > Metazoa > Nematoda > Chromadorea > Rhabditida > Heligmosomidae > Nippostrongylus > Nippostrongylus brasiliensis. Next base: position 14,841,479 of record CP130732.1, read on the forward strand.
AGGAATATTTATTTTGAGCAGCAGCAGAGCAACTCGTGAGAGGCGATGCTTTCCTTGCCCCGAACTGCTCCTTGTAGGTGTCGAAGTGTGCAGCTGCAACAAATGTTTGCAATCGCTCTGCTGCAAGCGCCGCAGTTGACATGTCCTTAACAAAAAGTACGAATTACAAGTATGAAGGGGCTGCTACCGTCACGTTTCTATTTATGTGGACTGGAAATTGTTATCACTAAGCACAGAGATGAAATGCATGGTAAAATGCGTGGATGAAGCCCACGAGGGAGATCAAGGAAATGATCCCAACACTTCCGTCTTGTATAGTCCCGCTGGATATCGGATAATAACTCGAAAGATGGTACATTCTATCTAGAACTATCAGGTACTCTAAGGACGAGAAATCGTTACCAATTGATTTGCTTCGAAATCGATGTTGGAAAGGATGGGTACCGATACGGAGTAGTGGCCCAGTGGTTGGTTTTGTTTATTGGGTGAGAGTGAAGTTCGCTTTTTTCGGGCTGGCAACAGTTTTGCGCGTTCTGGGTGAACGGGGAGGGGTTTATTTTTCTGTGAATCTCGTCGTGGATCCTACTTACACATTGAAGGATGTCCACGAAGATTTACGTTTGGGAAAGGACGTTCTCACTCGTTCTCACCCTGTGGAGCTTTGGTTGCCCTTTTACGATTATTTCCTTGTGATTGATTTTTATATTACGGTGAATGAGACGATAAGCTGAGAATCGAGCAGATCCCTGAAAACTTTCAGAGGTCTGAAATTCTACGTGACTCTATTGCAGCTCTTACTCGCTGGCGGGTACTCTGACGCTGTCTGGTGCATCGATGACAAATTGGTTAGAAATCGCCGCCAGTATTTTCATATGGATGGCAATTTCGTATGCTGTACTTTACCTCAGTGCAGCGACGGTTGCACTAGCGATGATGCGAAGGCACCCATACGTGGTGCTATTTGTGATTCCACTTCTAGGTATGTTCTGTTTCCCTCCTGCAAACTTCCATGAATCACAAAACAGACGCAAGCTTGTGCACTGAATTCCGTTTATATTCTTTCATGTCTATGATAGCCGGTGCTGATAATGGAAAACGATTTTCAGCAATGTGCATAATTGGTCCGGTGACAATTGGGCTCGTCACGTCGCTTGTCTTGGCGTTTACCCTTTCTTCTTCTGATAAAGAAATCAGTCAGTGGCACTGTATGGTATTAGGTGTATTTCAGAGTATTATGTTGATTATTGTTTCATTCAGTCGATTATTAGGAACGCTTTAGACTGTCAAAACAGCACTGCATGATTTGTCATCATTCTATGTACAAATATGTCCAAATTAGGAGTCATTACCACGAAATTCGTTTGGTTCCCTTTCTGTTATATATTCCTCTGACCGTTCTTTAGTGTTGCTGAACACTTGGAAATATGAACCAAAGAATTCTTCAACTCCCTATACAACTGACATTTTTGCTTGGTAATTTTTGTAGTCAAGTAGCGGGTTGTGTACACAATCACAGTGAATTCGGGTTCTTTCTCCCAACCCTCAATGGGCTGGCATCCTCTGATTTCTGATCAGTTTTGTTGGTTAATTAGCAGTGGATTTCGTGGCGATCGATTTTTCAGTCTGTGTTGTCAGTTCTATGGGTTCTTTAGGCCTATGGTATACTTCCCATCGGCCGGCGATTCGTCACATTGGGATCATATTCGCACCTCGGATCGTTGCCAAGATCCAACCACCCAATTTAAAGATATGGGTGCTCCTTGGTCAGAATTCGAGAAACAGCCTTTAGAATCGTTTCAAAATTCGAGAAACAGCCTTTAGAATCGTTATCAGCATGTGAAATTACCATTCTCGACGAAATTTTATCCAAATCCATGGTACCTGCATCGCCCAGCTAGCTTTTTCAAACGATGTGGGTGGTCTCCGAGCATGATTCTGAGGGCAGATGCCAGATTCGTGCTCAGCTCCCCTGAAAGCTTTCTAATCTTTCTATTGTACTTTTTCGGATTTTGCTCCTGTTTTGTGTCAACAATGTTATGTTGCTTTGAAGCTTTAGTTGTTTTTGCGTTTTTGTTTCTTTTTCTCTTCAGGTGAATTGAGAAATAAATTGAATAAAATTCCAAATTAAATTATCCGAATTCAAATTTCGAGAGAATTTAAAATTGAACCGAATTGAATTTCTTAATTTATTGTCTATTAAGAAAAAGAAACAGAAACTCAGAATAACAAAAAAAAGTCTTCAGAAAAACAGAAAAGTAGCAGACACTGGCTCAAAACAAGAACAAAGACTAAATAGGTACAATAGAAGAAGGAAAGTTGCCGGTTGCCGAGCCCCGTCGCCGGCCGTCGTCGACGAGCGACGGGAGTATACCATAGGCCTTACACATTAATTTGTACAGAACCGAAATGCCGCTCGTCACCCAGCGCCTTCCTTTTAATGCTAGAATTAATAGGGTTGGCCTGCATAAGTTATGCTATCGAAAAGTCTCCACTGCTTCGAGTCCATTCGAAAAAGGTATATGTTTTCATTTCACTCCACTGCTTTCCTATACTAATTGCTCATCGTTGTGGTCACCTCTAGCCATTGATCCTCGCTTCAATGGTTTCATTCCTCGTAGCCATTTCTCACGTTTTCGTGTTCATGTGTGGCTCGACATCGGCAAGATTTTGTTTGCTCGACATTATTGCCTGCGAAACGAGTGTATCGCGATCGAATAAATTATTTTTTCCAATAAGGCTTGCTTGCTCGGTACGCTTCGATCGGTCGGGTGCTCGGCAGTGTTAGTTCTTTCCGTGGCCTACGTGTAGAATTCACAGCAGATCGTAATTTTCCGGTACCGGCAAAATTTGGAATGTTTATTTTACGCAGCTTTTTGTGTAGCGTTTTCCTTATACGCTTTATATACAAAGTGTTCAGATTGACTCCCGTCTTTAAGCCTTAAAATGCCCTTCATTTGTTTCAGGTTTCTATAAGATACCCTTTACAAGGTGGCTAGTAAATATTTGCGCCTACTCCGGAGCATGCCCCTTTTCTGTCAAGTGGGACTTCCCGAGCAAGTTGCTCAATGTATTGAGACTGGATAGAAGGACCTTGTCGCTAGTAGGAGAACACATGCGGTCAACAGCCCCTTTCAAAATTCGTCTACTAAAATTCGGAACTTTTAAACTATTTCAATGCAAAAGGTAAAGGTGGAGGTGTCGGCATTGATCAGTCCCTTAGGACGTGCCGCCGCATTCAGCAAAACAGCATTGCAGAAGAAGGCATAATGAATGCGTATTTGACTTATACAGTGGCTTGCGGGTCCAGCAGCTATACCAAGTCAGAGTTTTTACCTTCCCAGACAATTCTGGTACCAATCTACTCGGCCCCGGAGGGGCTATAGGTTTGCTTAGCCGGTGTCGAGATCGACCGCTCCACCGTGCGGGTGTCAGTGGCGCCTCTTATCTCTTTACCACCCCCTTTGTGGAGAAGAGAGTAAATCAGAACTTGCATACGTAGGGAAGAGGTCCGTGGCTCAGACTGATGGCTACCTCAGCCACATCGTTACATAAGCGAAGAAATGACTGCAGGTCTGTATGCAGTCAGAAGCAGAGCAGTTCGAACGAATTTTGTTGACTAGGTGCATTTGCTGTTTGTACATGACTAAATGGGGAACAGCGCAAAAATATTGAAAAAGAAATTTTATGACGTTATTTGTAGGCGCAGATATTTTTCGGCCACCCTGTTGTTGCAAAGTCGAGGGTCCGCGTGTAAGAATCAAAGGATCGAAACGATTGCCGATATTATCCGTCCCGTCACAATTCTGAACCTGTTAAAGGATCCATAATATTTTCAGTCTTGGAGAACAGTGCAATATACTCCGTTAGGGTCGTAAATACGACAGAGAGTGGTGCACGATTGCATATTAGTCGAAGTCAACTATTGGCCTAGATGGAAAATGAATACGACGACTTGTAGGAGTGTAGTGACAATGAATAAAAGAGCGAATGATAACGAGTAAGTCATGAGTTAATTTTCCTATTAAACACTTGAACACAGCTTTAAAAATAGTGTGCCAACACCTTATCCAACGTTGTACGTGTAGTTGGACACCCCTGATGCAGCCGTAAGGGGCGCGACCGTTATACGCACGGTGGATCGATCCTCGCCGAGGACAACCTGGCCTTCCATCTCTACGGGGTCGAGTAAATTGGTACCAGGCTTGTCTGTGGAGGTGAAAAGACTTACTCGGTATAGAGGATACCGTATGCTGTGTCAATCTTAGTAACTGTAGTTTCCAAGAAACTTTACGCTGCCAGAAACCGGCTTATAATTGCTCCAGCAAGTACATCAGCATTCGGTTGGGGCCAGTTTCGCTGCCAGCCAGTCGAAAGTTGCTGCTGCATTATGTCGACCCACCAATAGGACGTCGGAGATAGACGCTTCCTTATCTATTTATTTATATCGCCGGAAATGATTCATCTAATTTCAGGTAGTCACGTGGATAGTTTCGGATCGAAAAATCGAAGAGAATGAAAAACACTTTTTACGGTTCCACAATCTTTCTCGAACCAGAATATTTCAGAGTTGAGTCGACCCTTTCAATATAAAATTGAAAGGCGAAGGTAAAGGGATAGGCGTTGATCATTCCCCTAAAGACGCGCCGCTGCATTCCTATTCCATTCAGGATCGTAGAGGCATGGTGAATAAATGGCCTATACTACGACTCGCAGAGGAGAGCCGCTGAAGCAAGCCGAAGTCTTTACCTTCCTAGTCAAAGACCGGTACTGATCTACCCGTCCCCGGAGCGAAGCAGGGCTTGGGTAGCCTGAGCGGTGATCGATCGCTCGGCCGTGCGGGTGTCAGAAGCGCCTCTTGTCACTGCACCGCATTTCAATACGGACATTCTATACAGGTACATCTGCAATTCCGCTATACCATATCTCTAGTGCTAGTTGCTCTTTTCTTTTGCTCGTCCCTTACTATCAACAATCCCACCATGTATCAGTGTACAGCTCTGTGTCGACAACGATTCTGTTCCGCCCATTCAATTGTGGCTGCTCACGTTTTTCAACGCACGTCTGCATTGTCATTGTCACCATAATGTTCCACTTCGTCCTTGAGTTTTTCGGTATTTGCCGAGTTCCAGTGGAAGAATTGGCTGAAGAGAAGAGGCGGTGTTTTTCTCGTCACCGCGGCCTGTTCGCATCCAGGTCATTCGCATCGTCACTGGACTCCCCTCCGCATGTTTCGTCGATTTCTGACATCGATAGCGTTTTTGCTCTTCTATTTTATTGATTTCATTTTCACGTGTCAATCTTAATGCTATCTTAAACGGATACACTTCTCAAAGCACAACCACAACAACTCGATAAATGTTCAGTTTACACAAATCCCGCATCAAGGCCACTATTGAGTATGAGTCATAACTATTATTTCATGAGTTATTAAGTCATAACTATAATTTAATGGGTCATTAAAGTAAATTACAATCACTTCATCATCGTTCCCTCTCCTTCAGCTAACATATCCGGTCGTGCATTGAATGTCTTTGAAACTTCCTGAACCTAGACTTCCAGGAAAAGCGTTCCCTCTCTTGACGATATTCAAATTTTCTGCTTCAGAAGTGTACTAAACTAACGCTTCCGGAAACGAAGAGTATTTCTCCAAATAGACCTCTAACTCAGGCTGTAACGATGGAAATTTTGATTCCAGTTTTTTTAAAATTCCATATTCGAATATGGATTTATATGGCCTTCACTCTCATTGTCAGTCCTTATTATAGTTATTTTTTCTTGAGTAACTATCACGGTCTTGAGAAGTACCGGCCTCACCACAAATTGAACACTCACTCGCAAGAATCTATAATATTAATCTATATAGCATTCGTCGTCTAACCAAGTGCTACCCTATCTCGGTCTAATTGCGTCAGCGTGGCCAAGTATTTGATTTATTTGTTTATTCATTCATTCGCATTCTACGTCGATTCCAAGACGTCTGTCAACCATTACAATTAGCGATTAGAACCAAATTTAGGAGACTAAACGAAATGGAAAACAGTCAAACCAACAAGCTAAGGTTCAGCCATTCTGAGAGTAAGGGATTAACAAACCTAACACAACAAAATGCAATGTGCCCAGATTATCGCAAATAAAGGTATGAATAAGCCAGTTGGAAGTTATCAGCTCAAAGTGATAACCGAACAACAGCCCTGTTTCACTACCCTCTGGCAGCTTGAGAGACTTTAGTTGACATAATTAATGCCCTCTGGTCATAAGTTACTTGAGGGTGTCTATCTGCTGCTATACAATGTAGATTAGAGGATCAGCCAATGCGAACGTAAGCCCAAGAGTGGACTCAAAGAAGAGCTCTGGATTATCACATCATTATCTTATCGATGCTGTTTTGTTAATGTTGTTGCACTTGATAGACTCCTCAAGTAACGCTTAATATTCATAAAACGCGTAGTTTTGAATTTCCTGCACTAGAAAACCAATCGTATCATGTCACTGACGAAGGCAGCAAGTTTTGCTAGTTTTTTTTGCCGCTACGAACCAAACAACGTGTGAAGTAAATTCTCAAGAAATACAACATAGTCTAATCGGTGGTTGAGCATGATATGTATCCTCTCCATTCCCGGGACATTTTCAGCGCTCTATCGTCTTAAAAACCAGGTATTTTGTCGCTGACTGAATTGATGTTTGTCGAGCCGACTTTTTGACCCTGTCCCGATCTCACAGGAAGTGTTGTTTCAATGCTTGCTTCTGTCATAAGTACTGCACACCACAAACATCGAAATGAACTCCATGGACGCCGTCTTTCTCAGCATTTTTCATTTCAAACCATTCTAAACTTTCATTTGCACCATCTAGCAAAACATCGTCAATCTTTAATGCCGTAGCGTGAATGGGTGTTCGCTGAACAATCCTTGATTGTGAATCACATAGGCCGAACCCTTAAATAATCGAATCACGAAACGCTTAGACTGATGTCGTTTGGGCGCAAAGCACGATCAGCCAGATAGGTCGCCAGCTGACGACGCACATTCCTCAGATGTTCCTGTCGTGCCAATAAAAAGCTCACAAATATTCAATGCGCGAGACAATTTGGTGGAGATAAGCGTTTCCTCTGGAATGACTTCACCACGGAGATTATTCACTACTCGTCTTTGCATCTTCTCTAGCTCAGTAATGTTATGTATGCCATTTTACACAAACCGATCAGGATCTTGTTTATTGGTTTCTTTGAAGTCTAGGAAAATTCCCGACAACATATAGTATCTTCGGTTACTGGAGTTGACTAGGACGGCTACGAACCAGACACAACTTGCCAAATATGTTCTCCCTAAAAACTGGTGTACTTTTTTGCTTCAATTTCTGGATTTCAAATTTACATTTTCGTTGATGATTTCTCATGACAGTCTCATATGGTCGCAATAAATTGGACTGAATATAGTCGATATATGTAGACACGATCATAAACGGAGATTTTTTTGGTCCAGATTTGTCGGCGGAACAGGTGGTTCTCAATACCCTGACTTAACGAGTCCGTTTCCTTAAAGCGTTTTCATTTCTTTCTGTTTTCTGATTCATGGAGAACGTGGCACCCGATAACCCGCGACGCGTTTTATCTTTTTGTAAACCTTGAAAACACCCAAGAGCTCATTGATTTGGGCAGCTAGCGCTGATGTGACGAGGTATACATGCTTGAGGGTACGTTAACCGTGAATCTGGGTCCTGGTCTGTGAAAAGAGCGGCTTGTTTCTACCCAGCATGTGAGAATCTGCAAGACCTCAAAGACATGTTTGCACTACTCCACAATGACGTGCACAACATTACATCTGAATGGAGATGCTCGACAAGGCCCTGGAATTCTGCAGAAATTATTCTGCGCCTCGTTAACCACGATTGGAATTCCGAGATGGGTTCATGAGAGAATATCAACGGTTTGTAATTTCACCACCTATACTATGATGGGGCCAGCGTGGTAGAGTGGTAAGTGCTGTTGACACACGGTCTAGCGATCGTCCAGGCTAAACAGGACCCAGAATCATTAACGGACGTGCGGTCTTCGAAACCCCGTCGGCGATAAACCTGTTCGATGCCATCGAGATCTCCCAAACCCTCCTCATCGCGAGGTGTGATACACCCGCGATAAACCACGATTAAACCCCGGCGCGCGTTCACGAATTGTATTTTTTATTACATGCTGCATTCACATGTGACAAAAAAGTTACTATAAAACTATAAAACTGACAGCCCTATAACAACAATATACGACCTAGTAAAACAATTGGAACAAAGATAAGCAATATGTTTAACAAAGAGATGAGGTAGTTATGCAGAATTAGCTTTGAGGCATGTGAAAAGAAGAGATGCGTTCGCACAGCTTTTGGTATTCAGCGCCCGCACGAATCTGGGTTTGCTCGCCGTTCGGAGTATACCTCGGGGTTCATCGGGGAATTACCAATGATGAATCTCGGCACAGGTCTTCACCCCTCCGAGGTCAGGTAAATTGGTACCAGACTTGACCGGGAACGTAGAGACACTGACCTGGCATAGCGGTGGGCCCCGCAGGTCGTGTAGGCCGAACGCGCATTCACCATGCCTCTACGATTCTAAATGGAACGCGAATGCAGCAGAGGACTGATCAACACCGACACCTTTACCTTTACTTTTACTTTTACGCTATGATGACGACATCGCTCTCATAATCAAACGCCAAGTAGTTTGAATAGCAGTCGATTTCATGTGTTCCAAACAGCACATGCATTCAAGAGCGCCAGTTCACAACCGAATTTAATGATGGTACCGCTCATCAGGAATCGTTTCTGATTTCATATTCCAGCTATTCTCAATCTATTCATCCTTGTTTCTTCTTGTACTCGCAAATGGAGAACTCAACGTGGCCTACGCCTCACGGTCTAAGTAGGGCGTCAGAATGTGGGACATTAGCGGCACGTATGCATACCGATGGATGGTAAAATGTAGACGCTGTTTAGAGGTCAATTGCCTTGCTGCACAAAAGCTGTTAAAACCTATCGAGATACACGAAAAAGCACATAGATTTTTCCTTATTGTATTTTAGAAAGATTGTTCTGCAAATAGAAACGACTGCCTATGTTTTAGTTCAAGATAATTCAGCGTTTTTTTGTCGTGGATTAATCCTATGAGCAGAGTGTTGTAGCGTTGTAGTTCATGCCTCCCATACAGCTGATTATTTGTCTAAGATTATGATTATTCTATAACTTCAACGAGTAACGGACCACAGAGTAACTTCAGACATCAGTGTTTTGAAATGTTCAAAAACCTGCGATATGGCCTGCGTCTAACAATGCCAGCGTTTAAGAGTACGATTTCTAAGTCATTGAATGATGGTGTGGTCCTATAAAATTTTCAAATAACAGGAAAATTCGTGTTAGGGAGTGACTGGCGCCTTCAATCTGGTTTAAAACGTTTTCTAAAAGTTCTGGATGAGTACATGGCACAATCCACACCAATCTCACTCGTTATGTCTCCAATGTTTCCGATTTCCTGCGCTTCTATAGCTACTTAAATAACTGTTCGGCCTGGAAAGCAAGTTGTGCTGTTTTCAAGGTTTTTCCTACATCAGTAGTTCCAAATTTCGTCAGAAGTTGGACAAAATACATTTTCAACTTTCTCAGCGAATTTTTCGCATCAAAAATATTTAGCAGGAAGCCTTCAACAAAGAGGTGAAAATAGGCTATTGAAAACGTGAAGACAACAAACCTAGAATTGTTATTCCAGGTTTGCTGTCTTCACCGAAGTAATACTTCTCAAAGAGGTTTTTGCGCAGCTACGACCCCAAGCCATGTACAGTTTTAATTTCAAAGTAGTCCAAAATGGTATTCCGTCCGCCGATGCTGCGATGTGTATTTTTTCGTTTCAGAGGAAGTTCTGTAGCTAGCAAACAGATGATGGGATCTTCAAATGATAGCGCGATCCCTTTACTTTTCGCAATTCTTCGGCCTCAAAGATCTATTTGTAACGAGACACGGACGTTCATTTGTCTATTCGTTCTCACAGATTCGGTCTCTCCCGTGCACTTGTAAAAAAATACAAAGGGATTCCAATATGGGTTGATATAGAGTAGATAGTGATTCACCTAAAAACGTTGCATTCTCTTTGAAACATATCCTGATCTGATAAAAGTCTCGAGAGCGTATTTGTATGCCGCTTCGAAAGGTGGCCTACATAGACTGTAAAGAACACCTGTTTAAATATGTATGCAAATCTCGTCATGCTACGCTCGTCAATAATGTTTCTCACGTTTTTACGCCGAATGTCCGGAATTCATTAGCTTTTTCGACGCCACCACTCAGCTTTTGAACATTCTGCATTTTAATTGAACGGAAAACTAGGGAACAAGAGCGGAGCAATGAACTAGATAGTAGTCTCTTGGTTAGATGTTCCAACTTCACGGCTCCTGTATCCAATGTGGATCGAAGAAATTATACGCAGTAATGTCGTCTACAGAAGTTGTTTGAGGTGCTAGTCACGAATCTAACAGTTGTTTCCAGGAATTCGATCACTTGAGGTCAATTGCAGTAAAAAGGTGAAAAGGTAAAGGTGTTAGCGTTGATCAGTCCCCTAAGGACGCGCCGCCGCATTCGTGTTACATTGAAATCATAAAGGAATTGTGAATGTGTGTTTGACCAATAGAATGACCTGCGGGGGCCAGCCGTTATACCAGGTCAGTAGGTTAAAAAACAATGGAATCGCTAAAAATCGATGTCAAATTCGTGACCAGCACTCCATGTACCAGTAAATGAAGTTACGACGACAAATCTCTGAATCAGTCAAATTCCGTGCAGATGCTACTTTAGAACTTTCAGGAGCCTTAAAGAGGTAGTGGGCGGTATGGGGATTCTAACAAGGGAAGTCAGTCAGCGTGCTCCGGAGATTCTCAACGAGACCTATATGGTTTTGTAGAGCTTCGAATGGCGATCACAACGGTATAGTTTGTTTTTGCTAAATAGCAGTGGGCGGTTCAAGAAAAGCGAAAAATCTTTACCACTAACCAGTGACAAACGGGCTTCTAGATCGCAGCCACCAGGGGAAGCACCAGAATCGACCCAAATTCAGAAACAAATGTCAGATTCGTGATCAGCGCCCCGAATAACCCCCGTAGACAAAGTTTGGGCTAAATCGGTGATTTTGACCCAATCACCCTACTTTGTTGGAACGGACCCTAGCAAGCGCATGTCACATACAATGGAAAAAGTTGACGTTAGATTTGTGAATTGTGGGCTTGTCAGCTGCCCGAGTAATGTTTCCTGATGAATATGAGAAAAAAAAACTTATCCAAAATGAAGTCCCTGTTATTGGGAAGTCCAAAAAGTACAACAGCATAAAGAATATTCACAGCAATTTGATCTTCATGCAACTACTCACTCGACACTAGTAAGGCTGTTTGGTTCGAAATCACCGATTTACCCCAAACTTTGTCTACGGGGGTTGTTCGGGACGCTGATCACGAATCTGACATTTGTTTCTGAATTTGGGGTTGATTTGGGTTGATTACGGTAAATGTGGGTCACATACATCAGTGCTAGTAAATTTTCGCCTTCGTGCGTACTTTGTTGGCCATACTCCTCCCAAATGCGTTTCTATCCAGCAACTGTGACAAAATTGCAAAAGGAGCCTAATTTGGTATCTATTGTATGAAGGCAAAAGAAAAGGCTCGAGGACGGACCGATTCCCTAACCACCAGATTGTGAGCCATACATGCTATGTACCGCAGTTTTTATTTTCCTTTGGGGTTAAGCATAGGGTGAGCAGTAGCAACGGTGGCGTTTCTATATAACAGAACAGAAGCCCAGGAGGGATGAGTGATGAGAAAATTGCAATGGTCATTAGTACGTGGAGCAACCAAAAGAGTGACCGATCACGTAAATGGAATCGAAAGCGCGGTGGTTATATTGATGAGGAAAGAGGTTTTATTGTGTGTACATCCCGTTATGTGGTCCACGGAGATGGTTTATCTGGGCTTGTAGCTGGTCAATCTTGTCGCTTAAAATTAAGCTGTTAAGGCTGTCCAGTTCGTTGTTATCTTCTAGTCGTTCTTGCTGCTGAAGTCGATGTTCTCTTTCTGCATTGGCAAGAACGACTTCGAAATCATCTGAGTCTGGCAGACGACGGATCACACGACCAATTTCAGGGCGAAGTCCTTTGATGAAGCAGTCGATCGCGAGTCGACGGGGAATTCCGGAACTTTCCCCTTGAAAGGCTGCCCTGGTCTTGGCCTTGACCCTGTCTGCGAACTCCTGGATGGACTCCTTGCCCTGCTTGATGTTCAGGAGCTCATCCCGTAGATTGGACAGCGCGGCACGGGATTTATATTTTGTGGCTAAGTTTGAAGTAAGGTTGTCCCAATTTGACTTCTGCGCAGCCGTGAGGCTTTGGTAAACCTGTTTCGCAGTACCGGACAGGAAAAGGGGTAAGAGAATGTAGGCGTGGTGGTGGTCGATATGGAAGCAGCAGACTATTTCTATATATTCTTCCATAAACTGCTCAAACGTTCTATCCCCAGTCGCGTCAAATTTTTGGATGCGGTTATCAAAAAGGCGGCAGGATGTGCGCAGAGCTTCTGGGGTCAAAGCTTGGTTATTTTTTTTTTGGTCATGGGTGCTGTAACTACTGAAGTGCTAGGAGGCGGTAAGTTAATTGGAATGCTAGGAGGGGGTAAGTTATCGTCCCAACCGTCTAATTCTCCCGTTATATCAACCTCCGATAGGGTTTTGATTGATACTTGGTCTAAAGGGGAGGTTGGGCGAGAGTCCTCTACTATAGGTTCGGCTGGGTGATTAACAGCTGGGGACGATGTATTGGTGAGGGTTCGAGACTTGGTGGGGGTGCTATTACGGGTGCTGCTGGGCTGGAAAGTAGTCTCCTAAGCCACTCAAACCGTTTGGGAAGAGGTGAGTGTAGGCTCTGCGTAGGGTCTTTCCTAAGATCTACAAAATGTGTTGAGGTGTTTACTAAATGCCTTTTGGAAGTTTTCCCTGGCGCGTTTTAAGCGAAACGGATAAGATGGATTTGTGGCTGACGTGGTAGTATGAGTTATTTTTTTGTGCGAAAGGTTTTGTTTTTTTTTTTCAAAAAAAAATGCAGCTAATTAAGCGAATTACTTGCTGTTATATAAAAAATAAAAAATGGGTCGGACACGGGAAATCGGGAATCTCTCAAAATCAGAGTAATGAACTCTCTGATTCTGGCAGGTAGGGAGTATTGATCTCTCCTTCCCTGTGCGAGGGTGAAATCGGGCCTCTGAAATTCCTGACAAAGAAGGAAATTAAAGTAATAAATTACTAAGTAGGGAAAGTTTTAGTGTGAACTTTACGTGACGAGTTCTGCTTGCTGATAGAGATTAGGATCCGTTGACGATGTTGTGTAGAAATCGATTATAGGAATATGACGTTGGCTGAAACCTACGGTACTACTGTACCTCTACAAGTTTATTAGTGACATGTTAGCATTACGAAAGGTACGATGAGACGACAATTTTGGTATCGACCGACGGAGTGAATTATATTTTCTGGGCTGTCCTCGCCTTATTTTTCCCTGTTTCGGTGCGCTGAACTAAATTTACTACCTCAGTACAATTATTACGTATATTGCGCGAGGTGGGGTAGCAACCTGGCCAGGTTTTTGCAACAAAAAAAAAACTGCTCAAAAGAAAAATATGTGGGGTTTTTCCCCTGTCACACACACGAATATGAAGCTAGCTATAGAAATTTCTCCCGTGAATAAAACCTCGCGAACATTACGGAGCAGGGTGTGACCTAGCGCCGTCATCTTCTTCTTTAGGAGAAGAAGGAATGAGAGTGTCAAAATACTCAAAAGTTCCCCAAGGCGACGCAAAAGTTGACAGAACAGAACTAGGAAAGAGAAAAGATAACGGTAGGAGAGACGAAAGTGAGTAGAGAGCAAGCAGAACAAAATGTGAGTTAAAGCTAAAGTATTAGAAATGTTGGTTTTTTTATGGGGATGCATTGCGAGAATCTCAAAATTTATCCAAAATTTTGTTATGCCGGGACCTCCATATTATATGTTCCCTCCTCAGGGCTATATTTTCAAAGGCCCTATGTAGCGGTGCCTGAGGAGAGGCATATAACTTTCTTGTTATGGAGGCATTTTGTGTGATTTCTTTTTTTACAGAACAGAAGAAGAGAGAATAGAATTTATTGACATCATAAAATTGACATAGAGAGAGAAGATGGAGACCCGATCTCCCGACTGGCCAACTGCTCCTATTGTGGGCGTTATTTATATGTTCTTGCAACCGTGTTGTTTACTCCGGGTTCTACGGCGGTTGCCGCTGACCCGGGGTTTACGACGGTGACCTCGATTATCGCTGTGTTGTTGCCCTTTTGCCCGGTTGTTATTGACACTTCCCGATCACAATCAAAGATACGAATATGCTCCCAAGTACAATTTAGCCTAGCCTACAGCGTATCCTTCACAGGGTTGATTTGGGTTGATTACGGTAAATGTGGGTCACATACATCAGTGCTAGTAAATTTTCGCCTTCGTGACCGACTGAGCCACCATAACACAATGTGTTGAGGTTAACACGTAGAATCCCTCTCGGCACTACTTTCTCGCCACTAGTTTGTGGTCAAGATTTTTCGATCTTTTTTGGACCGCCCATTGCTATTTAGCAAAAACAAACTATACTGTTGTAATCGCCATTCGAAGCTCTACAAAACCATATAGGTCTCGTTGAGAATCTCCGGAGCACGCTGACTGACTTCCCTCGTAAGTATAGCGTAGCCATTGAGATATGGTTCTCTTGATTGCCCTTTTCGTGCTAGTGTTTGACGTTTTCATCGAGCGGGGGTAGGAGGAGGGTGTATCGCACATTATTTGCTTATTGAAACCCAGCGAAAGGCTAGCGTGACGTCGTTCGCCTTGTAATTGAATCCAATTAGTCCTTTCTCAAAATATGTTCTGGTCAATATCTGGTGATTTCAATACGCAATTACAACCTCTCCTAAGCGTCCCCATCCTCATCTTTGGGAAACTAATGAAGCATTCCATCTCCACGGATCTGACTGTTATCAAAAGTTTCGCCGAAATTTCATCCATGGACGTTACTTGGGTGATTGGTCATGATTTTAACATTTTCGTCCGCGAAGACCACGCATATAGTTAAGGAGGGCGATAGGGGAAAAATCACTGGGTTCACTGAAACCTCGTCTGCGGCGGCTACTTCAGGCGCTGATCAGGAATCCGACACCTTTGCAATCTTGGCTGTGGACCAACCCAACAATATGGCTGATTCTCTGCCGGAATTTCGAAAAAAGCCCGACTCGTGATCATCGAAATGATCCCCGTGGACGAGGTTTCGGCGATATCGGAGATACGTCTCGACCACCATCGTTTCTTGTATGGGTGGTCCTCGGTCGAAAGTTCGAAAATGGAGGCCAGATTCGTGATTATCACCGCAAATAATCCCGTCACCCGGAGTTTCAGAGAAAAACACTGTATGGTGACGGGTACGTAATATGTGTCGCGACTATAGCAGTAGAAGTGATAAGTTTACCATATTTTACAAATATATCTCTAGCATACGTAACTGTAACGTGTGCTGTGTAATAAGGAAAATTACCCCTTTAGAGAACAGAAATTATTACGTTCTGTAGAGGTAACCACAATGCGTTGACAAGCCGGAAAATACGGCGCCTCGTTGAGTTAGAATGAGAGGAGGGGTGGTCCGTCCTCGTGCGTAGGAGGCGTAATCACACATACTACGTGCAGCGGCCGTCGAAACGCACGTCTCAGCTCTCGCGACTCTCCGTCCGAGCATATAAATATTCTCGCTCGTCCATCACCTTTGAAAAACTCGCCATTGCAGGCCCATGCACCGCCTTTTATTTTTGCTGTACTGTGCTAGTGCTGCCTCTGTGTCCCGCAAACAAGATGTTCCACCGGACGTCACCAAGTTCACCATTCAGATGATCGGCTATTCACCAGAGAAGGTATGTCTTTCCTTACAGTCGTCTTGGATCGCTCCTATATGCAACTTCCGACGGCATTACCGTGCGGTTTCCAATAAAGGCAGCGAGGTGAAACACTATGACGAAACGAAGAACAGACAAGGAGTAATGAAATGAGCAACTGGATAGCGCTGGAATTGCGGGTGACGTACTTAATGCGATTGCTTCGCTGCTCGATTTTTGACTTGAAACAAATCAAGGTTACCCTGTCGGCTTCGATATACGTGGAAGGTGATTTTTTCTATTCCAAGTTCAAGAATTAGACCTTTACGGCGCAATCGTAATTAAAGGAAGTTAGCGCTAAGTGCGAACGACCTCGCACACATTCTGTTACGCCTTATATGAATAGCGGAGATTTTATTCTAATGAAACAGTGACTATCACGCTATCGCTGGATGGATATGTGGAATACGTATAGATTTGCACCGCAGTTTCGGAAGCAACTGCGGAATGTGTGAGCCCACAAGATCCGTGTCAATAGTGGGATTAAATGATAACGATCTGGAGAAAAATGACAACACAAGCTTGAACCAAACAAGGTAAACGACTAAGACGGGGAAGGATCTTATATTAACCCTACGGACTGCTTGGTGCCCGTGCAACCGCCATCATCTCTCTTAGTCGCATGCACACTTTGCAGCGTGGCAGCGTGCGGATGCTGCGCTGCGTACTTTGCACCTCATCCTACGATCCTTGTTGTATCCTAGCGATCGGGACCGTTTGTTCGTGGTTTATCCTTTTTATTATTCTTTTTTGTCTGGTTATTGGTTGTTTTTCATTCGCTTTCGTTTCGTTCATCTTGCGTCTCGTTCAGTATGGGATATAGATCTATCTTGGTTGGGAGTGCTGGCGTAATTCTGCAATATTGCGTCGGGTCCACGTCGTTTTTAACACGATTGTACATGTAGACACTACAGGATTGCCGATACCACCACAACGATCCAGTGGTAGATATGATAATGATAACATGTTATGTGTGACGTAGATTCGAGGCAGTATTGCAGGTGAAAACTCTGCACCCCAACCCACAAAGCACCTTTTTTTGTTAGTCGACTCGGCGTTTTCTTTATACTGGTGAAAGCGGATGTTTCTTTTTTCTCCAATTGTAGTCTACCATTGTCTTTTTTGGAAATTGCCATAATGCGAATTTCTAATTTTTACCCTAATTTTTGTCGGGCAAAGCCTGAATGTTGGCATGTCAATTGCACGAAAGAAGATGCATTCGAGATAAAAATTCCCTATTCCAAAGCGGTCCCTTCGTCGCTAAGAAGGCCGGGAAACGCTTGGGGCCGTATGCTCGCCTCACCCGAGATTGCTGGGGTATGGTCAGTTCTCCACGTGAATGGAGTCGGCCCGTGTAGCCCCACTCAAAAGTTGGGAGAGACGAGCATACGGCCCTTGGGATTGTGTTTAACGCTATGCCTGAGTGATACGCTGCTTGTACTAACTTCGTACCACGGGAACATACAAGGGGCTGACTGAAAATCGAACCGCTTTCGCGGGTCTGATCTTCACCGAATTATCCAGAACTGGTCACTAATATAGCCATTTCGATTAACAAAGCCACGTCAGCTTTCCACTTGCGTAAGTAATACATCTTTTATCTTTCGTCGCTTTGTTCTTTTTCTCCCAGTTGTTTCAATCTCACTTGATCTCGTGTTTCTCCAACTCTCCCGGTCAGCGCTCGAGGTTGTTATTGTATTCTCATTCGGATCACTTCTCTTTTTACCACAGTGTATCCACGCATTCGTCGCGTTGCCATTGTTTGTGGTTGACGTCTGAATGGTGAAGGCGAAAGAAAAAACATCGAAGAAAATATTAGCTATTTGGAATATATTGACGAAAACCACAACGAGCCGAGCAGTCAAGGCAGGAGATCGAGATAGGAATTCATGGATCAAAAAAAAGCACTACAAAATCTTGAAAGCATAATGGATTGGAGCAAAAGCGTAGATGACCGTCAAGGAAATACGGTCTGGGTCGAACCGGTCGCGAACAGGAGAAATTTATGAAATGTCGGCTTTTCTGAGTCAGTAATTTAAAGCGGTGCTCAGAATATTGCACAATTGTTTGCGGCATATCAGAACGGAGGAGCAAGATCAGTGCTCAGAATATTGCACAAATCATCGCCTGCTTTGTATAACTTTTTTATTTGTTTTGCATTCTATAAAATGGCGGCAACTTCGCCGGGAATATCGCTATCAATCGACCCCTTGATATCATTATCATGGATATCATTTCGTTTTTCAACGAGCATAGGTCGTTTATTACTGCTGTGTTTCCAATGAAAGTTCTTCAAGATCTTTTGTGCGGAATCAACTTGAGTTTTGATCACGTGCGATATTCAACGAAAACTCCATATAGCCCCGATCTCCCTTTTTTTTTTGGTTATTACCTCAATTATTAGAATAGTTTTTTTTCGCCTCATTTTGCTCAACTTCGGTTTTAAGCGACCTTTTTTCTCTTCTAGCTTTTCATTCGAAGAAATCAAGCTTGACATGCAGAAAGTTTCTCTATAGAGATGCTCCTGTCATACTTATTTCGTGGAGGTGTCTGTTATGCAGAAAAAATTAAACAATGTGAAGACGGTCGTTTGCAGCGCTTGTGAATAAATGCCAACGATTCACCAATCCTGCTCAAGTTTTTGAGGTCTATGTTTTCCTTTATATCTTTCCGCTTTTTGTATTGATAATTGCAGCCGCAAGTATTTGTTCAGCATTCGTGGACATTTTTTGTGGTCTGTGGTTTTTGGTTATATAGCTGTGTCATTATCCACAATAATGTGATGGGATTCCGTCACGTAATGTGTACGTGCAGCTCTGTAGCGCTAGCATCATATTTTTGCTCAACATTGCATATTCATGCATAGCTTGAAGCGCAATGAAAATAGAAAGGAATATGCTGGCAGAATTAGTTGTTCATCATTTTTTTCGCTTACAAACAAAATATCTTCTAAGTAGTAAAAAAAGTCTCATTGTTTCAGAACGACGATTACGTCGCAGTCGCAAGAGAAGTCACGCAAGGCTACATTGGTGAGACTTTTCATAATTATTCTTGTTGTTGCGTTGATTCAGAAGATCTTATTTGAGTCGCATTCGAGCCGTTGGCTAATGCGGATCGAGTGCATCATATATTGCTCTTCGGATGCACCGAACCAGCGTACAGATCGGGTTTCTGGAAGGGTGGTGCAACTTGTGGAGCTGGCGTCTCACATATCCTCTATGCATGGGCAAGGAATGGTGGGTTGTTTTCAGCAATTCTATATTAAATGAAGTCAAAGTGCAATATGTTGCTTGATCTTATACGAAACTAGTCTGTTAATTTCCGCCTTTGTTTAGCGGTTTATACACAAGAACTAGTTGAAAGACTTATATATTTGGAGATGCTAGGTTATTCGCAAAACACTGACATCGGACGGGAATTGAACCCGCGTCTTTCTGTTTCCGGCAGACTGCACTAACCACTGTGCTACCGATGTACTACGTTGTGAATTTCCTAGCATCTCTTTCTTAAGCCCGGTCGGGCTGTGCTATCAGCACTCAGCCGTAATCACGGCAATGAGCCGGTAAGCCGATATCGGCAGTTACCAGTTAAGCTGATAGCATTTTTGATATTATACGAACATCGGTAGCACAGTGGTTAGTGCAGTCTGCCGGAAACAGAAAGACGCGGGTTCAATTCCCGTCCGATGTCAGTGTTTTGCGAATAACCTAGCATCTCCAAATATATAAGTCTTTCAACTGTTGCTTGATCGTTGTGAATATGATCTTATCGGTCTTTTCTCTTACAGTTTTATAGGAATAGTTCGGTCCTCACCGAATTCTATATCTTTTTCTATGTCATTCATTCACTCCAACACAGCGCATTCTTTCAGCTCCCAATCTTGTTCTTCCAAGGAATGTCGCATTCAGCGTTGGTCATGAAAGCGATGGCATTCGCTACATTGTGCTTCAGGTAAGATCCCGTTTGTTTCGTTGCTGAGACCCGTATTTTCATATGTGCTATCAAGTTTTTGTCGATGGATTGAGACTGTTGTTTGTGAAATAGTTATTGGATAGTAGATGTCGTTGGGGTGAATTTTCACAGAAACGGGTGCATGGATTCCGACAATGATTAATGGATCTTCTACGTTGAAATTTGTCATTTCGAGGTCCAGTATTCATCGGCTCTTCGTCCAATGGGACCTCTCCCCCTTGTTGGGCTCTTAGGTCCTACCAACTCTATTTGAATTGTGTATATTTTTGTTTAGATGCTGTTAATCCTTCCCACGAAACATGTGTACAAACTTTTCTTCGGACCCTGGTAGTATCCCGAAGTTTTATTTGTATTCAAAGATTTTCACTTTGCATTAGCCACATAGTTTTTCTGCACTATTTACATCAACCGCATAGTTATTCTCCGCCATACTTGTAAATTTTCATGTTCATCATTTGATGTTCAGGTACATTATGCCCAGCCCTTCGCCGGTGATGTCAAAGACTATTCCGGAGTTACCCTTCAAATGACGCAAAAGCGACCTGAAAATCTTGCCGCTGTATTATTATTCGTATCCGGCGAACCAATTCCACCTGGTAAAAACCAAGTTCAGGTTAGGATTACTTTAGAACAATTTGTCAACACTTTTACATGTTCATTTACGTTCTCCCTTATGGATAAATATAGATGTTTTCGTTCAGATCAATGTTAGTTGTGAATACGATCAAGACATCGAGTTACATCCATTCGCGTTCCGTACGCATACCCATGCGATGGGTCGAGTGGTTTCCGCTTATTATAAGCACGATGAGCACTGGACGAAGATTGGCGCAAGAAATCCTCTCTGGCCTCAGGTAGTGTCTGTTTATAATGTTTTCATTCAGTCTCGTTGAATACGTAACTATTAATAAATCAATTAAGTAATTTTCTCTGCAGCTGTTCGAGATGATCACCACCAGTCCCGTTATCAAAAAAGGCGACTTGATGGCGGCCACGTGTCGGTTTGATTCCCATGAGAAGAGGGAGATGACTCCTATGGGGTTAGTCGCACTTTGAGTTATCTTCTATGCTTTTTGTCAAGTTTTCTTATCTTCTCTGATTTCTAATTTATCTAATTTACTACTACTACATCAATAAAGTGGTCACGCGAATAGCTTAATAGTACCATCTTTTTCCGCATAAAAAGTAGGCCATGGAAAATATTGACTTCATTCCAACACTTGATACTGGTATGCACTTTACGGTTGATATGTTTCCTCCTGCGTTCGAATATTATAACTCGATGATTTCTAAAAACAGTACTAAGGCGATTCCGAAGCTAAGTTATCCATGAGTATATATTCCTCAAAATCATTTGTGAGAAGCTGTCTCAACATGGTAAAAGGTTTCTTGGGGGACCACCGTAATATGAAAGAAACTTGTTCATGAACCCTGGGTTAAGAGGAAAAAGGTGTTTGTCGCCAGTTTTCGTAGTAGTTCAACGATGAATTGAGCGCCTGTCCAATGTACACCCCATTGTTTGCCGTCTCGACAGGTGTCATTGCGGCGTTCCTTTGCGGTGTAGCACTCATCAACCCACTAATGTGAATGTCGGATTCTCAATACGTTATTAAATATTAGATACATTTATCAAATATCAAATAAGGTTGTTCGACAGTCAAAGAGCGATTTTTGCCAGCATTTTTATTTTCTTATCAACATGACGATTTGCAAACAAAATGCTAGCCCACAATGTCGACAAATCCAGTTTCCAATACAGTGATTCACGTCCCGAACACGCTGTTTCTTACTTCTGTTGTTTCAGAAGTATGGGATCGAATGAAATGTGCAATTTCTACATGATGTTCTACTGGGATGCAGCAAAAGAGAATCCGTTCCCTTGGGGTGCAGCCTGCAGTGGTCAGGAACGAGCGGTATGTGCGGATTTCTATGACGTTATACACAATCTTTTGTTTTATTGAATGATGTTTTTGCTTCAGAACGAAATGCGAACCGGATACCCGAAAGAAGGCACACAGTTGCTGCCATCCCGACCTGATCTTGAACACCACGCACATCAAAGCAAAGTAGGTGCTAATAATTTGTTGCTCCCAACAGTTTCTCTTTACGGCGAAACTAATTTCATAGTCATCTCGGATTTTATTATATGTCAGTCCATATTTAATGTTTGAGCTGTAACTTGTGTGGTTGTAGGACTTAAGTTATATATTTAATAGAGATATTGACGTTTGATTTTCTCACGTAGCAGTAAACGCTAATTCTTTTAGTACCCGTTTGGAGTAATTGAGGACGGCGCGTTTACCAGCGTCGATGGTGTAAAACTTGGCCAAGTGGCTGGACTGTCGTTTATGGGCGATAATTTGATCATATTCCATCGAGGTGGACGTGCTTGGGACCAGAAGTCAGTAAATATTGCCTTTTCTCTGCGATTTCTCCGGTATTTGACATCAGACGACAATTTCAGCACATTCGATGAGTATAATGTATTGCGAGACAAAACTCCCATAAACGAGGACGTCATTCTTATTGTTGATTTCTCAGGAAAACAGCCTCGTATCTTGAGGAAGCTCGGACGAAACAAGTTAGTAAATATCCAAGCAACATCTATTATGGGGAAATTATGCGACGGTTTAAGGTTTTATCTTCCTCATGGAATTTATATGGATCGAGATGGCTTCCTCTACACAACAGACGTTGGATCGCACACAGTAGCCAAATGGCGCATCAGGGGAAATGGTAAGTTGTCAGCTGTATCAGTTGAAGTACATTGAAGCAAAAGTTCATTCTACGTCGGTTCTCAATGAATCTTGGTATTGTTGTCAGTGTGGAAAGTCCGGTACTTGAAGCCAAAACCAGAATTGATATAACAGTTTATTCGGACGTTAGGCGGTGACCTAGGATCTGGCACCGTTCGTCGACATGTGTGGTTTTGACCTACCAGGACAAGCCCCAGAAGTCATTTAGGCGGGTGGTAAGTAGGCGCGAACCCTCAGTCATCCATGTATCATTAGCTACGGGTGTGTAGTAGACCCCACTAGTCCTCTTCAAGAGGTTAGCCGTTTCTGAGCCTTTTCACTTATTCGATGGCCATTCAGTTTTCTCTTATTTTTTTGGAGAATTTGATACGGTGTTTGAGTCGGTGGTTTCTCAGGTTGAACTCAACTTTTTCTAGTCTCCGAAGAAGGCGAGAACGCCGAAACGTTAGCCCGAATAAACTGTAATTTCAATCTTGGTTTTGGCTTCAAAAACCGGACTTTCCACACTGAGCAAAAGTTGTTGCCTTTTTGAGCTCATATGATATGTTGAAGGGCTGTTCTGCGGTGTTGGTTGTGTTAGCTACAATAAGATGATCTCCTCTCCTTAGTTCTGGTTATTTCTTTTCTACATTACAGTAGTCTAGAATTATCAGATTTATTACAGTACAAGGATGTCACGAATTTGTTCGATTAGACGATTTGGGTACGTATATTGTGACTATGAGTCTTTCTTCAGTATTATATTTCCGCTGCTGTGTTGAAATTTCACCACAGCTAACAGCGTAAACAAGCAAGAAGAATGAAGCAAAAACGAAAAGTGCGGGGGAAGGTTTCATTATACTCTTAAGTTAGTTGGTGCTTTTTTGAGTGGGAGAGGACGTACTTTCCCGTGAAAACCTGCTCAGATTGGTGCTAGACTATGTAGGTTTTGAAAATACATACTTGGGATTAATTTTGCCTCTTTGAGAGCTGTTCCAGATATAGTAAGTTCAACTCTTAGGCCCTTGTTATACGTTCGCTCAACCCCAGCGTAACTCGTCCATTCAGTATCAGAGTCCGTGGGGCCAGACACGTTTGTACGAGTTCACCACGCCAGCGTCACCATGATAACTCGTGCAAACACGTTTGTACGAGTTCACCACGCCAGCGTCACCATGATAACTCGTGCAAACGTGTCTGGCCTCACGGTGTCTGATACTGAATGGACGTGTTACGCTGGGGGGTGAGCGAACGTATAACAAGGGCCTTACTGGCTGCATAGCAGCAGTTAGTTAAGTTAAACTGTTATGTTCGTCAGTCAAGCGGTTGTTATTTGAATTTGTGCGAATTCCATAATCCTGATGTTGGTCCTAGTACTTTTTGTAGCCCTTTTCCTTTACCTTTGGCGTTGTCTTTCACAAATAAAAAATGGGGCAAAAATGGTAGTGTTTGCGTGCCTGTTTTCTTAATCTAGAGCTTGGGTACAGTTTGGGAAAGAGGTCGTTAGCACACATGCAGCCGAAACTTGCGATCCTAGTGCTCATTTTTCTCACCTGGAAATTTTCAGATCTTGAACTTGTGTGGGAAAGCGGTAAGAGGTTCGTACCAGATGGGGACAAATTCCACTTCTGCAAGCCTACTGGTATCGTGAAGACCGACGAAGGAGTCTTTGTTAGCGACGGTTACTGCAACAGCAAAGTTGTGCAATTAGATACCGCAACTGGTGCAAGAAAGGTGAAAGCCCAAATGATGAATCGTGGAGAATCATAGTGGTTGCAAACAATTTAATTGCAGTACGAATTTGGCATTCCTGGGAACGGACCTTCACAGTTTAATCTTCCACATGACGTCGTCACGACACCGACGGGAGGACATTTGCTGGTCGCTGACCGCGAGAACGGACGAGTTCAGGAACTATCAACGCGTGGCGACTTCATCATGGACTGGTCATCAAGGTTTGTTGTCATACCAGTTAATTAAACTGCGGCTCTGTTTAAAATTTTCGTTTTCAGTGTCATGTCTAATATCTACTCTGTTGACGCTCACTTCGAATATGTTTACATGATTCCTGGACGAACAGGACGTGAATCGGTGAGTGCTTCCAGTGCTTTTTTTTGTTTGTTCGTTTCATATACTCGAAATATAAATTTCATTCTACGGGCAGAAGCCGCTTTAATGAGAAGATGTCCCTGGTCGAAGTTTTCAGTGTTTACAAGCAACAGCCCTATAGATTAATGAGCTCATTCGAAAACAAAATGAAAGTCGTTAGGTATAATAGTATTCGGTATCTCATTAAGGTTCGCGGCGGAGTCTACCATCGTACACTGGGGTTTTGATTCACATTCATTTGAGTTTGTAGAACGACAAGCCTTCAGGACTTCTAAGCAAGCAACTGCGTCCTAAGTGCATAGCGCAGTATAATTTTCGAATTGTTGAGAAAACTCGATATCAACTTTTTGCTTTTAGGGTGGCATCCGAGCGTTCGTGGGACGTGCAGGCACAGGTCTCATCGAGTTCAGCTTCAGCCCCACAAGCCGACCGTTTGGCCAGCCACATGTGATCCGTGTCTCGCCCAATGGACAAAACATCTACGTTGGCGACATAGCCAACGGAAACCCCACCCTATGGAAGTTTAGGGTGAATTATTAGGACATTTCCGTGTTTTTCGTCTGTTATCTGTGCTAAGAGCAACGGGCTTCTACGCTTACCAGCTTTTTCTTACTTTTCGTGGGTCTTTGATGGCTTCGCTTTAGATTCAACACGAAGATGGCGTCTCACCTTCGCATAGTTCTTCGTTATCGGGTGCGTTCCAAACGGCTTCTGCGACTACAGGTACCACTGGTATCTTGATTTCGCTGGCCTTTGCTGTTCTGGTTGTCGGATTCGTCGTGATTCGAAACAGGCGGCTGGCGACTGCTCGTGGCCATGCCAACTTTGATAAGAAGGTACGAATGCATGCTGCATGTTTAGTGACGTGATGATTGAATTCAATGGAGCAGTTCGAAAAAGAAGGCAGCCTGTCCCTTTGGATTGAACTAAGGTAGCGAAGAGCAACTGTGTGGAAATTCGGGCTTGCTTTGTACGCTGAATTAAAATGGCTTGCAGGCAAAAGTCTTTTGAAGGATCACTTACCACAATTCCAAGTTGCAGCGGTAAAAGAGATCGTGTTTTAAACAGATTGTTAAACACAGCTCTAACTTTGCTTTGTTGTTAGCTTCTCTCACATGTTTCTAACCTTAACATGCACAGTAAGGGTCATTAATAAAGGATATTTTGCCGTCTTCTTCCTTGCCGTAACAGTCTTTCGTTTCCAAAGTTCAATTCGCTTTCACTAACATTGAAGCAGTTGAACATATTTTGCATTTTCGTGCTATTTAACAGTCCTGTCACAAGAAGAGTGCATACTCACACACCTTGTAATGTCGATGTTCGCTTCAGTATCTCTTACGCTGGACAATTATGTTGTCGTTTTCGTGGATAGATCAATTAAAATAGGGGAACTTTACCAAACCAAACAATATATGTATTTTCCAATACCATGGATTGGTATTCTTCTTTTTATCATGCAAAGTTCGTGTTCAGACGAGTCCTATCTTAGCGGGCTGTGTTGAAGGTTATTCTGAGTCCAATTTTTTATTCGATCGGAATCTTCGAAATTGCGCTCTAATAATATTCCAAAGCCGTTGAAGTATATGGTGGATAAGAAAAGTCTAGCTGAATTACTCAAATCTTTGATCGAACTATTTTTGGAATTTGGTGTGGTGGTGCCATTTCTCATCTTAGTGAGACTTTTTTCGGCGAAGTGAGCTCATTTTAAGCATCTAAGCGATAGTCGTTGTTTATAAGTTCGTCCTGTTCACATGCGCAGTGGAGTTTTCTAAATTGGCCATTAATGTCGTCTACTCAGAACATCTCATGGCTTACTGAGGCAGTAAATCGTGAATTTTAGCACTCAAAGCACTAAGGTCCGTTGCTCTTTTATTCGTGGAAAGGAAAATATTCTGCGGTAGGTACGCTGATGTCCCAAAGTCGTTATCTTCTGCAGTAAATAATCACCGAGACTTCATACATACTAAAAACATTGACGTCATATTAATCCAAATGTTTCAAACTCAGTTATTCACGGGGAATTTTTTTCGAAATGTTCATATCGCAACTAACAAACGCTTCAATTTGTGGGTTGTTTTTGAAGTGGTGAAAGGTGAAAAGCATGCGATGCTAATACTACTCATGTGCTGTTGACTTTTTTCGTTGTTTTTGGAATTACAGGTGCGTAGTTGAGTTGATTTATATAATCAAATAAAATGGTGGTTATTCTCACTGCTTTGTTCGGAAAAGTCGGTGAAAAAATTGTAATCTGATGGATACAATCTTAGTTTCTTACGGTTGAACGATAGCAGCTGATCTTGCTCGAAGGTCGAGATCGAGATCATTTCAATTACCTACATATCATCGCGATTTCCTTTCCACATTCATGCTACATTTTGTTACAACGAAAAAGTCCTCTTTGTTGTTACCTGATTGGCCTCATTCCTTCGTGTTACTCGCTACATTCGCCCTTCTTCTACTAATTCAGGCGAATTTTACAAGTTTTAGTGGGAAATAGTCTAGCTCTTATTATGACTTATCTCTAATTGTTTCCTTTGTGATTCCCCTATCATCGACATTATGGCTTAGAAATGTTCTTGCAAGTTTCTATAGTACATTGTGACGCTGACCGTTGATCGAAAGACGCGCGTGGTTCAGTGGTAAGAGGCGCTACTGACACCCGCACATGCCGGGCGATCGATCCTCGGCCGGACTAACTAAGCTCTATCCCTCCGCGTCGGGTAAATTTTTACCAGTCTTGTCTGGGAAGGTAGAAACAGTGACTTAGTATAGCGGCTGGCCCCTATAAGTCATTGTATTAGGCTGTCGCAAAATTAATTTCGGAAATGGACCACTGAGTTCAAACTGCAATAACTCAGCTCAATCGCAACTTTAGGAATCACGGTAAAAACCGTCAGCATCTACACACCTCTGCCAGCGAAGCGGTAATAAATTCAAGCCTCTAGAGAAGAAAATAGGATCACGGGAATTAACGAAAGCAAGGAAGGCATCGGTCAAATCAGCGAATTTTTTTCTGACGCAAATAGGAATCAAATGCTTGTAAAAAGTGATAGTGTGTTGGCGAAAGGTCAGGAGAATAAGTAGGATGAGACAGAACTTTAATGCCTAACTGGGTCAATTTTTGCCGGGTGATCTTCGCGGTGTGTGCTTTTGCGTTGTCCTGCAATAGGATCGCACCGCTTCTGTTCGCTAGTTTATTTATTCCACAACGTTTTTATCCCGATCAGTTACGGGGTACGTCTTTCATGATAGTCGCTCCGTCTTCCTTCTCCTTGGTGCTGCTCCCGCATTTGTCGAGGTGCCACACTGCCATCTTGTATCGGTCTTGAGCTCCATGTGGGGTGGTCATATCTTCCTCGATTGCAGGTTCTTGAGCGCCACTCCCTTGCGTGCGACCATCGATCCGTGTGATCGTGACAGTTTTCCTCCATCAGCCGACCTGTCACACGGGCCTGACGCTGGTACCGACACCCTTTTCAGCTATTTCTATGCTAGGCAAGGGTTTCTGCCTGGGACGGGATTGAACCATGATCATCGAGATCTTGAGCCTAAGCTCTTAACCTCTTGGCCATCCCGCCCCGCTTCTGTTCGCTAGTGCTGGAAACAATTTTTGCAGTTTCGGGTATATTTAGTCTAAATCACAACACTATGACTCTGCTGTAACTGAACCACCAGGTGGCATGAAGCTATGATGGATAACTCTTTTACTACACCACCACAAAGTAATCATACCCTTTTTAGGATGAAGTTTTGGTTTGGGAAAAGGTTTTGGTGGAGCACCCTCATCAATCCAAGCAAATCCCGTTTACTGTTATCATAAAGGACCCATTTTTCATTTTCAGCTATAATACGGTTGACAAACGGTTCATTTTTATAACGAATGAGGGGATTCAAACAGATGTCAAAACGCGTAAGACGCTGCTCATCGGTCAATTCATAGGGAATCCATTTTGACATCATCTTCACCTTGCCGATTTGTTCCAAATGTCTTGCGACTGTACAGTAATGTACACCCATGTCTTCTGCTAGCTTACGAGTATTGGTCTCTGGATTTGCTTCAACGGCTGTTCTAAAACCTCTTCATCAAGGGACCACTTGCGACCACGACCAGCCTTCACTTCGAGATCAAAATCGCCAGAAGCAAATTCTCTAAACCAGTAATGCACTGTCCGTTCGCAAGGACAATCTATCCCAAAAGCTCTGCCAAGGTAACGTGCTACGTCTGCCGCGGGATGTCCCAGTTTATATTCATAAATCATGAGCACTCGAAAGTCGCATAGGACCATGTTCAAATAAAGCCCTGGAAAAAATCGGCTGCACAAACTAGAGAGACAGTAATGTACGCTTTTGATAGAGCGGATCATCTCCTACCTGACAGTATGCTTGGCTTTCCTTGAGACGAGATAATTAAAGTAAGAGTAAATTAAGTAAAAAAGTTTTCTTCTGAACACATTCAGAAAACGAAATTAATTTTGCGACAGCCTAATATAGGCCAAATACCCATTCACCATGCCTCTACGATTTGAATGGAGCACGAATGCAGCGGCGCGTCTCAAAGGACTGGTCAACGCCGGCAACTTTGTCTTTATATTTATAGTGGTGCATAACGTTGATAGTTTTGAAAAATATTCAATATCCGAGGATGATGACGCTTTCAGTTGCTCAAATTTGTCTCAACCTAATGCTGCTCACTGCTGGTGGTTTGGCAAACAATTAATCTTTTATGAGCAAAACGTTAGAGATGGCACTTCCAGAATATCGCAAACGTTGTTTGCTCTTGTGAAGGGCATCACTAATATGGCATCATTATGGCTCAACTGCAGCTTTATTGTTCATTGTAACTGCCATTGTGGCGATCTCAGGGAATATTTTCTCTCTATCCTTGATGTCGTGGGCGTTTCCGAATTCCTCATTTTTCATTCCCTGCGACTCTATGTTCCGTTTCTGCTCGGCAATCGGCAGCGATGGTTTAGCATGAAGGAATTGGCTTAAACCAAAAAAATGCATAGTACAGGAAAGAAGCAGTGTGAAGGTGGGC
Organism: Nippostrongylus brasiliensis; assembly: GCA_030553155.1. Lineage (NCBI taxonomy): Eukaryota > Metazoa > Nematoda > Chromadorea > Rhabditida > Heligmosomidae > Nippostrongylus > Nippostrongylus brasiliensis. The sequence continues at coordinate 14,871,337 of CP130732.1, forward strand.
AAAGGTTGCAAAATTTTCCTAAAGATCAAAAAAATTACTTTCCTACCCACAAACCATTCGGTCACCAATAGCCTGCTGAACAAGTGAAGGTCAGAACGGGCAGTAGTAGCTCAGGCATTGCAGGTCGTTAGTAATCGCTTCGTTGAGTTGAATTTTAAACGGTGAATTGGCCAGTGACGTCACGGTATAGCATTTTAAGGTTGGTTGCTGTGAATCAAGTGATTCACAGCAACCCACCTTAAAATGGCATGCATGTGTTTACACTTCGAACGCGTTCTTTTTTTCTGTCTCTATAGTATGATCTGCATCTGGTCCCGGATGAATGAATTGTATACCCGAAATATACCCCGGGACAGCGCGCGATTCGTGATTAATCAAGGCGCAGCTAGGGGTTATTCAGATCATTTTCGGGATTTCTACGAAGTCTCCCGCGGCAATGAGCCCGGTGAGCATTCGGATGTTCCGAAATGCGATTTAGCAATGCAATCTGGGTTAGTTCGGGATTTATTTAGGGTTTAATAGCCGTTACTAGCTTGAGGTCAGCAGACCCTTGCTGCCAAGCGAGATGTGCTACACTGTTTACACTTCGAATAAACGCTGAAAAAAAAGCAGGAGTGTGTTGATGAGTCGAGGTTTGAACGTCAGTAGCATCCGAGTGCTCAACGCGTTTATTTATTCATTTATTTATCAAACACTTCAATTAGGTCAATTGACGCGCTAAAATATAACAGCATTAGTAAATACTAAATCGAACTATATAATACTAATGAATTGTATAACGTCCCCTACAAACCTCAAATAAACCGCAAGTTGATGAGCCACGATTTGCGCGCGTATACTTCGGGTTTTATTCAAGGCATACTGTTTATAAAACCAGGCAGTGTGGTTTAGACACAGTACTAATCCAGATGGAAAATACTGATTTCAGTTGGCGTACGAAATTCCAAAAGTATGCCTATCGATTAGAGGAGATTCGTTGTGAAATGAGCACATGAGCTTCTGCTGGATTTCCAGTTAATTCTTTAAAAACGGACTTAAACATAGGAACTTAACGCGAACCCTAAAACAGATAAAACAATCGAGCTAACAGACACCAGAGAGTGAAGGTGAGAATGAAAAGCATGGGGAACATGAAAATCATACGAAAGTCCGAAGACTAATTGTAAGTGGTGCAACTCTAAAAACTGCTGGGGAGTTCTAGAAAGGATCAGACCATTATGAATTTGGGTTTAGCAATTGCCGTTCAAGTGTTTATAAGTTTTTGTAGTGATTAATAGTTGTCTACATTTTTTTCCGTTCAGCTACTTTTCCATAATTTTTCTCTGTTTGCACGAGCGTTTTATAAATTCAAAGAACGGAATTTTTCAGGGTTTCAAGCCACTGAGGACGGAAGAGACGGTCGGATTCATTAGTGACGCCTCTGACAGTGATTAATTTACATATCGTTGTTTTCTACTAATTTGTATAGATTGTGATAGCATTATTCAAACATATGAAGAGGTCATGCGGTGCTAAACTTCATTGACACATCTGTTGTATCGCTTGTTTTGTGTTTCTTCTGATTCGCTTTGCGTGTTCCTTACGTTATTGTGATGCTTTTCACTGGTTGTGATTTCATAGTTGTGAATTAGGATCGAATCCTTATATCATTCTTCTCTATTAGTGTCACTTGAACGAGTTCACATTTTTACCTATTCATTTCAATTTTCCATTTTTCTTATATCCTTATATCATTAGGCATAATATTAGCTTAGTAACTTGCATTTTCATTCATTTCGGGACCGCTAATCTCTTTGTATCGTACATCGACTAACATTTTAATCAATTAATTTATGTGAAATACTTATTTATATGTTCTCTAGTTACATGCACTAACCACTCGTCTTTATCGCCATACTTATGAGCATTTTTCTGTTTTCCAATCATCCTTATAAGTTCTTCAATATCTGGTCATTGTATGACTGCTCAGCTGATTAGATACCACCAGAAACAGCTCTCCAAATAAGTTTGTTTTATGTTGCAGCACAGTTTTGGATGTTCTATCAATTTAAGACTAACTATGTATTTAACTTCTTTCCTTTTTGTTCTCAGCAGCCAATACCTGATTGAAATGTTGGCATGAGAAATAAATCAGTAAATCGATAATTGATGTTGCTGAGTTGCGTTACTGTAGGATCTATCATCAGTGTACATTCGTTCGTTCACCGGCTCCCTTGTTGGGTTCATTAGTGCAGGATATGCCCCATTTTCTCCTGATTGCTTGAACAAATTCTTCGATAAATAGCGTGGTGCAATGCGAAGAGGCACCACTGACAATTGCAATGTCTAGCGATCGATACCCGCCTGGGTTAAGCCTTCCATTCTTCTGGATTCGAATAAATTGGAATCAGACTTGCTTTCAAGGTAAAGACACCGACTTGATATAGCCGACACCTCTATCATTGCCTTTGACGTGGTGTTTGTCTTTTTTAACTTATGGGAAACCAATTTCATCAAAATCTACCCCATCCCATCCGTAGGTGATAATCTGCTGTATCGTGCCTATCTATCGAAGAGCGGGACGGACAGCAGTTTCGCTTTTTTGAACGTCTTCTTTGTCGCCGTCTGCAGTCGTTCTACATATCCACTATTGGTGGTAAAAAGCGCTGTTAACACCTATACAGTGGCACGATCGACTCACCACCGGGCCGCGTAAGCTTTTCCTACAGGTAGTCCTCCGGGATTGAGTAATTTGATACCATAGCTGTATGGGAAGATAAAGGCAGACATTGTACAGCATTAGACCCCCGTAAGTTTTTGTATAGGTCAAACCCGCAGTCACCATGCCTCTACGATTTTGAGTGGAAGACGAGTGCAAGGCGCCTCCTTGGAGGGCTGATGAACGCCTACAACTCACTCTAATAATTATCTTTACGGCTTTTTCACGTTTCACGCCTCTTTGTCCCATTTCATCTGAACTCGCCTACTGCTACCCCTCCAACTGCGCGACTTGGCCTCGTCCCAAGATTTTCCTTTTTTGTTCCCTTTATTCCCTTTCCTTAACATCCTCAACCGAATGCATATACCGTCCTTTTTCTTCGTTCAACGCTTCAAGCCAACGTTCTGACTCAATCTTGCTTGCATGAGGAAGGCTTCGCATATTAGTTTTATTTGAAAACACGAACCATTGAATGAGAATCTCTACCCACTGGAATGGCTTCTCTTTCAATTTTACCTTGCGCAATAGCACTCCTCGAAAACACCTACATACATTGCAAATATTGATCAATCAATATAACATAAGAGCAATCATTATTCATTATTAAGTACGTTCGTGAATGGAACTGCGTGGAAGATTAAAAGTTTTCAGAATAGCTGCTAACCTTGGAATTTGTTCATCTACTTAAGTTCCGTCAATTTTTCACAGTTGTTTTAGTTCAGCTTTACCACTCCACATTCATGACAACCTTTTATCATTTGGCCGAGTTCACTCATCGAGAATTTTGCTAGAATCTAATTGAACCAGTGGTCACGGTCCAGATTTTCTTGTACAGATTTACCAGGTTTTTATGTTAAAAACAATTTTCCCAGGTAGTTCCCTTTTGAAGTCATTTCTGTCAATATTGCAGTGCAGGAGTAGTGGTCACCGTCTATTATCTATGATTTTCTACAGAACGAAATGATACACGGTTTATAAATAATTCTGAAAATTCGACGAAACATGGAGACCACTTTCTCAACCCTGTAGAATGGAAGCAGAAGCGCACCGTAAATGCGCCTTGGTGAATCGTTCGTGGAAGAAAGAAGAACGGAGGTTCTTTAGTCGACGCATTGCTTTTCAGCTTTCAGACGAATAGCTTCCGAGCAACTGCTCAAGTTTTACCTTGTTCGTGCTAACACTTTTATTCTTTGTATTTGTTCTTGAACATCGCGGCGAATGAATTAAAAAGTTAATGTTGGTGCGATGGTGCTAGAATCATCGCGAAAAGCGCGTCTCTGACGGTATTTGAACCCACGTTCCGGGCCTCTTCGAGCACCGTGATGTTAGACCACACCTCCGTGGTTCGAATACCGCATGAACCGCGATTCTTGCGGTGATACCAGCACCGTCATTACAACATCTTCTTTCGTGGTTTAAATTATTTTCGTCTAGTTTATAAAGTCATGTCAGCATCGCTCCACTCACATTTGACATAGTCCTGCACTGACCATACCCTTTACAATTCTTCGGTATAACGACACTCCTTCTTGTGCAGTTGCCCATGGTAAACATTATATGAGAAATTCGGTTTCTAGGCATGGCATTAAGAGGAAAGTCCGGGAGCTTAGGTTGAAGCTAAGTACTTCAGTAGCTCCTTAGTGGCAAAAATGGTTTTATGTCTCCCGTCATCTTGCTCTTTGGTTATTTTTACCATGATTCGGCGAAGGGCTGACCATTTTGGTTTTCTTTTCAGCAAACTTCGTTCTTCCATCCCTCCGGGGCTGGGTGAATTTGTATCAGACTTGTCAGGGAAGGTAAAGACACTGACTTTGTATACTGGCTGGCCCATGCAACTCGTTGTACAAGACGAATACGCATTCACCATGCCTCTTCCATTTGAATGGATCACGAATGCATGGCACATCTTTAGAAGACTGATCAACGCCGACACCTTTACCTTTTACAGTTCGTTCAAAATTGCACTTTAATCCAGTGCTGCGATCCTGATCCGCAGAGCACCCTCAGGCATTCCACATCCTTGTTACATTGGAAGCGCGTTTTACCAAAAGAGGATCATTTCAATTCTCCGTAAGGAGAGTTTGGCGCGCTGGGCCCAGATTCATGAACGGACGAGCGGTCTCCGAAACCGCGGCGCAGCCAGAACCAGACGACAGAGTCGATGAGAGATTGCGTTGAACATAGGAAGTTTAGGATAAGTAGACAAAGATGGGCGCCGTTCGGTATAAATCTCGGGGTTTACCAATGATGAATCTGGGCCCTGGACACTAATTTCCATGACTGCAGGGTTATTCTCATATATTGGATACACCTGATTCATCTCCTTTCTTGCGCTTATTTGCTTTGAAAGCTGATTGATTTGGTAATATGTTTGTTGCTTTCTTCGGCACTTTGTTTTTACCCACTTTCGCCTTGCACAGCGGTTTACACCTTTTGTGTTTTCATAAATAAATAAATATCAAACGAACCTGGTATGTTCGAGATGGGGAGGCGGCTGTAAGTCCCCGTAAAGGTCTACGAAATGTAGTCAGTCGCCAGTTAATGGCTACGATGAAATGCTGAGTATCGATTTCGTCGAATGTCCCTCAAAACGGGTCGTGGTGGTGATGGTCGTCGTCCACAACCTCGCCGCCGCTCAGGTTCTGTTATATGGATTAGTAGGGCCGGGTTTCTGACTTTTTTGCCGTAGCCAACCTCGATCGCGCCACACACACACGCACACCCCGCACACGCTTACGCATACGCTCTGCTTGGTTCTTGGTGAACTTGCAAAGCGTGCACTATCGATTCCACCCGACCGGACGGTTGCTGTTCAGATCGCTTCGATAAGCGTGAATTCGGTCAACAAGCAAGCGTCATAGTGTACGCGGTAAAGCAAGCAAGCACTCGCTACTCCATCGGCGAATGCCATGCTGTTCGACTGGCCGTAAATGCTGAGCGTCCGGCCATTAAATTTGGGTGTTAGGCTCGTTGAAGGTCTGTTTTCCAACCGAGAACGGTAGGGAGACTGTAGTTTGCTCGTAAGCGTGGAATTCACCCTGTCTTTTTAGTGTTGTTAGCTACAAATCAAATCATTGTTAAAGTTGAGTGAAAACGGATGAGAAGGTTTCTATGAGTCATAGTGCTCATATCGATGGTCTCCCACATCACCTTTTCGTCCCTTTTTAATGTTTCTTTGATCTCACAGCTAGCAATGAGAGTTTCATCCGTTCAAATTGAAGGTCCGTTTCATCATTCATTGTGTAGAAAACGAATGAGAAAGTTTCTATAAATGATGGTGGCCCATTCGTGTTCCATGAACATGATCGCCCGAAAACGAGGTCTTGACACTGATTCTCACCTTCATTTCGCACGATTTAAAGTCTCATCACTTACTCAACTTAACAGCTGTTAGGTTTAACAAAGTTTGAAAAAGGAACGAATGCGGGAAACCATCGTTAATTGTAAGATCTATTCCTAATTATTCCAGCCCTTCTTTCAATCAATGTGTATTACTTCTGTTTTTAGTGGCTATTTACTTTCTAAAATTGTCGAAAGAAGACACCACATTAAGGAAGAAATGTTTATCTGACACAGGTACGACAGGCAAGATATGACCCAGAGGAATTTCTATCATATATGGTTCCTACGGTCTATAACAACCGTCCACGTCTTCGTCCGTATCTTTTTCGTCAGGGGACCTAAATATAATAAAATTTGATTGAAATTTGGTGTCAGTTCTAATTAGAACGGCGCATAATTAAACGAAGCTCTAACTACATAGATAACCTTCAATCCTCAATTTCTCGTCTGCATTTATTTTATTTTATTCTATTTTATTTTATTTTATTTTATTTGCACTGTTAGGTACGCCAAATAAAACACTTGAATATCATCGAAAAACGACACCGTGCCAAATCTCGAATAAAAAACTTAGAATAAAACAAAGTGTTGATAATTTTTGCGGCAATTTCCAATCCATTTTTGTTTTTCTTTTTTACTTTTCGTCCCTTTGAATCGGAACCATGTAACCATGAATCTTAGAAAGGTTTGAAATAGTGAAGAGGATGAAGTTTATTGGGCGTCAATGAGTTGACCTTGATAACGACTGCTTGCTGAGCATTGATTCTAGTGGGAGATCGCAGAAGCTACAGATAAGAAATTCTTGAGAATATTCTTTGACTTCGCCTGCTTACCCTGTACTTTTACACTTCTTCGCTCTCAATTTGTTACCCGAAACTTTTTATGCAACTATTGTAATATCCGGCTGTCATGACTTTGAGCACAGTTCAAACTACTCTCAGTTCATGATATCGCAGTGCAACAGCAGAAGAAAAAGCGTGATGCATTGAAACATTTTCAGTTATCCATTTCAATCCAACAGCTGTTCTCTCGTCGGCGTACGGTTTAGTACAGTTCTGTTAAAAACGCATTGAAAAGTGCTGGCAGTGGTTCACCACTGCTCTCTTCGACAGTTTTTGATATTAACAGCACTTGATGTGGAAGATCCTAAGGCAATTACTTTTCTCCACTTTACTTACATTTCGAAAGGCCCTATACTTTGATTGCTCCATGTCATAGCCGCTTCTCTTATACAATAGCATCACTTCTTCACCTATGAGTGGATAAGTTACCCGGATACAATAAAAGCACGTTAAACGAAGCGAAATGTTATCCCTAAAGAACAGTACATAAAAATCCCGGCTGAGCAGCTTAGGCACCTTTACTCTGTGACTTCAGTAATAGGACTCTCTTTACTATTAGTACTGCCCGGTTGACTAGCAGAGACAATTCTACCGAGCTCTCGAATCCTCTTCTCGTTTAATACCTGCGTGAATAATTTCGGAACAGCAAAAAACGCAGACAAAAACACTGTTATTAGATCATGCTTGTTTGGCGCTGCACTCTGATTCGGTCACTACTAATTCTATCCGTTGCCGCAATCCCAGTAATAGCTACTTTGAATCAATGGAATTCTCTCTGGAGTTTGAAGTATGTATTTTGAAGTAATTTCCGGTTCGGATCCTTATAAAGTAAAGCATTGAGCACCTTACCGTTCGGTCTTCACTAGCACCACCAATTAAAACAATTAAAACTTTCCAACTCCTCAGCTAGGTTGTTTTTGGTTTGTCGCAACTATGCTGCCTTGATACTCACATTTTGACGAGTTTTCTACTCGATGCTGCATAGGTTGGGGTGCAGCCGACGAAAAGTACTTTCTGAGGCCCTATTTTCTCCACTAAAAGATGTTCAATTTGATGTTTGAGTATGAAATACCCTAATTTTTTTGAAATACATACATTTTTACACATACATTTATACTTTTTTATACCGAAACTTTCTTATACATAATCAAAAACAATTTGATTCCTTTGCAGAAATGAGTAAGAACACGGAAAATGCCTTACAAATTGTTTTTCCTCTGCTCTCAACAACCTTAACCTCAACCGACATAGCACTTTTTATTCATCTGATACCCATTCCGATTTTTTTCGTAGTCATGTCTTCGTTTCAGTTTAAAATTTTCCGTAGTCCAGTCCTAGTTCTCAAAGGCTTTTCATCGCTTCTACTGATTCCTTCGATTTGTCAAGGCGGGCTGCTATTCGTGTACTTCGCTTGGGAAGTAAATCGGTGTGATTGTAAAGTGCACGTCCATCGTAGTCGGCGCCATCGAGCACACTTAAATTGATTTGGAAAGCATGAGCTGTCGATGGCAGGCGGCTTTCCGTGTGGACGAGACTGACGAGAGACAGAGACTGCGACTTTGTTCTGCAGTGTTAGTCAGTTACGTTTCGTGGCGGCAAGTGAGCGTCGAAAACAGCCTTATTAGCATTTTGTTTCCGAGCAAATCTATCGATTGCTGCTGAAGTGGACTCCGTTCGAAACACTCGGCTCGCCCCCATGATAGTTTGTTGTGACGGCTTAACGAAAGAGCACTCCGTCTGCCTACTCCTCTATTTCTTTCTTTTTTTTCGAATTTCATACGCTCATAAGGGACCCACTCACATTCAACTGTCTAGGGTAAGATACTATAGACATTCATGTCATTACGAAAAATCAAAAATCATTAGAAGCGGGTAAAATAAACTAAAATAGCATGAATTAATAGGTACAGCTCAGCAGTTACTCAAAAGTCGAACAGTGTCAACTGCAGGGGAAGGCCATAGTGCAGAATCTCTATTTATAATCGGAGATGCGGACTGAACACTTGATGTAAAGAAAATGGTGAAGATTACCTAGGCAGTATCCTCTGTGTAGTATTGCTGTTTCTTGCAGCTTGCCTGCATAACGATAATCAAGTTCGTCCTGAAAACCATTCCACTAGACTTTTCAAGCTATCACTGCCCTCGTTCATCAGTAATAATCATGAAGAGAAAATTTATTGTTATTGACGGATATTCATGTAATCATCTACCTACGTAAAGCAAACGTCAGAATAGTGCATAATAAAATAAAATAAGCACAAAATAAGCATCTTAGGCGAAGTTTTAGTCAGACTGGAGATCCTAGGAGTATCACCCAGAGCCTCTGCAAGCGACATTAGTGGTCTTCGATCGACATTCGAGAAACGGATGCCAGATTCGTGATCAGCACCTCAGAAAACCTCTACAGCGAAGTTTGAGCCAAATTTATAGCGAAAATTTTCTCCGACCGCTTGAGTTGAATACTACACAATCTCGTTATTTATAAAAATCCGTCGGTGCTTAGCTTTTCGTTATAGTTGATTAAATGCTTCGTATGTCCGTGCCATGCTCAGAAACTTCTTACTTGCGTACTTCTTACTTAATATCTACCATAGCAAACTTACAATGAAGACACGACTATGAGCCATACTGTCCAGACAGAGGACTGATGTATTCAAAGGCTCATGCAATGCTGGACCATGCCAAGTGGGGGCGGGCATAAGCTGACATGTGACGAGGATGATCTCAAACTTAAGGTTAGTGCTAAACTGTAATGAAAAACTAAGCAACGATGGATTTTTTATAAATAAAGGGGCCATGTAGTATCCAACTCAAGGGGTCGGAGAAAATTTTTGTTATAAATTTTGCTCAACTTTCTCTCTAGGGTTTTCTGGGGTGCTGATCACGAATCTGGCTCCCGTTTCTTGAGTGTCAATCAGAGACCACTCATATCGCAGGCTTTGGGTGATGTTCCTAGGATTCAGCTCAGGCCAAGCCATTTGTTACCTACACCGTCGTTAGATAGAGGCGTTGTCACTAGCCCTTTGCTGAGGATTAGAAAATTGCTTTGCAGAGGATTAGAAAATCAGCAGTGACGCGTCTCAACACTGCCAGTTACACCGCGCCATGTGTGTTTTATTTCACATTAATCCACTAGGAATTACGCGATTTGACTCGACACTTTAACCGTAACCTAGCGACGAACACCTCCAGTTGTCCGCACTCATCTCCACTACTCAGTCGACCATCGTCGGTAAATCCTGGGCGCTTCGCTCATTCAAAAGAACTTGTCATCAGATTCCCTCAGAGTGTAGGTAGATCATGTCTTTCCCCTTATTTCGACTGCTTCGACTCACTCTTATTAAGCAGCGGTGGAATGACTCGTGTTGATCAAATCTGCCCTAAGGACACGCCACGCGTTCGGCTTCCACTGAGAATCGTAGGTACATAGTTAAGGCTCAGGGCCCTTACAGACCCGACGACGTGCAATTTGAGCGACGAATTAGTCGATATAAGTGAAATTGAGCGAAACACACGACGACGAGCATTCTTGTCCAACGCGACGTTTTGCCGCCGCATTGTTCTCAACGGCACCGCGTTGCAACGCACGGTCACCGCCGCGGTGAAGACTGCGAATTCGTCGTTCAATTTTTTTGTCGTCTGGTCTGTAAGGGCCCTTGAAGGGGGGGGGAGTATGTAAACCCTGAATGGCCGCTGGTCTTAGAAAAATATTGTACAAGCTTAGAGGCCTGTACAATGTTTTTCTACGACCAGCGGTCATTCAAGACAATTGCTTCGCCTTCCCAGACAAGCCTTGTGCCAATTTACACGAATTTATAGGCATGAAAGGCTCAGTTAGCATATATGAGAGTCGATTGGCATTTCTAACCACTGCATTACGCGCGCCATAATGGTACCAACTCCTCAGTACAAACCCCGAATAAAGGTCCCTTCATACTTCACTGCGTTGCTGCCGCAGTAATGACCAAACATGGGGACCCGCGGCGCGCGCGACACCAGCGCTGCTGCCGCTTTCATGGTTTTGCTGCGGCACCGCTGCGGCAGCAGGGTATGTCCTGGGTCAATCTCCGTTGCGGCAGCAAAACCCGTCTCAACGAATCTGATCATAATCAAGTCATTTTTCGCTGAAATTTCGCGCTTTGCGGTTATTATGGGCGCAGATCACATCAGTTTTCAAATTTGTTTGCGAAAACCACCCATATCGTCATCTAGGTACTGAATAATTTTTTGACCAACGTCAGTACAATGGACGGCCGCAAAGAGGTGCAGCTATTGCGGAAATACGTACTCCCCCTTTTTACTATTCAACATTGGTTTACTGCCGCAGCAGTCTGAAGGGGCCATGAGGGCTCCTTCACACTACTGTGGCAGTAAAACCGAAGTCGAGTAGTAACAAGAAAGGTGGGCATATCTTTGTAACAGCTGCGCCTTGCGATGGCGTGCAAGGAGGGGTACGTAGAGTTTCCGCAGACGTCACCACACACTTCACGTCTCCTTTTGCAGCGGCACCTACTGTGGTCGCGCTGTATCAGTGAGAAGTTACGAGTCATTAGTTAAGATACTAGATAAATTATGATAGAGGAATGATGTGATTCTGTTTCACCATTTCACCCGAACAGGATAATCTGCTGGGAACTGCGCCTGACGTGTAGCACTCCCTTAGGCTGGCCGCTTACTACTGCGTCGCCGCACGGCAACGCACTGCATCGGAACAAGCAAACTGGTCCTATCCAACGAAGATCGTGTCGGGACCCACTGCGCCCAATAGAGATTGTCAGCGCGGGAGCAGTTATGAGTGCGGGACGCACTGCGTCGACGCCACGAGGTGAAACGAGAAGATACGCATTATTTCTCTCGCCTTTGTGGGTTCTAACCCGGAAAATTGTTCTAACACAACCAAACATCTATATCTAGATTGTACAGTAGTACATGTCACCACCACCCACGATTTGGCCTTGCACTTGCCCAGTTTGCCTGTCCCGACGCATTGCGTTCTCGTGCGGCGACGCAGTAGTAAGCGACCGGCCTTAAGGCCCTTTCAGACTCTACTGCGTTGCTGCCGCAGTAATGATGAAGGATAGGGACCGGCGGCGCGCGCAGCAGCTGCGCAATAGCGGCAGCGCTGCACCCGCTTTCAGAGTTTTACTGCGACAGCGCTGCTGCTTCGCTGCCGCAGCAAGGAATGTCCCGGGACATTCCTTGCTGCGGCAGCAGATTTGCCACCGAAAAGGGACGTAGGGTGTACAGCGATGCGTGCAATTTTTTTGCGTACATCACACCTCATTGCTCGGCAGATAGCTTTCGTAAACCGAAAACCGAACCGTAAAGCCATTTCGTAAACCGAACCGTAAAGCTTTCGTAAAAAGCTTTCATTCATGCTGCTAGAATGCGCTGTTTTTGACCAACGACAGTCCAGTGGACGGCGGCAAAAGCGTGCAGCTGCTGCGAAAATACGCTCATCCCCCCTTTTGCTGCTAATTTTACTTTACTACGGCAGTAAAACTCTGAATGGGCCCTTAGGATCATCAGTAGACTAGGATTGCACCATAAAGAAGAAAGTGTTTGGGTGGCATATATATGAAGCTTGAAAGGCGCTTGCGGCACGTCCCTATACTGCATTGCTGCCGCAGTAGAGTGTGGAGTGGCCTCAAGCTCACCACGGGTGGATGAATAGCTTGATGAGCAGATTGGGGTAGATTTAACGGCTAATGAAAATTCATCCCATTTCTCCTACGATCGAAGATTGGAAGGCTAGCTCAGGAGCTCATAGAGCGGACCGAGACAAGCCTTCCCGCTAGGCGGAATAAGCGGCTGGCAGCTGAACGGACGAGTGGGCTTGTTTTGGCCATCTGCCAGTGTCCCTCGCGACCATCCAATCAATTTGCATGTGCTTCCGGCGACCGTGGGAGGGGATGGGGCGAGTGCTGGCGAACGTTACCCCGTCGGGGCCGTCGCTGCTCTGCTGCGGCTGCTGCGCAACTACTTTACCCCACCCCAACCCCCGTACCCTATACCCCGCCCCGTCTCACCGATATCGATCGCGCCAACGTCGCTGGCAAGTTGCCAGTGCGCTGGCGGCGGACAACTCGTCCGCGCCGCTGCAACTGCAGCGGCGACGTCACCGTCGGTCGAGCGCATCGATTACGACCTCTCAGCGGCGCCGGCGGCGGAGTTCGAGCTAATTCACAGATCGCTCATGTGCGATCTGCTCCGCTTCGCTGCCCACCGCTAATTACCCAACCACTTAGGCTCGATATTGATTTATTTTTCGTGGGAGATGTCGTCGTCTCGTCCTCTGAATCCCCTCGTTCGATCAAACCGGCACCTTTGGATTCTAAAAATACCTGACGGTTAGTAAACAACCTCAACTTTTGGCGAGATGCTCAGGCCGTTCACAGCCTTATGATTGCATTTGTACACTGTCCAGATTTCGTCTTTTTTTCGAATTTAAATCACGAGCGATTTAGTAGAGCGCTTGGTGGATTTGGTGGATCGTACATTCGCATTCTCTGACCTCTATTTCGGGTGTGCCGTTTTTGGTGTTGCCTTCCTCCTCTTCACACTCTTCACAGTAAGGACATTATATGTGATTAGCATTTTTTTCAGTGTTATTTATTTATTTTTATTTATTTTTACACCTTTTCACAGACGTGCTAAAAATGGTTAGTGGTAGAAATGAAATTAAAACAAAACAAAGCTCTGCGAGTTAATAACTTAATTTTCTCTTTTTGTTATGTAGGTTTGTGGTGCGGCTAGCTTACTGTACTTAGTAGAGTTCTTAGAGGGATCAAATTGTCCTCAAATGTGTCTTTTCAAACTCTCCATACTTCAACATCAGCCTGAATAGGTTTCGGTAAAAAAATTTATCCTCGAGAAGTTTTTTTCTCTAGCTGCACCCCAACCCACATAGCAACTTTTCTGTTTTCAATTTGTTCTGCCCACACTTTTGAAGTTTTGTCCTTGTTTATAGTGATTCTTTGGGATTATGGGATTTTGGTTGAAGCATTGGCATCAATCCATTTTTGTGGGTGATATAATCGTATTGTCACATGAGTCCCTCCGGCACCTAAAATCGGCTCATTTATAATACCTAGTTAGATGAATACCTGTGGCGCCGCTTCTCCTACTTTTGAGACTGTCACAGCCCTTCAAAACAACAGAATTACATCTATATTATATCCGGATTTCATCGTTTGCAAATTCAAATTAAATACGACAAGATAAAGCAGTGGCCTGCGCCTTGTTCTCTGACCTCCCCTTATCTCTGCTGTCACCGTTTCGCGCCATGAGTTTGCAGAAAAAGCACCCGGTACTGCGTTGCGCCTTTGGTGTACGAGTCTTATTTTTTGTTATTTTTCTTCTTTTTTATGGCCACAAGATGAGACCAACTACAATCTTCTGTTTCGAAATTGTTTCCGTCTGAAATTTTACATTTGCCATTGTTTGCTATATCGACTAGGTTGGAGTTATTTGCTTTTGAAGAAGTGGGTTTTGGTAGAGCGTGGGAGACGAATGTCAGCACAGGGCAACAACAACAGCTACGGAGACAAACCGTTCTCCGTTGCTGTCAAATTGCAAAGCATTTTGGTTCAAGCATTGCACAAAATAAAAATATTCAGTGCAGTTCAGACCAGAATTGATTCTTCGGTGTCCTGTGGGATATGGTTGCCGACAAACATAGCCATGGCAAAATCTCAAATCAGAATAAATTAATTGGGGGAAACTGTGGGAAAGTTTTGTATTTCAAACTCGAAGTCGTCCTCTGCGTGGTTTCAGAAATTTAGTGGTTAGGTTTGAATATATGTTGCATAGGGTATTCAACAGATAAAATTGCTTTTGTTATCAGACGTTGTTATCAGTGGGAGTCCCACTTTTGGAAATTTCAACTGTGGCTCCAGTCCATGTACAGTGAATTTGTTTATTGATTTACTTCAGCCAGTGACAGTTTCAACGCGAAAAGAAACAGAAATTCGATGGGTGATTTTTATGGTGGATTTCCGTTTAAAATGAATTTGTGTTGACCAATTTGGAGCCGATTTTTCTTTCCCAAAGCGATATCGCTCTTGGTTTGGAGTGAGTAATGCGACTTTCATAACTCATAGCTACAGCGCGCGCTGTGGACAGAGAGAAGCATTGTTTTGCATTTGCATGAAGACACATTGATTGCCACCTCAGCTAAGTATATCGAGGACGGGTTCTCTGTGTCTCCGCTCGACGCCTGACGTTAGTCGGAACAGCAAGCCTAGCTGATTGATGAGGAGCAATAGAGGGCTGCTGCTGCTATTAGTAGAATTGAGCTGAATCGCGCAAGAGAATTACCGTGGAGCAACAAAAACGATGTCCGTGCGTAATCCGTCGAATGGGAAGATCTTCGAGACGAGTGCGGAAGCTCTGCTTTTCCCGTTATTTCACTTTTCTTCCCTTTCATTACCTTATTTTTCTCGCGTTATGCCTCCTTTTTTCTGTGATAAGAGAAATGAGATAAGGACAGTTCTTTCGATTGATACCGCCGTTCACACAGAACTGCTCTAAAGGGAATTTCCCTCGAACTCGCACCACAAATCCATTGTGCAAACCTGCGTCATTCGACGGCCGTCTGATATGGCACAAACAATAACGAGTGGCACCATTATATTAGGTTGCCGGAGGATTACGGGACGCTGGTGCAATTGTGGCAGCTTCTTTACTCTTTTCTATGTCTTCTGCTCTTTTCTACCTTATCTATTTCTCCAACGTTTTCAGGACTACGGTCTTAGGTCTTTGTTCGACTAGTTTCGTTCCACTGTTTCGAAGTATTTTCTGCCCAAATTGCGTGCAGAGTGTTTCTAGTTATTTTTGATTTTTCTTTCTTGAGATCACGATTCTTCTGTCCGTTTCTTGAATTCCAACAGGTGATAATGCTGGAGTTGTAAACACCGACTGAGCTGCAACGCTTTGAGTGGTCTTACCTACCTGTATCTGCTGAAATCATTCGTGATTTAGAAAACGGATCTCAGATTCGTGATCAACATTCTAAAATTTTATATACTGATGTTGAGACTAAGATTCAATGGAGTAGGCTGCGTCGTAAAATAAAAAGGTTTCAAAGAGCTGCTGCATCTTGCCAAGGCCTTTTGAGAGTCGTACGCGAGAAATTGGATGATTTCGCTTAGCTTCGGAATGCAATAGCTGGGATAATCTATCTCTGGCCTTACTCTTTTCGTGAAGGTTGGGATGCAGCATTATTTTATTTTACTGCAATCTAGCATTGTGACTGAACACATTATGGTTGCCCTGGACGTATTCCCATTAGTTTCACTTTAGCACACATCATAGGACATTATAAGTAAATTAATGAACAGTGCCCTGTTCCGCGATTTTTGGTACCATCTCCCCCATAACTGTAACGTTTTGAGTTATTTTACCTTTCCTTTTGTGTTGGAACCAATGTACGTCCTTTTTTGATCGAGTTGTGAGCAAGAATTGCGCTCAGACACCCATCATTTACTGTTTTACGGACACCTATGGTTGCTCTTCTAAGCTACCCGGTTCCATCCTCCTAACGTTTGGTTTTTAACCGTTTCGCTGTTTGATTGTTGTTTTAGGAATCCTTTTTGCATAGTATTTTGGTATTTTTCTGTCATTTTTTAGTATTTATCAATTTACTATTTTTTCGGTATGGTATTTTTATTCATTGATAACTGCACTATAATCGCCGCACCTTTTTACGGGATTATAATGATGTAACTCACGATCAACGGAATCCAGAAATCTTGCACCTAATGAACTTTCAATCGTGCGAATCCCTCGTATAGCCTTTTTGGGCAAGTGTCATTTTCACAAATTTCTTACTGTGGGTTTCTAGGTGACAACCTATAGTTTAATCCGTGGAGAATCGGCTGAATCTCGGGCGCTTCTATCAAGTTTCTCTTCTTGTCAACTTGCCTTCAAAAGTCCACAACTCAGCTTACATTGAGCCATTTTACTCGAAAAATTCCCATTCAGATCAATTTTCGGTATGAAGCAAGACCAAATATGCCTATATGCCTATATTCGATGAGCACCACCCCGCCTAGTTGAGACGAATCGTCGCTGGGCTGCGTCTCAGCTTTCGATGATGTTTTCTGGCGGATTGTTGGGGGCTGCTGATCGAGGTGCACCGGTGGCGAACCCGAGCGGCGGCGGGCGGGCGGCGAGCACTGGCTGGGCGTTCCAATCGGGCGGCGGCGGCGGCTGAATGCGAGACGACGATCCGCGTTCGGGAGGCAATTGATTGTGTTGTGGTGAGTGTGCGGTGAACGCGCGGGTGTCGATGAGGAGGTAGGCCGCCGCCACCGCCCGATGCACCCACCGACGGACGCCTCGCATTTGATTGAATATACAAGATGCGCCCCGTCAAAAGTGCTGCACCAGCCTGCCCCGCTTACAAATTTTCACCCACTATCTTCTTTATTCTAGTTATTTGGAAATAGTAACGAAAATAACAACGAACAAGTGCAATATTCAAAATAACACCGACAATTGGTAGCAGAGTGCAGTTGCGAAATCCTTCAGTAAAATTCTGAGGAAGCTCGCTTCCGTCCCGGGCGCCCTCAGTAGCGCAGAGCATTTAAGAGAGAGCAGCCGTTAAATCCAAGACAACAACCGCTAAGTGTCATCTTCTACAATTTCGAGCTATAGGCTGACGCTTAGGGGAATTCCTATGCAAAATGGGCTGTATTCCAGACCCATTTGTTAGGCTGTAAAGATAGTTCGGTGCCATTGAGGGGTACAGCTAGAGAAAAAAATTTCGGAAGCGTATTTCTCCTCAAAATCTGTTTTTATTTATTTATTTATTTATTTTGCTACGATGTTTAAGGCCCTCGTTATAGGTTCGCTCGCACCCCAGCGTAACTCTTCCATTCAGCATCAGACAGCGTGGGGCCAGACACGTTTGTACGAGTTATCCCGTCGACGCGACTCGTACAAACGTGTCTGGCCCCACGCTGTCTGATGCTGAATGGACGAGTTACGCTGGGGTGCGAGCGAACCTATAACGAGGGCCTAAGACAATCGTGAGATAAAAGAATGAGAACGCCAAAGAACGCCGAATAGTTGAGAGTACAATACGTCAGATACACTAAGTCAACAGTAAAGCAAATAGAGTTAATACAAAGAGTTAAAATGTTAACACACACAATAAAGTTGAAACCTAAGCAATTTCTTGGAAGCTATGCGTTTAAAAGCTGAAAAGCCATGCGAAGACTGAGGGACCTCCGTCTTCAAAGAAGTAAATGTGGGACCTGCTCGAGCCGCAAATTAGTTTAGATTGCTGTTAGTGAGATTTTGGAAATGCACATTTGAGGCCAATCTGTCCTCTTTGAAGAATCGACTGAATTCCAAACCTCTTTTCAAAGACTGTAGAAAGAAGAAACTTCTGCCACTTTTCGCACCTTATTTTTTAAGAAGTCCTAACTTTGCTCAAACCATTTGAGTCAGCGCATTTTTTAAACGATGAGAAGCCCAAATCTGCCGAGAAATTTGAACGTTTGATTGAATGCAGGGCGGCAGTTCAAGTTCATGTTGGTTTGGAGAAACCTTGGCTCAAAAAGCTATTTAGATGTTTATGTAGTGCTTAGTGGATGCGAGATTACATTATGGTGGATGGAAGTTAATTATTCATTATTCAGGTGGAATAACAATATCATCACAGGCTAGTTCTAGTTGTGACCCCCGAAAGCGAGTTTCAGTCGGAAGCTCTATTCTGAAAACCACAGCTTTTCGACCATTTGCCCTCGCTTTCAAATTTGTCGGCCAAGGAGGGGATCACGAAGAGAACTGACGATATTTTCTTTACAAAATAACAGCTGCAGCTAGCTGTTTAGACAGAACTTTAAGCAGTCTACTGTCACTCCTTTCCTCCTTGTCATCCTTTTGATTCAGAAGCTTCGTACATTTGAAGCAGCCCTCATAGAGTCACGCGTATTTTACCGCAGCGGGTGTTTTCTTCGAGCAAAAACATTTTTTCAAAGATATTCATTTTGAAAAGGCAGTGAAGAGGAGGAAGAACTGGTCCTTCGAGACGTTTCGCCTCAAAGGTTTTAAATACTTTTAAACGATGCACAGGGTGAGCAATCTTGTACAGGTGTTCCTCGCCTCCGCTCAGTCATCCATCACTGACGGCCACCTATGTTTTGCAACGAATGCCGGCGAACAGATCTGATATCATAAGCACGGCTATAGAACAAATTGTCAAATTCGTCAAATCGCCAAAAATTAGCTAATTTGGAGTTATTACCTTGTAACCCTTCTGAAACCAGCACCACAGACTTGTTAAGCCAATTTTCTTTTTCATGTGAAGTGACGTCCGTGCCGCTTTTCAACCTTTATCTTATCTTACCCTTTTTGATTATGCGTCTTAGCCGTGGCAGTTCTGATAAATGTCCCTGCGAGAATTCTTTCATCCTTCGATTTGTTTCCACGAGTGCTTTTGGGGACAATTCGATCGCGTTTCTTTTTTCGATATTTCTCTGAACTGCAACAAGGTATGCCGAAGCGGGACGCACTTCAACTACGTTCTGAGGGGAATGGTGACGGGTGGGACTTTGTCGAGAGACCCCATGGTTGAGGCGTTTTTGCCGATGGGTGAATTTAGCCAGCCAGAATCCTTTTCGGGGGTAGAGCAGTAGAAGGTGGGCGTCAGCGACACGGCGAGTCTGTGGGCGACTGACGCGGACGAAAAAGAGCGGCGGT
This sequence comes from Nippostrongylus brasiliensis, assembly GCA_030553155.1. Taxonomy (NCBI): domain Eukaryota; kingdom Metazoa; phylum Nematoda; class Chromadorea; order Rhabditida; family Heligmosomidae; genus Nippostrongylus; species Nippostrongylus brasiliensis. The sequence goes on from CP130732.1 coordinate 14,890,930, forward strand.
CTCGGCGGCAAGGCCGTCTGGCACCGTGTCAACGAGCCACCACCGCGTGTCACTGCCCGCTGCCTTCTCCGCAGCCTCCTCGTTGCTGCTCTGGTTTCTCTGATTCTTCGTTTCCATCCGTACACCGAATTTTGCCTGACCGCCCAAGAAACGCCACCATTCGTTCGAGTTTCGGGTTCAATTTCTATTGATTGGTCGATGTGAGTGTAGTTCTCCTCTGGAGAAGTCTACAATGTAAATTTTGTCGTTGTGATTCTCTCTACAACCGCATGTCTAGGTAAAGTTTGAACTCGTTGCCGCTGCTGTTCAAACCGTATGCTCAAAGAAACGCAATGTAGTTAGCGATCGACCGAGATTGTTAAGGCTCTATTATCGGCTTACGTTTCGGCGATGTCGCCTTCTGAGAGTACCATGCCGTGATTCATTGAAAGTCGAACGTGGAGCGTATGCTCAAAATTCCAAGCAATAAGTTCAACATCGAATTTTTGCCAGACCGCCAAGAAAGACCTCCATTCATTCGAGCTCCTGGTTAAATTTTTATTGATTAAGCTGCCAACTCGACGTAGCCTTCTTTTTGTTTACTTATTCATTCGTCTGTTACATATACATAGAAGTGCATTGCATAAAAGAACTTCCAGGCTCAGATAAGATGTAGCAACATACTCTTTAGAAACTTGATCGAGCAAAATCAAGATATCAATAAAAAGACCTGGTTAGTCATTATTTAATTTAACGACTCCTTCGATCGCCTAGGTGGACTCACCGTCGTGTAGGATCAGGTACAAAATTTTAAATAGTCTGTAATGCTGATTTTGTCGTGATTCTCACCACATCTGTCTTGCTAGATTAATTTGAACCCCATTACTGCATGTTCGAATCAGATGCTCGTGGGAAAATTCGGATTTTGGTGAATTCCATTTTGTAAGTCTAAAGTTTTGCATGACCGCCCAAGAAACCGCCACCTTTCATCCAAGAATGTGCTCAGTTTCTGTTCATTGGCCTGCAGATTTGGTGCAAACCCTCTTTAAGATGTCGATTCCACACCTGCGTAGGTAGGTCAATTTAAGCCCTTTACTTGTGTTGTTTTATTCGTACGTTCGAAACTTGAAGAAATCGAACACGGACGACGCCATCGCTTCACTCGGAGATATGGACGCCTTATCGTTCTTGGAATGTAGGATGGCTTGATCGCCTTCATCGGAGTCTGTAGTCCAAAACAAGGCTAGAGTTCTCTAACTTTTGTAATGTCAACTTTACTCCTATGGCAGGAAATTTGAAGAAGGCAATGAGAACCTGTTCTTCAGTTGATTTTCCGAGACGACAAGGTTATCGTACAAAGCAATAGAGGGAAGTACGTAAGCAGCGTGTGCAACTAAAATAATATCAGTTTCTAATTGGGGAGGAGAGTCGTCGGCTCGGTGGTGTAGTGAACTAACCTCACGGTGCCCCGGATAGGACAGAGGCATGGACTTGAATTCCACCTGAGCCACAGTTTTTGCGGTGATTCGAGCACTATTTTTACAACATCTACTTCTAGTGTACCTAGTAGTAACCGGCAAAAACGCGGTAATAAAGTTAGAATTTCACGATTATAGTTTTTAATCGATCTGCTCTTGTTTCGTGATTTCGATTAGAATACGAGCTTTTTGACTGCTGAGCGCAGACAGTAGGCGAAGTGGCAAGTTTACGTATGCTGTCCGAGGTCAGCCATCTGTCCGCCGTCGTCGTCGCTTCGTTCTCCCGCGAAAAGTGTTCAAATTAACCGCCACCGAGGAAGCCATCGTCTTTTGTGCCAGGCGCCCTTTCGCTCCTTGACGAGAACTGGCTACGATCATCTATATCATTTAGAATTGTTGGGCATCATCTCCTAGCTCCTTTGAATCCTCCACTTATTCGGCTTGTAGACATAAGAGGATGGAATGGTTACTACTTATTCCCTTTCTGTAATAGCATTTGGCAATCGTTATCACAAAAGTGGACGTCAGATTAGTAGTAACCATTCAGCCGTTAAGTTTTCTTGGCGTCCCCCATATTGGAGTCCGGTTTAAATTTGGCCGATCACGGAGCGATGGAAGGCTTCGCTAGGCTTATGCACCATATGTGCCTATTTTTCGGAGAAATGAGAACACCATTGAAAACATCGGTGTTGACATTTTTTATATTTTATCAACCATCAGTGCTGCGCTCTGGTGCATAAGATTCGCGGTCGTGATTTGTGCTAGAATGTCGTTTCCATTTGTTCACACTCAAGCTGTCGAGGGTAACTTACGATCCGGCAATATCGCTTTGCGAACTTTCTTGACCACAGAGAGAGTAGTGCTTGTTCGTGTGTATCGATCGTCGTATGGGGGGTCTCGCAAGGTGTGCATCAGCAGCAGCAGCGCATGCGCATCAAAACAACTGCACGGGTCACTCACTCGTCCACCCCCACTCGACAATCCCCTCGTCCACACCTCGCCATCGTTGCCTCTCCCCATTCCTGATCTTTTACCGCTAGCCCTCAGCTATCCGCAGTATATTCTCCTTCGTATTGTATTCTAGATCCTTGAAACTTCGCCCAAGTTTATTCGCATGTTCTACACGATTGTGAAGATTATTTACGCTAGTTACTGCCCTGGATGTCTCCCAGTTCCCGTTTTCTGCATCGTCCGTATATTGTCAAGTTGCAGACTTCCAACCATATTATGAAAAAACCATATTTGGTACTTTATGTCGATATTCCCATTTTGCAGAATTATCTGAGTTGCTTCGTTTCTGATTCAGCAACAGCCGTAATATCTGGTGTAGTGATTTTCACAAAAATTGTTGTGTTTTATGTGGGAGAAATGTTTTGCGAAACTTGTTTAGAGCGGCTTGGAGCTCACAGTACAACTTGAAAAATCGCCATTCAAATAAATCGGGCGTTATGGAGCGAAATTGTTTAAAAATAGAGACATCTGTGAATTTTCGAATGAATTGCTGATGTGCGACTTTTACAAAAGAAAAATTGATCAAGGTAGTTTATTTTCATCACGCTATCAGCGCAAGGATTTGAATAAGAAATCCAAGGAAGCCTATTTAGTTGAGCAGCTCAATGATTCGGGAGGTATGAAGCACGGTGATTGCTGATCGAGCTTTGACTCACAAATTAGCGAAATAGGGTGATGTCCACCGAGAGTGAAACCACTAGACATCACCCTCAAATTCAGTCAGAATTGTCTTTCAGAAATGGAAATGATTGTGTCAAATAGTCACGTTTGGATCTTGTTTGCTTTCTTTTTTCGTTGTTATAGTTCTCCAAGAGCTTCCTTCCATTGATTGTGGTTTGCTATCAGTCAAGACGACAGTTGGAGTTCGTGTTTTTTACGTCTTCTCGATAGATTCATGCAATTCACCTGATCCTTTATTTAGAACTGTTCAATGTTCCGTCAACATCGCTCTTTACTTTTGCTCTCTCGTAGATCTCTATTTCTACACTGTAATTCGAATTCATATTTTTGTTTTCAGATGGTAAACTATTGATTGTCGCCCCACTAGAGCAAAGTAGCAGAAATGGATGAGGGCGACGAATATGTACCACAGATGTCGCAGCTCGGCGACTATGGTGGAATGAGTGGCATGGGAATGTCTCAAGGTGGGCTTGCTGTTTGTTTACTTTTTAATTATTATTGCTGTTGTTTCCATCAGATTGATTTTTGTGGTATTGTTTCGGTTTGCCCTAATTGAGGGTTTTTCGTTGTGCATGTTACCATTCGTATATTCGTATATAACGCTGTTAAGTCTATGTTCAGCAGTCGAGAGAAGTTTTATCAATCATTGGATGCTCTGCTCGTTAATTAATTCCAGCTAGGATACTCTCCATCAAAATCTATGTGCACCGAAGTCAAAGTGACAATCATCCCGATCACACTTAATCCCAAATAAGGCAAATCGGAGCTCCTGCGCCAGTTAGGGAAATCCTGGCGTTGAGATCGTCTGCACGACTGTGCCATTCTTGTAAAGTAGCTGTAGGACGCTGCTGTGGACCATCTGAATGACAGCACAAATGTATAAACACCGCCATAATCTAACTAATTGAAGATATAAATAAGAAGCAGGTCTCAATATCGGATTTATGGATTAGTATAACATTCTGGCACTTTCTTGTTAGCTAGTAAAGTGTCAAACTATCGAAATATCATTAATAGTACCCCTGGTAGCGTGTAAGTACGTTCTTCATACCTCGTTTTAAATAGTCTTTGTTAATTTAGAATAGTGCCGAATGGAAGTCTTTGCTAACAAAAACAAACTACCTCAACCAACAGACAAGTACAACTAATTAGGTGGTTACAAGCAAATTCTGGGTTGAAATTCTTCTATTTAGTCATTTGAATATCCGTTTTCGATTTGTATATGAGTTGGTCAATTCGTGGACCATTTTGACAGAGGTTTTGTTTGTATTTTTCGCATTATCAAATGCTGATATTGGCAGAAACCTTGTGCAATCTTTTTCCAGCTAGTGTTGGATGCATAGTTATGGTTACCGTACCAGTCATATTTGATCGAGAAACCTGCGTTCTTGTATGACTAGCGAATTTTATCATTTGTTTGGGAACCAGCTTACACAATAATGTCTCTCTTCTAATTTTCTGTCTTCTGGTCAGCTTGAGTTGCACCGTTCGGTTCGTAGTGTTCGACGTATTTTTACCTTGTTAATTATTATCAATATGCATGCATCTTTTACCACAGTGTTTATCGATAACATATCGATGCTGCATCTTTTTAGGACAGCCGCCATCGGTTCCTGGCTACCCTTCGATGAGCGGTGGTTTGACTCCAATGAACAATCCATACGAACAACAAATGATGATGATGAGTCAGCCGTCTCAACCTGTACAAAAACCTGTGCCAGCGTCGAAGAGTAGATCAAAGAAGAAGGTTTGAATTCTATCTTCGCGTTATGAAATTCTGATAATGCATTTTCAAATTTCTAGCAAGAAATGGATCCCATGCAGAGCATGGCTGCCATGTCCAATAATCCAATGATGCGACCTTCAATGCAGCAAATGGGTGCCATGTATCCTCCACAGGCAAGTTCTTTCAGTTGTTGCAACAACGCGATCTCCTGATGCAGAGAAAAGCCATTTGGTTGAGGGAGAGTCTTATTTTTTGAGATATCAATAGTGTTTTAGAGCGGACAGATGAACATGTACGGCGGATCTGGCCCGCCACAACAGTCGCCACACTTTCCTGCACAGAGCGCCCCACCTGGGTACCGACCACAATACGCTCCTCAGCCAGGATATGGTGCTATGCAGCAACCGATGTATCCCCCACAGCAGCCACAGCAACAGCGGCCGAACACATATGCTGCTCCACAACCGGCAGCGGCTAACCATTACAGCTATGGAGCGCCTCCGCAAGGAGGTTACCCTCCACAGCAGTATCCGCCCCCACAAATACGCCCGCAATATCCTCAAGGACAGCAACCTGTAAGTGTGAGTTTTCAACTACATGTTCACTTTATCATTTCAATAAATATATTTCTTCAGTTACCGATGCAAAATCAGTATTGGGAGCCTCAGCAACATCCATACTATCAACAACAACAACAGCAGCAACCGCCACAAAGCGCTCCTAATATGATTCCTACCCAACCGGATCAGTGGAACCAGCAGTCGTCTCAGGTCGGTAAAGCTTATCCGAATTGCTTCTATTACTTTTTCGTTTCGTTTATTGTTTACCATACGTTGACTGAAATAGCACATTTGTTGTTGTTGCTCAACAGTTGCTCAGTGTGGTCATACGAGGTATCGTCTAAATTAGATAATTCAGTTGGGCTGTCCAGCTCAGCTTTTGGTCGTTTTCCGGGGTTTTTCACATCTCTAATTTTGTGCTCGATCAGCAAATTACACTATCAAATGGTTCGGAGCAGGGAAGACGAAAGTTTGGAAATTTATTTGAACGTGGCTTCCATGTTTTTTCCGCGCTGCCAATTTCTGACAGTGGAAGCAACAGTTACATTGAAATCGATTAATTTGTTTGTCTCCTTTTTTAAGAAAACTTCGGGTTAAAATGTTCACTGATGTATCGACGCCTTTTAGTTCTGTGCGAAAGTCGAGCGTTATTCATGTTTAGGGGGCTGTGCTTTATTTTCTTTCATTACTTTACTTTTTTACCTTTCCATTTTTTATGGGGAAATTTTTACACTACGACTAAATTTTGACCTTGTAGCTGTTAGGGGGTTCGAGAAGAACGTTTATAGGCTTTCATTTCTAAAAATATCCTTTTTTCCAGCAAATCTACCATTTGGAGATGGAAATGCGAGGGATGCAGCAGCGATTGCAACATCTCTACCAGCAACAGCGGACTCCAATGGTGGAGCAGGAACTTCAACAGGTTAGATGATTTTAGTGTAATTATAAGCAAACTGTGGCAGTGAGAGCTTGATGGTTTACTAGATTACTTTTCCCAGCGATGTGCTCACGGCTACCCATTGATCGGTAAGTCCGGTGTTTTGATTCAACATGGATTTCATTTTTGAAACTGCCAATATTCGGTTGTAGAAACACAGACAGTGAATTGTATATTTTACCGGTTGTTTTATATTCTTGGAACTGTTTGTCAAACTGGAAACGCGATGAGTTCCATTATTTCTCATTCATCCAATTTTTTTGATGTTTTCGTGGTGCAACTTAACGTAGAGAGAAAAGCGTTATTACTGCCCCCGAATAGTTTACCTAATTCACCATTTTGTCGCCAACGAGACCATTGTTGCGGAAAATATATCATCCATTTCGCTTTTTAGGTGCAGATGCGGTTACAATATCTTCAGTCCGAGCATCATCGCATGCAAATGGCCGCTCAGAGCGGTCAACCGATTTCTGCATCGCAACAGCAACAACAACAGCCTTCGCAGCAACAACCTCAAACAGTTCAACCTCAGCCCGGTATGGCGCCTATGTCGAGTGCAAATCAAGGAATGCCTATGAATCAGCCGGTCAGTGCTTTGACTCTATTATAGTGAACAGCGAGAGAACATTGCTGTTGCAGATGTCTGCTTCTAATATGGTCCCTCCGAACGGCCCTAATGCTGGACCTCCTAGCCAGCAAGTGGTCATTCAGCAAAGCCCTTCGGCAACGCCTACAACACCTGTCCAAGTCACGCAAAGCGGAAGTCAAGTTCAGGTGCGGTTCGATGCTCTTTGAACGACTTTTCTCTCGAAGATTATTTCTTGTAGGTAAACATCAAGCCGGAGACATCGGGGCGCACGCTGATAAGCGTGTACCATCGATTCGGTGAATCTCCGAATCGAGATGAATCGTTTAACGGCGATGCGAAGGACTCTGTCCCTCCTGAACCTACACCAACACAACAGCAACAGCAGTACCAAGTACGATTTACATTTGTTGTTTGTGTTTTAAGTGAGTTGTGCTAAGTGGCCGTTTGATGACGATTCAAAACTTTTTATTCTTTTCATCGCCGTTTGCGCGGCGACGGCGATCGACCGATGACGATGCAAAACGGCCGGCGATGGCCAGCGATGGCCAACGACGACTGGCGATCCTTCACAGTGGGGCGCGCTTTCGCGCATCGAACCGTTGCCAGGACCCGACCACCCAATTTGAGAATATGGGTGATCCTTGGCCCAAATTTGAAAAATGACATTCAGAATCGTTATCACCATGTACAATTACCGCCCTAGACGAAATTTTAACCAAATCGGTGATACTACCTGCATCACCCAGATTGCTTCTGCAAGTAGTATGGGTGGTCTCCAGTCAGAATTTGAAACACGGACGCCAAATCCGTGATCCGCACCTCAGGAAGCCCGCAAGACTGTGCTTGTTTCTGATTTTATTTGTATGTCTGATCTTTCTATTGTGATTTTTCGGACTTTCCCCTGTTTTGTGCCGATGTCGCTAACGTAGTTTTACTTTGAAGCTTTCTTTCGTTGTTTCGAGATTCTGTTTTTTTCTCTCAAGTTAAATTGAAAAACAAAACAAATGAGTAATAAATTTAGATTCACTCCAGTTGGAATTTCTCCTTCATTTCAACTTTGAACTTACAAATTTAAATTAAATGTAATTTTTCTGAATTTAAGTTTAGAGAAAGTTTGAAATTGAGTATAATTTAAATTTAAATTGGATATAAACAGTTCAAATTGGACTGTATTCAATTTTCTATTTATTCTTAAATTTAAACAAGTTGAGGAGAAAAAGCAGCAAAAGGAAGCTTCAAAATAACATAATTTCAGCAGGCACTGACCAAAAACTAGAACAAAGTCAAAAAAGTGCAATAAGAGAATCAATCATACAAAAAATGGAGAACAAACACAAAAAAAAACTTATAAAACCTATCAATGGTCCATGCCCGTCGCTGACAGTCGCCGGCCGTTGCAGCGCTCTGCGCTACGACGTCCTGCGACGGCCGGCGATGGGATCTCATCGCTGGCCGTCGCACGCCGTCGCGGGCCGTCGCCGGCCGTCGGCGATCGATGACGGGACTACAACGTAGCCCCGTCGCCGGCCGTCGTTGTCGATCGCGGACGGGAGGCGTGGCTGCGGACAACTGCCACGGCGACCGCCATTCACTGCGACGAGTAACGATTGTGCAGCGCCCCCCGCGACGGACCACGGGAGTATACCAAGGGCCTTATATTTTTCGTTTTTGCCAAAGTGTGCATTTTTTGTCAGGATTCAATTCAAGTCCGTTTTTTATGGCACCGGGAGCAGATATTTTGCGAGCTTTGAGATGCGGTTTCGAATCCACCTGAGAAGCAATTTTTGCGATGAAAATAAATGTAGTTAGTTGCAACAGTTAATGCTAACGTTTAACATTAGCCTCTGTTACATTAAGAGAGGCGATGAATGTGAGGCGAAATCATAAAACGAGCTGCTCAATCACTTTTGTGATTTTGACAGTTTTCTCTCATCAGCCGACCCGGGTCTACCGTTGAAACCGACACCCTCTTCAGCTGATTCTGAGCTAGGCATAGGTTCCTGTCTAGGACAGGATTCAACCCTGATCATTGAGATTACGAGTCTAAACTTTTAACATCTCGACCATCCCGCCCCCTCGTTTTGTCACTGATGTATCTTAATTTCAAGGAGGCTCAACAAATGATGTCACCATCATCACATCTTCATCAGCAACACGTTCCCGCCCAACACCAGCAACAACCACAGCAACTGCAACCTCAACAACAACAGCAACAACCCCAACAACAACAAGCTCCGCAGCTTTTGCAGCAGATGCAGCAACCAGTTCATCTTCAACAACCACAGCTTCAACACCATATGGTGCCATCGCAGCAACAGCAGCAGATTCCAATTCAACAACATGCGCTTCCCCCATCGCAGCCGCATCAGCAGATGCCTCCCGTGCAGCAAATGCCACCAATGTCGGTGAATGGAATTGATAGTGGATTCCAGAATAATGGCGTAAGTTAAAGACTGCTGTGACATTGGGAGGATCTTTCAAATGTTACATTTGCAGGTTCACCACGATCATCATGTCATGGAAGCAGTTCAACAGGTGCAGCCTCAAGCAACCCAAGCTCAAGTTCCAGTAGAACAAAAGCCTGTCGTTTTCAATCCATACGCTGAACCACCACCTGAGGAAGCACCTCATCAAGCTGAACAAGCGGAGAGCGAGCCTGCAAAGGTTGGAAGCCTTCCGTCGTTATGTCGTGCTATAGTGACTCTGGTTAAGTTCTGAAGATGTGGTGCAGAACTTTGTCTTTTCAGTGTGTGAATTTTTGACATTTGATAATTCTTGTTTTGGGTTTACATAGGTTTCGTGTGATATTTGTTAGAATTTTTTTCGAAATAAGGGGAAATACCCTCGGTTTACGGGAGAAGCGCACTTTTGTGTTATTGGGCTCGAAATGTGTGCCTTTTGTTATAGATAGATGATACCTATTATTCTTTCCTTTTTTCAGATCCAAGTAGAGGAGGCGGTGAATTGCACAGAAGAAGTAGATGTCAAGCGAGAACAAAACACACCTGAACCTCAACCTCAGCCTTCAGTTACCCTATATGATGACAGGTTCGTCTTGAAAATTGATCTCAATAATTGACCCATGTCTAGGAGAAACTTTAATTTGTAGGGATGACGCAACACCGCCTATGCGAACGGAAGAGACGGAGGAAGCCGAACCTATAGAGGAAGAAGAACGTCCAAGCGAAGAAACATCTGAAGTCAAAGAAGATTTGCAAGATGTGAAAAGGGAGGAAGAAGAGGAAGAGAAGGAGGAAGAGGAAAAGCATGAGACGTCGATCTCTCTGCCTGAAGTATCTACCAGCAATGGCATTGCGGCGGCTGATTACTCCACATTATCCGACGAAACTCAACCGGCGATTGCTGTTCCTGAAGACTTGAAAGATGAGGAAGAACAAGGCGACTTGAGTATTTCTAGAGATGAATCGCGTGAAGAAGAGGAAAAAGTCGAGGTAAAATTTAGTTCAGCTCCGTTTAAAGTTGATTTAATATATTTAGTTTGGATTTTTTGTAGGAAGCAGATGAGGAGAAGTCTGTGGATACAACAAGTCTCGTGGTCGCCGAAGATGAGGAGCCGAAAGTCGAGCCGGAAGAAGAGGTTTCGGATCAGGCTACGCCCGGTCCGAGCACAAGGTTTGACTTTCAGACGAGCTTAGACAGTTTTCCTTCAAAGTTCGTTCGGCGCAGTTGGCTTTAAATATATTCTCTTTCATTCATGTGAAACTTTTTACGTAAAAATTCGCTTTATACTCTTTTTTTTTTCAACAGAGATCCGTCACCAGAAGAGAGCGAGGTAACTGAGAGCGAGCCACCATCTGTAAAACGATCGAGAAAGTCAAGGAAGAAAGACAGGGTACACACTTCACTATCAATTGTTAACAACGATCATTTTCCGTGTTCTTACTGAGGGAGGGGTCCCAGGGATGACTTTGCAGTTCATGGAAAGAAAGGGGCTTATTGATACATTGTCTTGATGTCTTTTGATTTGATTTTGTCATTTCGTTCATTGTTCCAGAATTTTTTTTTGTATTTTTTATTGGGCGTTCTATATGGAAGGATTGCAGGTTGCTGCGCTGTCCAAAGAAGCGAAGGAGGAGACCTACGACGATCGAGATGCAACTCCAAGTGAAGTGGCAGAATCCACTGATGGCGTATTCACGGAGCCATCCACTCCTGCTCCAGAGGGTCGTAAGCCGAAAAGGATTACGGTGGTTAAGGTCAGTTGTGGAGTTTTTTCTGTTTGTTGGAATGACTCATCCTTCAGTTTGGTTTTAACTTATCTCATTTTTTCACCTTTTTTTAGATTTATATTATTTTAGTCGCGAAAGAAAAAGAGCGCTGACGATTCTGGCGATGATGACGATGATTTCGTGCCCGACGGACGGGGTCGAAAGTCTAACAAGCGGGCGTCTGCGAAGTTGGCAAAGGAAGCAGCTGATGACGACGATGTGCGTTCTCACGGTCGAATTTGTTTCCCATTCATCTCCTTTTTTCCTTAATGTTCTTGTTGTTGCTAATTTTACCGAACCGTTGAAGCTTTTTTGTCCTTTAACCTGAATCTATGCAGAGAAGTCTGATGGTCTTTGCTTCAGTTTCGATGCAGGTATTTTAGAAACGGAGCACTTCCAAATGGGCTGATTCTATTGATGGTTTGGAAGACGACGCGGAAGACTCGATTTTGACAAACGACTCTCAAGAAACACAAAACAGTGACCACCAAGTAGTTGAGAAGGTGAGAGTTAGGAATGAATTTTCGTTTTTGTGTCACTGCCTTGATTCTCCTCAGATTTTGAACTGCCGAGACGGTGCCGATGAAGCAGAGCATCAGTATCTTATTAAGTGGAAAGGAAAAGCGTACATCCATTGCGAATGGAAAACATTGAAGGTGAGGCCTACTATTATGTCTCGGAATTGAACTCCTTCATATTTTTTTCGTCACATTGTTTTGGTTCGGTTTCAGTGCAGATTGCCGCATAACTTCGGTGGATAACATTTTTAATAAAAGCATTTTTAGGAATTGGAAGAAGTGGACAAACGTGCACCAGCGAAAGTGAAGCGCTTCAGACAGAAAAAGTCTCATCTAAATAATGACGCTGTATGTTTTTTGAGATTTTGCTTAATTTAAACGTCTCTGCCCTTTGGGTCTGCTTTTTTCATCTTTTGGAGTATTTAGGATGAGGAGGACTTCAACAGTGACTACACTGTTGTTGATCGCATCGTTGATGTTGGAACTGGTGACGATGGCTTGGAGTACGCGTTGGTGAAATGGAAAAGTCTTGCATATGACGAAGTAACATGGGAGCCGATTGATTCGGTTCCTGAGGAGAAGGTAAGTAATTGCTAGTTTTTAAAATCGTTTTCTTTTCTTTTTGGTGTAAGAATTTCAAATTGTTTCGTCCGAACAATTTGACATCCCTTTCTGTTTTCATTTTTTTCTCATTATGCAGACAACGTCGTTTGTTCAACAAATTAATCGCGACTGTTAGACATTACAGTGTCTAGTCGGTTCTAACGTAATTGAAGACTGCAAGAGTCAACGAAATCGCTGCCCGCTCTTGCAACATCCAATACTAGAATTTTTATTATCTAGGAAAATGTTATGGAGGAGACATAGGGGATACAGGAGGCGTGGCGTAAAAATGGGTTGTTCTTCCACAGTTTCAGGAATTATTACGGCTATATGGGGCCTAGCTCCGAGAATAACTATCAAATATCCTTGTAGCATCGTGGGTACTGGTAATGAAAAAATTCTGAAACATTCAAACAAATCGTCTTAAAACTTCTTTACCATCCTATGCTTATTACTTCTCGTATTGTTATAAGTTCGTATATTCCAGGTTGCTGTGTGGAAGAAGCGCCAAGTAATTGACAAAGCAAAAGTGGTAGGTGTTTATTAGCTGCTAGAGACGATGGAAGGTAGATATTGAAGACTGAATGCGTGTTTTCATCCAGAAGGAGAAATCGAGACCAAAGGCAAGTGAATGGTCCAAAATGCCGGACGATATTGTGTGGAAGGACGGAAATACTCTGCGCGAATATCAATTTGAAGGAGTAGATTGGCTGTTGTACTGCTATTACAACGAGTGAGTTTTCGTTTTTTTTTTCTCCAGCTAACCATTTTTCTTCAGCTGTGATGGGACTGGGTTTCCGACGAATAGCACAGATTATTTTATGTTCTGTATTCACTTCTTTGCAGGCGAAACTGCATTCTCGCCGATGAAATGGGTCTTGGAAAGACTGTTCAGACGATAACATTCTTGTCACAAGTGTACGAGTGAGTTTTAGGATAGTTCAATAACCTTCTGGAATCCAGGCTGAAGAGTAGTTTGACCGATTGATTGGTTCGTTAGGTTACCCTTATTCAGGTATGGCATCCACGGTCCATTTTTAATTGTTGTTCCCTTGTCAACGATTCACAACTGGGTGAGAGAGTTCGAGACATGGACGGACATGAATGCTGTCGTCTATCATGGTAGCCAACATAGTCGCGATGTTATTCAGCAGTACGAGATTTACTACGCTAAGCAGCACTCGTCCGGAAATAAGGTTTGTAACATATTTACCCATTTAGTTGTCAGTTTATGTGAACTACTGTTTCTGTGTTTCTAGTTATGGAGGAAGAATCTTGTGAAACTTGACGCATTGATCACCACCTTTGAAATGGTCGTGACGGACTGCGAGTTCCTGCGCAAGATCCCTTTCAGAGTTTGTGTGATCGACGAAGCTCACCGGCTCAAGAACAGGAACTGTAAACTGCTGACTGGAGGTGGGACAATTTAATGTTGATAATGATTGTTATCGATTGTTGAGTCTATATCGAATTGTGCGCATTAAGGACTACATGCTTTCCGAATGGAGCACCGTGTTTTGCTCACTGGTACACCACTACAGAACAACATTGAAGAGCTGTTTTCTTTGTTGAACTTTCTCCATCCACAACAGTTCAGCAGTTCAGGTGCCGCCTTATTTTTTCCATTCTTTTTTTCAATTTTGGCTGTGGTGAAGAAAATTTAAAGCAGAATGAGGCGGAAAGGGGTGCGAAGAGAGGTTCGAAAGCTGTATAAAGGCAAGGGGTATCATGTTCAGTGGTATGTTTGTTGATGGGTGCAGCCAAGAAAAAACACTTATTTCCCACAGAACACTGCTCTAAAGGGTGTTTGAGTACAGATAATTCGAAAACTCAAATTTTTAAACGGTATCCTCACGTCTCTGAGTATTCCTTAAAATCGTCAATATCAGGAACGGCTGAAATTGTGTCTAGTAGAGTTCACACTTTTTGAGGGTAAAAATGAGAAGGAAAATCGAGAAAAGATACATCCAATGCTCGCATTATTGCAGCCGCGTTTCTGGAACAGTTTGGCCAGTGTCAGTCAGATGAGCAGGTGCAGAAGTTGCAAGAGATCCTGAAACCAATGATGCTTCGCCGATTGAAGGAAGACGTTGAGAAATCTCTCCAACCGAAGGAAGAGACCATCATTGAAGTCTGTTGCTTGTAAACCATTTAATCCTTTTTATTTTTTTTCAGTATTTTCAGTCTACTTTTACAGGTGCAACTGTCAGATACACAGAAGAAGTTCTACCGTGCGATTCTGGAGCGGAATTTCACCCATCTCTGCAAAGGTAACATTTTCGATCCCCTCCCCGTTGTAATGTAAATCGTATCACGAGTTTATCCAGATCACTTTAATATCTGTTTAGAAACAACATTTTGTTTGCTCTACTATTTATCTATTCTTTTATAGGTACATCTGCACCATCGCTGATGAATGTTATGATGGAACTACGGAAGTGTTGTAACCACCCATTCCTGATTCAAGTGAGTTAGCACTTTCAGCGACCTATAATTTGTGCAATGATGTTTTGTTTTTATTGTACCCTTTTGTTCTTGCTTTCTCTTCTATTTTGTTGAATTAGTAGTTCCCGTCGATTGTGTTCAGGGCGCTGAAGAAACCATATTGTCCGAGCTAAAAATGCTTCATCCTGAGTGGGACGAGGAAACTCTATCCCATAAGGCGCTCGTACAAGCGTCCGGAAAAGTGGTCCTAATCGAGAAGCTTCTGCCAAAGTTGAGGAAAGATGGACACAAGGTGGGAAGTTAGGTTGAAAACTTTACCTTCTGGTTGAAGACTTCAAATCTTGCTTCACTCGCCTCCAGCTAAATTTCTTATTTAAGGTGCTCATTTTCTCGCAAATGGTGAAGGTTTTGGATCTCCTTGAGGAATTCCTTGTCAACATGAACTATCCATTCGAGAGAATTGACGGTAATGTTCGAGGCGACATGCGTCAAGCATCGATCGATCGATTCTCAAAGAAAGGTGGGTGTTTGAGGATCTTAACGTCTTGCCATTTATTTTTGTTCCTCAAAGATATCGCCTACATCATAGATTCCGACCGGTTCGTGTTTTTGCTGTGCACTCGCGCGGGCGGTTTGGGAATCAACCTCACTGCAGCCGATACTGTCATCATTTTTGACTCTGATTGGAATCCTCAGAATGATCTGCAAGCGCAAGCGAGGTATCTTTTACATCTTCGATTTTTTATATTGTCGATTTTTTATTTTTTTCGGGTGTAAAAATGAGTTTTCCTGATCCTTCGTATTGTTTCCGTGGAATGATCAACAACTTTTCAGATGCCATCGTATTGGACAGACTAAAATGGTGAAGGTGTACCGATTAGTTACAGCGAATACATATGAGAGAGAAATGTTCGATAAGGTTGGTTCGAAATTTCTGAGAATATGTTAGTAGACATCAGAGCTTGAAGTCATTTATCTGTTTCAGGCTTCGCTGAAATTGGGTCTCGATAAGGCCGTTTTGCAATCTACAACCGCGTTGAAAGAAAGCAGCACTGCTCTGAGCAAAAAGGATGTTGAGGAGCTTCTCAAAAAAGTGGGAAACGTTTTGTACTTTTATCATGTTTTCACCGTCTTCTCTTTTTTCTATACTTAGTATGCTTTCTCGTGGTATTGTACTTCTCTTTTTCTGATTTTGTTTTCCATGTTGCCACTTTTAACATCCGTTAACATTCTCGTTCAAATTCTTCAGCAATTCAGTGCTATTAGTGTAGTTTTTCTTGTTTTCACCACGGGCTTCATGATTCGCTCATTCGTGAACAAAATTCAAATAGTATTTTACGCTACTAATAAAATAATGAATTAAGGGTGCGTATGGATCGATTATGGACGAAAATGTTGATGAAGGCAGCAAATTCAGCGAAGAGGATATTGAGACTATTCTGCAGAGGCGAACCACGACAATAACGCTCGAGCCGGGACAAAAGGTACCCTATTGAGAATTTTGCTTTTTTTTCATTTGATATGCTTGGTGGGGAACGTTGCTGCTTTGGTTTTTATGTATTCTTTCTGTGTTCTTATCGGCATTTATCAGATTAATTGATTAGCATGTCAACTGTTGTTGAGCCTCATGCTACAGGAAATGTCATAAAGATCTGAACTAGCTTCACGAAATCGAACACAACGACGACTGCTCCAGTAATACAGTGAAACCGAGTATATATTCCAAAAATATGTTCTAGGGATCGCTTTTCGCAAAAGCGGCGTTCAATTCAACCCATAATCGCGGCGATGACATTGATATTGACGATCCAAATTTCTGGACAAAATGGGCTGAGAAAGCGCAGGTATTTCCCCTTTTATTTCTGCGATAACTTTAGTGACAGTTTTTGCATCTTCTTGGCATATAGGTGGATATCGAGAAGGCTACAGCAACACCTGACGGTCGTGAGCTAATTATGCAAGAACCAAGGAAGCGAACTAAACGGTAGATTTTGCAATTTCAAACATTTCACTATAGCTGATGTCGCGTCCCGCTTTTTCGACTTATGAATAGGTATTCAGGTTCGAGGAGAATTCGCTGAAGGAGGGTGAGGATTCTGACGGAAGTGATGAGTTGGGCAAAGGCAGAAAACGTGGCGGAGCACAAGGTACCCATACCCATCGGCTCATTGCCATTATGTCATTGACTCAGTGCTTTGGTTTAGGATCAACGGCTCAAGCCAGTGGTCGCAAGCGAAGACGCGGTGACGATGAAGATGGTGACTATGTGAATTATCGACCCGATGAGCTGGCGTTCAACAAGAGCGAATACTTCAAGGTGTGGAAATAATACATTTTATCGCTGTTAGACTAGTGCTTTTTCGACGAGTTTCTTTCGTTTAATTGACGTCCTGTGCTCTTCAGGTGGAGAAGGTCTTAGCATCATGGGGCTGGGGACGATGGGCCGAGATGAAGAAGAGTGGCGAGTTAGAGGTAATTGAATTTTCCGTCTGATGATCTTTTCGATTTTTTCATTTGTGCGCGATTCGTGCAGCTAAGCGCTTCTTTAGGTGTCTGAGATGGATATTGCTCACATGGCAAGAACTCTGCTGCTGCACTGTGTGCGGGAATATCGTGGAGATGAGCGTATCAGGCAGACTGTTTGGCAACTCATCGCTCCTCAAGGTTCTAAAAATGCAAAAGAAGTGAAAGGGACGCAGTCGGTCTACCACCAGGTCGGTTTTCATTGAACTCTAGTTGTGTATTATGATTAAAATATAACCAGTCGTTCAAGGGTTGGGCAGCGCTACCGGAATTCAATCCGCCTAACTTCGCACTCGACGCCTCGTTCCAGCGACACGTCCATCGTCACGCTAACAAGCTATTGGTGAAGATCGATCAGTTGAGACATCTGCAAAAGGTAAGATTAAGCGAGATTTCGTTTGGATTACTGAAATCATTTGTTCTTGAGGAAGGGAAGAAAGTCTCGAGCCGTTTTGCTTGGAATTTTCAATTTGTCTTAATTCTCTTCGCGAGATAACATGTAGTACTTGTTAGCCAGTCTCAAGTCTTCGTTGTGACGGGTGTAAATAGTTAAATTCTCTTCATTACCTGTAATTTCAATATTAATTCCACCACGAGTTACCTGTCAAGATCCGTAGGCTCCAGAGACTTAAGCTAAAGTGATACGTGGAAAATCGGAGTAGTTGAGGTTCACCCAGCCCTCTCCTTTACCTACCACCTATGCGTATAACTTATTTTGCTCGCTTCCCCTCCTGCCAAAGGAAAAAAGAAGAAAGAGTGGAGAATACGTTGTAAAGGCGGTTAGCGATTAAGATGAATACGTTGTAAAGGCGGTTAGCGATTAAGATGAATACGTTGTAAAGGTGGTTAGCGATTTTTTTCGACGCGCACACTCCTTGATCTGCGCATTAGTTAGAACAGTGCAGTGTAGATGCTGACCAACGACCGTTTTCTAGTTATTTTGCTCCTCAGCATTGATTCATATCAACGAATTCATCATACTATCAACATCCTGTTTCTAGACCATAATCGGTAACAAAGCCGCCGATATCGAGTCTGGCGCGAATTTCTCGAGCATTGACATCGCAGTGCCTACTCTCGTTGAACCGCTATGCGATGGATGGGATGCAGAGTGTGACAAATGCCTCCTAATAGGAATTTACAAACACGGTACGAATTTTTATTATTCGCCCGTTCAGAATTACCTCATTATCGTTACAATTTGTACAGGACTCGACAACGTGGACGCTATCAGGGCCGATGAAGCTCTTTGCTTCGCCACGAAGACCGGTCTACCGGAGACGTTCCCAGCTGCTGCTGAGTTGTCGACCAGATTCAAACGTCTAATTGCTGTCAGTCAAAGGAACATCACCGATCCCACCTACGAGAAATTGAGGTGACTCCCTCGATTCCTCATCTTCTTTTCTGGAAATTTCAGTCATACAGCCCATGCAGTTGTTTGGGGTTGTTGAATTTTTTAATTTTACTTCGAAGATGAGCTTAATCTAGGTGGAGCCGACGAGAGGAACAAGAATACATGAGGGTGTTGCGATCATTCGGAATGAAGGACAAGCGGAATGATCCAACGATGATCGACTGGGACGCGTTCCGAGCGTTCTCGCCGTTGCTGGAGAAAAAGAGCGACGAGGAGATGCAGGAGCACCTTTACTGCATTCTAGCCATGTGCACGAAGGTAGGAATGACCGATCTCTCACATTTTGTACATTAGGTGCAGAGAAGCGAATTCGAGGTTTTTGAGATAAAAGGTTAGAGAAAGGTGCCGATCAGTCCCCTGACACCGTATTCATGTGTCATTCAAATCATAGAGACGTGGTGAATGCGTGTTTGGCTAATGACCTGCGATCTGGACTTCTGATTGAGCTCATTTTAAGAAGCATAAAATTTTAATATGCTCACACATAGGACTCCAAAAACCGCGTGCGGTCGCCATCTTGGTGCATGTGCACTTGGTGAAGTTGCCAAATGGTCCGCCGGTACTATCACCTTGTTTGCTTCCAGAGTTGGCAATTAGCATTCCTGCATAACGTCCCCCCCCAGTCACAGTGTTTTAGAAAACGTGATAATTTTCGTGATCATTTATACAGTACGGTGTTTTCAATATTTTGTCTATGTCTGGTTAGTTTTGACAGTGTCTGCGATGCTATGTTTTCTATACTCAATTTTGTTAAGGCGCAAGGAGGAGAACTGTCTGCATTGGACACGAAACGAGCTCTCTCTGTTGATGCAATGACGTCGCGTAAGGCACAGAAATTGATGAATAGATTGCATCTAACGAGAAAGGTTGGTAGTCAAATTTCTTTATGGTAAATGTGGCTGCATTTTCTACGATTTTGTATGCATCCAAAATATTAGAAGAATATTAAGAATGCCCTATATATATATATAATCTATCGTTTGTCATCCTCAGGTTCATGCTCTGGCAGCTGGTCTTGACAAGGTGACTCCTATGCTGAAACTGTGCTCAGCGGAGGCGATGCCATCGGGATGGACTACGCAGCATGACAAAGAATTGATATCGGTTTGCGACCAACATGGCATCGATAACATCTCGGCAAATATTCTCCAGAAGCCGGCGTTCCAAAAGGTTTGGGTTTTTGGACACCCTATCACTGCTGTAGCTTCCGGCAAAAGTTGAACCTTTCTAAACTGTCGTCATGTCGCTAGCTCTAGAGCTTTCCCTCCAAATAACCCAGAAGCATGAATGAAGCCCGTGTGATTGCATCGTTGTCATTCCAGATAATCCGACCGACTGAGAAAACGCTTCTGCGCCGTGTGATCGAGGTGTGCACGACAGTGGAGACTGGCAAGTGGAATGGAACGGCCAGCACCGACAGCGTGGACGACAGCGATGTCGAAGAGCGGCTCAGAGCTCAGCAACAGGTACTTGACATTTCGTCGTCAGGGGGCATTTCATTGTCATTTTGTGAACATCTTCAGGTCCGACGAGGGCGTAAGCGCACAGTCGATACGGATGCGCAAAAAATGCGAGCGCTGATGCAACAGTCGATGCTTTCGCAGATGAGCGATCTGCCATTGGCTGCCGCGATGTTGCAGTCGGCAATGTTCATGCCTCAACTGATGGGAGGAAATGCTGCCGCTGCACAGTTGCTGACTTCATTGTTTGCCATGGCTGGTTAGTCTGCCCCGTTCATTCTTCAGTTATTTATTTATTTGATAAGATTCTTGATCATCAGTGTTTGAGGAAGCGTGGGAATTTTGCATTTATTCGGGTTTCCGGTATCCCTCACCCTATATTCGAGCAAGCCCTTCGCGCACTAACCGTTCTACACGCTATTTCCCGTCTCTCTAACCGTCGCCCTCCTCAACGGCGAAGCACACCGCTGTCGCGATCACTGCTATTTACGCTGACTCAGGCTCTCCTCCCAGGCAACGCTGTCTCGCTGGGGTCCGTCGCCGTCTAACCTCAGACATGACCGGGTTCGTACCGTTACAAATAAAATCAGACAGTCGCGGGAAAAAATCGGCAGCTAGCGTAACTAACGGGAGATACTGACCAAATAGAGCTCTATACATATAGCGATAAGCTCCTTTGCATAAAAATTTCTACTCTTCGCTATTGCCTTTGTTAGGAGAAAAATCTGACTTGGAGGCTGCAAAAAATCGAGAAGAACTTCTATAAATCCTAAACTAAGGGTCCTAAAATCGCAGAAAAATTTGAAAGTACTGAGCAAATGCAGCTCTACACTATGAGCTAACTTCTCCATTTCATAAGTATCCCTATACTTTGGTATTGCCCTTTATAAGGAGGAGAAATTTCAAAATTCGCAAAGAGAAATTCAAAACCATAAAGCAATCCAAGAAGTTGAGAAAAAAGTGGAATATAGTGCACAAACAATGCACTCCACATGTAGCACGGAGTTGTTCTGCAGAGGGGTCTTTACAGCTCGGTATTGCCCTTTCTCGGAGGAATATCTATTTTCCGCGGTTCCAAAATTTCCTTAACAAATCTAACAATCACGGGACGTTCTAAAATCGCGAAATAATTGTGGCACACTGCACAAACACAGCACTGCACAATGAGATCAAAGCTGTTTCGCGGACACTATCTTAGAGTTCAATATCGCCTATCTTTGCAGGCTGAAACAATGTGCACGCCTTTAAAATTTGCGAGCAAACACATCCCAAATTTCCTGGAGAGGTGGAATGAACACTCATCTGAGAAAACATCAACTTATTCCTCGGACATTAACTTCCACATCCACCCCACCTCCACCGTCCGCCTCTTTTATATATTACTCATCTGAAACGGGAATTCTAATTGGTTCGGTTGGCTTTGGCTGGGATTTGGTGGAGTTGGCGCGGTGAATTTTCACTGCGATTTTCTGTGGCAGGGAAAGGAGGGAATTTTGTTGATCAGCAGAGTTGAAACTAAGCGCTCCAAAAGAGAACGGACACATTTAGTGGCTCAGGGCCCTCGGTTTACCGCACTCGGTCCAGCCAAAGCGCGGCGAAGCCGCGCTTTGGCTGGTTTTGAATATTTGTACGTAACAATTCGAGTAAATATGTTTTGGCGGTTTTTGCGCTGTTATGTTTTTTAAATTAATTTGTCTCTGCTTGGGGGTGCTCGCATTTGTGCTGTTAGTTCAACACGACGACGTTTTTTCCTAGATCGTCGCGATACTTAGGTTCTATTCATATTCGTCAGCAGAGCAGCGGAATAATGGAAGGGTAGAAAATAGGGTAGTAACACAGGGAGCGCAGCTACTAATCAAGGAACGCCTAGACGGATTATCAGAAAATCTATATATCAGTAATAATACAATTCAGAGGAGCCCTGTGATTGATAATACCCTCTCTCTACGGCTAATTTTCTATTACGAGTTTTGAGAAAGCCACAATGCAACGTTGAATATTAAAAATTAAAAATTTAGCATCCGGTACACCGTCAAGCTCTACTGGCGCTGGTGGTTCTGCAACTGCAGGAACTTCGTCAGCCGCTACACCTTCATCGCATGCAGCCGCTGCTTTGTTAGCGAGTGCTGCTGCGTCAGGATCCAGCTCTATGGAAGCGGACGTGTTGAATCTCACGAAGAAGGTAGGACGTAATAAACAGTATGAGGTATTCATACTTCTAAAGTCATTGTTAGTTCAACGCGAAAGCGGTTGAAAAGGGAATAGAATAATGGAATGATTCTGTGTGCCAAACATTTATACACCTTGAAATATAAAATGGTAGATTAATTATATTATTTCCTCCAATGAAGATTGTTTAATTTAGGCTGAGCCCACACCTGTCGTTGCACCCTCTCCTGCTCCATCTACTTCGGCTACGTCTGCGCCGACGACTTCCCAGCAACACCATCAGCCGCAACAGCAGCAACAACAGCCTCAGCAGCAGCAACAACACAGCAGCAGCAGTCAGCCGCAATGGGACAGCTCGGACTGAATGAGCTTATTATCTTGGCCAGTTTGCCACCTGGTATGTTGTATTTATTTGTCTTATTTGTATTTTTCTTTTATACTTTTCGTGTCGTAAATAATAGTTCAAATTTTCTTGTTTCGAGTAGATTTCGTTTGAATCCAATCAAGAGTAGGAAGCTGCCGTGGGATAGCTGCGATCGAACTTCTTTTATCTAATTTGGAAGAGGAAAATGCCTGTTTTTGAGAATATTCGTCAGTTAAACCTCAGAGGCACATTTCTGTCTTTATGCCAAGGCAGCTTGCAGGTATAGGTTTATTGTTTGCAGATACTAGAATACCAGTGGTGAATGCGCAGACGAAGGAGCGATTGTTGGGTGAATCGGCTCCGAAATTGAAGAATCTCAGTCAGTGGCTAACATCTCATCCGACATACATGCTTGATCTGAATAGCTTAGGTAATCCCTTCTTTTCTGTTTCCCTTCCCGTTACATTTTCCCATTTTGGTGAATTTCAGGAAAAGAACCACCTCCATCAGTTCCGACTCCGGTAGTGAAGAGCGCCGGTGCAGTCGATTCAACTCCTTCAAGTGCTAAGCCGTCGGCTCCTCCCACTCCGAAGCCCACAACGCCCAAACCACTGAGCGCGTCAACCACTCCAGCTCCCAGCTCAAAGCCAGTCAGCGCTGCCCCCACACCTACACCTGCCACTCCTAAACCGCCGAGTAGTCCTCGTCTTGAACCTGGTGAAATCCCCAAGAAGGCATCGAATGCCGGCGCATCTGCTGCGGATGGACCGGTGTCTGTGTTCAGCAGGTTCGTTTCATTCCTTTGTGTTCACTGACCGTTTTACGGTTTTTTTGCAATGTCAATATTTCTAGGTTGACTGGTGCGTTGCTGCCCGCCTCGAAGTGGCCTACTTTGAGCAAATTGGCGTCTTGGCTTGACGCACATCCGGAGGCTAATGTCCATAGTAGTAGTGTACCTGTTGCTCAGGTAAATATTCTGTTACCTTCTTGGCAGAAAATAAGTTTCGAATTTATAGCTTATAATTACTTGTTTGCAGTTAGTTGTTGGGTTGTCTCATCCGGATCGGCTTGGAGGTGATGCGGTTGCCAGTGCCAGTGCTGCTGCTGCTGCGGCCGCTGCTGCAGCCAGTGCATCGGCGGCGTCCAAGTCTGCTGCTGACAAGCCATCAAGCAGTAGCAGCGTCTTCGGAAGTGAGTTTCATTGCAGAATCTCTTTGCAGTACTATTTTTATTCCTTTATGCTTGCTTTTCCTGCTAATTCCATGTGATATTAGTTGTTGTGCACTAGAATGTTAGAACGTTTTCAGGTCACGCCAATGCTACCAGTGTAGCGGCACTCGCAGCTGAAGCGGCGACGAAACAACAGTTGGAAGCGCTCCAGATGCAGATGTTGATGCAACAAACATTGCTACAGCAATCACTGCTCGGCTTCAACCCCTACGCATTAACTGGCTCCGCTACAAGTACCAACTCTGCCAATTCCAAGGTAACCGTGCTTTCTGTTTACCTTGACGAATCAGGGGCCATATTGATGATCGATATAGCCGCTATATATCATGAATGATCCCCGATTGGGGCGCTAACCCTGTCAGTTTACCCGCCATTTTGGGGTATGTGGTCGGTATACTCACCATCCCCCAGCGGGATATATTCGGGAAGCATGACATGTATGTATATAGTGCGGCAGGTGACGAGCGCCTCATTGTACTAGTGGCTTAGCAATGCGAGTTTCGGTTCATCCTCTTAAGTGACGCTAAATTTTTATCTCTGGGGTTCAGTTTTAAGGTGTAAGGAGGATAATGCTGACAGCCAGTTCAGAACATAATCAGGACAAGAATGCAAGGAAAACGAAAGTTAACAATAGCAAATTCCATGCAAAAGAAAATGTTTGGATAAAAACCGGCCTACTGATTTGAAATGATGGTTGTTTACTATTTACCTGTGGTCACTGTGATTGCAACAGTTGCACCACTAAATGCTGTGTATAGGTATACTAGCTCTTGGTGAATCTTAGTTTTCGGGGTACATAGCGGGTTAGCTTCGAGCGGAGCGTAATATGCCATGATTTTCGTACTTGAATCTGGGTGCGAAGGTTTTGGCTGTTCCAATCACTTCGCTTTCAGTTCCTTTTGTGTGGACCTGTTTCCCTGTTTCGGATTTGTATTGATTTTTATTCTTCTTTAAGCCCGAAGATCTACTGAATCCGCTGTTGATGGCGTCGTTGATGGCGAATCCTCTGGCGATGCAATCGCTCCTCATGGATCCAACTACCCTGGCCGCACTTTCGCTGGCCGGTACGGGTGCAACCAGTGCTGCAAGCATGAATCCGTCAGGATCAGCAAAAAAATCAAAAACATCCCACAATACTCAATCATAATCTATTCACAGAATCGTTGTTTTCTCACGCCTCCGTTGTACAGTACTAACCCCAGCCACCCGAACACGAACGCCGTTGTTTTGTGGGCGTTGAGTCGGAAATCACATATATTTCGGGTTGACTGCTAACTGTTATTATTTCACACTACTCTCTAGGCATACGTTTTCTTTACGGTCCGTTTCTACAAATGGAATCGGAACTTGATCTCCGTTCCCAGAGTCCAATGCTGGAACCGTGCGTAACTTCTTGTTTCTCTTCACAATCACTATGATTACGGTGGCTCTAAGCGAATAATTTGTTCTATAGTATTTATGTAATTCTAGTGCGTGGTGAAATTTATCTGTCAAGCTGTTGTGTTTCCATCTTACCTGATCTTTAACCTACCTGGTGAATTTTTGTTTCGTGGATTTCTCTTCGTTACGTTCTTCTAAAGCACGTTCCGAAGCGAAATCGCCCATCATGATCATATGTGTAGCACGAGCTGAGCACTTTCTCTTAGTAGTGGTGTTTTACGGAAACGTTTTACTGTTGAATCTCGTTTTAATTATAGCAACGGTTGTCTAGCGAATTGAAGTCGAAATGAAATTCAAGCTTATGTCGTCGGCCATATCGCAACAAGCTCCTCTCTTGGTATGGAAGGGTTGCACACTGTTGGCTTATATTTGCTTTGTTGTGGCGCACAGAATCGAATTTGCTTGCGACTTCACAAGAACGTCATCTATGCCTTGAGCGCTTTAGTTACCAGTGCAGAACTGTAAAACCATTCCCGATTTTCCGTCGGTGCAACCCTTGTTGAACAGTTGGCTGAGCATATAATCACATAGGAAAGAAATTAAACGAAAAAAGGATCTGTAAGCGATTCATGGCAAGAAATGTAATCGCAAATTCGATCAAGGGCGTTAATTATTGATTGCGCTTCGATTTTGCATTTTCGACGCGCGTCGTCTGAACGAGCCCTAAGCGATTCATGGCAAGAAATGCAATCGGGAAACAGGCAGGTGCGACGCTCTATTACGTTGCGCTCGTTTTGAACAGTGCCGAAAACCTGAACAGAACGTGCCAAGGCTTATACGGAGTCGTACTTGGAGAATGTAAAGTATTTCAAAAAAAAATACGGTGCTAGGACTCGTCGTGGACACGCATCCGCCCCTGCTGCCCAGGCGGCCAATAGCGTGGCCCCCTCGCCCATCCCCCCTACCTCCATCGAAAATCGTTATTGGCACGCCACTGGCATGCGTCTATGCAATGGACCGATGGGGGGAAGGGGGGGGGTGGGCGCGTGTCCACAATGAGCCCTAGCACCGAAAATACTTCAAAAGATTTGAAAAAGAAGCAAAAGTAAGCACAAACTAGGAAAAATAAGCAGCAAGCGAATCAGCGAAGGTTGCTCCACATCGGTATGAGCATCGAAAGAATCCGAAAAACTTCAAGTGAAAGCAATAGAAATTTATAATTCGCTCTAAAAGCCAACAAAGAATTCAACCTATAGAAGACAAACAAACAAGCGTCCAAGAACAGCCTTGGAAATGTGCAATCATCCACCCTGCGGTTACCTGTTTGTATTTTTGGAAAGGTTATGTTTCCTTTAAATTATACTTAGAGAACCAGTGGTAGTGGGATGGAATCTTTTTCTTTATTTTCTTCATCGTAGATGAGAAAGCGATGCCAAATAAGAGACAAAAAGCCGCCGCCTCATAATACATGTATTATGAGGCGGCGGATTTCAGATCCTGTACATCGAGACAGGTCTTCAAGGCTCAGAATGAACCTTGACGAGTAGGTGTAGTTGCGCGTCTTTTGCAGCGCAGCATGCAGCGAAGGAATACACTCTCTTCGAATAGCCATTTGGTCTCGAGATTGAAACATGGCTAAATACGAGGGCGTCTCAGTTGTGGGCGTAAGATATTCGACTTAACAACACCTCTACTCACTATCACTACCTTTGAATACACTGCTTGTTATGCCTCCAGAGAGCAAGTGAAGCGCATCGGGCATGCAGTGATTTACCGTAAAGAAGTCATTCATTTGGGTTCGTCCTGAAGAAGCAATCTTTGCTGCACTGATTACTACCAGTGATAATTTATACTGAAAGCTACGCACCTCTAACACCATTTTGCTGCAAGTCTGCATCTAATAGGAGACTCCCGTCCGTGCGACGATCTTCAACCGTAGGACATCGGTTGAACCAAATAACCCGCCGCCCATCCCTTTCTCCGGGGAATACGCATAAATGACAGCCTTGCAGTGACTGCCAACGAGGCAGTTTATAAAGTAAATTCAGCGCCTTTGATAAATGAATTATGTAAATTAGGATTTGTTCTTGGGATTTCTCAACAAACACGCGCCTTACAGCAAAGTCCATGATTCCGTTTTTTAGTACTGGAATACAAGTCCACATACAGGGGGTAGTAGCACTTGTTTGTTGAGAAACAGCAATTCCAGCTTGGAGTGTTCTGAGTTCATCCTTCAAGCTAAATTGACCAGCGCTGAAGCTGATTTAGTATTTGATATATAATTGATCTAAGTCTACTAAATATAACTTCATGGTCATAATAATAACCAACCGGTAAAACAACTCAGACAGCAGAGCTTCAGTGGGTGGTTTCCTCGAGAACATGATTCCACCTATTGTGATATTTTCGTATCTATCTTTTTCCTTGAATGGTAGTCCTTCTAGACGAATGTAGATGGGCCACGACTCGGAACTTGAATGAAAATGCAGTAGCTTCTAGTTGTGTGTAATTGCAGTGGAAAGAAAACGGAGAATAATCTAAAACTAACCGCGACAGCTTCTTGAATTTTACGCCATCGACATTTAACGTAGGCACAATGGTGATTTTTTTTGTTCTCGAAATCTGAACGTGACTCAATGTCCTGCTTGTACTTCGGAAAACACGACGTGTCAGTCAAAGCTGGATTATCATTCGACTCATCCTGGTAAACATAAAAATAATATGAATCAGGAGGTAGTGACCCAACCAAAGTTTAAAAAGCCTACCCTGTAATGAATAGTTTGATGCAGTTCAGTGCGAAGCGGGAGGACTCTTTGCAGAATCAGACTAAGTTGAGGTTCAATTTGGAGTGTGTAAATCGACGTCCGTTTAGAATTTTTGGCGCATTTTGGTGGAACACTAAAGAGGAGTAGAATTGCTTCTCAAAAAATCTCTTTTTGACTAACGAAGCAGTCTGTTAAACGGACCTTCGCAGTGAGCACTCATCATTACGACACAACGCCTTAGAGCAGGATAAACGATGGTCGCACGAGCAACAGAAATAAAACTTGAGTAAGCCAAACCGATCTTGAGCGACACGCGTGCGGCTGTTCATTCCGTCGGATATCTTTAATCAACATCAATGATTATTAAGTAAAAGATGAAAGAGTAAAAGAAAGACACAAATGATTATTAGGTCAAAGAAATTAATTGATTAACTGATTATTTGATCAACTGCTTAGTTTCTGGTTTCGTTTTGTGTTGTGGTGGCTGTTTTGATGTGCTTTAGTTTTGTTAGGTGTGTCGTATTTGTTTTTTTTGGCAAGCGCGAGACATAATAACACACAGAATACACATAATAATAATACACAGAGCTTGCTTAAGCTGAACCGCTCCAAAATAAAAACAACACTACAGTACAAATGGTGCCCCGCCACACCTTAATTTTTCCTATCGTTCTAACTCGCTCCAGTTTGATGACCTGATGTAATTCTATTAGCATTCCGTTCATCTGAGGACCAAGTCTTACCTCCATTCGACTGGCGACGACTCCTCTACTGGTCCGTTAACGCCGCTGCACTTCTGCAAAAGAAACGGTTCGAACGGTGCGAAGAAGACTCAAAATTATAATACTTACAGGGCGTGGAAATAGCTGGTCTTCCTTCAGTACGTACTGCCTCACATCGGCCCTACAATACATAAATAGTTAAGGATGGATATATTTTTGTACAAGGATAGACATAAATGGCATTATCCTTTTGTGATCACTTACATCGCGCGGGAAAGCGCCATTCTACAGTACGGTTCCCAAATTGATCGGCACCTTTTCTTTTCTTCAAGAACCTTCTTCCTTTCCTCATCACTGTTCCCCAATTCGACCCAATACCTGATGAAGAATTTTTTATTAGAGTGCGTTTACGCATGCTTAAAGCTCAGAGGTTACCTCGTGGGGAAGACCATCAAATTATCAACCTGCAGCTTCACGATTTCGGGCGCGCCCAGCCCGACGCCGTCTAGACAGCAACCTGATAATCATAGTGTTCAATTTCTGCACTAACATCGGTTTTTGGCGTTTACAAGTATACCTATGATTTTGTGCACCACAGACTCCGGCAGGTTTTTTAAACTAGGCTTTCTTTTATATCGCCCTGTGGTCCGGAAAGTGTAGTTTTGAATCTCAAAAACCGGTTCGGTCGCCTAAATAACGTTCAAATTTTGGACTTGGACATTCAAAAACATGTGACAAGTATACTAATGAAGACTATGTCCATTATATAATGGACTACTACAGCTATTTTGTAGCGGACTCACACGGACTAAATAGTATCGCAGGAAATCGACGATGAGCGAAATCTCGTCACTTTTAAGTGCACTCCTGGTAGGAGCTCTCCAGCTATTGAGCATCTCGTTCAAGTTGACCACATGAAAATATAAACGTTAAGATCAAGGGCCGTCCATAGCTAGCTTTTTGGCACTATTCCACTTAAGGTGCACCACACCTTGCAATTCTTTTTTGGATCCTCGAATTCGCTGAAACATTGCATAGAGGGGTCTTCGAGGGCGCTGATCACGAATCTGATGTTAATTTTGCGTTTTTAATACAAGTGAGGCGATTGGCCACCACCATGGTGGGTCCGCCCACGACCACCTATTTTGCTGACACTTGTTTTGGGGTTATTTGGGGACTTTTTGTGCCAAAAACGCAAAATTAACATAAGATTTGTGATCAGCGACTTCAAGTACCCCTCTATGCAAAGTTTCAGCGAATTCGAGGATCCAAAAAAAATTTCAAGGTGTGGTGCACCTCACGTGGAATAGTGCCTTTTTTGCTGTTAATAAAGGCCTATAGTTCATGAATACCTTGAAAGGCGGATCTGCTTCAATGATCCAGACTTTTGTAAGATTTTTCCCATGCAAGCGTTGTCCCTCTCCAAGAGATGGATGTGTGGTTTTCGGGTTTTCGCTAATGATGTTTCCATTCGCATGAGCTTTCGATTTACAGTTCGAATGTATTCGAATGACGCGTCCAGCTGAAGTTATTAAACTTTTGACTAGAATTGGTGAGAGGCAGGATTCTGTGGAAAACAAATTTGGGCACCAACCGCGGCTGTTAAACCGACGATAGCGTTACTTTGTTCAGTGACAACTGCAGTTAGTGCACGAACAACGGAATCGGACGATTCCGGTAGACAGTAACATTTGCTTTGGATGTCCTTCACCTCTTCAAGATTCACATTGCAGTCTCGCACTTTTCCGACGATGAATGACTAAATCAGTGTTTAGTAACAAAATTGTCTAATACCGATGCATGAGCGTACTGAATAGCAAAACGACAATTGACCAACATGGTATGCTGTGCTCGTAAAGGCTGCACTCTGCCCTAACGCATAGCCTAGTTTACAAAGCGATAACCCGTTGTCGTGGATTGCTTCGTTAACGACTCCTAAAACTCACAGTTCATTTTCCCTATTCATTTTCAGTTGTTTCAATTTTTAAAAGCTGGACAGGGTATTTGAGGCACCAGTGCGGACGCGTCGTCGCAATGATCAACCGCAGAGCAAACGGTTAGGGTTTCAGGATTCATCCCTGTTCTATGACTCATATCGGCGCTGGTACCACAAATACTCTGTCTCAGTCTCAACACTCCCCAACCTTTGAATTGTGGTGGGTTGTCCGCGACTGTCATCGGATGACCGCGGTCCAAACGTTCGTGTGACACGGGTAGCTTTGAGTTGGATGTGCTTTGATCCTTGGGATCCTGGATAACCTTCACACGACATTCAGCACTTAATTCCTCTGGACAGGTCATGTCTTTCATCGACTCAGTTGACATAGATACGCTATCAAAGCTCATTATTGCTCGTAGCCTCTGAACATCGAAACGTTACCATTATTGCTCGTAGCCTCTGAACATACGTTATCGTTTAGTATAAATTTGAATGACGGAACTATTCAATGACTGACAAATTTATGTTTTTTTGTTGTGTTGTGGTGATTGTTTTACTGTTTTTTTTTCTTTTATTAACTGCATCGTATTAATTCGTTTTCTCAGCAAACGTGAAAAGTACACATCAAACAATACAAAGAAAGGCACCATTCCACTTCACGGACTCAAGAGGTCGATGAAATTTTCAAGAAATTTCCGCAACTAACCACTAACAGATTCGCTCGTCCCATAGCAGATTACCCCCAATAGGCCTACCTTGAACGAAAAAAAAGTGGGGTACAAGAAGTACAATAGTGCCCAATCCCTAAATGTCATTAGTGGCTCGCTGGACGGATGACCACGGGAAAGTTTCTACAAATGAAGTAAGAGCAATCACTAAACACAGCTGAAAATGATAAATACAAAACAATTCCATCACATTTCATCAAGTAACTTGTAGCTCGCAGCTCGATTAGCCTTAATCCTCGTCATCTGAAAACTCTGAAGGCTGAGTCATTAATAGAACTGTGACGTCTATTAATGACTCAGCCTTCAGAGTTTTCAGATGACAAGGATTGAGGCTAATCGAGCTACGAGCTACAAGACAACGCGTATTAAGAGGATCTAAGGCAGAATAAATAACGAAGAGATGAAATGGAGTTGCCAGGAACTGCTGTGAGATGTGCGAACGACCGCACGAAAACGAATTGCCCGTTTCGAAACAGCAGCGTGCCCGCCACTTCTGGCGCACTGTAGCTTCGCGTCGGGACCGCCCACTGCAGGGCGGCCACGCGCAACTAGCGACGGCGCGAGCTTGGCAGTACTGCTGCTTGCAATTCTTGCCTCGTAAAGCGCGCGCAGGCGCAGGAATTGAGCAGCAGATAAGGTTGATGTCCGGGAGCAGCACTTGGGCAGCACGTGAGCAGGAATTGGGCAGTAGAAAGGGAGATAAGGGTACGGTAATCCTGAATCGTGACGGGACCTACGTGAAGAGCAGGTGTTCCGCAGCAGCTCCACTGTGGAAGGCCAGAGCTCCGCAGGAGTTGCGCAGCAGTTTAATTAGAGTTGTTGCGCCGCTGGGCGTGTCTAGCCAATAGCAGGCGAGGAAAGCCAATAGCAGGCGAGAAGGGGCGGGGAATTCTGCTCCCACATCATATCGCAGCACCTAGGCGGCCATTTTCGAAGCAAATTCAGAATACTCCTGCTCGCACCACTCGGGCAGCACACTCACGGTCCCGCCCCCACACACGCCCACATCGCGCTGACCAATCACAGCAGAGCTCTAAACTCGGCAGCATATCCTGCAATGGCTGTCGAGGTCTTCTTAACGGCGCAACTCGCCGCGGATCGTCAGAGCAGGGTATCACCTGTATCACGTGTCGTCCCGTTGATAATCGATTTGCTCGAGCGGGCGCCAGTAACGTCTCCATTCATCCCTACCGCGTGCCATGGTAGATCACGTCCTGCTCGCGATTTGGTTAGGTCGCAGCTTTTGTTTAGGCATGGAATAACATCAATATCGGTCAATAATTGCAACCACTGTTTGAGAAGCTAAAGCTCTTCCAACAATGATACAACTGTCAGAAACGAATTTAGAAAAATGTAAAATGTATGAACCATGAAGATTGCGCCATGCACCTGTCCGAATCGTCGAATTCTAGACCTGATTAAAAGTTCATGGATAACATGCTTATTCCACTTTAGTCGCCAACAGGTGATATCGCTGATACGCGCTTCTCTTGATGACGTAAACATGAAAACATCAAAACGTAACAAGTTTAACATGCATTTTGAGATGATTTTGCACAATACTATCTACTCTGTTCAAAAACCCAGGAGACTTGTTATGAGCATGTAATAGCAACTGTTATGTTGTTAAACTTGTTATTTTTCAATGTTTTTATGTTTACTGCATCAAGAGAAACGGCGATATCACCTGTTGGCGACCAAAGTAGAACAAGCATACAGTGCGTTTCAAAAGTATGTATCCACCTTATATTCGGCAATTCCACGCTTCGCGTTCGTTTTTACGAACCGGCATTGGTTGCATTGGATTCCTTGTGGTCAAAAATCTCTGGGTTGCAAAAATAAAAAATAAAAAAATAAAAAAAACAAAAATATCTTCCCAATTAAAATAATCATCTCCAGCAAAAACAGACTTTGAATTTTTTTGTTTGTTTCAAAATATGTATCCACTTTGAGACTCCACGCGCTTTTTCTTTCCCCCTGAAACGATATGCTTCGTTCTGGCGGAAAAGTAAGAATATTAATAGTGCTCTTGTCCAACACTACAAAATAGCCACGATTTCTATTCGTGGAACCGTGTTGTCTCTCCAACTCGGCCGTTCGCATGGATTCCTGGCCCGTTATCTTCGGAATCCTGACTGCTATCTGTCGGTACCTTTACGTGGACGTCCACTACTGCTTTCGAGTCAGGATCATCGAAGAATTGGCCGCATGGTGTCGAACTCGACATGGAGTGTCAACAAAATTCGCTCCAGTATGGGCCCAGCTGCATCGCGAACCACGATCTACCGCTCAATACGGATGAACGAGCAGATCTGCTGACGGACGATGCAAGAGACAGCTCGCCACATGGACTTCTATAAGCGGGCGAGATCGGATTGTGCGCGAAAGAAAATGGTGACACAGTGAGGTGAGGTAGAGACATCCTCGTCACATTAACAGCGGAAGTTTTGGCGGAGTTTCAATGTTAAGCGATCTTCAGTGATGAAAAGAAGTTCAACCTAAATAGTTTTGATGGCTTCCGGCACTACTGGAGAGACCTGCGACAATCTCCTATGGTGTTCTCTCGATGAAACTTTGGAGGCGAATCGACGATGATGTGGGGCGGCTTTTGCAGCAGCGAAAAGCTGAAGATTAGCTTTCCATATTGTCGAATGGACAGCGTGCAGTACCAACGTGTGCTGAAGTCCAGGCTTGTTCCCTTCTTGGAAGGCAGAAGGAAGCAGACACATGTTCTGCAGCAAGATAACGCTGCGGTGCATGTGTCTAGATCGACTACTGATTGGCTCCAGCGCAACCGCATCCAAACAATGGACTGGCCAGTTTGTTCTCCTGACTGTAACCATATGGAGAGCATGTGGAGGATTGTTGTCCGGCAGGTCTACGCGGACAACAAGCAGTTCAGTAGCGTTGAAGAGCTGAAGAGGGCAGTGGTGACCGCTTGGGACAACGTTAGCGACGAGGTGATCCGAAACTTTGTTGGTAGCATGCGTAATAGAGTGATCGATGTCATAAGAGAAAATGGTGGTCCAATCGACTATTAAAAATTAGATAAAAATTGTGTTTTCTGCAAGTGGATACATATTTTGAAACAAACAAAAAAATTCAAAAACGGTCTGTTTTTGCTGGAGATGATTATATTTACTGGGAAGAGCAACCCAGATATTTGCGACCACGAGGAATCTAATGCAACAACGCCGGTTCGTAAAAACGAACGCAAAACGTGAAATTGCCCAATATAGGGTGGATACATACTTTTGAAACGCACTGTATTACCCGTGAACTTTCAATCAGGTATAGAATCCAACGATTCGGACAGGTGCACGGCGCAATCTTCATGTTTCATGCATATTACAATCCTTTGAATTCTTTTCTCATGATTGCATCACTGTTGGAAGAGCTTTAGCTTCTCAAATAGTGGTTACAATTATTGATCGATATTGACGTTGTTTCATGCTTAACCCGGGAAGATCATCTCACTCGAGTCTTTACTTTGTTTTCGACTGTACTTGCTCTTTTATCTTGTTAGTGTTCTCTAATAAATCGATTGCCGTAACTGTTTGTGAAGCTGGGGCAAGTCGATATGTTCACTGCCTCAGAAATAACACATTGCAACGATATCAACTGTTTAGAACCAAAATAGAGAAAGCATACATGTAACCGTATTCTCTCCGTTGTAATAGTATTGCGTAATCCACATTCAAATACTCTAGCATGTGCCTTTTGAATTCAAATACATTCCAGAAGATGAAGGAAAGAGTGTTTCTTCCAGCGCATAGTTCTAGTACAATAACCCTGGAAGCGGATGCAACGCCAGGCGAGTATGTGCTGTGGTCAAGCAATGATACCGTCGAGAATGGAGTTTGCAGGGTGTTGACTGACAGATCAGTAGTGGTCAAAGCATGTAATACGAGTGATGAATCTAAGGTGCTACGGAAAGGAGAAGTGGTTGGGAAATGGACGCAGGATGAATGGTTCCCGGTGCACGCTTTGGATAGCAGTGCTGACATGCTAGAAGAGCGTCTGCCGAGGACCAGTGATGGAAAGAGAGTTGAGGAACTGATCGCAATATTGCGAGGGAGAACCCAGATGACACCACAATTAGAAACACTTGTACGAGAATACGACGACACGTATGCCATCAGAGATTCAGAGTTGTCTCAAACTGATCTTGTCGAGCACGAGATTGAAACTGGAGATAGTCCTCCCATCAAACAGAAGACGCGCCCTGTCCCAATCTATGCACGTAAGGAATTCAAAGCTATCATTCAAGATCTCCTGCATCGAGGAATTATCACACGGAGCAGCTCAGAGTGGGCCTCCCCCGTAGTTTTAGTCAGAAAAAAGGATGGTTCCTTACGTCTTTGCATTGATTACAGAGCGGTGAACAAGGTGACGAAGCAAGATTCATACCTGTTACCAACGATAGATGCACTAATCCAAAGTCTAGGGGGCAAGAAAGTCTTTTCGACCCTTGACCTTGCATCTGGGTACTGGCAGATAAAACTTGCAGATTCCACAAAAGCAAAAAGTGCCTTCACAACAAGCGAAGGGCTATTCCAATTTTAAGTCTTGCCGTTCGGCCTTGCTACGAGCCCCGCTACGTTCCAGCGACTCATGGACATGGTTTTAGGCGAGCTAGGTGTTAAAGAAAGTGAACTATTTGTTTACATCGATGACATATTAGTTGCTACCGAGACGGTTGAGCGTCACTGTGAAGTGCTAAGGCTAGTATTTGAGGCATTTAATAGTGGCTTGGAGGCGGAGCGATCTCATGAGATTCTACGTTTGGCTGAAGGCGACCTTTTATCATCTACAAGCCGGTGCTATGAACATGGACATCGTGGAGTTAGGCCTTTCAGAGCAGGGCAATCGGTATGCGTTAGTCGTGATAGATCATTTCTCGAAGTTCGTTGGCGCATACCCAATTCCCGACAAGTCCGCGAGAACCGTAGCCAAAACGCTCTTCGAGAGGTGGATTTGTTATGGGTGTCGCTGGCCAAAATGTCTTCACTCTGATCAAGGTCCCGAATTTGTCAACAATGTGATATCAGAAATATGCGAGATAACCGGCATCCAACAGTCTCTAACTGAGGGGTACAACCCCAAAGAAAATGGCATTACTGAACGCGCAGTTGGGACTATATGTAGAATGCTTAAGAAGAAAACTGTGGTACCGGTACAATGAGATACTTTACTCCCCATGATCGTATTCGCCTACAGTTCGGCGCCTCATGAGGCTACGGGCGAAAGCCCTTTCTACATCCTGCGTGCGTACGATACCTATTCTCCTACCAACGAAATACCTCGCGAAAGTCTGTCGTGGAACCACATATACCCCGGGAAGATCTCTCACTTGAGTCTTTACTTTGTTTTCGACTGTACTTGCTCTTTTATCTTGTTAGTGTTCTCTAATAAATCGATTGCCGTAACTGTTTGTGACTTGTCCAAGGTTCGAGCCTCTCGCTATCGATTACTTATAACCCATGCACTATCAGGTCCAAAATCCGAGGCCTCGATCGAGTTCATGGCAAAATCCTCACCAAACACATGTCAGAGAATTTCCTTTTTTCTCAGCTTTCAGCCAAGCTATGATTCGTTACGATTGGCTTACTTTCGCCAAAGTTATGACATTTCAAACATTGGGTACATTTTTGGGACACCCTGTACGTAGTATTTTTGGAGATGAGGCTCGTTTAAATCAAATGATGAGCAGTGCATCCATAACGATCTCTTTAGGGA
The DNA here is from genome assembly GCA_030553155.1 of Nippostrongylus brasiliensis. Taxonomy (NCBI): domain Eukaryota; kingdom Metazoa; phylum Nematoda; class Chromadorea; order Rhabditida; family Heligmosomidae; genus Nippostrongylus; species Nippostrongylus brasiliensis. The sequence goes on from CP130732.1 coordinate 14,928,119, forward strand.
TTGGAAGAGTTTTCTTATCAACTGCTCAAAGAACAGTCATAGAAGTCTGCTTAAGTGCGCCTACTGCCCGGTGCCCGATTATATTTCTAGAAGTGGTACTATCCTTCCAAGAGACATTTTGTAAATCAGTGATATGAAACACTGTTTCCACTGTTCGGGTTGAGAATTAGCTAATTCAGAAAATAGAGATTACTGGAAAACTGTGACTTCTATTTTAGCGTTTTCTCGAACTATCGAGCGCGCTATTAATGTGTGTTACCTACTGTCGGGAGGTCTCGACCACAAAAGTAATGCCTGCCACGCGTTTGAATGAGAATAGAGATAGAACCGGCCTCGACCGTCGACAACCAAACGCACACCACTCGGCACAAAATAATTGTTGCACCTCAAACTTGGGTAATTAAACCACTAATAAAGCAAAACAAGTACACGAATAATACGAGGTAAAGCGACTACAAGAGAAGGCAAGGTTAAATACCGGCTTCATGAGTAAAGTGAGATTAAGGGAATGAGATAACAAATAGATGAGTGTAATGAAGTACTAATTGCTTCCCGGTGACTACAAACAATTATGTACAGAAAATTGTGCTCCCCGACTATAGCGCTTCCTAAGGAATATGTGAACTCCAAGGTAACATGAGAGAGCAAAAAGATCGAAGAATTAAAGTTAGCTTCACCAGAGGAAAATACACTAAAGAAGAAATACTACTAATCAAGTGAAAAAGTGCTAAACAAACGAGTACCAAAGGGAACAACGACAAAACATCAACAAATATGAAAATAACGGTTAAAGGTAAAACATTAACAAATATAAAACAATAATGGGAGCAGCACTCAACCAGCTCCGGCGGATCGATGGCGACTGATGATGAAATAGTCGGCCGCTCTTGCGCACGAGTCGACGCGCTCCCTCAGCGTTACTGTATCGTTCTTGCTGGGACCCAACGTCGCTCGGTGCTACCCTGGAATACTTTGGGGCGCGTTTTCCGCTAATATTGAGTGCTAGTAAAGGGAAGTTGGCTTGCCAACACCCATTGTATTCTTAAGGCACTGTAGGCTTATCTCCTTTGAGCGGTAAGCTGGTTCGGGTGTGCTTGCCACGCGGCTTGGATTTGGTGCCACTGGAGCCACACACGACAAAACCGTAACCGTTTACCTCAAACTTGGGTAATTAAACCACGAAATAACTATAGACGATAATCGTAGAAGTGATAACGGAAAACACGTGAGATTATAATGGTGAGCTTCAATAATATCCGTAATTCGTGAGATATATGGGCGAGCAACACAACAAGTATAAACACAACAAGTGTATCATTGATGAATATGATGAGGAGTCTAACAACGTAAAACACAATAGGAGAGTTACGATGGTGAGGAGTATAACAACGTAAAGCACAATAGGAGAGTTACGATGGTGAGGAGTCTAACAACGTAAAGCACAATAGGAGAGTTACGATGTTGAGGAGTCTAGCAACGTAAAGCACAATAGGAGAGTTACGATGGTGAGGAGTCTAACAACGTAAAACACAGTAGGAGAGTTACGATGGTGAGGAGTCTAACAACGTAAAACACAGTAGGAGAGTTACGATGATGTGGAGTCTAACAATGATGGGGAAGCAATGATAAGGAGTCTGAAACACGGTAACGGTTACGGTATGTTTAAAGGATCCATTTAAAGGGCGCCCGAGGGGATCCGGTACAGAGGGAGCGCGGATTTGTGTAGAGATCGCGGAACCGCGATAAGCGACACCATCAAAGAATTTGTCTAATTTTGCTGTTATAGATGAAGCCGTACATATATCACTCTAGTAGAGCTACCAATATTCGCAGTCCAAGCCAGTAACTCTGCCCTGCTTTGTCTCTCGTAGTAAAACATTTAGCGACGGCCTACTGATATATTAGGTGGTACTCAGCTGGCAGAGCGAACCGTACTCGCTCACTGATTCTTGAAGCGGCTGCCTCTTTGTTTGTTTGTTTATTACATGGGAGTCCATGTGCAGTACAATACAAGCCGACGATAACGTAACATCGAACAAGGAGGTGAAAGGGACCTGAGTAACATAGATCTTTAAAGAACATTTGGCTAAAACAAACAAGGCAATATGGATAAAACAAATTAGGAACTGTCGTGTATTCTCGGACAGAATCCACAAGCTTGTCGTTGTGGACTTCTGATAAGGAAGGGCCGCGCCGCCCACTGAGGAAGACCAGCACTCGCCATTGCCGGCCAACCCTCCCGCGATGGGAGCTCTACCTTGCTCTCCTCCTTATTGATGTTGATATTGGTCATGCATGTAATAAATACTAATAGTAGTAGTCAAGACCGAAGTACATAAGAGAAGAACTCCCCTGTAGTGCATCATATTAGGATTGATCACCCTTTAATATGACATGGAGATCCCGGGGAGATTTCTATCATAGATTTTTTTCGTATTTCCGTCTGATATATTTTTTCTTTTCTCAATGCAAAAAAACTAGTTTTTTTCTTCTTTCGGACTATTTTTTTCCTCTCGGGTAATTAATTTCTCTATTCATCATGATCATAAAAAATATAAAATGGAGGGGGAAATAAAAACGGGAAAATTGACCCATGCAGAGTAGAGGCCACTGTTCTGCTTTGTCGTCTAATCTCGTTTCCCCAATCGCCTGATGAAGTTCTGGTGGCCGTATACAAGCCGCACATCTTCGTCGGAGGAAGCCGTACCTCCGGTAGTGGAAAGGAAACATTACAAATGTGAGTAATTTTTCCTTTGTTTCTTTCTTTTTTTCCTTTAGGAGAATCAGAATTTTTTCCTCTCACATGGTTAATTCATTGAAAAAAAAACACGAAATTTCTTTCCACTGCCGCTTTTTTTGTTGATTTAAAGAAAGGGCATACTTCCCACATTTATACTGAAAATGCTAAGTTGAATGTTTTAAATCAATGAAATGTTCAAGTGCTAAGTTGAATGTTTTAAATCAATGAAATGTTCACGCGATGGGCGGATTCTCTGATTGCTTGTCAGTTTTTGAAGCCTTTTCTTGATTCTTTTGGATTATCCCCAGTATTTTGTCACATCACTTGGGCAGAGTAGGATTAAGAAAAGCCCCCCATCGAAGTTCATTTAACTTTCACCAGATTTTCGACAACTTCTTCCCGTAATTTTGCCATACTAGGCTTGGGGAGAGTGAAATCAGTAGAAAGACGTTCATCAGATTTTCGACGACTTCTTCCCGTAATTTTGCCATACTAGGCTTGGGGAGAGTGAAATCAGGAGAAAGACTTTCACCAGATTTTCGATAACTTCTTCCCGTAATTTTGCCATACTAGGCTTGGGGAGAGCGAAATCAGGGGAAAGAGTGGGCGGATTCTCTAACAGCTTGACAGTTTTTGAAGCCTTTTTTCTTGATCTTTTTTTACAATTATCCCCAAGATTTTTTTCGCAACATTGGGGCGGAAGAAAATCAAGAAAAAGCCTCCCACACCCTCCGGAGAGAGGCACATCATCGATGCGATAGTTCAGAGCTAAGCGCACGATGCTCTATTTCGGTGGAAAAAAAGATGTAGTTCCAGCCGTTAAAGGAGGCTGATGCCAGCAATAGGATAAGCTGATGTAGTTCCAGCCGTAAAAGAAGGCTGATGCCAGCGATAGGATAAGCTGATGTAGTTCCAGCCGTAAAAGAAGGCTGATGCCAGCGATAGAAGCTGATGCCAGCAATGGAAGCTGAAGTAATGATAAGTCGCGCAATTAAAAAAAAATCTTCGAGGTAATAAAAATTTTATTCCTAGTTACAGCTGTCGGAGCGCGTGGTGTTTCTAAGATTTAGACCACCGAGGAGTGGTGGTTAAAAATCCATAAACCACCCGGGTGAAAAAAAAGGTTTTTGAAACTACTGGCGAGTAAAGTTTTTTTTGAATCAATAAAAAGAACTGCTCCTTTTGAAACGGATACCCGCTAATAGTAAAAATCCACCCGTAATACTCAGGATGGCTCGTTCGTAGTGATAGTGAGTAATTAGAAGCAGATACTGTATTATGATAGGAACGCGTTCTCCATGCATGGCGCAACCTAACCCTAGGCAAGCAAACAAGCCTGACCGCTCCTAATCCAAGAGATCACTGATAGGTCTTATCTACGGCCAATAATTTCTTTGCTACAGACAAATAGCACTCGTGTAGCGGCGTATCAAACAATATGATAATAAAACTTCTGGTGCACCATATTTTTTCTCATTTCTCGAAGGAATTTTCCCGTGTGAACAAAACGAAGAGCATATTCAGCAAATCAAACGAGTTCATGGTGCCTTAACAATACCGCAGTTGCGATGAATAATGGGGCGTTTGTTTTCCATTATAAATAAGTTCTTACGATCCCAGAGTAAATATTTTCCCAATAACCTACTTTGGTATAGGAAGTAAATAAGAGACATCGTTACCATTCTAAGACACTCAACTTTATTTAAGCAAAAAAATAGCACCTTTTCAGGGCAAACTCTTGAAGTTTTGAAGAGTAAAGTACCTCAACATAGCCATAGAGATGATTTTATACAAATAAGGTTTCACCTATTGAATATAACGCAACAAAAAAAGCATTCCCTCATTCTTCATCTAGGAAAAAACGCCATACTGACTCCATAAGTAAGAATAGCTTCCGTGCCATTGTCGATTTTGCATACGATATCTCTCACTGCAGCTACTCGAATTTTACTTGGTCGTGAGGATATTTTTGCTGCATCGGCGGGTGATGTTTTAGTGGTGTCCAGATGTAAGCCAGTAATAGTGGATGAAACACTATTGGATCATAGAACAATACATAAATGTTTTTTATACACGCCCGTTCGTGTAGCTAAGACAATTTATTTCGACCAACCAAGTAATAGAGACTTAATTACTTATAGTCCGGAAGCGGACTGTGGGAATTTGGGTCAGGATGTCTACAATGATGGTTCAAATTACGAAGTACGCAGCAGGATATGTCCTTGTGTCTCAGATACGTGTAAGCCTTCTCACAACATTCAAACGAAAAATTTTGTTTCAAATGATCCACGAATTTTCATTCAGATTTGACAAAGTTTACCACAGAAATTCGTTTATAAAAAAATAACTCAATCAATTTCTTTCTGTTCTAAATACCGAAGATGAAATTTTGTCTCCGATGATATTAAGAACAGTTTGACTAACACGATTGGCCCATTGGGGGAAATGCAGCTGAAATTTTGCAATCTCAAAAAAGTTAGGACCATCAGCTCAGTTACTTTACACAAATCAGTGGGAATTGTGGCGATTATTATTTTTTCCACTCTATTCTCGTTGCTTCGGTGCCTTTTAGCCTGATTATATCATCCCCACCCTTCGAAAATTTTAAATATTTATTTTGCGGCCAACAGCAATTCTAACCTCATTTCTTACATCTTATCTCGTAGTCCAATCAAAACGTCGGTATTCGAACAAATAACCGTCAGCTCCAAACGTTTTACTCCAAGGTATATCCGAACAAGTAACTGAAAACTTAATGAGAAAGTTTGTTTCGATAATATAGCGATCCCTAAAATTGAACCTTCTTTTCGGGATAACAACAAATTTGTTTTTACAGTTGCTCTAAATTCGAATCTTGTAATAAAACATATAACAGACAATGCTATTTTTGGTAAAATTGAAACTGCTTTTCCTCCACCCTGGAACTTTTTTTTTCGTGTTAAACAATTCAGCGTCAAATTGAGCAAATGCTTCGTTCTCGCTTGTATTGAGCCCAGCACTAGTAAATTTGCTTCTCCAATAGTTTTGGTTAAAAAAGGCTCAAATAAAGACCAATGGCGTTTTACGGTAGATTATCGTAAAATCAACGCTATAACCGAAAATAAAACATTCCACATATTCAAGATATTATTGATTAGTTGAAAGGTGAAAAGGAAATTCATGCAATTCTTGGTTTAAAGATCGGTTTTTCCCAAACACCATTTAAAGAAAAAGACACAAAGAACGAACGGCGTTTTCATCATTTCTTGGTTTGTATCAGTTCACAGTAATGGCCCAAGGATTAAGAGGTGCACCAGCCACATTTCAAAGAGTAGCTAATAGTTTGATCCGCGAGCTCAAAGCTTGTTGTTTTGCTTACATAGACGACATAATTGTCGCGAGTATGTCGATTGATGACCATTTATGCGATTTACAAGAAGTTCTTGAACGCATTCTCAATTTCGGTGTGAAACTTACTCCTGAAAAAATGCTCCTTCTTCCACACTGAAGTTAAACATCTTGGTGTTTTGATCAGTAGGTATGGGTCTCGACCTAAACCAGAAAAGGTTTCGAGCATCTCGAACATTCCTCAACCAACTGACACCAAATCTGTCAAGTCAAGTCATTTTTAGGAGCCGCCTTTTATTTTCGTCGTTTTACCCAACGATTTGCTGAAGTGGCAGCTCCTCTCAATGAATTGCTTGTCAAAAATGTTTCTTTTGTTTAGTCACCACCATGTGAAAAAGGCTCTCAATACATTAAAACAGGCACTAGTTCATCCACCGATATTGGTACCCCCTGCTTTTGGTTTGCAATATATTATACACGCCGACGCTTTACTATAAGGCTAGCTGTTGTTTACTGCAGACCAAAACCACTACATGCGAAGACCATCCCATATCTTATGGCAGCCGTTCTCTCAATGCGCATGAGAAGCGATATGCTGTCATTGAATTAGAAGCTTTACCGATAGCATTCGCAATCAGATTTTTTACCCGTATGTAGCTAATGCTAAAATTACGGTAGTAACTGATCATGCTTCACTAAAGTCCTTAATGCATCGATCAGAGATCGGGAAAGAAGCCCGAGCAATAGGTCCGTTCTTCCTTGTCCATGGACGTCATCCTATCACATGGAGTGACGTATTGCATGGACTCCCATCCACTCTTGTATTTGCCACCGACAGCTTTGAAGATCAGTTTGCCGCTGGATTGAAGAACACCATCGTCAATGTGGGACATGCGATAGCTGACAAAACATCCAAATACAAGGCTGGATACGATCTACTTCATAGAGTATTCGGAACGGAAATTTCCATTGGAGATTTAGTGCTTCTCCATGACGACACTGTTCGTCCAAAATTTTCTGCCCAGTGGAAGGGTCCGTTCCAAGTAGTAGAATCAAACCGTCCTAACGTAACAATAGTTACACTTTCGGATCGCTAAACGACAAACTGTGCATATGAACCGACTTAAATTATATTCTCCGCGTTCAGCGACGGCCAATGTTTCTCTACCAAACATTACATCACTTCCAACGAGTTTGGAAACATCGGAAGTCGTTGAACAACCAATTAGGCAGTCACGCCATTTGCAGGATAAATATAATTTCAGAAGAACAGAATCAGTTTGTTTGGATCAGAGCGAATCTGATTGACAGGATTGGATTATTTTAGCCGCATAGCGCATCTTGTAAAAAAAAACCAAAACAAATTTCTTTGAGTTGGCGGTTCAAAGAAATATAGGGCATAGCATTGAAAACGCACTTTTGCAATTAACAAAACAGATTTTTCATTCTAAGCACGCTCGTATATTGATCGCTTTGCGATAACTTTACAGATCAATATCCGTTTCGTTTAAAGATACCATAGGAATACAATGTGGGAGCGGATTAGAACCATAAGTTCTTTTCTCATGCCGAACTTTGTTGACACCCATTCCATAATCTTTACTAGGGATAGTTTTTTTTTCAGTAGAAGCCTTACAAATAACAACTTCGATATTCTATAATTGTCCATGAGATAACTTAGCGATTCTCCACAACTGTAAATGTTATCATCTTTGTTCAACGCACCGATTTTCGTACATGATCATGAATCATTATCGCTCGAGGACGAGCTTACTCTGTGTGGGTATGATATAACTCACTCCACATTCCATATAAATTCCATATAACTCACACTATAACTCACTCCATATTCCATGTTACTACAATCTGCATCTTCGCAACAATGCGTCGCATATCCATCATCATGTTTCTGATGCCAGTTGTGTTGTCCAATCCTCTCAGTCGTAACTAGTGCAACTAGTTCACTGATGTTTCGACAGCATGGAACACATATGTCAACGTTCCTCTCACTTCTCCTCAATTGCATAATGCATCAGCTACATGCACATGATGTCGACTACTATGGAACGACTGCGACCACATACTGAACAAGCTCTCAAAGCTCGAGGACGAGCTTTATCTGAGGAAGGGAGATGTCGTGTATTCTCGGACAGAATCCACAAGCTTGTCGTTGTGGACTTCTGATAAGGAAGGGCCGCGCCGCCCACTGAGGAAGACCAGCACTCGCCATTGCCGGCCAACCCTCCCGCGATGGGAGCTCTACCTTGCTCTCCTCCTTATTGATGTTGATATTGGTCATGCATGTAATAAATACTAATAGTAGTAGTCAAGACAGAAGTACATAAGAGAAGAACTCCCCTCTAGTGCATCATATTAGGATTGATCACCCTTTAATATGACAGAACTATGGAAAAGACAATTGGAATAAACGGGAATGAGGAAGAGGTAACAAGGATGAGAAGAGCATTAAAAGTTGACAAAGAAGACCAAATAATATGCGGAGAAAAAAAGATTAATGGAAGAACAAAAAACAAACCAGACACCGTCATGTCTAAAGCAATAGTTTATCTGTCATTTTCTTGTAAGCATTGTGGCTCACACGAAAAGGTTGCTTTTTGCTAAGAATTACATGACTAGGAACTAGGCTTCTTTGACTGCTCTCGTACCATCGCAAATTCTGTGCCTGAGCTGTTAAACAATTAGGTCTCATTTACACTTAAGGTTGGGCCTTTCATGATGTACCATTGAGGAATCACATATTTCTGCTTGTACAGCGTATGATATGTTTGTGTAGCTATGTATTTATAGCTTAGCAGTGACCAGATAACGAGACCAACAGAGTAACTTACCTACTACTAAGCTGCCGAAATCGCTCGGATTACAGTCCAATTACGGAAGGTTCCTAGAGGTGATCTGAGCTCGCGAGGATATCAGTCCGTCACCACCGTCGACATTTATTCTTTTTTATTTTTATATTTTTTCACAGACGTGCTAAAAATAGTTAGTGGTACAAAGAGCAGGGAAAACTCGATCGGAAGTAAAAAATGAGATGAAGGTAACACTTGGGAACTAAAGAACTTAAACACATACTCAACAATGGAATCGCCAACTACCTTCCGTACTCATATCCGGGACCACAAAATGCATCCGGAATGGATGATCGGAGAGGCTGCGAACGGTGAATATGAAGAAGTGGAGGTTACGTCCGGTCGGTCGTCGTTGGCCAGATGTGCCCTTTCTGCGGGAGTTGGTAGGCTCCCACAGGTGCTACGAATGCTCGTTGCCGCAGCCTGATAGATCTTTATTGTAGCTCAGTTTGTGAACTTATTGTTCTGGTCGAAGAGGAACCGCAACCTTCGAGGTCATGTCCGCATTTAATAGCTATCGCTGAGAGTTCATGCATAATGGCATGCTATCTGAAAGACTTGTGTAATATTATCGGAGTAAAAAGAGCGTCCAAGCAAAGAACTCGAGCGCCTTTCTGTCACTGGACGACTGGAATAGAAGATTTTTTGAATGAGCGGCGTTAACAGCTTCGGTGCATCGGCAAGAAAATGAAGGAGTAGACCTCAGACGAGCTGTTGCTCATTTGCTGCCAGGTTCTCACCTTTCATGCCCTCTTAGTGAAGACACGTTTTGCAACTTTAACTCTCTTTCCTTCGGTGTAACTCCTATGATCAGGCTGCCTTTACAAAATCCTTTTCATCGATCTGCTCGGGTAGTTGGGCGCAGTCCAAGTCTGCTCTCATTAGGTGCTGAGATGCGCGTCCTATGCCCGAAGGACGCCAGCACAAACTGTTTTCTCAAAGGTTCGAATAGAGCGTCGAGTCGATGTTTGAATAATACGTCGTGCGGTACTTACTTAGATACTTAGATGGCCCGGCTTCGTGCGGTACAGTTAAAGTTTATCTAGGGGTTTCTTATATGCATAATATTACGAAGGACAAGGTCGTAAGAAGAAATAATGAAAAAGGAAGAATTATTAGAACACTAACAATAGGAAAATCTATTTCACTCTCCTATGCTTTCTTTTTCTTATTGAGTCAATAACAGTGCAAGAGGAAAAAAGCCGTTTATCGTGTAATAGGTTAACAAGAACGGTACAAGATGACTTGGAATGCGCCCAACTGCCTGAGCAGATCAATGAAAAGGATTTTGTAAAGGCGGCCTGATCATCCCTGAAGAAACCCCTAGATAAACTTTAACTGTACCGCACGACGTAGTATTCAAACATAGACTCGACGCTCAATTCGAACCTTTGAGAAAAATAGTTTGCTGCTGGCGTCCTTCGGACATAGGACGCGCATCTCAGTACCTAATGAGAGAAGACTTGGACTGCGCCCAACTACCCGAGCAGATCGATGAAAAGGATTTTGTAAAGACGGCCTGATCATAGGAGTTACAACGAAGGAAGGGGAGCTAAAATTACAAAACGTCTCCTCACTCTGAGGTCATGAAAGGTGAGGACCTGGCAGCGAATGAGCAACTGCTCGTCTGAGGCCTACTCCTTCATTTCCTGGCCGATGTACCGAACCTGTTAACGCCGGTCATTCAAACAATCTTTTATTCCAATCGTCCAATGGCAGAAATTCGCTCGAGTTCTTTGCTTGGGCGCTCTTTTTACTCCGATAACATTACACAAGTCTTTTAGATAGCATGCCATTATGCATGAACTCTCAGCGATAGTTACTAAATGCGGACATAACCTCGAAGGTTGCGGTTCCTCGCGACACTTCGACCAGAACAATAAGTTCACGAACTGAGCTACAATAAAGATCTATCAGGTTGCGGCAAAGAGCATTCGTAGCATCTGTGGGAGCCTACCAAATCCCGCAGAAAGGGCACATCTGGCCAACGACGACCGACCGGACGTAACCTCCACTACTTCATATTCACCGTTGGTGTACTGAAATCCTTTCAGTACTCAGAAAAGAACTCTGTTTAGGTAGCCGTACGTCACGATTCTCTACACTAATGGCTGTCACAATTCTATTGTTTTATCTCTCCTAATGGTACACTGTGCAGACAATTTCATTGGTGAGTCACAATATCCCACTTTGAGGCTTCTCCCCTGTCCTCTGTTTGCCTCTTCTTAGTGTTTTGCTTTTCTTAGTGTTTTATTCTCTTAGTGCTTTGCTTTTCTTAGTGTTTTGCTTCTCTTAGTGCTTTACCTTTCTTAGTGCCTTGCCTTTCCATAGTCTGTCGCCTTTTCGTAGTGTTTTAGTTCCTTTCAGTACTCTAGCTCGTTTTAGTGTTATGGTTGTTCCTTTTATGGTGATCAAAAGTCCCCAAGGCAATGCGAACGTTGACAGACAGAATATGATAGGGAGAAATAATTGCAAGAAATAGTATGGAAGGTAAGAAGTAATTTTAATGAATGGGAGGAAAGTTATTGGTGAGCAAGCAGAAAGTTCATTGAGAAAGGTAAAGTAATCAAAAGGGTCGGCTTTTTATTTGAAATTTAGAAATATAACGCGAATGTTTCAAAATTTTATCAAAATTTTGCATGCCGGGACCTCCAAATTATATGTTCCCTCCTCAGGGCTAATTTTTATTGAGACGATGTGTAACGGTGCCTGAGGAGAGGCATATAAGTGATGAAGAGTAGTTGGATTCGATTTATCAATTTTGGACATAGTACAGAACAATAGTTTTTAAGGTTTATTACTGAAGCAGAGATATGACAGACAAGGAAAAAGATACATGAAGAGACTGAAGAGACCCCCGTTCCCCGGACTCCCGTACAGGCCGGGACCACACACACTGGCCTTCCTGACTGATTCACTGGCACAAGGGGCTGCCAAGCCCACGGTAGGTAATCAATAACTGTCTGTTAGTCTGGTCCCTCCAGTGGGCGCCTAGCCATTAGGGTCGTGCACAGTCGACGACCAATACGACACGACAAATCGCCGCACTGTTCGCCGCGCGCGAATGAGCGTAAAGTGTGCTGCGGGGGCCGCAAATTGCGTACGCTGCAACCGATAGGCGGGCCGTCAGCTGTTTTGAGCGCACCCCTGCTAATTTTTTAAAGCTATTTTCTAGTTTTTTCTTGTTTTTCCTCGTTGTTTATCGTATGACGTGTGCCGTTTTTCCAACAGGTTCTCTAGAAGATGTTAGGTGTATAATAGGCGTCCCTGTCGTTGTTTTTCTTTTTTCAAACGTATTTTTTGTATCAATTGCCATTTAGTTTCCTCCTATTGTTAAATTTTGTTCCAACTTCGTTGTGGTGGTTAGTTTCTATGTTTATAGTGCCATAATTTTGATGTTAGATACTTTTTCTGTTAGGTTAGGTTCTTTTTCCTGAGACAAAAACTTATTAGTAAGCTTGAAACAGCAAGAAAGTAGCAAAAACTACGTCGAAATGCTCTGACACACGCAAACAAAAGCAAGTAATTCAAGATGATTAGAAAAAAGGGTGAAACAACGTAAAAATTAACAAATACTATTTTCTAGCGAGGAAAAAAAAAAAAAAGGATTGGTGCAAAAGCGCGTGTTTCTCGCACGCAATTCCACACAACCCTGTACGACACGACGCCGCACACGCGGTGTCGTACTCGTCGTGTACGACAACTTCGGCAACGCAAATGCCTTGTCGCACTTGTCGTATACGACAAGCGCGACACGACCAATACGACACCGGCCGCTATCTCTTATCATTGTCGTGTCGTATTGGTCGTCGACTGTGCACGACCCTATTCACTTCAGATCCCGCGTTCACTATCGACTTATCGGCTGCACTAATCTGATCTACACTATCGTCGTCTGTGGCCTCTGAGCCAAGGTATGTCTGTGGCTGTTCTGTGGTCGTCCAGACCCTCCTCAACACCACTATGTCTGTCTGTTCAGATGTCTTTACACTATAGTACTGCACTATACTTCGCCGAAGTTCGAGAATGGCGGGAGAGCGGAGAAAGAACCGGGCGCACTCGGGCCGACGCGACCAGTCTTCTATCCATCTTCGCCTGGAGCACCCGCTCCGTTTTCGTGTCCCCTTGGATCAGTCGTCACTCCTTCCGGTTTAGTTTACCTTTTCTTCCTTCTTAGGTTCCTCACTTGTTCATTTAGATTCTCATTGTTGTTCGCTATCTATTTAGCGATCTTATTCCAAATCACAATATTGCTTGCCCACTAATAATCCACCTAGTTTTCTTGCACTATTCTACCCATTGGCACTAAATTCTGTCGTGAAGTTACTATTCTGCTTTATCAGTAATCCCGATCTCTTATGCCATATTATTTGTTGAAGTTGTCACTTAGTTATCACGACGTTCTGGTTATATTGTTCGTTGACGTTGTTAATTGTGTTTCGAACTTACACGAAGTAAAATTTAGTTCGTTATTCTCGTTGGAAGACCCGCGTGGCAATTTCGCTACGTGATCGATTATTTCCCATCCTAAACGATTAGGTAACGGGATAATAGAGAGAAATAGAGAGAGAGAACGGAACAGTTGGATATGTCAGAGATTATATTGCGCGTACATGGAATGTCGTACTCAAGGTAGCTGTAATGCGTAAAGGAAGAAACATAGGTAAAGGACAATACGACAAAATAAGTCAAAATAGTAGAGGAAGAGATACCTATGAAAGTGTGACGGGATACCACTTAAATTAACCACTAGTGGAAATGGAAGTGTACTTCTGCAGTGCAGATTGTTCTGTCGGTTGGGTTAAGGTATTATGTGATACAATAAGGGAGGATGAAAAATAGTGTGTTGCTTCCAGAGCTAAAGTGTATTCAGCAGACGATGAGGCCATCATCTCGGGAGGGGGCGGCATGTGGTCAAATAGTGACCGCTCGGTCAAAGGGCGACCCCTTGGCGGGAACTAAGACGCATAAATAGGACCGGATGACCTTCTCGATTTATTGGGTATCAACATCTGGGTATCAATCTCGATGATTCCAAGTACGGTTTGTTTCCCATTTCGTTTTTTGGCCTAAAACATGTTGAACGTGTTTAACGTGGATCACACATGTTTGTAGAGCCCTCTTATTGTTTAGCCCCTTTCGGTTCTGGAAAAACTATAGGTCCTTGAAGTCCTAATGTTCACTTGACCATAGCGTCTCGCAACTTCGAGTTCACCAACAGCGCGGCAGTAGAAGACGCAATGGGTCCCTATGTGATATTGTATTACGGTACTCAGGATAAGGTTAATGGTATTTTCACAAAACCGGTAGCGTGATAGATCCCGATGAACCATTTTTGATCCATCTCTGGATATCCATGTTAAATCTTGCAGTCCCTCTTGGAAGCATATCGAATTGCCATTCTTTGAGCGTACTTTCGCTGTTCGACTACTATACAACCATTGGCTGCTACGGGTATTATTCATATCGTTACGCACTTCGTTTTATATCGTGTCTCATTTTGTTCTGGTTCACATCGAATGATTGGGAGACATCAGCAAGCGCTTGGACAAGTCAATGGTTAGCCTTCACTGTCAACCGGTATCGTGGTATCTTACTTCACACTTCTTTGTATTTTCTCATTTTTAAATGTGTATGAATTACCGAAAACATTTGTGTTATCCGCACGGAATATGCCTTTATGTTGTTTCAATGGAACAGAAAGACAAATATGTAATAGTAAAGGAGTGAGGAAAAGGTGCGGAAAAATATAATTCGGAGAGGCAGCAACCAAACCAGAGAATCATGCAGCAGTCTCCTTCTCGGAAATGTTTCCGTCTGAACCCTGGGTCAGCGGAATCATTTTTCTAGATAACATGAGAATGACGCGAACGAGTCGCTAATAGTGTTCACAAGCTGTGTGTTATTGCGGCTGGCACAAGAGGGAGTTCGATAAACGCCAATGACTCTCATAGTCTCTTTACCCAAGACAATATCACAGCACAAGATTTCATAGGAGTCCAGTACAGCTTCACTAAACACTACTTCATGTGGAAATTTTGGCCTAATGAGAAAAAGAACCCCACCTCCTTTTTTCCTAGGTCTGTCACACCTGACCAGATCATAGGCTTCGCAACTAAACCCCAGCACCGAGGAGGCGTCGTCGGAGGACTTGAGCCAGGTCTCTGTCAAGACGACTATCTCATAGTCGGAGCCAGCGAGCAGATATGTCAAAGGATGAACATTTTTTATAACTGATCGAATATTTGTCACAAAACAACGAAAAAACTCGACCATCCGAGGCGGCTTTTTTAGTTTCCCGCCTTCATATGATTGGGAGACAGTGATGAAGGTGTCAACAGAGTATCATTCGAGCTGGGAGGCGACAATGCAAAACGGTTACCAGACAATCTATCGGCCTTGATCCTTTCACGGACTTCTTTTGGAAGAGAATGACGAATATGAACATTGTGAAAAAAACGAGACTTTTTGAGCGCAATGAACATTTCAAAATCCGACTTGAAACAGTCATCACTTTCTGTTCTTTACAACATTGTGTTTTTGTTAGAGAAAGACGCCAGCAGGAGCACCCTATGCTGGCGAAGAGACGCGCGATGTAGGGGGTCAAAAGGTGGGTGGTCTGACCCCGAAGATCTAGCCAGTGATCAGCGCGCGAATTGACAAGAATTGAATGATTCCAGGTGATATAAAAGGATTGCCGGTACTACTGGACCCGATCCTGCTCGTCGCTCCGCTCGCGCCCTGCCTCATTTCTTCCTAGGTTTTTTTGTTCTTCATTTTAATTTCTTGTTGGTGGTCGATGAAACTTCCTTTTGGTCGTGTGCTGTCGCCTCGCAGGTTTCTCTAAAGCGACGAGTGCTACTGAATTATACCAGCACCTTCTACCGGGCCTTACATTCTAATTTTATGTGTTAATAACATCGGTCTTCTAATTTCGCGTCCACACCTTTCGCTAGACCAGTGAATGTGGAATGGCAGATGTTCCCCGTTCTTGATAAAAGACAGTCTGACAGCTTGCAGCTTGTTTGCTTCGCAGACTGGACGGGCATTTGCTATCATTTACTCCATTCTTCCTCAACTTCTTTCATTTCATGCTCCTTGTTAACCTGCTGATGGCCACCCTTGTGGTTCTCGTCGTTTGTTTTTTATAGTGTGGATATGTTATCCAAGCCTACGATTGGGGTTCAGCACGATGGAGGACGCACAATCGTGGAATTAGATATTGATAGAAACTAAAGGATTATCGAAGAGAAGTTTTTAGAAGAATCGCCGACGAAGGAGCAAAATACCACGACATCCTAGGATTTGCAAATGCGAGCAGCAAAGCAATGTGCGCCGTAGCGTACCTTCGTCACGGCAACAACGTCAACCTACTAGCAGCGAAATCTAGACTACCAAAAAAAATGAATCCACGACTATACCTAAGTTGAAGATGAACGCGTTCACAATCGTACTGAGATTGGCACTGATTCAGAGATTGTTCTAAAATAGGTCGAGAGCGCGGAATATCGCAAAAACGCTGGACGACGACTTGTTGCCTACAGATTAAGAGAAATTGGAGCCATTGTCCATCGCCTCGTGAACTTCGTACTCTAATGCAATTCGGCCACAACAAAGCAGAAGAAAACCCAGCGGACATTGGAACAAGGGGAATATCAGCAGCAAAATTTCAAACCAGCATGATCCACCCATTCTATCCCTGTCTACCAGCGAACATGAGAACAACATGTTTACCTTGCATGACGAAGGAAGACTGTCCACTACACAAACCATTCTAGCAGTTGACCAGAACAACTGCCACTCAGCAGAAATCGAAATCTAAAGATTTTCTACGCTGGAAAAACTTGGAAGAACTGTGGCATATATTTTGCGACTTATCGTCAACTTATCAAGAAAATTGAATGTGTCGAACAAAGCAAAGAAGAAATAACGAATTAGTCGAAATAAGTGGCCAAGCACGAACAAGTTTTCTGAAATCGAGTAATCTCCAGCAAGCAAGAACCATTATTTGGAAACTTCATCAGGAACTGTACAAGAGCGCAATTTTAACGTCAAACAACGAGAGGCTGAACCTCAAGAAGAATGGGAGACTTGGAAATAGCCACCTGAAAAAGAGTGCACGTTTTCCAGTCATAATTCCACCGGATACTGACTTAGCCGAACTCATCGTACATGGTCAGTACCATTGTGCTGCTGCTCATGCAAGCGTTCGTCAACAATTTTGGATTCCACGCCTGCACAAACAAGTGAAAATGGCAATACGAAGGTTGGGACGCACTGTCAACGACTCAACAGTCTACCATTTCGGTATCCTGAATCTAAAGATCTACCGCAGAGCAGAGTTATCGAAGCAAGACGTTGACATCCCTACTCTATATAATGTTTGACACACGATTTCAACCCACGTTGGCGTGCCACGTCTATTTGAAATGAAGTACTCGAATTTTCTCAGAACACCCTAATAATATTAGTAAGATAACTTACTCCTCGGTTATATGGCTTACATTTTCGTAGGGCAAGGACAAATCCTCTTCCCGAACGAAATCCTAAACGTGGAACTCACCTGTAAACACCTGTCGAACAACATCTTCCGTGCGAACTAAAAAATGTCTAGGTAAATCAGTATTTCATGCTTGTAGATTTATTCTGTGTGTTGTTATTGGTCATCACTTATTGTTAGAAGTTGTAAATTGATCGTGGGCAGTAGTTATTAGTTTGTGTTGCAAAAGCTTCCGCTGTTTATAAGACAAAGAATTTTACTGACACTCCAAAAGCTGCTTATTGACTCTTCAGAACAGTAAAGCAGAGGACGTACCGACTCCTGAGGTGTCAGCAGAACAGGGTACCAATACCCTCCCTGTTGGCAAAGCCAATCTTCGTCATTAGCATTAGCACTGGGTCAGCAATGTTGCTCCAATTTCATTGCAGGGCAGCACGAAGAAACGAGGGTCCCGACGCGAATGCTACCGTGCTCGGTGGACAGCGTCGAGACGCGCCGTCGAGAGCGCCCGGTCAGTTCCGAAATGTCGGCCGCCGAGGACGATCGCACATCTGCTGCTCACCTCCATAGCTTTTATTCCTATTGTTGTGAATAATTGTACATATCGTGGGTTTTGTTCGTACCTCTATTTCACTACCTTGTTGTTCTCACTTGTTTGTTCGCATTACACTTATGTTCGGGCAGCACTCACTTATTTGTTCTCCATACATTTACATTTGGGAAGTTCTCACTTATCTGCTCTTATTACAATTTGGGGCGGTTATTTGTTCTCATTGCATATTTTGCGGGCAGCACAGTAGGTCATAGTTTGTTGTTGTTTATCCTTTTATTATATAGAGCATCTCGAAAAAGCGTTGAGAAGTTGAGAGAGCACGCGGGAAGGAACCCCACAGCTACCATAGAACAAGAAATTGAGAACATTAAAGTGATGAATGGGATTGCCTTCGCGTCGGCTTTGTGGCTGCCAGAAGTGGAAAGGGCAACCCCCAATGACCAACGTGACTACTTCAAGTGTACCAACAGTCTTTACAAGCAAAAAAGGAGGTGCGGACATTGAGCCTGGCCGATACTTGTTCGAAGTTAATGATGACGGGAATCGAGGTTCCAGGACCTCAGATCACGGCAATCTATGAAACCCATCTATCACGGGGTTGGTGAACAGTTCGGCAACGGAACGTCGGTCAGCGCCGCCGGTGACCCCATTATTCACTGGCTTCGTCGATCGGGTCCAGCAGACGGTGGATTCAGCGTCCAATTCGATCGGGACGATAATGGCAGGATCAACAGTAGGCGATATAGGATCGTTAACATTTTTCTCGCAAACGATTCTGAGGAATGATCAGTCATGGCTAGATGTTGCCCCTATTTTGAGATTGATGTTGATATCGGAGAATCAATTGTCGAAAGAAGAGGAGTCTTCGGTCTTCAGTCGTCTCGAGCGGTTGTGCTGGTCAGCTCTCCTCACCCCACCCTTATCCTACCATAACCCTACCTCGCCCCAGCTCACTCTCGACGGCATCCCCTCGTCAGTTTGAATGTGAACAGCTGAATCAGTCGACAGTGGAGCTTCAGAAGATGGTCAAGTTCTTCAACGATGAACAGTGGAAGAACCGACAAATTAAGAAGTTGCTTTGAGGTGTTCTTAATTTCTGACAGCAGCTGTGACTTGTAGTGTGCATCATGATGAGATGTAGCAGTAATGTGCTGCTGTTGTTACTGTATGGTTTGGACCTGCTTTTGTAACGATGTTGTCGTCTTTTTCCACGGTAAGACGCAAACACATAGATGAACAAATCGACATCAAATTTGATTAAGAGCTAAATGAAAACTGATGAAGACGTAACCAGGATGGATGTTGATTATGAAACCACTGCGAGCGGTTGTGCTGTATACCTTGTACTCACTCTTCTCTGACTCATCCCCTTCCCTTCCCTTCCCTTTCGATCCTTTCCCTTTCGTTCCCTTCCCTTTCCTGTCACATCAACCAGAAAGGAGCAGCTGTACCAACCAACCTTCGCACAGTTCTCTAGCAGCAGTGCAAGCTCGAAATACAACAACAGGAGGTCATCTTACTCCCCCCATTGCTGGTCCCAAGTCCCGTTGCTCCATCGCACTCCAAACTTGGGTTGAACCGCTGCCGACGGATCGTAAAAATAGGAACGAAACTGCATGAGTGGATTTCGAACAGGTTGCAGTGGAAGCGTATCGTACATAAAGTTGCAACTCATGTGGCACTAACTCATGTGGCAACAAATGCACCGACTATGGGGTATTGAATAAATAAAATAAAATAAAAGCAGAGGACCTCCAACGTACTCCTTCTTGACCTGCTATCTTGGCAAATTGATCAGGATCACTTTCATGAACGTAGGAACAACCTTATGTTTTATTTTCCGCTATCATCCTTTTAATTGTGCTTTTAAGCTTATCATGATCCTGTATGTAAGCTGTCCAACTAGTTTGCTCGATTGCTGCCACCCACTCACTGTTGCGTTCAAAAAGATATGTCACCTTGCACTCTTGAGCACAAATAGCTCAAATCGGAAAGAATCCGAACGTAACTGCTGGACTTGACAACTCCACTCGAGAATACATCGAAGTATACCCCTGTTGCAATTTTTAGATTTTTAAAAAAATATTTTTAGTGGTTTTCACATGTTATTTCAAGCAAAAATATCTCGAGAACCGTTGAGCGTAGACTCGATCTGAAACGATGTTCTGATAGAGAATAATCTAGTTATCATAGAAGACCACAAACGTTTGACTCAGATGCCTGCAAAATTATAGCTTTTTCTGCTGCTTAAAAATATTTGGGCACTCAAAAGGTGGTTGATTTTTAGGACCATGTTTCAAATGAAATTCCATGCCTGTGTAACATCTTGACGAAAAAACACTGAACTCAAACATCTTGTAGATCGCTATAGATAGTGCTCTTCGTGCATCTGTACTTTGATTTGAAGGCTCGTTACACGGTTTCTGAGAAAATGCTTCTTAAAGCTGAGATTGCATATGCTATTTTTGTTCCAAAAATTTCAATAGAAATCAAATTCGTTTTTTTTCACAGTGCATAGCAGATTTGTAATTCTTCTTGTACTGAGCATGTGCTGAAATAAATTCAACTCTCTTTTTTTTTGAAAATTCGCTTTGAATAAGACACGCTGCATGTGCTGCATGCAACCCTTACCCACCGCCGTACGCTGTGCTGGTAATGGCAGCAAATACAGCGCGTAATATACGAAACGGTATTTTTTAGGAAGGAATTAAATTTATTTCAGCGCATGCCTAGCACTAGAAGAACTAAAAATCTCCTATGCACTCAGGGAACATAGAGAATGGAAGTTTTTCGAATACAGCAAAAGTAGCAATCTCAAATTTGAAAAGCATTTTTTCAGAAACTGTGGAATCAGCCTCGGAACTAAAAAACGTACTATGAATAGGAAATCTTTCTCTGTAAGATATTTGTTGATACACTTATACTGAATTGCTACAAAGGCGTGGAATTGCGTCCCTCGAATCAAATAGTCAACCATTCTTGCAGTTAACATTCTATTGTTTATTATGATCAGTTGTAAATGTTCGAATAAAAATCGACATTGGCTGAGAGATCGTATGAGAGAAGAATACTGTTGTTGTGAGGACTTTTGGAGGGCTTTAAATACATACAAGATACATCGTGAGTTGTAGAATCATCAGGGAAACAATAACCGTAACACGGGACCAAGCTATCGTGGTGAGGACGGTAACAAGTTCAGTTGTAGAGTTTGAAATAATGTTCAAGCGAATACACATCATAATGAAGCTGAACATTCCAGAGAAAGGTACAACATACTGTTGTTGAAATGGACGCGGAGACAGGACATTCTGCAACCGACGTTCTTCTTGAACAAAAGGAATTATATGTCTGTGTGATGCGAGAAACATCGGTTCTCTGCGGAAATATGGGATCTTCACAGATGACAAGCAAAAGTTGAGAAGACGATAGTTAAATTTTCTCCTGAAGCGCACAAAGAAAACATAGCTTAGTCACAGCGATTAGTGTAGAGAAAGAGAATGATAGAGATCAGATTGACTGGTTCTGCTGTTCAGTCGAGATGATGCCACTGGGCGACCTGTCGACCAGGATTCTCCAACACTTCAACCACATGCTGGTCTTCCAAATTCAGAAGTGCGCGACCGATCACGTCGTTACGATTCGAGCGGTCGTGGTTGATCACCTGGAACGATTGAGCTTAGTAACCCTTCTTGAAGTCGTTTTTCAGGAATTCACAAACTTATCCGAGGGCAATAAAATTCTGCTTATTTGAGAACAGTGGTAATGGAACTTCATCGATGGTATTGGTCAAATGTTTGGGCCCTGCGGCGGTATATGTCCTAATGGTTCAACCCCCTGTCAATAAATAGTTGGAGAAGGACAATTTTTCTACGGATTTTTAGCGCGATGAGAAAGCAAAAGCGTGTCCTTTCTTACGCTTCAGAAGTAACGGTGAGCACGAGCAAGGCTTGAAGGATCCCCTCAAGATGGGCGAATGAATGAAAAATTTTAAAAAGTGAAAAAAAAACACATCCACTCCTTCTAAGCTCTTTGTGCTATTCCTACTCTTAATTGTGGAAACAAGAAACAGTTTTAGACTCTTAAAATCCTGGGCCCGAGGATCGTAGAGAGATTAAGTAACATGAAATCTCAGTGGTAGTAGACACGATTTCCCTCCAAAACAGATTCAACATGTCGGTTTAAGCAGAGAATCGACAAACTTGGTGTGATGCCGAAGACGCTAAGGAAAATCATTTTTGACAGTAAACAAACAAATTTTTGGCAGCGTGAGCCCTCCACGACAGCATTAGACGGTGGTTAGACAACCGCCATGTTTTGGGAAGGAATTTATAAGATGAAGTCGGACTAGCGCTGTTGCAAAAATCGAATTCAGCTAGTGGGCAGCTTTTTCGCAGGAATGGAAGCCAGGCGGCCGTCAGCTATTCGTTCACGTGCAGTACGCAGGCCCTCTAACGAGAAAAACACGGATGGAACTATAATACATTCTTACATTCTTGTCTTCTTGCTTCTTGGCTTAAATTCTCGAGAACCGGTCGGGTTTCACTGTGAAATGCTCGATTTTGGAGCATTTTTTTTGAGCAGAGTGATTCTGATTTCCGCTATACCGGTGGGTTGTGGGCGTGTGAACACTACCACGCGGAACTGGTAGAGCTTTCGTGTCTTCTGCTGTCGTTGTTAATAACACATTTGCTACGAGAATCCAAAGAGTTCTATTGAAATTGTTAAACTAAATGCTACTCTGCCACGAAATGAACACATTTTTAGATGCATTTTTGATAATCCATATAAATTGTGCTTTGTGGACGCCCACAAAGGGTGCCTTGGCGCTCACGCGAGTACACAGCTCCTTGATGTAAGGTAAAATATGGCCATTTTCGCCTATTTACCTGAAGGTCGATGACGGCGTTGTCCATTTTAGTTTCGGGTAGCTCGAAGACGAACGACTCGTTGTAGACGGGATTCACTGTCGAGCGACGCACATGCGTCTTCTTCTTGACGATCCGCTCGCCATTCTCTTTACGCAGGTACAGCTTCACGTACGGATCTAAATGCGGACACATTTGAGTTTGAGGTAAATGACAGGCACGGAGAATCATACATGCAAAATACAAAGGTTAGAAGCTTTAAATCCACCCTCGCGGTCCAACCAGAGATCCTCTTCTGGGCAAACCAAGCCTTCCAGCTCTCCAGGGTCGGGTAAAATAGTACCATACTTGCCTGGGTAGGTTTAGGCACCGACTTGGAATAACGTCTGCCTAGGAACTATTGTATATGTAGGCCAAATACGCATTCACCATGCCTCTACGATTCTAAATGGAAGACGAATGCGCGGCGTGCAATGTTCTTATTAATGCTATCTATTCAAGTTTTTTTTACTGTTTGTGAGGTTTATTATCAATGGAATTGTAATGCAGTGGAAACTTGTCAATCGTTATTGTATAGCAGTAGGACCCGGCGGCGCATATCAAAGCACAACACTCTGAAAAAGCGCTTCCCACGTTGTTGGATGGAAATTCCTCAATTTAATAAAATTTCTTGTCAGGCACTCAGGCCGTTCAATAAGGAACTTCCACCTCGTGAGGTTGAGGAAGTTAATACTCCAAGTTCTCTCTTATTGAAGCCTCGGGATGGTGCTATAGCTCTTCTTATCCACCCACTAACCTCGTTTGGTAGAGTAGCATACAGGAATTAATACTGTAAATTAATCACATCGATGACGAGGTTCAAAGAGGAACAGATCTTGGGGATTACATTTCATATTGTTTCTATAATGAATTCCGTCCCAAGCTGACAAGGAGAGAGGCCTAAGCGATGCCTTCCGATGAGTTTCTACCAGTGCACATCCCCCGTATCGACTAACCCTCAGGAAGTGTGCGACTTAGTGACGGGGGAGGGGCGCGTCCAGTGACGCCACATTCATCCTCGTGGCTCCCAGCAGTTACCCAGTAATTGAAAGTGTTGCGCCCACGTCACAGCGCTTGCAGCACCTCTGAGAACTACCGTATCCGCACAGGAATGGTTATCAAGGGAGTACTAGTTTATTTTGCTGATTTAGCGACCGAGCGTGCTGCAGAGGTAGGAGGCGCTACTGACACTCGGACGGTCATGCGATCGATCTCAGCCCGGCTAACCAAGCTTCATCTCTCCGGAGTCGGGTAAATTGGTACCAGACTTGTCTGCGAGGGTAAAAACACTGACTTAGTACAGCAGCTGGCCTCCGCAAGTCATTATATAGGCTAAATACGTATTCACGATGCGTCTACGATTGTGAATTGAACACGAATTCGGCGGCGAGACCTTCGTGGACAGATCAACGCCGACACCTTACCGTTTACTACTTTTAGGGACCTCGTTGAGGAGCCCACTACTTATCATGAATTCTAATTGGTCACTATTTTTGCCTTAGCATGACACTGATTGCTTTGTCGACTTTTTTTCAACGATATGAGGATGTATGGTCTCTTCCTCCGTGGGCACTTCTAACAAATTGGAACCACGGTGATTACGGGACACGAAGCCTACCATCCCAGGGTTTGCGTGGTAAAATGGCAAGAGGCTACTCCCATCCGCACGACCGAGTGATCGCTCCATTTCCAAAGACCTCAATCTGTTAGTGGTTGCATACATTGATCCCGGTTTGTCTGAGAAGGTGAACGTCTTGATAAGCTGGCCCTCCTGTGTCATTGCGTACACCAAACATGCTTTCAACGTGCATTCGCAACTCTGGATGGAAAGTGTATGCGCGGCACGTTCTCACAGAATTATCCAAGGCTGCGCACGTGAAGTTTTGAATTTTAAATTAAAATTGAAAAGAACTATTTTATTTTGGAATTGTTGACTGTACGTTACGGTTTTTATAATACTGACCACTGCTTCACATTCTGTTTCTATGGAATTTCCCTTACATGGAGAACGGCTGGAATTTCACCATCCTTTGAGCTTTTGTTTTGCGGCTTCAGAGAACGTCCGCGATTGGTAATCCGTTTCGGCTTTTTTGTGAGACTACCGATTATCCTCCGAATTAAAAGTGAAATTTCAGACAACAGGTGAGCGAATTCATCTAGCTTCGATGTGCTCTGTCGCAAAATTTGTGCCGATGACCTTTAGGGCCGAAATACTTTGACAACCTTTACGAACCAACGTGTACTACCCTTTTTCCTGGCTGCCCTTTTCCGCATGGTTTTGTCTTGTCACTTAATGCACCCCGGCACCTATGTATGCAGAAAGCGTTGTGTGAAAGTTCCTCAATATTTTGTTTAACATATGTCCTCCCCTCCCCGACGGCTGGCCTCCACAATGACTTGTGGAGGCCAGCCGTTATAGTCGCTATACCAGGTGAATGTCTTTACCCTCCCAGACAAGTCTGGTACCAGTTTAACCAATCCCAGAGAGATGAAATGCTTAGTTAGATCAGACCGGGATTGATCGCTCGACCGTGC
Organism: Nippostrongylus brasiliensis; assembly: GCA_030553155.1. NCBI lineage: Eukaryota > Metazoa > Nematoda > Chromadorea > Rhabditida > Heligmosomidae > Nippostrongylus > Nippostrongylus brasiliensis. The sequence continues at coordinate 14,953,545 of CP130732.1, forward strand.
AGGTTTCAGTTGCGCCTCATGCCATTGCACCGCGCGCGCCCCATCAGCTTTCAGTGTATATCAGCAATCTCGAAAACACATCAACAGCTGTGGATGAAATCGAGTTTTTACTTCTTTTCAGCCCTACATATAAGCTGCCCAAAATTGCTCTTGAGGATGACAGCCGAATCACGTGGGACGGGCACTTCACTAACGAGTGGCACAACCTAGTATAATTGGATTTCGGAAGAAGCTTTCGCACTCGTCATTTCGGATTTATTTCGAGAAGAGAAAGGAATCGTTCCATGAACAAAAGCAGGCGTCTTAAATGGAAAACAAAGAACTTATTTGTTAAGTCAATCGCAAAAACTTTGGGGCAGTATGTGCTCCTTGGTTCTCGGGAAGGTGTAATCTCAACATTATTGGTGCGTAGGATTTCTATAAGTAATAACATTGAATTTACTATTCTGCTATTAGCCGCTTTTTGTTTAGCGATTTATAGACGAGAACTAGGTGAACGACTTATATATTTGGAGATGCTAGGTTATTCGCAAAGCACTGACATCGGACGGGAAATGAACCAGCGTCTTTCTGTTTCCGGTAGACTGCACTAACCACTGTGCTACCGATGTGCGTTGCGAAACCAATAGTGTAGTGTAGTCTGCCGCAAACAGAAGGATGTCAGTGTTTTGCGAATAAGCTAGCATCTCTAAATATATACAAGTCATTGAATCTACTGTTTCTAGCTCAATGATAACCCTACGTGTCGCAAATCAAGCAGGTCAGAGATCCGAGAGAAACCTATATTGTCACAAAGACATGTTTTAGTACGATAACGCGCGGATGCTAAATCAATAATGAACGTCATTGATCTCGGACAGCATATAATCACATAGGAAAGAAACGAAAACGAAAAAAACGAAAAAAGTTTATTTTGTTCGATCAAGGGCGTTAATTATCGATGTCTTAGACATTCACAAACCTACATTCACAAACCTATTTGCTTTCTATCCTCTATTTTTGGCAAAAGTATATTAAGAACACATAAAATCTCCCATCTGCTCTGAACTCTTTCTCAAAAAACAACAAAGATACAAATGTTGTCAGTGAAACTCATCTTGCTTAGGGAAGGCGCCACCTACACCTGCACGGTCGATCGATTAATCCCGGCCTAGGCTACTCAACCATTCCATCTCTACGGGGTTGGGCAAATTGGTCCCTGTCTTTTTTGGGGACGTTTGATACTGACTAGGTATAGCGGCTGCCCATACAAGTCATAGTATCAGCTAAATAGGGATTCACCATGCCTCTGCGATTTGAATGGAACACGAATGCGTGGCGTATCCTTAGAGACTGACCAATGTTGACCAGTCTACCTATGACTGGCAGAAGCGATAAAAGACAAGAGGCGAAGTTAATGCATCGTGTAGGTTTCGAATTCATGCTGCTATCACCTTTGGGAAGCAAAAGGTGAAGCTGATACTTGGCTTCTAAAGGGAAAGTAAGCCTTGTTCTCAGAAGTGATGCTCAACCGCTGAAAAACGCAGCACCAATTTTCCATTTGACTAAAGTTTTTTCGTGAAATTACAGCTTTAGTATTATACTTCTACTTTGTTATTATTTTAGTTTTATTTTTATTTGATGATCCCCAGTTGCCAGCAAAGCAATTGGAGCATGCGATGATTGAAGTCGCGTGAGCTCTGCCACTTGTTAGTCTCGCGTAATGCCGTCTCTATAGAAACACTGAGAGAGGAAACTCTCATCAACAAAAAGCCAATGAGTGATAATGGAAGCAAAGTATTGTGAGGGAGCGACACCTTCAGGCGTTACGCTCCTTATACTGGTATTTGCAACATGGCAATATGGAAAGTAGTCTAGGATTTCTACTAAAGTCAGGAGGAGGTGAGGGCGGGTTGCCGTGAAGCCGATGAACATAGGAACAGCGTTCCAGAATGCCGAATTAGTCTCCTTCATTCACAGAATTTTTTGGGCCAAGTTTCAACTTCAACTTTTGCTTCCCGAAGGTGGTAGTTACACGATGCAACAACAAAATCCGCAGAAGCTTTTAAATGATTCCATATTCAGATATGGCGCGCAAGGTACAGTGGTAAGAGGCGACACCCACACGATCGAGCGATCGATCTCCGCCCGTGCTAACCAAGCCTTCCGTACCTTCTGGGCCGGGTAAATTGGGACCAGACTCTTTAGGGAGGTAAAGACTTGGTAGGCCCCCGAAAGTCATTGTACAGGCTTAATACGCATTCACCATGCCTTTGCTTTCTGACTGCCGCTTCCTCAAGGGACTTTTATACTTTACAATTAGGAATTATAGAAAAGAAACGGTACAGACCACTCCTCTTTTTCCTAACCTTCTACCAGCAAAATTCAAGATCTTAATGAAAAATTTTGAAGGACCCAGTCTGATGCAGTCCGTTATCCCTTCTTTAACATTTCATCCATACCTAGTGCTATGGAGTTTCTCATCACCCGCATACCAATAGACCTCTAGGACGGATTGATTATTCCACGCCTCCAGTGCCCATCCGTGAGAAGATGCTTCCAATATGGAGAGAGCTTCTCGGCTACTCGAGCCGGGACGATTTTTGCTGATGATGAATGGTCGGCGAGGACTCCGGCGCAGTGTGATGCTTTGTGACGCGCCGTCACCGACAAAAACAATTCCACTTCATAGAGTCGATGGTGAACATGAACACGTTGAAAGCGTAAAACAGAACAGACGTCGGAGGACATATGACATGCGTTTAATGAGAAATTTTACGACATCGAATGGGAAATGGAAGGCCGTAGAATGGACGCGTCGTATTGAATGCCCCCTGAGATATATTTGTGCATGCAAGGTGTCACATTCAAAAGGTAAAGGAGTAGAAAGTTAGATGGCAGTGATCAACCAGTACCCTGAGGGCTCCCCGCCACATTTGCTTTCCACTCAGAATTTTAGAGGCATATTGTTTTGGATGGTGATTCCAGCGCTAATTTACCTAGATGTAAGCCTTGGTTAGCTTGGGTGGACATTTACCGAGCGGTTGGAAGTACTGCCATTCACAGATGCTGGTACGCGGGAAAGGATATATGTAAGTTGAACAACCCACATTGAAACTCGAACCTCTCAGATGAAGGCTTGTAGAAGAAAGGCAACTTTCAGAGCTTATAAGAAACTTCTGGGAGATTCCATAAGATAGAAAGAGGGAATCTTAGGATAATTTTTTTTTGCTATTATGCCTTTCGAGCTTGATAAGTGGAGCTAGTAAGTAACGTAGTCCATTTAGGAACCTATGGAGGCATAATAACGACAATACAATCATACACCAATGTCGAGGTTCAAAGAAGAACTTCGAAAGTTGTTGCATATCTAACTTTTTTGCCAGGGATAGACGACCCTACGCTTACCGCCATCCAAGCACGAGATCGATTCAGACCCATAAAGCCTTCGAACTAACTGCCGCTGTTCCGGGAAACTTTAATCTAGCAGAAGGTGTGCATTCCTGTGCAGAAACATTTCCACCGAGTTCTTGCCGTACGAAGCGATTATGCATTGGAACGGCTATTTCTTGCGGAGAAATAATGGTGAACACTCACTCAAATAGGCTGCGTATACAAAGTGAAATTTGTATAATAAAATTTCTATGCACCCTCAGGAGGCCGTATTTAGCATCTTACGCCATCACCGCATTCACTAGAAAACAATGTGACGTTGGGAAGAGGGTGTAGGTGCGTTTAAGCCTTTTCCTTTTCACTGTAATTGCCTGCCCCCTGGTCGTCCTATTTCCTCCTGTAATTCCTTAGTATTGCCTTTCCCTGTCAAGATTGGGTTTCTAGCGGATCACTAGAACCTCCTATAAATGATACCATTGGTGTCTTCGTTACCCAAACAAAACGTGTGAACCTTTTCTGCATAGGAAACTGATTCAGATAAGAACACGGTGACATGATTGGTTTCAAAACATTTTCAAAATTAATGCGGGAAACTGAAAAGAAAGGTATGTGCTCGGTCAAAGGCATACATTGTGACTAGTGCATAAGAAGACTACTAAAAAGTGAGATGTAAGTTGTCGGCGTTTATCAGTAATCCGAAGACGCGCCATGCACTCGTCTTCCATTCAGGTCTGCAGAGGGATGGTTAATTTGGCTCACTTAATAATTTGTGGGGCCGGTTGCTACCCGAATTCAGTGTCCTCACCTCTCCGGACAAGTCTGGTACCATTTTACCCAATCAAAGGAGAACGGCTGCGCCGGTTAGCTGTGGTGAAGGTCAATCACTCGATCGAGGGAGTGTCAGAAGCGCCTTTTATTCCTGTTCCACTACTGAATATGACGAGGAAAGGACGACGAAGAAGGACAAAACGACCACATTCGCTTACCTGCCGTTCCGCTTTCGTTCCGGCTCAGACCGCGAGCTTTTAGCACGACCACCGTTAGGTTGTTAAATGCCGGCTGATAGGTGAGCGAGAGCAGCAGCTCACCACGGGCTGCGACACAGTCCGATGCACGTGGTTGTAGTGCCAGCTCCACCCTGTAAAGAGAACGAGCTGCGCTTCAAACATTCAAAGAAGAAAATCAATGAATAATCGTGAAATTCTGGTTTCATTCCCATGCTCTTGCAGGTTACTGCTAAGTATGGTAGAAGATGTAGTAATGGTGGTGCTAAGATCATCGGAAATCCTAGCTCCATACTCCGTTCCATCGCGACTCACGCGGTATTCGATCTCGCATTTCATGCCTATCCAGGGCACTGTGTGTTAGACCACGCAGTATGGGAGCAGAGCCGTGGGTTCAGATTCCTTTTTTAGGAGAATTTCTAGGAAACTCCATAAGATCCTTTTAGAGAGAGTCCAGAACAGCTTTACACGAAAGTTAATGATAAGGTCTTTAGGGTTCACCTACGAGCAAATCCCCGACCGTGAGACGCGTAATCTTAATATCGGCCTACAGTCATTGGCTAATAGAAGACAGAAAAATGACTTGCTGATGGTGTACAAAATCATATTCGGCTTGACAGGTCCAGGTACAGGCGAGCTATTTAGCTTAAGACCTTCGCGCACGCGTGGGGGCACAATGAAGCTAACAGTATCTAGGGCCAAAAAAACCTAAGGAAGTTCTTCTTTGCGAACAGAGCAAGTACGGAATTTGACAAATTCAGCAAAAAGTATCGCATTCCACCGCGGCTCCATACCTTCAGAAAACTGCTGGATAGCTACTTGAAGCGTTAGGTTATCAGTAAACGTTTCCAGTTGAATCAGCGCATTATAACTTTTAGCTCACCACCTAGTTCTCGGTTCATATCGCCTCTTATGTTTTACTATTTTTACGTTTGATTGTTACTTCCAGTTCCCTACCTCACTTTAGGTGTTTGGTCCATTTTCAGGTTTCACTCTCTTAATTGTTTCTGTATTTATTACGGTTTTTCTCTTAAAATTTTAGCATGTAATCGGCAAATTCGTTGCCTGGTGTTTATGGTTCTGTTGGTTATGTGTTGAGGTCTGTACACCCACATGGAAATCCATGTAATAAACACACACACACATAGGAAGAGGGAATTTTAGAGTCTCAATATACTTTTGGTATTATACTGTTTGGGTTTGATAGGTGGAAATCTTTATTGGCGGCCTTAAAGCCTTCGAATTAACTACCGCTATACCGACAAACTTTAATCTAGCTGAAGATGTACGTTCCTGTGCGAGTAATGAGACACGAGTTCGAATCCCGCCTGAGTCGCGGTTTTTGCGACGATCCTAACGCCACCATTGTAATAGCAATTAACAAATTTACCGAAATCTTGCAGCCAGAAACGAACCGTTTGAATGAAAAGTAGAAAATAAAGAAAACAGATAAAAAAGTGATTGTCGATACCGTACCTCATTTCCTGGTAAAGCATCAGTTCAGCATCACCCAACCTGTACACGCACTCACCAACAACGGTGTCACGACTGTATCGATCGAAAGCGACAACCTGAACGATCCGTTTGAGTCAATATCGATCAATAAACGATAGCGCTTTCACCAGCTGACTTCCAAGCCTTTTGGGACCTACCTGGAAGTGCAGCGTACTGAGTGTGATCTGCTCGCTTGTCACACCGTACATCGTGAACTGCTCGTCATATTTGGGCGATGTCGTCGAACGGACGATGCGGGTCTTGACACGATGTTCGCGTTCTGAACATTTAGATTAAGATCTACAGCTTGAGAGATTGATTGATCGATTGATTTATTTACGCGTCGTTAGGGAATGAAAAGGAACCATGAGATTCAAATCGAAGGACTTGCGCGCTTACCAGGAAGAAGCTGCAACTTCACATATGGATCGAGCAGGCATTGTCCATCCCGAGAGACGACGAGTTCGCAGAGATTTCGGCATTCCAAAATACCGACCTGAAAATTGATTTTTTAACCACGTCCTTTCCAGAATTAAGAATTGAGTGTGATTTTTTCGCTTTGTCGTCACGAACTCATACCTCCTGTGATGTCATTAAGGCAGCTTTTCGCTTTGAGGCGCTAATGACGCCCTTAGTCAACATTCACAGCCGAAATGACGCTTTTCTAATGGTGATTACATGACACACCCTATGCAATAAGGCAAATGAGCACAAAGGACGTAATAATTCTAATAGCATGTAATAATTACAATAATTCTGTTCTCCATTGCGTGCACTGGCCTACGTCACGGTCGCTTCAAAGCCCTCGTTTCCAAATTTATGTTCACTAAAAAAGTTCTATGAGATCTTCCCTAAATCATAACGAATTCCATAATTCCCGTGACTCCTTTTGATTAAATCCTTGAGAGGTTAGGAAAACACAAAAGAGGCTGAGATCAACGTCCTAGATATATAAATTTCAGGCTATTTTCTACTATAAATGTAGCATAACATGAATTCCACGGCATTTCTCGCGAAGATTGAGAGACCTTTTGTGATTATTAGATATATGATCCTGATTTCATCTGATTTTTTGTAACTACAATTTCTCCTTGTTTCTTGTGTTCCAGGGCTCTGTCTACAAGAACAAGTAATTAACAACAATTGAATAACTGGTTGGAGTTTTCCCATGTCCATTGATAGTTGTTACTTCTCCCTCATGTTCCACTGATGTCAAATATTACGACTGAATACTCCCAGTCACGACATCACTTCGCTTTTCCAACGCATGTCTTTGATAAGCACGTTTGAAATCAGCAGCAATTTTTGTTAGAGTTAATTAATGTTTTTAACATGAAGCGAAGGAGTTGCTCTTTACACATTCGGATGCTTCAAAGCTCTCACGCTCTTGTAGGTAACCTACTAGGAGTACGGTAAACACCAGCCTTTTCTTCATGTTCAGCTGGGCCTGCTTCAGCCACAATATGAGTTTGAGCTTCTCGTCGACCGTTTCCTCCCACAAGTCACTATAGAGCGTCATAACCGAAGCATAGGACGCTGAAAGGGTTTATGTTTACTATGACCCGGGTTCGATTTCGGCCGGTTCACATCTGCATGTACAACAGGGTACCCGTGCCAGTGCTCGATTACTTTTCAGCATATGAGAAATGGCTCTCCAGGGTTGGCTACGCAATTTTGTTTATTAGCCAATGCCATGGCCGAAAACAGATTGTTGGCGGCGCTTTTTCTGACAGGATGTCCACAAGGACTCATGGAGGCTTTCGCGGTCAAAATTTCGGCTTTTTACGTTTTTGGTCGACGACCCAGGCATAATACTACAGCTTGTCGTTTGACTTTCAACGTATGCTCGGATGTCGGATGTCTAGTCTTCAACAAAATAGCTTTGCACTTTCAGGAGACACAGCTATAATCGCTTCACCCCCGGGGATGCAGGAGAAAGCCGTAGTAGGCTATTATTTCGTCTTCATAGGCTGAAAAACTCCTAAACAGCGTTCTCGAAACGAGTGGATACTGTAAGTAGCAGGGTAATAAATCGGGCCTTGACTTTGGGTGAGCAGTTGGGATACAATTCGGGTACACTCACAAGAAACGTCCTGGAATTCATCAAGAGTAAGTTTATGCCAAATTTGACGTAAATTAGTTTCCTGATATTGATAGAGCGCATTCGCCTTTTGCTGTTCCCAGACGCCTCGTTTTTTGGAAGAAAACTCTTCATGTGCGCTAGGGTATGGAAGTTAATAGCATGGTAAAGGATACCCCCGACGGGGTGAATTATGACAAATATAAAGAATTAACGATGCTCTTAGTATAGCGCTCTCCAACTATAACGCCCCCTCAGGCAATCCTAGAGATTGCGGGGGAAGAAATGCTTTGGATGTCTGTTTATTCATTAATGCAGTAACTGCCGATTGGTTCGTTAGGTTAGCATCGGACTGCTAGCCGACGGCAAAACAACAACAACAACAATCTGCTGAAGAAAAGCATCTAATCAGCATCGGAAGGTTGATCGATCTAGAAAATTGATGTGTACACGAGAGTACAACCCAATTTCCAGAATGTTATAAAAGTACAGGTCGTGATACAGTGGTAAGAGGCGCTACCGACACCGGCTTGGTCAACCCGCTCGATCCTCGCTCGGACTAACCAAGCCTTCCACCTCTTCATGGTAGGGTAAAATTATACCAGGCTTGTCTAGGAATGTAGATACACTGACTTGGCATAGCGACTGGTCCAGTTAAGTGGTTTTATTGACCAATTCCTCATTCACGACGCCTCTACGATCCTGGATGGAACACGAATTCTCGGTGCGCCTTATCCGATACATTTACCTTTACCTGTTATATTCTAAGTTGGTAAGTTTTTCAAGAGTTACGTGGAAGGCAAAATCAGCTTCCAGAAGTAGGTCAAGCATTAATTGAATTGAGTAGTCCTTCAGAAATTTGACATTTAAGGCTAACTTTTGCATTAAGCTTGATTGTGTTTCATTATGCTTGACATGAGTCTTCCTTCGATACCGTGGTCTAGTACACCAGGGCCCAGATTCATGAACGGAAGAGCGGTCTCCGACACCGCGGCGCAGCCAGAACCAGACGGCAGTGCCGATAAGAGGTTGCGTGTAGTATAGAAAGTTTAGGATAAGCAGACAAAGGTAGGCGCCGCTCGGGCTATATGACAGGGTTTATCGGGGGTTTATCAATGATGAATATGGGCTCAGGACGCTGCTGGTTTGAGACTTGAGTTATTTCTGCAAAAGCTGCTTGCATCTGCCGGTGGATGGGATTGAGAATGAGTTTTTGTTGGTTTTCATTGTAGAAGACACGCCATACATGTGATATCATTCACACATCGATTTTTCTACCATCCAAAACAACTGCACCTCACATTCTTTGTGAATTTGCAAGGACAATAAATTTATCGTTAACAGAGCTCATTATCGCCCATTTCTCTTCACCTTTGCACTAACGAGCGCACTAATAGCTCGAACATCTGACTAATTTATGCGAAAAATTACTTCAGCAAGATAGAGAGTAATAAACCCTTCACACTTTCCTGCCGCAGCAACGCAGTAATGATGAAAGACAGGGGTCTGCTGGCCGGCTGCGCCATCCCCTGCTCCGGCAACAAAATCCGTCTCAACAGATTTGACCTCGATCAAATTATTTTTCGCTGAAATTTCGTATCGTTACGTTATCAAGGGCGGTGATCACGACTGTGCCATTCGTTTTCAAATTGGCCTGCGAAAACCACCATATCGCCAATTAAGCACGAAGCGTTTTTGACCAACGTCAGTCCAGTGGACGTCCGCAATGGCCCCCTTTTTTTACTGTTCCACTCTGGTTTACTGCCACAGCAGAGTCTGAAGGGACCTCAACTCTGGTTCGCGAGCTGGCTCAAAAGCTTCAGCTGTTGTTCGACGACCCCTCCTCTCCCTTCTGTGGGGAGTCCCAGCCGACAGCTCTCGACAAATCGGCTAATTGGATTGGTTCGTGTGCACTTTGCTCCGCGCTGTTCGTTCTTCAATGGAACAGCCGATTCTTACAAGCTCAGTTTTGTTCAATTCATGAAAAATATGTCCTTTCCGATCAACAGTTAAACAAATCAAGCCACTCTAGCGGCAAGAAATGCAACCTCTCGAGAGATAGCTGCAACCTGTCAAAGACGGCATGACGCATAGCCTCCGGCAGGTTTTTGAGCCATGTCGAACAGGAGGAAAACGGCGACTGATAATTGTTTTTCACGTCGAATGACAATGTGGCCCCCACACGCACATTGTCATTCAAGCACCACACACGACATGTTTTCCGCATCAGAATTAAGGGACACTGTCGATTAGGATTTGCTGCAGTGCTGCAGTAAAAAAAAATATGCTTGAAAATATAATTCACCCTACATTTTTGAGTATGAATAGCCTGAACTGAAAAGAAACCCTTCCTCATTAATAGTCACTCAAAGATGCATCGATCCTTTTGTTCTCTCATCTTCTAGGAGTGCAGAACGCGATCTCATCAGGAAAAGTGGTTGGATTGAATCAGCACTGTAAGAACGCGCCGCGCCTTCGTCTCCCATTCGGTATCGTTTAGGCATGGTGGCTCGCTGAGTGAGACTTGCTCAAACTGTTCACGATAACTGATGTCTGCTAATGAGGCCAATGGACGAGATTCCGTGCTGACGCGAAACCGTTGCTGTTCGACGTGACGTCTACGTTGCCGTAGTAACCATGAAAACAAGGCTCATCGACGCAACGTGTCAACTCGTCCTGGTGGTGCTCTCTAGTTCAGAATCGAACTCGAGTCGCACTTTCGAGGAAGTTGACTGACACTTAACCCAGAGTGGTACAACTTCACTTCACGAATACAAACCATAGTTGGTCCTCAATATAGATCGGAATGTCTTACCTTCAAGTGAGCGGAGATAGGTGGTTTACTAGATGAAAGGTAAGGGTAAAGCGGCCGGCGCTGATCGGGCTGTTTAGGACGCGCCTCCATTCGTATTCCAAGAGAAAGCATTAACTTGCGGGGACCTGTCACTATACCAGGTCAGTGTTTGTACTTTCCCGGACGAGTCTCGTACCAATTTACCCAATCCCAAAGCGATGGAAGAGTTGGTTCGACTCGACCGTGTGGGTGTCAGCGACGCCTCTAACCACTGTTCTGCGCTCACCGTGTAAGTGAAACATAGAGAGGTAAGTAGAAAAATTTGAAAGCTATCTCTCGAAATGCTTCTCATGTGGAGGCGACTTTCCTCTTGCAGGAACGCAAAAATGAAAATAACCCAGCTCTTCACCAATGAATGCCCTCGAGCCGACCTTGGTTCGAGACAGACACGATCCCCTTATTCATGCATTTGCGAGAAGTCAGAATGTGAAGGACTTTCTGCTACGTCAGCTCACTCGAAAGACTTTTTTCAGCCAATCATCTCATCACCAGAGCTTGCAGCAGCAGCAGCAGCCAGCTATGTACATATAAGAAAGAGGGACAGGGACGTTAATCTTCCAGCACAACTACCATAGCTGAGGTCAATTTTTGAATTACGTGTCTCACTGAATCGGAGGTAACTAAAACAAAGAAACATGACTCCTCTTCGACATGAAGAAAACCTTATCTGCGCTCTCTCAAGAAAAATCAGCCTGGCCCGTTATTCAACAAGAGGACAGACTGGTGAGATGAGAAACGTGTGTAATTCGATGTCTGGCAAAATTAAGCCGTTTTCGTTTTCCTCGGCCTTGTGACGAGAATGTGAAGATGGGGAAGAAAAAGAAGAGAAAGCAGAGGCAGAGGGGTAGAGATAAATGATATAAGCAATTGAATTTGTCTTTAAAGCTTGAACGAATTTGATAGTAACTATTTTTTTTACTACCGTCTCAAGAATTAAACTTCAATATGATCACAGCAGGAAGGGGAAGAAAGGAAAGCAAAGGGAGCGAGGAGACGCTACTTACCGAGTTATGGCCAAACAAGGGTCAGAAGCTGATTTTCTGCGATTTTACTATTTTGGATTTACCATACTCAATAACAGTTGGTTCCATTTAAAAGGTCACTGGTCGATTTTTTATTTTGTAGTTTTACTAGACTCTATCCGATAAGGTACAAGGAGAGTAACAACTGAGGAACCTTGCAACCTTTTCTTCATATAAGTGAAAGAAGCCCTCGTATTTTTTTCCAGTGAAATCCTAGTGGATGCACAGCCAGCTCTAGAGAAAGTAAAAGTTAGCTACAGAGTAGTTTTCAGTTAGTACAATATGAGATAAAAGTCTCCGGAGACCACCCAGGAGTAATTGATTTTTTTCATTAAGACTTGAATGAATCTAGAAGTAAATATTTTTAACTACCGTTTGAAGAGTTCAGAAACATCACTAGAGAATCGACCAATGACCTTCCGAATGGAACCAACTGTTATTGAATATACTGATGTTTCTACTGATGCCACTGCGAGTGAGCACTAACTAATCTAATTTTCAGCTACACTCAGGTTAGGTGTCGTCCGGAAAATTTGTCCATTGTTGTCAATGTAACCCAATGGGATGATTCTTAGGTGCTACCCCCCCCCCTCCCCCAAATGATGTGAATGAACGGGATATTTGATGTAATGTTGTAGATATTCTATCGTGTACGCAATAATAAGCAATTGTTGCGAAAACATAAAACAGATCCCCTAAGCATACTCATCATATCCATACTTTACCCTTTAATGGGGTATCGGTAAAAGGGTGAAACCCCGAAACCCAGTGATTGTAGGAAAGAACTAACCTGTAGAGCCAGCGAGACGGGATCGTAGCTGAGTGTGAATGTGATGATGCCGCGTTCGGTGGGCAATTCGGACGGCGAGAGCTTCCTTGTGCGATCCTCGAGAAGAGATTGGAACGGCACCACAGGGCTGGGCGATGAGTCCGTCGACAGAGGGCTCTGAATTTTTGCAAATGAATGGAATATGGAGTGATGGAACGCGAAAATCATATAGTTAAGGCTACACAAGGTCCGCAGGATAACATTAGGTTGCAAACTTTCCAACTGATAATTTTGCATGGCGTCGTGGGACTTCTGCAATGGTTTCATGATAAATTATGATAAAATTTTGGTAGGGTAGCCAAACCTCTTCCAAACTGTATATCACCCACTTGGTTTTAAATCCTGTAAAGTATGAAACCTCGAGCTATGGCGTCCCAATTGAATGACCTCAATGAGGTTTCTAGTTTCTTAGGTTCTTGTCGCACGTGAATCCTTATCATGGAAGAAAAAAGCACTACAGAAACGTGTCATATGAGTAGTCGCCCAAGCATGTTCTGTTCCACTTCGGGAGACCTCCTTTGATGTAGAAGAATTCCCAAACTCACGCATATCCTTACTTCCCGCTGAGAAACGACTTCCGCCTTTCCCCGGATGTTGTCGTTAATAAACGAGAAGCTAGAGGATCAACAACTATGGGAACATGACGTTCCCTTTCTTAGTTGGGAAGCTCTTAGATTCTAAGAAATCCTGGTAGGTTCGCATGGCAACGCTAATCGGGGGAGAATAGCTCATCTTCTTCTAGTTATCAATCAGATCTACCCAGTTCGATCACAGGAACTCTATCCGAACACACCTGTGGTTCTCGTTTATTTCAAAAGGTAAAAGGTTAAGGTATCGGTGTTGAGGATTCCCTTATTGTTAGGGACCAACCGTCTCATTCGTGTTCCATTCAGAACAGTAGAGGCACGGTGAATGCGTATTGGGGCAGTGCAATGACTTGCGGGGGCCAGCCGCTATACAAAATCAGTGTCTTCACCTTCCCTGACAAATCTGGTACCAATTTAACCCCGGAGGGATGGAAGGCTTGGTTAGAATCGATCGCTCGAAAGTGCGGGTGTCAGTAGCGCCTCTTACCACTGCACCCCAAGCGAACTCGTTTTGTTTTACATATAGAACAAAAACCACGCCCCGTCATCCAATCGGAATGTCAAAGCCCGAGAAAATACATTGCATTTGCAAAAAAAGTATTCAGCAACCCTATACCCGGCGGTTTCACATTTCGCGACCATTCCGACAAACCAACATCACACGCACTGCGTTTCTCGCCATCGGAAAAACATGCGTTACTCTTTTTGCTCGGAAAAGGCTTTAGCTTCAGCTTCTCCAGAAAAAAACGAGACGTTTTGATTTCTTGTTTGTTTCGAAATTACTGGAGACCCTTCTATTTGTCGACCTTTGAAAGCCTAGACACCATTGGAAGCTCGAAACGTACATTTGTCTGTAGTCTGTTATAATAACTAGATCATGTTCTATTGAGCATACGCTAAGTGGTTCTCCAATTTTGTTATTTTTTGTTATATATTGTTATTCTATCCTCACCTTTGTTATTTGTTACTCTTGTTTGAAATTGCATACGAAATTCACTATACATAAATTAATTATAAAAATCTATTAAAAATTCTGCTTTATTAATTTAATACAAACCAACAAACGACCAATAAGGTTATTATGGTTAATCACAACTCTTCGTGGGATCCACGGCGAAGATATATTTGAAGGATATGTTTCAATATATTCTCCAGTGGAGTGAATTTGTCAGAACAATCAATTCAATTTGAATCTTTCCGATGTGAGCTATTTGTGCTCAAAAATATAAGGAGACATATCTTTTTGACCGCTACTGTTTGCGTGTGAAGGAGAACAGATACTCGAACGACAAAAAAAACTATGTTCCTGCAGAAATGTGATATGTTTTGCTTGGGCGGCTCTTTTTTCACTAGCAAAAACCGGAAGTGTTTTTTGAAGAATTCGCAAAATCTCTTGGAAACCTTTCACTCGATGTTTCTCACCTGCAGCGGCGACGGGCTTTGTTTTAATCCACCGGGACCCTTCGGGAAGCCATTGCGCACGGCGATTACCTGAAATCGAAACGTCATGTTCCTCTTGTTTGCATTTATCACTGGCGGTTTGAATCATTCAGTTGAAACCAGAAAAAACACTCCAACGTCAAACGGCTGTTCGACGAGGTTTTTGGACTCTTAGCAACTCTCAGAAGACTTTTTCAGTTGCTAATTGCAACAGCGCCGGTGCACTCCTAGCACGAACAAGAACATTCTAGACGTCGACGTCAATGGAAATTGCGTTCGTGAAAGGGATTTCTTGTAATTGTGGAAGAACTCGCCTGAACGTCTAAGAACAAAGGAAATTTCTCAGCTATTTTTCGTCTAAACTGCTATTTTCAGAGCGTTCACATCATGGAGATAGAAAAACCTACGCCTACATAATAACAATCGGAAAATTAACTTATCGAACGGCTACTGTAGACAAAATTGGTACCAAAAATAATCGCAGCTAGAAGGGAAAACTTTGAACTGTAATAAATAAACTTCGCGAACTGGTAATGCCCATAGCTGAAATTCATGAACGAAAATCGGGGTATAAGGCACTTCAGGAGAAACAAACCCGACCTGAACCATAAAACTCTAACTTATCAAAATCGGGAAAAATTCATGTTCTATTCAAAATCGTAAAACCTAATGAATGCGTATTTGGTCCTATACAGTGGCTTGCGGGGGACTACCCGATATGACAAGTCAGTGTATTTACATACCTTCCCAGACAAGTGTTGAACCAATTCACCCTACTCGGAGAAGATGGAAGGCTTGGTTAGCCAGGGTGGGGATCGATCGCTCAAGTGTGTGGTTTGAGTAGCGCCTCTTAACACTACAACGCACACGCACGTAATTGGCTTTAGCTATTCAAAACATTTTCGTGGTTAAAAGAAAAGGAACGTCAATGTGCTCGTATCTAAGGCCAAACAAGCTATCACTGATTAACGTGGTTGACGTGTATAGAACCACTTAGTCCACGATTTCACTCTATGGAGCGTGGTGCAGAGGTAGAAGGCTCCTCTTCCACTCTAATGGTCGAGCAATCAATCCACGCCCAGGCTGGCCAAGGCTTCCATCTCTCCGGGGTCGGGTAAATTGGTACCAGACTTATTATCTGAGAAGGTAAAGACGCTGATTTGGTACAGCGACTGAGCTCCGCAAGTCATAGTATGTGCCAAATAAAATATTCAAATGCCTCTAAAATTCTGAATGAAAGACGGAGGCACGGTGCGTCCTTAGGATACTGATCAGAGTCGACCACATGGCCTCTTACCTCATTCCCTCTCTCTCTCTCTCTCTCTCTCTCTTTCAAGCCGTTTTCCATAAGCAACTAAGGCGCGTTCTTCAACGAAAACGCCTCCGTTCCGGTTATGGCTCATGCTCGACATAGCACAACGGCAAAAAGAGTAGCAGTTGTCGAAGCCGATAGAAAATGCACCACATTCTCACTTGAGCTGCTTTTTGTCGGGTGAGCGGGCGAGCACAATGGCTCTGCTGGTGGTGGCAGCTGAATGCATGTCTTCTAGAAGTGCAACCCAGCAAACACCACACAAAAAGACACTTGTGGGAGTATTCGACCCACTGAAGTGCTTCGAATAGACAAAGGGCTCTCCAGAAAGGGTTTTTGGAGTGCAAAGTCTACTATCGAGAATGGTGGCGTTTAACTGGTATTACTTCTTTTTATTAATATCATAATTTTCAATAGTTCAATTTAATAGTTCACTTCCCAAAAAAGAGGAACTCACGAGGGGTAAGTTGAACATTTTCAGAACATTGATTTGAAGACAAGGCTGAGTAAAAGCTCTGATTCTAGATTTATATTTCCAAGGATAGAAACGGAACGGATAATAGGTTTTCTCTTTTTCTCTTTATTTTCTCTTTATTTTATTTCTAGGTTTTCTCTTTATTCGTTTGCTTGTTTTGCTACTAGGCGCAGCGAATATGTGCAGCTACCGTAGGAAATCAAATTTGACTGGAAAGATATGTATGGCGTGACAATGTGATATTGCGCTTTTGTGTTCAGAATCAAATCTACATGCGCACTTTTCTAAAAAAATATTCCAGTGACGTGTATGTACTATGCACCTGCAGACTTACAGTGAAAATTTATACAAAAGAGACTAGAAGCTTTTATTTTTACGTCAATTAGAGAATTAACTCTATTGTCGTGAGAATCGTTGTGACACGTTACACCAAAGTGGAACAACGGGAACTTGTAAAGGTAAATGTAAAGGTAAATATTTCGGCTTCCCCCCTCAAGGCCAACGCCGTATCCAGACATTACAATAGTATCTTGTCCGCTATACCAAGTTAGCATCTGTACCTTTCCAGACAAGTCTGGTACCAGTTTGCTGGAACTTGGAGAAACTGAAGGATGGAGTAGCTTGGCAGGAATTGATCGCTTAGCCAGTGCGGGTATCAATAGCGCCACTTACTACGGCACCACGTCCTAACTTGTAAATATTGTTTCAAATCGTAGATGAGGAATAACGCTTTTCCTGTAGCATGAAAAGAAGTTCCTTTAGGAGAACTCCGAACGGTTTTTTGGATTCAAGCATGGCCTTTTACCTAGCATAAAATAACCTTACAAACATATGGAAAGAGTAGCACACTGACAGACTTTTTTATAGAATCGACTTTGATTGTGGGTAGCAAGCCTGAACAGTTACCAATAACACAGTGGTCTGGCCCAGTTGTGTCGCATAATTATGGAGCTGCTGAATGGCGGCGGATCTCCGGTCGTGCGGAGAACAGAAAACAAGTTATTCGGGAAGAAATGCACTCTTTGCTGTTTTTGCCGCCGCCTGCGTTCGTGCCGATGAGCACGAGAAATTCGCTTCCTTCCCCATCAGTTAACAGAAACCATTTAGCTCATCCAGCCGCATCGCGTGGTGTTGATCACATCAGGACTTTGTAATTCTATTAGAACACTACTTCTTCTTCTTATTAAACTTGTTGTTCGAACTAGTTGCGCAAGCAGTTTGAAGAGGCAGGAAGAAGAGGCAATTTTTTCACTGTGAAAACAGAGTTCAAGGGAAGATGAGCCATGCTGCCGTAGAAATATGTACGTGCACCGATTTCCTACGTTTGTTAAGGAATAGTGACGAGTGTCGTGTATACTAGTATGAATAAATAAATAAACAGCCAAATAAATAAATAAATAACACGAAACTATTCTGCTACTTGCCGCTTTTCGTTTAGCGGTTTATAGACGAGAACTTGTTGAATGACTTATATATTTGGAGATGCTAGGTTATTCGCAAATAAATAAATAAATATTGTTAGTTTCGGTAAATACGGTATGAGATTATGGAACAAGAAATGGAGGGGAATCTCAAAAAAATCTTGGTCAGTGCTCCAAAATCCTCCTTAGTTAACATGAATTGTTATGCAGATGTAAAGAACTGCGGTTTTTCGACTGAAGTCATCAAGCTTCGTATCCGTGATCGGCGAACATAAAATGTTGTCACAAGTAAGTATTATAGTAGCTCTGACAAAGGAGGCCAAAGAACTTCCCTCAAGGATTCTCATCGAGACCTATACCCCTAAAAGCCCTCTCGCCACTAGTTAGTGGTCAAGATTTTTCGCCGTTTTTGGACGACCCGTTTGCAGGTAGCAAAAACAAACTGTGCCATTGTAATCGTCATTCGATGCTCTACCAAACCATATAGGTCTCGATGAGAATCTTTCGGGGGAAGCTCACTAAGCTCGCTCGTAAGAGATGCGATCCCTCCAGAAAGGCAGCTAGTTGAGTAGCAATATGAATCAGCGAAATAATTTAGTTCAGCTTCAACGAGCTCGGCGATCAACTGGCGAAAGTCTGGTGGAAGAGACGAACCTGCTTAGGTGGAAGTAGCAACGACGGATACTGACGACGTTTTCTGACTGCCAACAGGGCTGCGACGGCGATGAGACCGAGCAGCCCGACTGCGCCACCGATCCCCAAATATAGCCATTCTGAAAAATATTCATATAAACAATATTCTCGGTCACAAATTTCTGCGTTTTCCTTTTCCGCTCAAACAGTAGAAACTATTTTTCCCAATCATGTTCTCTACCACACCAAAGTGTAGTGATAGGAGAATAAGTACTGCTACATTTGCTACTGGTCGTGGTCATTTGACGACCACAGCTGTTTAACAAAAGTGATATCGTTGCGGAAATTTGTAGTGCTAAGGTACATTTGAGGTGGAGTCAAATCGAATGAGCAGAGAACTTTCATGAGCAATGAATTGAGTCCTCATTATGATTTAATTGATTCCTTTGTTTCGTGATCAATTTCTCATTAGAACACTTGTTGACCTAACACACATCGGCACAAAACAGTACGGTGAGTCATTCAGAAGAAAGTTGCAGGAGAAAACTATCCGGTGATCGTTAGTATCCCGTAGAGTCCATGGTGACATTGGACCTCAGCACAGAAAGGGTCACCTGACAGGTTTATTGCTTGTTTCTCAACCCAAAACCTATGCTTATCCCATACTCTTTTGCCGAACTTCTACTGAACGAAGCTGATGAGTCCAGCGAAACACTAGCAGCATATTTTATTTTATTCGTTCAGTGGAACTGCTGTTTGTAGCATCGGCAGTCAACATCGATTTCTGGGCCGGTTTTTTTTCTTTCAAAATTTTTCAAAATAGGATGAATATTCATGCAGGCATTACAACAGACTATGAAATCAAATAAAGAGCAGACAGAATAGAGCTCAAAAGAGCTGAGTTTTTGATAAGAACAAGTCCTCCACTCAATCTCATGATTCTGACTGCTGGACGGCAGTTAAGCAAGAACACCATCTTGATGGTATGTCTTTTTTCTCCCGACTCTCGCGTTCCTCTCCTTAATGGAATGACGAGTCAGCAGGTTGGGTCAGAATGATTGTTAAAAGCAAAAGTAAAGGTTTCTGTGTTAATCAGTCCCCAAAGGACCCGCCTCCGCATCCGTCTTTTATTCAAGTCGTAGAGGTACGGTGAACGCGTATTTGGCCTACACAATGAGCTGCTGAGTCCATCAGCTATACCAAGTCAGCGCTTTTACCTCCCAAGACCAGTCTGGTACGAATTTACACGACCCCGCAGAGTCGTAGAGCGTGGTAAGCCTGAGCGGGGATCGATCGCTCGACCGTGCGAGTGTCAGTAGCGCCTCTTACCACCGTACCATGTCCGTTCTCTGAGATACATAATTGAACAAATTGCCCGTTGAATCTACTGCATGATCAAACCTGCATCACCACAAATCGTTGCTACGGGCGGACCTAGAGGTGGAACGGATTCAATCATAAACAACGCGCGCTCTCTTTCCTGTTTTTTGATGTGATGAAGCTAAAATTGAGTGGTGCGTGCTTCAAGGGAGCGAGCCGTGGAGCAAGTGTCGACGTCGAGCGTAAGCCGACATCATAGACCAACTTGGTGCAAAACAAAACGACAATGAAGCTTGTGAGCTTTCCCTTTTCAAAGAAATTGATTATGAGGAAACTTCGTCTAAAACTATTCCTCCAGACCCGGAGATAGACACGAACTCATACTGGAAAATGAAATCAATCCCATCTGATTCTCAGTTCATTTGTACTGCATTTCAGAACATGCGAGGCGAGGTATTAGATAAAAGGATTTACGGTGTTTCGGAGAAAGTCTGCAAAGTACACCACGAGTTCCTGAGTCGTCGCAAGTTCTCGAAAACAACGCGGGCACAAGAAATTAAGTCGCGACGGGGAAAGTCGCTCACACATATAATTAGGACGGTGAGAAAGTAAAGGTAAATGTAAAGGTAAAGGTAAAGGTGTCGGCGTTGATCAGTCCCCTAAGGACGCGTCGCCGCATCCGTGTTCAATTCAGATTCGTATAGACATAGGGTGACCATATTTGGTCTATGAAGTGAGTTGCGGAGCGAGTCGCTAAACCAAGTCAGTGTATCTACCTTCCCAGACTAGTCTGGTACCAAGCTACTCAACCCCGGCGGAATGGTAGGCTTGGTTAGCTCGGGCAAGGATCAATCGCTCGACGAAGGGGTATCTAGCAGCGCCACTTACCGCTGTACCACGTGCGCCCTCAGGAGTAGGATGGTACCCAGTTAGATCTCGAGGGACAAGATAGTCGGGATACCTGAATATCTGACTGGGTTTGGTGTTTCTGGATGAATCAGTGTTAAGCTTTATCGAAAAGCTTCCTCACAACGTTTACCGCTCAAACCTCCTCGTTTCTGATCCAACAAATCACTACCAGCAGACTACTTTGAAGAGCAACTCCGCTTAATGGACTGAAAAACGACGCCTCGTCCTCCATTGTTTCTCGTGATGCTCTCACACAATGTGGGAAAGCTTTGAAGAGGAATCCCTGCACGAATATCCTGCTAGAGCCTGCTGTCGACATCCACCGAGAAAAACCCTCTTAGAGGCATTATAAGACGCTTTTCAAGGTTTTCACGAATTTCGTCATTCTCGCGTTTCCAGGCAACTGATCACGTCATCAGTAAAAGTTAGTAGGATTTTTCTAGGCATCAAATCGCTTCTTTTTATAGGGTATATATCCGTCGACACCGGCACTTTGCCTTAATAGCCGCTGATCGGAAGTTATGACGTTGATGGTGTGACTGAGTGATGAGTAAGACAGGAGCGCGACGGCGAATTTCCGATTCAAAAAGTGATCTAAATCGGAGACAAATTCTAATGAATCATTCAAGCAAGGGCGTGCGATGATAGCTAGAAGATGCGATGCAGAGGGAGAAGGCAAACTCTGACGAACGGAATCGAATTGCAAAATGCAGAGCGAATTGAATTCTTTTCCTATTCTCCAACCCATTTCAAAGCTTCTCCCCACCCACGTTCGCTTTTCGTTGAATCATGGTACGGGTGAAACGGGGAACTTAACTTTTGAATTACATTTGAGTGAATACCTCGTTATTCGGCCTAGTTTTTGTGATGTCGCCTTCGTCAGTGCCCGACGAATACACAAAAAAGCATCTGGAACATATCCACCTAAATACCCCGTCAATAAAGGAATGTGGTTTCAAGTCTCATGAAAGCCATGAAAAGCTAAAAGGCGTTAGTATTAGGGTAAAAAAGTGCGCAGAGAGGCTTCACCCGCAAAGTGGAGCGATCGATTGTCACACTGGGTAACCAAGCCCTCCGTCCATTGTCGGTTGGATGAATTGGTACCAGACTTGTCTGGGAAGGGGAAGACACTGAATTAGTGTAGCGGTGGCTCCGCAAGTAATTGTATGTATAGGCCAAATACGTATTCATCAAGCCCCCAACATTCGAATGGAATACAAATGCGGAGCCGTATCCTCAGGGGACTGATCAACGCCCACACCTTCACCTTTACCTTTACGTTTTCAATATTTTCTTCTGCCTCGAGGCTGTTGCGCTCTTGAATTAATATTTCAACAAGTCACACAAAAAATCTGGAAAAAAATATTGAAATGAGCTCTATCACTGATGCATAACGATGAGAAAACGTCGGCATTGGAACATTTATGTGTTCCACCCATCTCAGAGTAGGGAGAGGTGTCGAAAATACGTGCCCCTCAAGAATGAGCTCATTACCCACTCACGCTTCCTCCTCAATTCTTCCTGACACCTTTGATATCTCTCATAAGATCTGAATCCTTTAGCTCTGGCCGGCCAGCTTGGGCTGTGGTCTCTCCGAATCCCAACGCGAACAGCATGGCATTCATTCATTCGCCATTTCCGACAAACAACGGCTCCAATCTTTGGACTACTACGCTACTTTTTCGCTTAGCGTTTATTTTTAATTCAGTACTTCATCTGGGGAACTAAACAAACAGTAAATAAGCAGCCTGACGAGAGCGAAGTTCGAAGAGCAACTTCAGCTCCTTTCGCTTCACTACTTCCTGTCGTTGTGTTGTTGTCTCCGCTCGTAACTCGTGATGGCCTCGTTGTCGGGGAAACTTCACGAGCATTCGCGGAAAAAAGCAGTCCGCCGTCCGAAATTGAGTTTTGATATGACCGGATGAGTCCGGATGAACATCGCCATAACATCACCATAAAGCACGACAAACCTCCATTCGAGAGAGCTACGGTAGTCGGCGGATTGCTCTCAGGACGCTGAAGAGCACTCGATAGGAGCCCCTCAACCGGTTCCAACCAAACCAAAGCCTTTTCATGAGCCGAACATCTTTGTAGAAGGCCAGGGAAGTTAGGATCGGAGGAAAAGGAAGCGGCGGACAGGAATGGAAATAGGCGAATAAAAGATGGGGAAAATGAACAGCATGGATTGAATTTGAGACGTAGTCTTCTAGAGCTGAGGGTGTAGACATAGTATCACTTTTATTACTTTAATTATTGCTTATTCTAAACATTTTTTTGCGCTCTACTTTTTATTACTTGAAGTATTACTACCAAAGCGTAGTATCACGGAATTAAGCGACAAAGGGATTTGCCATTTTTCCTCTGATATTTCTCTTCTTGAGGGCCCGCGTGGTACAGTGGAGAGAGGCGCTGCTGAGGGCCTTATGGTTAGGCGATCTATCTTTACCCGGGCTAATCAAGCCTTCTTTCGGTGTTGGGTAAATAGGTACTAGATATGTTCTGGAAGGTAAAGACCGTGATTTGGTAAAGCGACTGCCCTCGCAAGTCATTGTATAGGCCAAATACGCGCTCACCATGCCCCTATGATTCTGAGTTGAATATGGATACGACGACGCGTCCTTAGGGAACTGATCAACGTCGACATCTTTACCTTTACCCTTACCTTAACTTTCTTACCATCCTAATTATATGTATAAGCGACTTTCCCCTTCGCGACTTAATTTTTGGGGCCCGCGAGAGCTTGCGGCGACTCAAGAACTCCTAATGTACTTTGCAGACTCTCTCCGAAACATCGTAAATCCTTTTATCTCATACCTCACCATCTACTGTGGCTCTACGGTCCTAAATAGAAGGCAAATTACCATTCACCGATGTCCCTCCTTCCTTTACCTTTTACCATACGTTCGAAGATGGAAGAACCTGGAGAATGTCCCAGGAAGTGCAACGACAGAACAACTGCTGGATTGGCGATCGGGTCCACAGTTAATTTGTCCACTAAGCAAATTCTAGTCTCTAACTTCTATCATGGTCATTTACGAGCAGCACCGGAGCTTCAACCGACAACCAACCATTGAGCGTCTAATTCCGATGAAAGGATCGGAACTCAACCATTCTCGTGATGAAGATGCATCCTCCGAAGCTTTCAGGACTCAGAAGAAGCAGTGGGCGAGACGTTAGCAACACCTATTCCACTTGTATACCCTTCGATAAGTGATATTTCTTTGTTTGTTTCACACCGTTGTTGTGGATCGCGCAGAAATAAGAAATTTTTCGTTAGACGGGATTGAACTGCGTACGTATATCCTAAATTGAACATATTCATCATGCTAGGAAAGCCGTCATTTTTTGCTCTACAATTTGAGGTTTCGGATGTCGTTTTCGCTAGGAATGGGGCGAATGAGCGTGCTGCAAGATATGCGAATGTATATTGCCTTTGCACTGCCATTCCGATGGTGTTTACAGCAGCATAAAAACATTCATAAAACGTGTGGAACGGGTCCGATAAAGCCACGAGACAGAGCAAGATCTCATTAGCATGCAGATGACATAAAACGAAAAACGACTCGCATACAGAGAGCCTACATCGTAAGAGAATGGAAAAAAGACATATCAAAAAGAAGAACGATAAATGAGTAAGAAATCATCTCTTTCATCCGAGAAGCTATCACTTCAGGGGCAACGAATCCAAAAAGAGTAGGAGTATGTCCTTGGAAACCTGGACCCCGAGAATTTTTTGAATTTTCCTTCATATTTCGTCTACAGGTTCTTATCCAAAATGTTTCTCGATCGCTTTCTCACGAATTGCATGATCAGCCAAGCCTACCAAGCACGCGAAAGGTTAATTAAACACCTCGATGCTTTTCCACGGAAAATAAAAAACGGCTCAGAAGCCATCTATGTGGGCGTTTCGAGCGCCAGACCTCCGGCCGAGCCTGATTACGGTAGCAGCGAACGTACGGCTCATGGAGCAATAAGTGCACAAGAACAAACACAAGACAATGTGAAAAACGAGACCAGACGAACTCCTTAATGAAGTTCCGCTTGATGAATTTATATTTTGATCAGTTTCAAATAGGCGTTGCCCTTTTGATGCCTGTCGCTCTTTGGATACATCGCTTCGGAAAGGCGCTTGATGTTATAGTTGATATAGTTAGATCTGCTTAGTCAGAACTACATATCTTATCAGAAGAAGTCCACATTACCACAGTTGGCCCCTAAAATTTCTAACAGCGAATAACCTGAGGATTATTAGAACGTTTGAAAATAGAACGAAAACTCAGATAGAAAAGAAGCAGAATCGTTCATTAGCAGTGAACACCTCTGCGATCTTTATTCGTCCTAAGTCGATCCTTTCGTAGTACATGAACTGAGGAGAATTTAAAACCCAGATATTTACAGAGGATCACGTCACTCCGTTAAATTTTTCTTCCGATTGGACAAAACTACACAAAACCTATCGATCGGACTGCTTGACAATTTGATGATCATGGTAAATTCGTGGTGAAATCTTGGAACTTGTGAAAGATCAGTAAAACTCGAATTTCAGTTTTGAATGTCGAGCTGGTTGCTCTATAAGTGGTTATAGATGATCAGAAATCGATCTGATACCGTGACAGGAGGTATTTGGTTCAGTGAACGAGGAAGCAGGGCAGCTACTCAAGGTATAAGCTGAGAATCAATCGATAATCGATCGAGGCAGGTGCGCAAAAAGATCACTTACCGTGGCTGGGGGACGGAGTGGCCGCCGCCTGTAAGCTGGGCATACGCGATGAGAGAGACTGAGCTTAGGGGGAGGGGGTCCGCCGCCGGCCTCGTCGGCCGCCCAGAACACCCCCAGGGCTCCCCGTCCGTCTAGGCGCATCGATCGCCGCGCCGCGCATGAACTTGGCCGACGTCATCTGAAGGAGCCCGACTGAGCTGAGCGAACTGCGCCACCAGCCATCGGCTGCCGTCAACCGGGGATCTCAGCCTTCGTAGAACATTGGTAGGGAAGAATATGGTATCAAAACCCTTTTTACACGGTTAGGTTCTTAGATTTCCTCTATTACCGTATCCCGTACCAGAATGAGCGCGCTCCAAGCCTCGGTCTTTGGTGGCTTGCTTTGAAAAGGAAGAAGTTGGGCCTTCTCCTAATGAATGAAGTATTGGGATATAGAGGAACTTTACCACCACACAGTCTGACTGTTTTTTTCTGAAAGTGATTCTGCTTTTCTGCAACAGAACCGGAATTGATAAACATACTTTATTCGAGCTGACTTAAGGAAGCTGCATGTACCAACAAACCTGTCTAAAAACACGGAATTCATGATTAAGTTAGTCGGCTTCCACCACGACGGTATCCTGGCCTAAATGAACCTTGATCTTTGGTCCTTTGCTTTGAGAAGGAAGAAGTTCAACCTTCTTCCGATACACGCTATATTAAGATGTAGAGAAAGTTTTCCAGTGCTTAGTTTGACTGTGCTTGTGATATTTTGGAGCTGATTCTGGATTTTTGCACCTCAACAAACATTGACAAATAAGCCCCACTTGAGAAGACTAGAAGCTGCGAGTACTTTGTGGACCTCACTAGGTCACAGTGAAAGAACGCGGAGGAAACGAGGAACCGAGACGTCAGCTCGAATAGAGTTTTTATATCGAACCTGGTTCACTTACTGCAGATGTTCCAAGTTTTATCGGGAAGGGGACGAGGGATATCTTCCAGATTCTTCCTTCCGTAACCTACAAGTAAGTTTATCTATGTTGTGGCATGTCGGCTGATTGCTACGAATTGGTTCTCCGTAGAGTACAAAGCAAAGTCCATACAGTCGTCATTCACAGGTACCCAGAAAAAACTTCCGAACTGGTATATTTTAGCTCGCCCGAGGTACCCATCGAACGTTGACCTGAACCCGCACCACATACTGCAATAGTGAACCTTTCCGCCAACGGGGAAACAACTCTAGTGCAAGGAGCAGCATGAAGGGTACTTTTCGTCTTAATGCCCAATTATCACCCAAGCGTATCATATCATGCTCATATCTTAATGCACATCCTTGAAGCGGTCTTATCATGTCATGCTTGCGAGAAAAGAACGGCTTTTCTTCCACATCAGGTAGATTAAACAGGCTGCACACGACCATAGGTGGATGCGAAATGTTATGATATCGAATACGGTTGGGCATGGTATGATAATTGGGCATTAAGAGGAAAAGTACCGCATGAAGTTGCCTAGATGAATTTTTTCCAACATGATTTTTTAGGAGGAAATTCAGAATTCACCCCATAAATATCAAGCTATCGTTGATAAGACTGATGTATAATTTCTGTACAATCAACGATAGCAATCAACAATGCAGGGTTGAAAAGGTAGTGAAATAGTGTTGAGAGGAAATTGTACAAGTGGTAGGAGGCTTTTTCTACAACCTTTCATTAATCAGCTTCATCAAAAAGGCAATATATCACCACAGGATACACATAAACGGTCTTATCCCACGGGCTACGAAAAATGTTGCAGATCACACATCGTTGACAGCAAAGTCTAAGTAGCACACGTGCAATTGTAGCAGGAAAAAGTCGTTGTCAGAATCAATTCAAGAGAGCGGATAACAAAATAGCAGCGATAAAACGGCATCATTTTTGCTACTGTTCTCTCGCATCACTTATCTATCTTTTTCTCTTGACATTAGATCTTATATCGTCTAGTCTATGTTACTTCTTCATTTCTATCAGTTTTCGTTTGCATTCTATTTCAATAAAATAGAACATACAAAAAATTCATCTCGTCGTCGTTCTCTAGCACATCTACAGGTGCCATTTATCTTTGCCGAGCTCGGCTATTAGACGAAACACGGACGGCGAAGAGTAATTACAACCCGTAGTCTACAATTTGAATGTGCCCTGTGCTCTCTTTTACGAAAAAAAACAACCACGAAAGGGCCGACGCACTGGCACGAAAAAAAAACAAAAAGTGCAGGATGAAGGGCCGACATAAAGCTCTAAAAAAGGATGATGGATAGATGAGGCTCTACATATTCGTCTGTGCTCTTCTTTACGATCGATACTATTGGAAAGAGGTTTACTTTCGAAGCACTACTCGGCAGTTCCAGATATGCATACACCTTGAACTATTTCATCAAGGAATATTCAAAATAAAAAACCACCAGGACCTTTTTTCTAAATCTCTGTAAATTTTTTTGTGTTTTCCTCAAACCATTTACCAATGGTTACCTACGATGATGATAGGGTAGGATGAAATGTGAGTGACGATTTCAGAACCGAATTCACACTTACAATGCCTATATTGACGATTGACGAACCCGCTTTCAATCTTTAAAGTTACCCTTGATCTGTCAAAGAACTAATTCGATCTCGGAATGTAGTACACCTCATTGGTGCAGAGAATTAGATACCTTGTGCCGTTGCACCGCATATCGTCAACCTACCCCTGAGGTGTCAGATACCCGAATCTTCACTGTTCAAGAATTGCCTGAAGTCTGTGATCAATTAAAAACCGTCTGCATTAGAAACGGGTCTATTCATGCAGGAGTTTCTGAAACCCGCTGTGTCGTTTATGGATCTGCGCCAAGTTTTTCTCGAACGCTTGAGGGCACGAAGGGCTGACACATAGTGAAAGTTCGTTAAATTTTCAGTCATCCTCAACATCGGACTTCTTCATTCTTTTCCAGGATTTTTTGTATCCGACAATGACAACTCCCGAAAAAGTAAAGGTCATGGTAAAGATGTTGATCAGTCCTTCAAGGATGCGCCGCCGCTTCGTGTTCCATTCAGAATCGTACAGGCTTGGTGAATGCGTATTTGGTCTATACAATGATTCGCGAGAGCCAGCCGCTGTACCAAGTCAGAGCCTTTACTTTCACAGACGAATCTAGCGCCAATTTACCCTATTCCGGAGCGATGGAAGGCTTGGTTAGCCCGAGCGGGGATCGATCGCTCGACCGTGCTGGTGTCAGGAGCTGGAAGAGCATCTCTATGTATATTAAATTGTGTTCGACTCTCTGAAGTACAAAACCATTCATAGGCGAAAGCCCTATCCAATTTATCGATCCTTTGGCTAAGAGGTTGCGCCACTTTTGATTTTATTCAAGCGATTGACTGATTCTAACTAATGCTTGGATATTGAGCGGGTTGTGTGCTTTAGAGTTTAAAAATAGCTCCCAAAAACATTGCTCAGCAACAGGATTTACTTCCGCGTAATAAAACTGGTTGTTATTGTGTTCACTGTTTTGGAGCTGAAACTGATGAGAAGGCCCAACGAGATCGCATGCTAGGATACCAATAATTCTATCCTTCTAATCACCCAGTTTTAGCAGCTTACGAGCAATATCAGCCTCTTTCCATTCCCACATAAACCAGATGTTTTCGATTTCTTACGACTTACATCAAACAAGTAATTACGAAATTGATACTATAGGGGGAGTTTTAAAAAAATTCGCTGTCTTCAACAGCTTTTCCGAGCATAACGGTGAAGTATAGGTAAAGGTGTCAACGTAAGGATGCGAGAACCATAAGGATGCGTCGTGTTCCATTCAGAATCGTGAAGGTATGTTGAATATTTGGACCATACAATGACTTGCAAGTGGCAGCCGATGTATCAAGACAGTCTCCTCATCTTCTCTGAGAAGACGGGTACCAATTTACCCAACCCCGAAGTGATGAAAGACTTGTTTGGCCAGGGCGAGGATCGATCAGTCGTATGGGTGTCAGCGGCGCCTCTTGCCACCACACCTCGCGCACTCAATTACCTAACGTAGTTCGGAAAACAATTTCCTAGATTTCAGTGCTATAAAGCGCTCACTAATTCAATCGCTGCTACAAGTCCCCCCCTAGATGGGCATTTGACGCATATGATGTGACAAATTGGATGTGATTCGACGAATTCTTTACTCGGATTTCAATTATGTACAGTTGAACGCGATTTATAGTGAAGATTATAGTGAAGTACCTTCTCACAACAAAAGCTCGACGTTTTACAAAAAGTGAGAAGTTTCGTTACAAAAAGCGATTTTAATTGCTGCTGCAGAAATCGTGCTTGACATCTGTCCCTCCGCGGCGGTCTCTAGACGATCTGTTCGCCGAGGGTGTTCGCTGAAACTGCACCGGAGTTACTAACACTTTCGTCAGGCACTCTGATATTCGACTCACCAACGGATATTTTTGAGGTGTGTTTTCCACTCTCTACGTCATACTCGGCACTGCTCTTCTTTCTCTGCGTTCGCGAAGACCGATCACGCTGAAAAGCCACAAGCAATACTGTTACAATAATCCTTCGATGCACCACAGGGAGATGGGATATGCAACTCGGATAAGATTACCTTTTATAAGGTCTAGCCTACTATGAAAAATCAGTAAAATCTCCTAGCAAACAAACTGCTTAACTGCACACGGACTTTTGCACAAAGTAAAAGGTGTTTTTTTTTGTTGAAGAAGTATGAAATGACGGGAATACATTACTAAACTACAGAAGAGATCTCTGTAGAGATATAACTACACATTCAAGCAGAAGTGCTAGATCCTGACTTAAAGAAAAAGGAAAGTGTTGGGTACTTCTGTTAATTTATTTGTTACCTTCCCGTTGTTTTATCCCCACTACAGCCACCCCCTCTCCCACCTCTTCAACCACCCGACGACTTTACTTTCCTAGACGGTCCTGAGTAATGGAAAATCTCGAGAACCCAGTGCTTCTTTGGAAATTAAAGCGCACGGGATCGAGTCCTGATAATCACAGTAATACAGTAAGAACAGATAGCAGGCTAGCTAAGGTGCGATTTATGGGCACCACCCGACAGATACGGAGCTGAACAGTAGATGGAAAGTAGTCTACGTGATATACATGCAAGGTGTTATCGCTCGAAGCAGAAAGATCCTTCAAAAAAGCGTTGAACTCATTCTGCACAAGGATCAACAATCCCCGAATGAGGATTTTTCGATAACTGAACTTCATGACTTCGAATCTATGGTATAGATAGGGAGCTATGTAAATATCTACAGTGGTTCCTATCTCGATGGCTGGCTCCTTATCACGAAGGTCGTGATTAAAGATCAAGAATAGGAATAAAGAATAAGGATAGGAAGGAAAAAGATGCGATCTTTGTTAGTAAATATAGCGCTTGCCGCGCATTTCTTTATAGATGTTTTAGATGATAGCAACGTTGGCTGTATGAATAGCAGAGCGTAGGCATCAGAAGAAGCTTTTCCTCTTCGTGCGCGGTGCAGTCGGAGGGTGCTGGGATTATTTTTCATGCGACGTTAATTTAAATATATAGGAGTTTTGTAAGAATATTAATGTATGTAGAAATTTATGTATCGTGTTTGTATATTGGTTATTCGTGAAATTTAGTGAAGGTTAAATTACCCAAGTTTGAGGTCCCGCGTGGCAAGAAAGCGGTGGAAATCCACGTCGAAATCTATCTCTATTTTTCTTGCAAGTGCAACGCACTCCTATCCGTTTCTCTAGAAAATGGGACGCTTTTTAATTTCTTTTGTACGTTTCAAAATACGCAACCATTTACAAGACACAATGTTTTTTCATTACACCGATCACCAGGGCGTGGCAAAGAGCGCCACTGACACCCACACGGTCGAGCGATCGATCCCCGCCCGGGCTAACCGAGCCTTGCATCCCTCCAGAATCGGGTGAATTTTTATCAGTTCTAATGTGGGTAGGTATAGACACTGACTTGATATAATAGCATGTGACTCCAGAGTCGTTGGATTTGCCAAATTCGCATTCACCAAGCCTCGACGCTAATGAATTGAACAGGAATTCGGCGGCTTTTCCTAACGATAAGGGGACTGATCAGCGCCGATCCTTTACCTTCAACTCGATCTTTATGACGGACCCCCTATTTTCCATACTACTGGCAAGGGTTCGGATCACGTAGCACCGATGGATTCACCGAAGAAAACAACGTTGCTGCTTTCAGCCTATCAACGATAATGAACTGTCGGTTGTTAGAGTAGAATAGCATATACAGTGCCGCACGTGCCGCAACGGTAAAACGGCGGTGGCGATGGCGCTTTTCTGAGACGAATGGTGCCGTTTTTAGGGTCCACGCGTGGTGACCCGAACAGAGTCTTCCTTCATCCACGCGGCGGCCCAACGGGGGTCTCCGCGTGATAACTCCGCCGCGGGCGGAGCCTCGTCGAGTGATGAATCGCCAGAATAGGGATCTAAGGGGCAAGAGACCAGAAATCGAAAGGTCAAAAAAATCGCTTGTCAACAAATTCATCTAATATGGAAAATTTGTATATGGAAAGATAGAGCTCGAGCTGCTGAGTTCGTACACATACTTATTTCACGAATAAATCAATGTTTGAGTAAATATAGAAAAGAGTGTACAGAGAGTAGCTACATACAGGGTGGCAAAAAAATACGTGCGCGCTACATTCGATAAATTTTTAACTATTATACAGCATCTTTCTGCATGCTTTTTTCTTCTAAAATATTTAATAGATGCCCATTATCGGTTTTTCAAAGGAGAATTTTTATTTCCAATCCATTTGGAAAACTGTCCAACTCGAAACGCCATTGCACAATAACCGGCTGGTGGGTTGGAGAACACAGCGTTTCCATGCAGACTTTGTGTTTCTCTATGAACCGTCCAGGAGATTGTGAAGCAATGGTTTGATGAAGTACATGTTCAAACAAAACACATAAGTGGATGTAAATGTACTGTCAATACATAAGACTGGAATGGTATTCTTAAGAAGGGGATTAACTAATAAAATGAAGTGAAGTTGATAAAAATGGCAATAGAGTTCGAATGTTTTTGCAAATCGGTTCAAATGATAGTATGTGAAAAGCCTAGGCTTTGAAGTTATCTTCCATTTGAAGCACAAACTTCTATCTATCGAATGTAAGAAAAATCGAAAGAAGCTGTGGTAATCTTTCAAGGTGCGCCGCAATGAGGGCAATCTCTGTTTCGATGATAAACTTTCTTCTATCTACTTGCATAAAATTTTCAAAATCACCCTCATCTTTTGAACACAGCTGCACTGAATAACTGGAAACGAAAAACCACCGTGAAATTCTGATATCCAATGAACATAATGGTTTGAAGCGATTTCAGTGCTTCAGGCAAGACTTTTTTCATTTCTATGGATAGAAAAGATAAAAGCAATACGAAAATCTATGAAGAAGCGATCCTTGTAGAAGCTACGGTGTCCCTGTAGAATCTTGAAGCAGAAACATCCCAATTCCACCGTTAAGTAACGGTATAAGAAGTCAAATCAGTAGTGCACCTCCATGAGACCGAAAACAGCTCTATTTCGTCTACGGGTTTGTAGCCCTTTTAACATCCCTTAACTCAATCCACTGGACTTAGCCGTTTGAGTAATTGCACAAGAAATTTCAGAAGTCCGAAGTTCGAAATCTGGATAGATTGTGAGAAGAGCTAATCAATATATGAAACAATATAGAAAATTACTACTTGCGGCGCTCCATCGATTTCATGAAGTAATAAAATACCATTTATATAAGAACTGAAGCCAGCCACTCTGAAAACATTTGGTAACTATGAAATGCCATGCTCTGTCCTTGAATATGGATACCTTTTTTTGAGCAAATGTCGTAAGAAAGAAGACTTATGAACACTTTTCATGGCACACGTAATTTTTGTCACCCTGTATTTCAACAGAAACGAAACGTCTCAAAACTTTCTATTGCATGCTGTATACGACGCTCTTTCCTGGGAAGAGGGGCGGAGACGCTAATGTCTTCGGAGCTGCAAGACATCTAACGCGACTTGCGCCGAATCCCAAAAATGAATGCAAAACTTGAAATCGCGTGATGTGAGGACTCTACTACCAACACTGAGCAGTAAGATCAACGGTAGGAAACTGAGGTGGGCATGTTTCTTTTGAGTGGTTATTTATTGGATTTTTTACTTACTCTAAATTACTACTATGGATACGGATTTTGGTGGGCCAGACTGGTAAGTCACTAACCTCGGTTGTGTTCAAGCCTCTGAAGATCAGAACGATAGGCTGCTAGATAGGAGCTTTCACGCAACAAACTCATGAGACAAATGAAACGAATAACGAAATTATTATCATTGGAGCCTAGGTTTGAGAAACCTTCGATATTGTTGAACTCACCTTCAGCTTATTATGAACTACGCGGTTTATTTGTTTGAACGGCTGCTTGCTTCTTTCAGCAGCTCTTTTTCCACCTGAATACATGATTTAATGATTCGATTGAAGTCGAAACTATTTCACCTTAAGTTGTTAAGTAAGTTCTGAACAATTTTCATTCGAATCAAGACTACAATTCTGAAAATCGTTCGTAAAAGGATTCTGCGCTCTTTCAGATTGTACGTGAAGATAGCATAGCTTTCTGCTTAGTTCCATTTTTAATGGCTTTCAGGCGCCAAGAAGAAATGTCAAGAGGTGGAAGTTGAATCTCGCCGACAACTTTTCTCTTAACGCTCATAACGAAGCTCATTCGAGCACATGCCCTGGAAAACTACAAAAACGTCTCTTTGGTAATGACCATGGTTGGGGAAGAGAAATCATCGGAGGGTCGGCTGTCTTTCCCATGGCAAGTTGAAGAAGGGAATGTCGATGAGAATATTGCTCTGCCCGAGAATGCCAACTCCCACCTATCCTCAAAAATGCAAGTGGTCTTTGTCTGGTGGTAAATGAGGGACTTTTGCAAATAGTGACGTGAGTGTATGGCATCTCATAAAATCTGCAGAACGTCATATTCAGCTATCCGTATGAATTGAGCATCTGCAGTACGAACGACGAAATTCATTATTTTCTATAGACATGTCATCTTGTGTCTCTCGTTATGTACGTCATTTTTGTGATAAACTTAAGTTCAAAATTAAGCCAGGATAACTCAGCGGGATAATGCAATCGTTGTTAAAGAGCCATTGCAATCATTTCGTCGAGAGGTTGTTAACGCGTAATTCCGTCCGAAATTGCGTCGTCCGAAGTGCGGAATCTGCACCAACGACAAAACTTCGCGTGTTTTCTGAGATCGCCGAGGGGCGTGAAAGTCTTCGAAATGTGTACAGGCACGATATGTTTTCAAGTTCACATCCTCTAGACTGGAGAACGACGGAGACATTCTGTTTTGTCTTACAGTACCGGACGTGTCTTTTGGTCAAAAGGCGGAAAAGCCGGCCAAAACCGTTCCAAAGCGGCTTTTTTGAATAGCTTCGTTGAAACTCAATAATTTGTAAAAAAAACATACATATATATGAGCTCACCAGCTCAAGCTCTATCGAAAGGTATATAAAACGTTCCTAATTCTCTTGAATTCTTTTAATTAGCCGAATATTTCGGCTAATTAAAAGAATTCGCGAAGCGATGTCGCGTTGCCGCGGCCGAGTTTCCCATTCAACGGTGTTCACCGCTACCCCAGCAACGATCTTCTAAATTCGAACTCCCGTATCTCACAAGGAGAGCCTTTCTGGACGTGCCAAGCTTTCGTGATGCAACTTTTACAGGATGTTGGGTCCCTTGTGGGTACTCGAAAACCATACCTCATTTTTCCTCTAGGCACCTCTGTAATGGGAAGAACGGCTGCCGAAAAAATGGAAGGCGAGCATATCACACAGTCAATATCCACCGTAACTTACCTTAAACGAACGCAAATTTAAAAACTAATGTTAGATTCGTGATCAGCGACCCAAATAACCCCCACATGCGATATATGGTCCGAACCGGTTATTTTGACCCAGGCACCTCACTCACCCACCCTTACCATAGCTAGCGCTCACCAATCAGAGCTCAGGAAACGAGAATAAAATTCATGATCAGCAGTTTGGGTGAGACTTTCAGGCAGTTCCTGGGACGAAGGTAGTGGATGCTGAAGAATTTCTGACAGCTAGAGTCTGAATGGTGGCAAAATAATACCAGTGGTTCATTAGAGACTGAACCTTGGGCAACTCTACCGACACCTGACACGAGGCTCGAGACATCATGGCCACCCATTTCGCCCAAACTTCGCATTTGGGGTTATTTGGGTCGCTGATCACGAATCTGACATTAGTTTTAGAGTATTCATGTGCATTTGCGGTATCAACGGTGATTTAATGATGTGCAGGTCCGATCCATACGAAAGTAACTCATATAAGCCCAGGAATACGTGCTATTTACTAACAAAAAGGCATTAGCCCCGTAGAAATTGCATCCAGTGATTATGTAAGCACATAATAACGACAGCCGAGTAAGTGCAAAAATCGTCGCCGGTTGCGCGACCGAACTCACAAGCTAAGCACAAGAGGCCGCATCTCTACCAATGCGTCAAGTGCGCACATCTGCGTGGATACGGCGGTCTCTAATGAGCTCGCGCGGTCTGTGTGATGTGCTCGCCTTCCATTTTTTTGGCAGCCGTTTTTCCCATCACAGAGGTGCCTAGAGGAAAAATGAAGTATGGTTTTCGAGTAACTACAAGGGATCCTACATCCTGTAAAAGTTGCATCACGAAAGCTTGGCACATCCAGAAAGGCTCTCCTTGTCAGTTCTCAAGCAATTTTCTACGGGGATAGTATGCCATAGGTAACCATCCTCAGATTGTCCTGTCTTCTTCCGAAAACTCGGCCAAAGTAGGCACGTGAGGTTACTTTGTTGAGTTGTAACTTTGTTGAAACTCAATAATTTGAAAAAAAAGTATACATATATATTCGAGCTCAGCAGCTCGAGCTATATCGTTTGATATCTGAATTATTCACAAGTGAAATCTTTTTTAAAATATCGATTTTTGCATATATTGCTATGTTCAGGGCCGAATATCTGCCCAATTTTCTGTAGGCGTACGCAGTTTTCGCTTTTGTACTACGCAATTGTGGGTGAAAAGTGCGGATTGTTAAGAAAACCCTCTTCAAATGTTCCCGTTTTTCTGAAAATTGAAGCTGAAAAATGGAATTTTCAATTTTTACAATTTTAAAAAATTGGTTAAAAAGCTTCAAATTCATCCTTGGATGGTGCAGTAGATATCAAATTAACGGAAATGATGCGCTGAGTGCAAATTTGTCAAAGATTTTCATCCATCGATTGCACATCGATTTCCTCGTCGTTGACAGGTCAGCCAGAGGTGCGTTCTCCGACGTCCCGCCCCTCGCCCCTCCTCCTGGTGACGTCATCGCTGAAAAACAGCCGCAAGACCTATGAATTCATGAGAACTAATCCGGTTGGAATCTACATCGTTCGATGGCACTAACTGAGTACATTAAAATGTAGAAATAACAGTTCAAAAGAGCACCAACGAAAGGAGAAAATCGCTGTCAAACGACGTTTCAACGAAAAATTTGGCTCGGGGCCAACAGCTTATAAGAGGTTACGGAAGCTCTTCGAGCCTACCGTGTCGTATGTTTCTTAAAGTGGACTAGGTCTTCTATAGTTTCCTCAAATGCGCTAGTACGATCTCGTTTACCCTTTGAGCTACAGCCCGTTAAAAGAGGGAGGAAATTACGTGCATTTTGTGAAAATGCATATATTACTATGTTCAGTCCACAATATCTGCTAAATTTT
Organism: Nippostrongylus brasiliensis; assembly: GCA_030553155.1. NCBI lineage: Eukaryota > Metazoa > Nematoda > Chromadorea > Rhabditida > Heligmosomidae > Nippostrongylus > Nippostrongylus brasiliensis. The sequence goes on from CP130732.1 coordinate 14,990,776, forward strand.
TCAAACAGAGACGCTGCTTTTTCTTTTGTGCTACGTAGTTAGTGACATAGAATGTTGAAAGTGAAACAAAACCTTATGTACTAATCGCATTGTCCTGAAAAGCGAAACTCAACAAAAGAGGTCAAATATATGTATATTTTTACAAATAATTGAGTTTCAACAAAGTAATTCAAAAAAGCCGCTTTGAAACGCTCCTAAACGTTGTGGGCGGTCCTTTGACAACATTTCAAAAGTTTTTTTGTCAAATTTGAATACAATGAATCGTTTGATACCCAATACACCATTCTCGAGGAAATTTTGAAGCTTCTCGAATATTTTCACAAAATGAAAATTTTCATTTTTTAACTTCGCTTTTCAGGAAAATGCGATTAGTACATAAGTGTTTGTTTCACTTTCAACATTTTATGTCACTAACCACGTAGCACAAGAGAAAAAGCAGCGTCTCTGTTCGAAAAATTTGGCCGATATTCTGGCCTGAACATAGTACCCTAAAGTCTCATAGATAAGACCGTTCGCGCGCGCGACGCTGCGGCGCCGCGCTGCGAGTGATTGCTGCACCCGCTCGATGTACGTTGAGTTTTTATTTTTACTTATTTATTCAAAATAACAATCAAACGGTTTAAAACAAACGCTAAAAGGTTGCGACCTATTAGAAGATTGCCTATAAGCATTGAATTCGTAAAGCCGTTCACTCCCGGCTCGACTGGAATGCATAGAATCGAACAGCACATTGACTGACATTGACAAAATCCCATGGAAAACAAGAATAGGTCAGAATAGGTCACGATTCATCAGAGTAGGTCACGATTTTGGTGCCCGTTTTGCGAATTTCGCTCAAGCGAGCCATTTGTCACCATCTACGGATCTTCCAAAGCCTCACCTGAGCGGAAAACGCGAAATGAACATAATGAACACAAAAAATGAACATCATATTCGTGACAAACGTCCTCGAAAATTCCCTTGAGTTGAGGCAAATTTAGAGACCCTATGTTGACTTCCCAGGGTGGTATTGAGCCTAAAATACAAATCCTAAAATAATCCTAACGTGCAATCCTAGCGAAGTATCAAAAAAATAACATTGGATTCGTAATCAGCACCTCCGAGAACGCCCCTCTGCGAAATTGGGGCGAATTCTGATGAAAAGCAAAAAAAGAAAGTTAATGTGTAGCGCTCTACTACGGAAGGCGACCGATCGATACGCCGCGCTGCCGTTCGCGCAAGGCGGTCTTATCTATGAGACTTTAGGGTAATATATGCATTTTTACAAAATGCACGTAATTTCCTCCAACTTTTGGCGGACTGTAGCTCAGAGGGTAAACGAGGTCGTACTAGCGCATTTGAGGAACCTATAGAACACCTAGTCCACTTTAAGAAACATGCGACACGGCAGGCTCAAAGAGCTTCCGTAACCTCTTATAAGCTGTTGGCCCCGAGCCAAATTTTTCGCTGAAACGTTTGACAGCGATTTTCTCCTTTCGTTGGTGCTCTTTTGAACTGGCATTTCTACATTTTAATGTACTCAGTTGGTGCTATCGAACGATGTAGATTTCAACCGGATTAGTTTTCATGAATTCATAGGTCCTGCGGCTGTTTTTCAGCGCGACATCGCTTCGCGAATTCTTTTAATTAGCCGAAATATTCGGCTAATTAAAAGAATTTTTTGTACGTTCTATATACGTTTCGATAGTGCTTGAGCTGCTGAGCTCAAATACATGTATACTTTTTACAAATTGTTGAGTTTCAACGAAGTTATTCAAAAAAGCCGCTTTGGAACGGTTTTGGCCGGCTTTTCCGGCTTTTGACCAAAAGACACGTCCGGTACTGTACAAAAGCTGTGCATTCATTGAAGCGCCCAACTGGTGTGAAACTAGCCCTTTGTCCTTGTGCCGCGCCACCATTCATGGAGAACGATAACTGGGAGGTACTCCCGTGAAATTGTCATCGTAATAGCAGTTATTGAGGGTATATACATATTTAACCATATGCACGCATTATGGAGAGTACAAATTCTATTTTCCAGTCATCCTGTTTTGTTGTTGCCAGTTTTTTTCGAACTTTGATTCAAATGGCAGGAAGTTCAAATCAATAGTCGCGATAGGCTTCACAATGACTACATGGATAGGCGCATTAGATGAGAAAAAATATCGACAGCGTATTGAACCTAAGACGGGCTCGAGCTTCATGAAGTACAAGCAGACCTTCAACGAGGAAAACACGAAGTTCTGAACGAGCTAGAGGGCTTGAATAATTGCTGTCAAAAGGAAAATTGTTATCAGTACGAATACTATCACAAAAATCACCTGTGACAATTCGTTTTCCTTTTTCTTGACATTTTGTCTTCCCTGATTTCCATGCCAAGCGCCTAAACTATCTAGTCATCTGCTACACAGTTGGCCCCACTATTGAACATGGTAACTTACGGAACACGGAGGAGGCCACTCAGTGCAAGCACTGAGGAAGTTCCGGCAGTTTTCGTAACACTCGAGGGTGACATTGATCTTAGGAAGCATATTAGTAGTATCACCACGAGGCAAACGATGAGGCAGGGAAGCGCTAGAACGATTGCAAGCATGTACCGCAGGCGTAGTGAGCCGGTAGGATGCGGCCCAGTGTCTATTCACAGAGTGGAAGCGTGACGTACAGTCCATCCATCCACATACGCTCAGCGACCGATAACACCGCATTTCAATTGGATCAATCCAATTAACTCTATTTTGGTGTGTTAATCTATTTCGGGGGTTGTTTTCTGCATGAGGCAAAAAGCACTCATTGGTGTTCATACATCAGAATATCAATAATATCACAACAATCATCCTATTTATACAAATACATATTTGTGGGCGCAGCCACCGAACAATTCCATTGCGTTAGTTTGAGACCCAAAGGTTGAATACCTTCTTTCAACCATGGATACCATATGTCGGGAGTACCATCTGCACCTCGTCTTAACCTACGAAAACGCCTTTGACAGCGTTGAAACGAATGCTATCCTGTCTACATTAGTCGATCAAGGAGTGGACTCGTCCTAGACAAGAACGCTAGCCGACTGCTACCGCCGATGTTCTACGACAGTGCAGCTTTTTCGACGTCCAATCAACATCCCCACTGAGAAGGGCGTCAGGCAAGGCAATACTATTTCGCCCAAGCTGTTTACTGCCGCATTGCAGTGGGTGATGAAGTCGCTCGAGTGGGACGAAAAGGGCATACGTGTGGACGGAAAATTCCTCTCGAACCTTCATTTTGCGGACGACATCGTCATCTTCGCGAAAGGTACAACTGAAGCAGAGACGATGCTCCGACAGCTAGACGAAGCTGGAAGGAAGATTGGACTGCGCATCAATCGGAAGAAGACACAGTTCATGAAGAACTCCTGGTGTGATGGGGGGTCATCGAACTCGGTGGATCTCCCATCGCCGAAACGAAGTCCTACGTTTACCTGGGGCGCTCCATGAACATGGACAACGACATGAAGGAAGAACTCATCAGAAGAAGGAGAGCCGTGTGGTCAGCCTTCGGGTCTCTCAAAGAGGCCACCGACCAAATCCAGGACGCTGACATCCGTGCTCATTTGTTCAATTCAACAGTTCTTCCTGCTCTGTGCTACGCGGCTGAGACGTTCCTGATACGTCATCCACGACGAAGTCGTTACAAGTCACACACAGAGCGTTGAAGAGGTGTCTCCTGAAGTTCACCCGGCTATCACAACACCGAACCGGACTTCGCAGCTCCGACCTAACGATAAGGATGTCTCGCCTGCGAGACCCTCCGGACTGCGCATCGAAAGCCAAACATCGATGGGCCGGTCACTCAATGAGAAGGGACGATGAGCGTTGGACAAGAAGAACAGTGGAATGGCTACCGCGCGATTGCACGCGGCCTCGTGGAAGACCACCTGCCAGATGGTCTGATGTGTTCGTCGAACGTATTAAGACTATGCTGTATTCCAGAACGGCTGACTCTCGCCTTCGTCACAGTCGACTCTGAACAACAAGCTGGATGACGATCGCGAGCCAACGACGGAAAGGAGGTCGTGTTGGGGTCCGCACGTTCAGTGAAGCCGGGCCATCTAAGTATCTACGTAAGTAAGTAAAGGGTGAAGACATGAGATATGTAGGACACCAATTGATCATCACTTGGCCTAGTACGGTTTTTGATCTTTTTGATCACTAACCGCTAGAATACTCGCATGTCCTTGGATTGTCATAGCTGATTTTGCAAAGAATGATCTCTTGACAAGAATGTTATAAATAGGTACCGGTAGGATCAGGGGGCTCTCTCTTCCGCGTCTTCGTGTCATTGATGTGCGAGTGCACCACTTGCTCGCTTAGTCGATGCGATTGTTTATTTCGATAAACGTTCAGAGAACTTCGGCTTACGTTGGAACAACCGCTGGTAAAAATCTAGGAAAATGTAATCGGAAGATAAGGTCACGATTCTGAGTGGCAGCGGGCACTGAATATCGCGACCGCAAAGCTAAAGGACCAAAAAGTCATTGCTAACCAAAAAGCATTGCTAACCAAAATGCGTGTATCATGGACCTGGAAAGCGTTTGGACACATCAACACTGTGTTCCTTCCTTGCAGGTCAAATAGTCACTGAAAGTAGCAGCAGTAACTGCAGGGAAATGGTTCGAGTCCAATAAAGATGTATTTTTGAACTGTGAAACAAATATATTTTTTATTCGTATAACAACAGAATCCACAAAACAATAACAAATCTAACAAACTGTACATAATGCAACCCTTTGAATCCAGGAATAGGTGAAGTGCTAGGAACTCTCTATATATCATTCAAAAAAGAGCGTTGAATTTCAAGTTGCTATGGTACCGTTCAATTTAGAGAAAACTTCAGGTCATTGAGGTGGGCTACAAATGGAAGCACATGTCGTTTTCCGATAATCAATCCAATCGTTCCAGAAAAAAATCGGTAGTTAGAATGTGAGGTCACATCAAAATCACTTCATTCTGAATCGACGTATTTCGACCATTCTCGAATTCACAGGCTTGTTCCCCAGATTTTTGATGAAATATTGCTTTTTAGAAACGAAAACTGGGGCGTATTAGAAACAATAGTTTTTCTTTGACTTGAGGTACGACTCTAATGACCTGAAACTGAGCAGTAGTCCAAAACAAACGAGACAAAGCGCAAGTTCCGCTCCGTAACGTGTCCAGTAGAGCGAAATATGACGCTACGGCACAAACATTTTGCGAGGAATTGGGAATGAGTACCAAGAAGAATAACTTCAGTGGTAAAAATTCCTCCAAGGTTAGCAATTCCGAAAACTGCTTTGGAAGCAAACAACATTCTGACGGGTTTGATGAGGAGGTATGCGCATACCCGTGTACACAACTCACTATGCCGAATGCTACGAATGTCTATATCTCTTAAATTATCAGTTCTTGAGTTGGATCTAAGTCTAACCTCCTCCAAATTTGAGTTAGGAACTATAGAACTGATAAGCTCCTCATATAAAATCTGTGACACTTTTCAAGATTCGAAGTCCTCAGCAGAAAGCGACTTGCTCATGTACGGACCATCGAGCTCATATCCGAGTTTCCTGCAAGAGACCAAAAAATATTTGATGTTTATTTTCACACTAATTGTCCTAGTAGCATCAACTCCTTGTAGAGAGGGCCTACAAACGACCACAATCTCAATCTGGGTAAATGGAGGAACACAGCGACCAGTAGTAGTCGCTCGAAAAAGAAAAACCAGAAATAACAAAGAAGGTGAGTGTATGGACATTAACGAACCTGTAGTAATCTCTGGTGCCAATTCCTGATATGACGACGATTTTATTAGACTTGAGCTCGAAAAATGCTATTCGTGCGGCTTCCTCCATCAGTAACTGACCAAATCCCTAGAAGCACCGCTCGAAGACAAATTTTCCAGGAAAAGCATGGCAACGCACACTCACATGGCGCAACGTAACCACATGAAATCGCATAAAGAGAAAGCACAAATGTATTGAATGTACAAACCTGATGTTGGAACTTTGACGGATCTCTGTCCGAAACTGACACTACCGATCCGTAGACATGAAGTTCACGCACTACCGACGTTCTTTCCTGCAACAACATTTATGACATCTATCATAAACTGAACAACTCACCAAAAACAATCATAGATATTCAAACATAAATATAATAAAACACTTAACGGAAAGAACCTACCTTCAACTCCGGTCTATGCGCTTTATTTGACACTTTTCTCAGCCGCAGTAGTCCGATGAGTATATCCTTCAATAAAAATATTAGAGCTTTCGAACGCTAATGAAGATAAGACTAAGCTCACCTGGTCTGGATCCTCATATGAAAGGAATGTCTCCCAACCTCCGTTCGCGACATAATCCCTGCGAATTAGCTCGATATCGTAGGGACGGATTTTGTTATGAATTTCCTGAAGAAACCGCTTACATAAGCTTCATTTCATTATAGCTTCTTTACACTGTAAGATATTCTTAAGTGGCGAACTGCAAAAAAACTGAAAATCAAATATGGAAAGTGTGCTGAACCACCAAGCCTATCTGATAAATTTAGGTAACTTCAGCAATATATATCATTGCATTGCATTTTTTGCACACTGCGAACCCCAAAGACGGAAAGCAAAACCGAAAACCGAGTACGGCTGACCTGAATTCCAACTTCTCTTGTTCTCACATCACGACAAGCCAATCCAAGTTGCTTCATTCGTGCTAACGCGTGTTCGCGAAGATTACCGTGTTCAACTCCACTAGATACCTGGAAAACACCTATCATAGAGGAAAATACTCCTCAATCGACCTAACACTCACCAGAGGCATTGGTATATCGCGTTGAACCCGATAAACTCTCGTCCATGGTGGAATAAGTGCGAGTATACGTGCTACCAAATCAACAAGCACTGATGGAGGATAACTCTAGAAACTTGATAGAGAAAATATCATATAGCAGTCTACTAAATAAACCAGACCTTGTATCTCCCTGTTCGCCAGAGCTCGTAAAGTCCGGTACCTCGAATAACCAGCGTAGGATATAGCTTCAGGCCGTCTGGGCGGAAATCTGGATTCTGCAAGAAAACGAAAATTTACTTCCAGTTTCAAGGAATAAGAGATAGGATCGGGAGAATGACTAAAAGACGATACGAAGAAATTTTTGAAATAGACAATAGCTTGGTAGCAACATGAATAAAAAGTTATGAACGCCATTCACTCCCTCACTTTGCTAAAAAAGAAACCCTTACGACATTCCGAAGGTATGCGGTTGGCCTAAACATAGGAGTAAAATTTTCAAACGTTGAATAAGGATACTGTAGAATAATCACATCAGATTGAACATTTAAAATACAATAGTGGACTAAGCTGTTACCTTATATAACATTAATTCAAAGTACAGCTTGGTCGCAAAAATTGAAAGGCTGCTGCACTAGGCAGTTCAATTTGGCTTATTTTTACAGAGTCTACGCAAACAACTGAAAAAGCCTTACCTCAAAGAGTTCCACGAACTGCTCGATATCACGCTCTAGTCCGACATTTGGTAAATCGGGCATCATATGGATAACCACCTTGTAACCGGTATCCTTGGACATGTGGAACGTCTCGCAAACCGATTTCACCTGGAAATATCGCCATTTAATAAACGCGTCTTTGAATTGAAGTTGAGATTTCAGAACTTATACCATTTCTCAATGGAAAGGAAATAATGGTGCATACTGTAAACTTTTGTTGCTTTGAACCGGAATCACAAATGAGACCTGAAGGATTTGTACAATTCTAAGCAGACGACGCACACTATCGAGCTAGAACAACAAAACTTTCTTCTGAAGTGAAATCCATCAAATTTGGGTGCTTAGGCTAACCAGTTCCTATGCGGAACATTCGCAGCATACTTTGATTAGTCGAATTTTTGAAAACAAATGGGAGTCGGAACCTCATCTAAACTTTCTGAACGAAATTTCAAAAAACCTCACTTCAGATTCATGAACAGCACACCATACACACTCAGACCGCCTCACCCCTTGAAATCTCAGTATAATAAATTTCAAAATAAATCAAAATTCAAAACTTTTGAAATAAAAAATAAAACATTCATAACCCAAGTAGGAAAGCTTGAATTTTCAATCACTCACAAGCAGGAACTTAAGTGAAGCAACGTCCATGCTTACCGTATGTCCACGATTTGTGTCTCGTGCCACATCCTCATACGTTGATTGAACGCCAATTTCCAATCGCGTACAACCATACAGTAGCATATCGTTCAGGTGGCGTGGAAGACAGTAGTCTGGTCGAGTTTCAATCGTTATTCCAATGCATTTGATCTTGCTCCGTTCAGAATAAGCAACGGCCTTGAAATACAAATATATGATAAGAATGAAATAGCTAACACCACAATGAAAACAGCAGCTCACCTCCTTAACATTACACGATGTGTGGCCGCTGAGGGCATCGTGAAGATTTCGAATAAAGTAGTCACGGTAGTCCTCGGGTAAGGACATGAATGTGCCACCCATGACAATGAATTCTACCTAAATATTCACATCATCTTTTCCGTTCTCTAAGAAATAACAAAAAAAAGTACAAGTCTAAAGTAACGACTCCACAGATCCGACTTTGTCGGAGAATTTCTCTTTCGAAAATTCGTCTGAATGCTCTTTCTCGAAGACTGATCGCAATTTGACGACTGTTTTTAATGTCTTATTTTGCCAGGTAAGGTTCCGAAATAGCTGTAGCAATGTCTTAGGTAATTACTTGGGTTGCAACACGAGCATAATATGAAGAATTTTAAGAATTTCAGCCGTCGAAGGATGATGCGGCATACGAGAAGAACACCTGGGTGCTGTAGCTCGTCGAAATCCACCGATTGGTTAGAAGACCAAATTCGTTACCAGGCAAAGTACATAGCTCTTCTCGATGAACTCTCCACAAAACTTGTTCAACCCAAAATAAACCTTTGGAGTCGAAACCTTTTAGTGGCGTCCAGAACGAAAACGCGCGAAATAACTTACCTTATCAACCGAATGTCCCAACTGCAATAATTGTGACACTCTTCCTCGCGTTTGTAGGTAAGGATCGTACCTGTAAAACGTCCTCCGTAGAAATCTGTCGCCTTCAAAGTACTGCAAAGGTTTACGTTAACCTACCTAGCTCGAATCGCACGCATACTTGTTGGCTCATAACCGGTGTAGCTCTGCGTGGAATACTCAAAGTCCGAGTCCGGGCCACCCGGACAGTACACACAGACGTTTCCGGTGAAATTGATATGGGGACATCGATGAGGCTTTGACATCACGGCCACAACTGCGATACCGGACGCCGTCCGCACAGGTTTAGCCTTCAGTTTCGGTAGCAGAACGTCCTGAACAACCTCTGTGCAGAGAAAAACCGACAACATAAGGGGATCCCACAAGTTCCACAAGTTCCGAAAAAAAAATTGTGAGATAGTGAAGAGAAAGGAAAATGAATTATAATTTCACTGACAACAAACCTTGAACTCATTAGGAACTCCTGCTATTATATCGACAAGCTTCGGTTGAGAGCTCAGACCATGCTTCTGGGCTATCTAAAATAAGGGATTCAAAAAGACACCGATACTGTGCTACCTATGGCGCTCTATGTACTGGTCAGAAGGTACTGTTTATACCTAATCTTACCTGAACTTTACCTACCGAAGCTATTTGGGACGCTGAAAAATAATCTGCTGCTTGTTTTTCGAATCTCGGCCAAATCACCCACACTTTGATAGAGGATGTCGTCATTAGTCACCAGTAAGGCAGAAATTTCGTCTAGGAGTCATTTGGAAATAGGGTTACGAATCAAATTTTTGTTTCTCACATAACGACCGTTTTCGGACAGGAAAGACCTAATGGAGCGCCATAAGCTGATTGATGCCAACAATTCATACAACGACTAGCTTCACTGAAAAATCTCCGGATATCCATTGAACAAAAATAAGGGAATGGATGCACAAGTGGATGCAACAAAATTTACCACACATTTCAGCCGATTCAGATTCACATCCTTGTGTTCACGGTGTGCAGCGACAAGGTGCGCCACAATCTCGTTCACAGTCAGCGCCATCGCCTCGCGCTGCGAACTTTGCGCAGCACCGCCAGTCATTCTTCCTGAATGATATGAACAGCTTTTTTTGTTTATTCACAATGCACTATTACACGCGTCAAAGTGAGAAAAATTACATCAAGTACAAGTATATTGTCATCAATTACGATGGTAAAATGAAATAAACTAAACAAACTAATGCTGAATCGCGGTCTTCACGGAGATGAATGGAAAAGCTGTCGGTGTTGATCAGTTAAACGGTGCGTTTATCAAGACCGTGATTAACGCCCTAATTTATTCCTCTTAGGCCCTTGTTATACGTTCGCTCACCCCCCAGCGTAACTCGTCCATTCAGTATCAGACACCGTGGGGCCAGACACGTTTGTACGAGTTCACCACGCCAGCGTCACCATGATAACTCGCACAAACGTGTCTGGCCCCACGGTGTCTGATACTGAATGGACGAGTTACGCTGGGGTGCGAGCGAACGTATAACAAGGGCCTTAAACAAGTCTGGACCGAATTGGCTAAATAGAAATATTTCTACAACAATACGGCACTACTGACTCCAGCACTCTATACTGAGAAAACACAATTCAAGGCGACATAGAAAATGGTAAACAACGACAGGAGAATAATATAAGAGAATATAAGTTGACAAGACATCAAAAAAATGAATAAGTCACATAATCTTCCAGCGGCAGCAACGCGTTCTCTGCATTAGAGCACGTAAACGATTGGATACGGAGCCCGTGCTGCCGTTGAGTGGACGAATTGTGATAAAGCGCGTGGAAAAGTGTGGGAACGAAATCCTTCAAAACCCCAAGTTGCTGTCGAAAGGGTGGGAACGAAATCCTTCAAAACCCCAAGTTGCTGTCGAAAGGGTGAAAGATAAAGGTGAAGGTTTAATTACCCAAGTTTGAGGCTTTCACGAAGGATGACTCAAGACTAACCGAAATAAACTTGTACCATCGTGGGTAATTGGCCTCAGTCTGTAACGTATTGAAATAAAGGAAAGGTGCCGGTGTTGGTCAGTTCCCTGAGGACGCGCCGCCGCATTCGTATTCCATTGAAATCGCAGAAACACGGTGGATGCGTACTTGGTCTATGCAATGACTTGCGAGGACCAGCCGCTATACGAACTCAGTATCTTCACCTTCTCAGGCACGTCTGGTACCAATTTACCCGACCCCGGAGGGATGGAAGGCTTGGTTAGCCCGGGCCGGGATCGATCGCTAGACCGTGCGGTTGTCAGTAGCGCCTCTTAACACGGCACATGTTCCCTTCAAATGGCTGGCTAAAGGGATATATGGCAGTTTCGGACTGGGAGCGCTCAAAGCCTAGTTTCTCTTTTCACAAAGGCATCGTTTCGGCACCTCTGCCCACGTTGCTCCGCATTTTGCAGAACCCGAACTTCACTAAACATCTCCTTCAAAGAGCAATCCTCCATTGGAACAGTACTCGGCATTCATTCTGAGCTTCTTCTCCTTCACTGATCATGTTAGGGGTTTTGTTGGCCTTTTAGCTGTTATAAGCACTCTTCAAACAGTCAAGCATCGACCCACCTCCGACGAAATTGTCTTGATCGTGACAACTTAGTAAGCTCATCTTGAAGAGTACACAACTGCGGCGTTCCTTTTTTAAAAGTGGAACTTTTCACTCATTTTTCAGTTCACTTGCAACTTCTTCTCCAGTGTGTCCGTACATGATCTTCACTGTGCGCGGACTGGGTTATTAGTGTGCAACTTCTTCTGGACGCACGAACTTATCGGCCTGGAGAAGGGTTCGGCGATGGACTCGTTTGTCCAGTCAACATGGCTGTTGATGATCTTCACAGGACCACTCACGGGTAAAACGTTTTGTAGGTGACTAGTCAAAAAGTTCACTTGCGCTGCTACATCGCTTTATCCTATGTCTCCGAGAAGAGATCCACGTTATCTTGGGGATCTATGCGAAAACGATGTACTAGTCCAAATGATTTTCTTGGATGGTCTCCTACAAAATGTTCTCCCTGGGTGGTCCCATGAAGATCGTCAACAGCCACGTCGACTATACAAACGAGTAGACCGCCGAACCATTCTCTAGGCCGATATGATTCGTTACTTGGAACAAAACCGAGAGGACAGCAGCGCAGGTAGGATACGACATACAGTACCGGACGCGCCGCAACGATAAAACGGCGGCAGCGGCGCCTCGGAGCGCCGAAACCCGCCGTTTCTGAATAACTTCTTTAAAATTGGTTTATTTGCAAAAATAAGTATATATTCGAGCTCAGCAGCTCGAGCTCTATCTCTCCATATGCACTTTTCCCAAATTCGTAAAACTTGATTTTAGTCGATTTTTTTGACCCCTCGATTTTCGGATCCCGCTGCCGTTTCCGTCCCTCGCTTGGTGACTCACCACCGACTTGGCTCCGCCCCCTCCTCGCGACTATATAAATGCGGCCCTCGTTGCACCGCCTAGGCGCCGCCTCCCCCTCGCCGCCTATAAATGTGCGGCGCGTCTTTCCGTGGCGTCCCAAGCTAATGGATGGAGGCTCCACGGGGTGGCTCGAAGGAGTTACCCCGCGGGGCCCCCCGTTGGACGTGGGATGCAAATGAACTGTGATTGACTCCTCTCGGGTCACCGCGGGTGGACACCGAAACGGCGCATTTCGGCGCTCCGGAGCGCCGCTACCGCCGCTTTATCGTTGCGGCGCGTCCGGTACTGTACATATGACGATCCTAAGACAGTAGGAGTTCACCGAGACCTATCATGTGGTGGAGTTGCATTTAAAATTTAAAAAAAAATCAGAAAATTGGTAGAGCGGACATTGCTTCAAGGCAGGGCAGACGCTGAACAAGAAGAACTGAATCATCGTTCTCGATAGGCTTTATTATAAATATGCCTCTTCAATTCAATTTTACATTTTGAACTTCATTCACCAATAGAGCTGAGAGGAATTTTACATTCGGTCAAGGAAGAAGCAGTTCCCGCTCTTTCGATGTTGCACCTTTAGAATGTTCGGACAAACGGTATTTCATGTAAAGTGACCATAGTGCGGTTGCAATCGGAGAGGTTTCATACAAAATACTAAAATTTGAAAAAAAAGATTGAACTGCTGATTTCATTGAGACAAAGTGAATTGAAAATATCCCATTCATCGCTGGTGTGAGGTTGGATCGGCGCACGTCTCCACTACCAGTCAGATCCGTGCATCCTTCAAATGTGCATGCAGATGATAAATAATAAGTGAATGAAAAAGACGTCTTCTCAATTGGTTAAAAATTCAGTTCATGCCTACCATCTGGGTGGATCTCGGTCGATATCACCATTATAACCGAAGTAGCGATGATGAAGCGAATGTCGTTTTGCACCGTACGCTGACGCTTGGAACATTTGAAGAGCCAAAATGACGACCAGAAAAACTTCGAACGTCCGCATCTGAGCTCACTATAATTTCTTGATCGATTTCGAGGAGATGATAATATGTTCAATGATCGACATTCTATTTCAATCTGGTCATGGTGAATTGTGCTAAACTTGTGAAGCTTTGCAACACTGTTATCAGCGGAATTAAGTCTTTAGAATTAATGGCTGTAAGGTTAAACTCTACCAGAGCCGGTTGTGTTAAATATGATTCTGGTAAAGCCAAGCTCAACTATAGACGTTACTCCGTCTCATGTAGAGTGGCACATTTATACCATAAGCGTCGGACCAAAGGGAAGATTTCTGTTCGCCTGCCAGCACTCAAAAAGTTGCTACAGCGTCACTTAAGCCCATAGTTTCCCGATGCTTTAGCTACTTCCGCCTTGGAGCTGTATTTGTACGCCTCTGTGTATTTTTTCCTAACGTTCTTTTTTCTTTGTTCTAGTTCTCGTTCTGGTTGTAAGTACCCCTATTGTGATGTACCTTCTATATGTTTCTTCGGAGCGTTGTTTCATACATTTTTTCTACGCACGACTGTGTTCGTATAATAAATCAAATGAATCAAATCAGTTTTATTTAATCGGCTGACCTTTCGGATTGATCGACTTAGAAGTCAGAAACATGAAAACTCACTCACACAAGGACCCTATCAAGAGTTCTGAGCACTGTACGGTAAGGTACACTTACTCACAGAATGATGTAAGGAAATCTTTCAGGCTCCAACGATGACCATCAAGCCGAAATGCTAACCAGAGAACAAACCTAATGTGATTTGAAATGGTAATAATAGTCTCATTTTTTGGTAAAAACGCTCCAGAGAAGAACCATTAACCCATAGTTCTTCCATTCAGTGGAGCTCCATACGCTCAAGCATCAGAGCTGTTTATCGTTATCTGTTCTGATAGGAAGAGATACATTTCCGCACTTCAAAACTTTCGGATCTTCGTCATGAGAGCTGTGCTATTATAAAAGGAATAGAAAATCAAGATAGAAAAATAAAGATGATTTTTAGGAGGCGGAAGACAAATGCGGCTTCTGATTCGCCTTATATTTGCGATGATCTCAATTATCAAATAGCGGTATTCAACATCTATGAACAGTTCGTATTCCACAACATAGTCAGGGTGCCGACGTGTCGTTCGAATGCAAACAAGAGAATATTCACCAACAGCTCATTCACTATTGATCATTCGGTACTTAAAATGAACAACGACTCGAACGGTTTTCCCGAGGAAACAGCTGATTTTCCACTGTTAGACGCTTGCAGTTTGAAAGACCGTCCTGAGCTCATCTCACCTGTCCAAGCCGTCTGATCGGGATCTAATCCAAGTTGGGCTCAAGGTGTCCAGGTAAGGTTCTGACTGCCATACATATAATTTATTATTATTTCTTCTCGGAAAGCAAAAAGCGATTCAATCATTTTCTGTGACTGGAATGAAAACGAATGGAGCAGGTGATGGTTCGTTAGGGCGATGTCCGATGAATGGCTTGGTTAATGCGGAAAATACCATATGAAACTGAAGTTCTTTCTGGGTTTCTTCGCAATTTCTCACTGAAGAATGGACGGGCGTCATCGTGAGCGATGTAGATTAAGTATTTCCAACGAAGAACTGCTTCGTTGCGGTGGCTGAGCTAGACATCGTCAGAACAGTAGCATCTATGGACAGCGGCTCTCAGCTAACAACTCCTTTGCGGTCGAACTATACGCTGATCATTACCTTCTTCGGGTGAAATTTCCGTTTTGAAGCTATCCCTGGTTGGATGGAAGTGAGCAGCGGGAACTTCAGCCTGCGGTTGGTATTAATCGTTCTTTCTTATTGTAAACGCCGAGTACAATACAGTTACCCTTCCTTAATTGGACCTCTATTCAATAGCGGAGTGCTATGTGAAATGGGAGTGCACTTAGCGGAAGGCGTTTCTTCAAAAATGTTATTTAGCCATTTACTGAGGCATGTATTTGATTAAACAACAAGGTATTGATAACATTTGGACATTTTTTTCTTTGTGTGCACTGAACAATCAACATAGCACAAACTTCGTTGTTTTCAGTTTCGTTCAGCCTATGTGTCATCTACTATTCTCAGGAATCATGTCCACTCCAAGCCTTACAATAGTTTTCAGATCATTCACAAACACGATTCTTGAATCCGTTTCTAACAGTTTTGCCCATCGGAGAAGTTTTAGTTGTCGAGTGAAGCAATGAGAACATAGTTTCAAAACGAAGGCCTCGGGTGAACATGAATTCTGAGAATAGTAGATGAAACATAAGTTAAACAATACCAGCAACAACTCTAACAATAAGAACAAGAGCTCACCCATTATCTACATATAATAGGTAGGAGAAGAAACAGGGAAAGTATAGTGAAATCTTAAATAAAACGTTAAACGTCCGAGGATAGTCGAGAATGACATGATATCTCGTCTCTTATCGTTCATATAATGCTGCCATCACTACCACGTATCCCCGAGGAATTCCCGCTGTCGAGCATACTGCCAGCTCCAATCTACTCCGAAGGAAGCAGGGATGTGCCCCGATCGGGGATCTAACCCCGGTCGGGGTTGGATCCCCGATCGGGGTTAGACGAGCATACGAGCTGTGTAAGGGCTTGTTCAGACGACGCGCGTCGAAAATGCAAAATCGAAGCTCAATCGATAATTAACGCCCTTGATCGAATGTGCTCTTTTGCATTAGTGGCGCAGTCCGGTTGCGCCTCATATAGGCAAACTTACTAGTCGCTAGGGTTTTTTAGAAGGCTGCTATTCCTTATTAATGGAAATTTTGACAAAATTCACTTTTTTCGTTCAATTTCTTTCCTATGTGATTATATGCCTAATTTTTTTTGCCTATATGAGGCGCAACCGGACTGCGCCACTAACACAAAGGAGCAAATTCGATCAATGACGTTAATTATTGATTGAGCTTCAATTTTGCATTTTCGACGCGCGTCGTCTGAACAAGCCCTAAGGGCCCATTCAGAGTTTTACTGCGGCAGTAAAGTAAAATTAGCAGCAAAAGGGGGAATGAGCGCACTCCACATCCGTTTTCGGCAGCAAATCCGCTGCCGCAGCAAAGAATGTCCCGTGACATTCCTTGCTGCGGCAGCGCTGCCGCAGTAAAATTCTGAAAGCAGGTGCAGCGCTGCCGCTACTGCGCAGCTGACGCGCGCGTCGCTGGTCCCTATCCTTCATCATTACTGCGGCAGCAACGCAGTAGAGTCTGAGTGGGCCCTTAGGGCCCATTCAGAGTTTTACTGCCGCAGTAAAGTAAAATTAGCAGCAAAAGGGGGGATGAGCGCATTTTTGCAACGGGTGCGCGCAACCGCTTTCAGAATTTTACTGCGGCAGCGTTGCCGCGGCACTTATACAAAACAACACAAAATGCACAAAAAATACAAAAAATAAACCGTGATGAAACACGAAATGGATCCTCTGTGTAGTGAGGTGTGGTGTACGCCAAAAACTTGGCAGACATCGCCATACACCCCACGTCCCTTTTCGGTGGCAAACCTGCTGCCGCAGCAAGGAATGTCCCGGGACATTCCTTGCTGCGGCAGCAATGCAGCAGCGCTGCCGCAGTAAAACTCTGAAAGCGGGTGCAGCGCTGCCGCTATTGCGCAGTTGCCGCGCGCGCCGCCGGTCCCTATCCTTCATCATTACTGCGGCAGCAACGCAGTAGAGTCTGAAAGGGCCTTTAGGGCCCATTCAGAGTTTTACTGCCGCAGTAAAGTAAAATTAGCAGCAAAAGGGGGGATGAGCGCATTTTCGCAACGGGTGCGCGCAACCGCTTTCAGAATTTTACTGCAGCAGCGTTGCCGCGGCACTTATACAAAACAACATAAAATGCACAAAAAATACAAAAAATAAACCATGATGAAACACGAAATGGATCCTCTGTGTAGTGAGGTGTGTTGTACGCCAAAAATTTGGCAGACATCGCCATACACCCCACGTCCCTTTTCGGTGGCAAACCTGCTGCCGCAGCAAGGAATGTCCCGGGACATTCCTTGCTGCGGCAGCAATGCAGCAGCGCTGCCGCAGTAAAACTCTGAAAGCGGGTGCAGCGCTGCCGCTATTGCGCAGCTGCCGCGCGCGCCGCCGGTCCCTATCCTTCATCATTACTGCGGCAGCAACGCAGTAGAGTCTGAAAGGGCCTTAAGACAGAGGAGGGTCCACCACACCGCATATGTCGCTTATTGACACTTCAGTAGTACGTTGTTTTAGAAGGTCGTAAAGAAGAGACAGTCGGGCATACCTGCAGCTGAGGTCATTTTTTGTCATGTCTGTACACAGAACAACGCCAACAGTGGTAAATGTAGGTCAGGGGCAACCTACCTGAAGGTTACAGGGATGATCCCGGTACCCGCTTCTAAATTTTAGTGTGCAGTCAAACAGAGTGACGGGAAAGTTCAATTATAACCTATTACATTCCCTTTCGAGGAAGCTTATCGTTCATTTTTCAAGCGAACAGCATTCGCTGTCAGTATCAGTGAAAATAACAGGAAAACAAATCCAAAGTATGGTTACTTTGCAGTTCAGCGTTGATAGCAGCAGTCGGCTGAGTTCAACTCTGCGCTCAGATTCTTATTTCAGCGTCTACAACGTGAACGATTAAAGGTGAGCGTTTGGTGTTCCAGAAAAGTCAATTCTGCATGAGAAACTTATAGAAATTAGAAGAGTAAAAAGAAAATGTCAGTGGCCAGCTACTTCTCTGATTAAGTGGGCGACTGTGACTGAGACGAGAATCAGCCGTTCTGGAATAAAGCATAGTCTCAACACGTCGGACGAACACACATCAGACCATCTGGCAGGTGGTTCACCTCGAGAGCGCGGGCAATCGCACGGCAGCCATTCTACCGTTCTTCTTGTCCAACGGTCGTCCTCTCTTCTCATTATGTGACCGGCCCATCGATGTTTGGTTTCGATGTGTAGTCCGTAGGGTCTCGCAGACGGAACATCTGTCTTAGATCGGAGCTGCGAACTACGACTCAGTGATGAAAAAGCCGGGTCAACATCAGAAGGCACCTCTCCAACGCTCTGTGTGGATTGTAATTTAATGCTGAAAAGAAACTGAAAGAAAGTTCCATCCTGTGCGGACAGTCCGGTTGATATTCAAACCTGAAAGTACCATAGAACAGTTCAGCTCCGGGGACTGAAATACCAACCAACCAAAATTCGACTTTTTGGCAATGATTTCAGATCAGCAGCGCTATCAACGCACTGTGTACTCGCAACCACAACTGTAAAAATGATTCTCGAAATGGTTCCAGCGAATTCCATTTAACGACCTCCTTCTTGTCTCATTTCTCTACCGCGGCTTTTCAGAGACATGGCGACCACAACTGTACCACCGAAAGAGGGAACAGCAACCATGCCTGATGTGGAGGAGCCAGAATCCAATGCCATAGAACAAGAAAACGCAACATCTTCGCGAATTACGTCCACTGCTCGAGCAATTCTGAATAGAACACTGTCAGCTGCGAAGGATGTAAGCATTGATGACGGTGAGTAGCACAGTGTTTGACTCGTTAAGCACAAAAGCGACCAGAATGAAAAAAACACTCTACAAATGAGACTGATCCACCTTGACAGAGCCACAGTTGACCAACATCAGACTACGTTGCGGCGAGAAAAGGGTCGTGCACAGTCGACGACTAACGCGACACGACAAATCGCCGCACTGTTCGCCGCGCGCAAATAAGCGTAAAGTTCGGGGGCCGCAAATTGCGTACACTACACCGATAGGCGGGCCGTCAGCTGTTTTGAGCGCACCGGTGCTAAATTTTCTACTTATTTTCTCGTTTTTTCGTGTTGTTGAAATTTCATTTCATTTTGAAATGAGTTTCTTGCAGGTTAGTTCCTGCCCTTGACTTTGCGTTTTCTCAAATATCTCCTCTCGCTGTTTGGATAACGTTTTCTATAAAGGTTATCGAAATAGTGGTAGGATTCGCACTAATTATGCTCGTTTGTGTTGGATACAAAACAAAACTATGCATAAATACAACAAACAAGCAATATAGCAATACAACAAAAAATACAGCAAGAAAAATCCAAAAGTTTGCGGAATTCCAAAGTGGAAAAAAAGGATTGGTGCAAAAGCGCGTGTTTCTCGCACGCAATTCCACACAACCCTGTACGACACGACGCCGCACACGCGGTGCCCTACTCGCCGCATGCGGCGACTTCGGCACCGCAAATGGCTTGTCGCACTTGTCGTATACGACAAGCGCGACACGATCAATGCGACACCGGCCGCTATCCCTTATCAGTGTCGTGTCGCGTTAGTCGTGGACTGTGCACGACCCTAAACGCTTCTAGCGATCTCTGCTATCACTGAAAGCTTCTTCGTCTCTTCGGTAATGATATCCTCATGTCGTACCCATTACCGCTGATAAAAGATCCTGGTGCTATGTGGGTTGGGGGGTGCAGTGTGGAAGTCTGTAATATTGCGTCGACTCTATGCTTGTTAACATGTTAAGGTGTGAACGATTCTTAAGAGTTTACATGTCAAACACGCCAAAACCGACCGAGTTGGTCGTAAACAATGGCAGATATCCCAATGATAACACGTTAAAGTCGGCGTAAAGTTGCGGAGCACCACGCTGCACCCCCCAACCGACCGCAATTAAACACCGCCACTGACATGCACGCCGCGCGACCGCAGCGCGCACAATTCTACTGTGGCGGTTCAAGCGGGGCGCTGTTGACGACGAGATCTGGAGCTTATCGAGTGTGGAAAAGTGGAAATAGCGATCCAGAACAACCTTTACTGCTGTTGTTTCGCGTTAGCTATAGTGAATACATGATTCTTCACTTCTCACAAAGAAATCGACTCTTTACTATTGCTGTAAAATTCTTTGCATTCGAATGTAAGGAAAGTATTTCTCAAAAACGTAAGGGAAGGTTTTTTCAAAAAAGTCAAAACTTTCAAAAGCGCATTTTCGGATTGTCCGTACTCAGAAATCGATCTCGAGGTGTTACTGGGACCGCTGTGGTTCAATTTCTTCATCGAAACGCTATGTTGAGCTCAGGAATTTCACCCGAGGACACCCGTATCATTGATGTCGTTAACTAGATTAGCTCGGTGAAAATCATAAATTCCGTTGAAGCTCCATCCATGTATTTTCTTTTTCAATTTTTTTTCTCTCTCTCTCTTCCTGTTCATATCATTTTCTAGTTCTCACAACATTCTGATGTTGGCTTTATAAATTTCGGCTGGACGACACGTATCGTTGTGAGTGCGCCAGCTCAGTTGGGCGATGTGATATGAGAGGCCATCGTTAAATCATTTCGAAAACAAATGTCAGATTCGTGGTCAGTGCTCAAATTGACCCCTGTAGGAGAGGTTTCAGCGGAGATTATTCTGACAAAAGGGAGATCCGTGGAGTCAGAATTTTTAACTAATGTCAAAAAATTACGACTAAAGCCAGTTTCGTGTACTCTGCAACCAAATCTATTGCATACTTATTTCTTTATTAACTGGATGTTTGACATTGAAGTGAAACTGTAGTTACAACATGAGATATTGCGTAAGTATCAGTGTTCTTCTACATCACCTGCTTATCATCCACATATCAAAGTGGAAATGAATAACAACCCAGGCCTTAACGAAACGCGACTACAAAACGCGACAGGGCATTAAGTTCAGGGAAATCCTGCGTTATCCCGCACAGATTTGCGCGCGCTGCAGTTGCGCGGCGTGCATGCCAGTGGCGGTGTTTAATTGCGATCCCCCCCAACCCACATAACGCCAAGATCCTTACTATATAATAAGCGAAATCCAGTTGTTCATTTGGATTGGTGGATGGATGTCAATTCAGTTTTCAAATGATAGATGGTGGTAGCGGTTGGTGGTGGTTTTATCACTACTTATCACTAAAATCGTTTTGAATATCACATTCTATGATAACACCCCTACACTTCCCTTACCAGCTGTTCAGCAGTCTATTGGTGGGGGCATATGAAATGGAAATCTCGCCGCATTTCCGCTTATTGCGCTTCGGTGGTTACATAATAATGTTTTGTACCGATCCTTCCCAAACTTCGTCTGAAGCGGTTATCAAAGGTGCTGATCACGAATCTCATGTACATCTTGGTTTGATATTCGTATTTCTAAGGAAAGGACCACCCACGTCGTCGAAAAGGGCGGTGAGGTCAAAATTTCATATTTGTCCCACACTTTGTGGAGGTAAATTTATTTGCGAGTAGATCACAACTATAGGTGCTTTGTAGGAGGGGGATGAGTGATTGCATCTAGACCTCAGATCGTGATGAGCACTCAAAAAATCTGCCTCAACGAAGTGTATGTATCCAACAAAACCGGTGACCCCATATTGACTACGCCGCTCGCTCTGCATGGAGGTCTACGGTCGAAATTCGTGAAACGTAGGCAAAGCACGTGATCAGCGTGCCTGTAAACCTGCATGTGCTAGTGTTTGAGCCAATTTGGAAAGAAAAATTTCTTCAACCTCTGAAGTGCATTAAGTGGAACACCGTCGAAATTTCAATTGATCGAAGTGCAGATGTTGAAAATCAACGTTTTCAGTCACTGCAGAAGTGCTTGGTTCTCTAAGGAAGCGCCTGGCAATGGTAGGACGCACTACTCGCAGCCGCCCGAGCTAACCAAGCCTTTCATACCTCCGGGGTCGGGTAAATTGGTACCACACTTTTTTGGGAAGGTAGAGACACTGACATGGTACGGCGGCTGGCCCATGTGAGTCATTGTACAAGCTAAATAGGCATCCACCACAACTCGACGATTCTGAATGAGAGACAAATGCCTGGCGCGTCCTTAGCGGACTAATCGAAAATGGCCATCTTATCCTTCGCCGTTCATTTACAGAAGAGCCTCCAACAACAATCGCTGCTGGAGACGAAAGGTGACGCTTAATTTACAGTTGCTGCAGCACCAGTTTTAATATTTCCGTGTTACCACAAAATTTTCCTTTATCCTTCCCAGTTGCCTTCTTTAGCTGGGATTTTCGATTGGCCACGGCTGAAGACTTTCGTAATTCCGTCGTTGGTAGAAAAGCAAAGATTTTTTGTAAAATAATTAAGTTCTCATTCCCAAACAATTGAAATAAATTCCAACAATTCACACGTAGAACTTCCATGGTTGGGCATAATGACGATCTCCTCCGATCGAATCAAAATGTTTCATCTTAGGGCCCCTACGGACCCGACGACGTGCAATTTGAGCGACGAATAAGCCGTTATAAATGAAATTGAGCGAAACACACGACCACGAGCATTCTCGTCCAACGCGACGTTTGCGACGGCCGCATTACTCTAAACGATAATTGTAAATGCAACGCGCGGTCACCGCCGCAGTGAAGACTGCGAATTATCTATTTTTTGTCGTCTGGTCTGTAAGGGCCCTTAGATGTAGAGACGTGACTTTTGCCCAGGCCCACTGTTCCCACATTGCACCAGAAATCTATCCTTTGCACCGTTCGGCTCCAATCAATTACGAGAGTGTTCGAAACTAGATTGCAACAATATTATATAGAGAATCTTAGGGATGGGTGCTTTCATGGCGCCACTGAAATTCGGAGAAGCCCATGCATTTCCTTTTCGACAATTTCTAAGAAGAGTTGCTGCTTTTCCAAACTAGCCTGCGAACGCAAGGTTCAGTGGAGACGTATTAGGCTGGCAGAAAAGTCTTGAGACAAAAAAAACCAATTTCTTTTATTCTAACATAATTTTATAAAGACAAACTAAGAACCTACAATATTTTCACCATAAAGGGTCATAACCTTCTTCTATCTGTGTGGTTGTTCAGTGATTCCTCTCGACCAGAATTCGACAGACTATGACTCGAAGAAGTTGTCGACTGTCGTTTTGAGGTCGTTGTAATTTTCGAATTTTTTTCCTCTCAGGTGATGCTTCAGCGGTCTGAACAGGTGGTGGTTCGATGGCGCAAGGTACGGTGAATACGTTGCATGGGCCAGCGGATGCTAACCGAGTGCGTCTATCTTCGTGCATGTTTCGAAAGCAACATGTGGGCGAGCGTTATCGTGCAACAAGGGCACAGTTGACCTTCTTGGCCTCTTTTCGCGAATTGCATCAGCCAATTCTTGAAGCTGGCTGATGCACACGAAAGCACTGACAGTCTTGTTTGTAGCCATAGCTCGTAGTAGTTAGGCTCTTTCGATTCCCACCAAACGCATGGCAAATGGTTGCGCTGGTGAGGGTTCTGTTTCGGCTGGTCTGGTGGCTCTACTTTGAATGGAGCCCAAACAGCTTGACGTGCACTGTTAAGGCCCATTCATACTTGGCGGCAGCGACGCCGAGATTTGCCGCTGGGCGCGGCAAAACCTAAAGGCCTAGAGGCGTTCAAACTGAACTGGTTTCGTATTTGCAAAAACGACTACATGGTTGAATTTTTGAACTTTTCTCACATCATTGCACATATGACCGTTAACATTTTTGATTATTAATGTGTTGTATCACGGATGGATATCAGAATGAAGAAAAAATCATTCGAAAAACATTCAATAAATGCTATTATAACAATTGCTGACAGCAACCGAAATGGAAAAAGAATATGAGTAATTATGAATACTGAAATGGGAAAAATATAGACATACAGGGTACCCCCAAAAAAATGTACCAACTGTCTGAAATGCCATAACTTCAGCGAAAGTAAACCAATCAAAACGAAGCTTAGCTCGGATGGAAGCTATGAAAAACGAAAAATTTTTGGTGTTAGGTGAAGATTGCGCCATGTACTCGACCGAGGCCTCGGATTTTGTAGCTGATTGATAGTGCATGGGTTATATGCTTGCTCTACTTTGGTCGTAAATAGGTGATATCGTTGCTATGAGTTATTTTCTGAGGTTGTACACATAGCCACTCGCCGCAGCTTCTGGTCAAGCATGGGAAAACATCAATTTCGATCAACAATTGTAACGACTGCTTGAGGAACAAAAACTCTTCCAACCGTGATGCAATCATAAGAAAAAAATTTAGAGGGATGTAAAATGTATGAACCATGAAGATTGCGCCATGCACCTGTCCGAATCGTCGGATTCTAGACCTTACTGAAACTTCGCGGATAACATGCTTGTTCTTCTTTGGTCGCCAACAAGTTATATATCGCTGACACGCGTTTCTCCTGATGCGGGAAACATAAAAACATCAAAACATATCAAGTTCATCATGTCCCGGTCTTTTATAGGCACGCGCAGGTGGGCGGCGCCAGTACGTGGACACGCCGCACCTGATTGGCCAGCGCCGGGCACCGACCTGCACCGCCGCGTCGATCGCCGGCGTCCGTCCCGCCCATTTTATAACATACGCTTCATATTATATAGAAATGATTTTTTTAATCATACGATTTTTTTACATATATAGTGATATTGTCTCATATTTTTATTCATATTAATATACGTTTCGGTTTTCCTTCTTCCTTTGACTCCCATGGCTTACATTACATATGATGTATTGTATATACACATATATATTATATGCAATATATATTCATTTAACTTATATCAATATATATATATATATCGTATATAATATACATATATATGATATATAATATGAAATATGAACTTTGGCTCTTCAAAGGAAGAAGCAAAACTAAAACATAAATCATAATCTCGAAAAGGAAATAGAAGATTTCGAAGAAAAGTAAACGAATTCGAATCTCTTCTAATTGCCGCCGGCGTCAAAAATGACGGACGACATTCCACCCGGCGGCAGCAGCAGTGGTGTCGCTGCGCGGCATCGCCGCCGCCGACTATGAATACCTCCTCCCCAGACTGGGCCGCGTGAGTACTACTCTGTAGAAGCATCACTAAATGCTTGTGAATTTGACTGCGCCGCAGCGCGTCATCGCTGCCGCCAACTATGAATATCCCGTAAACCTGCGATTTTTCGAAAAATCCAGTCAAAGAGCGGCTTCGCCGCTCTTTGACTGGGCCGCGTGAGTACTACTCTGTAGAAGCATCACTAAATGCTTGTGAATTTGACTGAACCTAGCGGTAAACCTACGAATTTCCGAAAAATCCAGCGTAAACCTCCGATTTTTCGAAAAATCCAGTCAAAGAGCGGCTTCGCCGCTCTTTGACTGGGCCGCGTGAGTACTACTCTGTAGAAGCATCACTAAATGCTTGTGAATTTGACTGAACCTAGCGGTAAACCTACGAATTTCCGAAAAATCCAGCGTAAACCTCCGATTTTTCGAAAAATCCAGTCAAAGAGCGGCTTCGCCGCTCTTTGACTGGGCCCCGTGAGTACTACTCTGTAGAAGCATCACTAAATGCTTGTGAATTTGACTGAACCTAGCCCTACGAATTTCCGAAAAATCCAGCGTAAACCTCCGATTTTTCGAAAAATCCAGTCAAAGAGCGGCTTCGCCGCTCTTTGACTGGGCCGCGTGAGTACTACTCTGTAGAAGCATCACTAAATGCTTGTGAATTTGACTGAACCTAGCGGTAAACCTACGAATTTCCGAAAAATCCAGCGTAAACCTCCGATTTTTCGAAAAATCCAGTCAAAGAGCGGCTTCGCCGCTCTTTGACTGGGCCGCGTGAGTACTACTCTGTAGAAGCATCACTAAATGCTTGTGAATTTGACTGAACCTAGCGGTAAACCTCCGATTTTTCGACTCTGTAGAAGCATCCTAAATGCGAATTTAAACCTCCGATTTTTCCAGTCAAAGAGCGGCTTCGCCGCTCTTTGACTGGGCCCCGTGAGTACTACTCTGTAGAAGCATCACTAAATGCTTGTGAATTTGACTGAACCTAGCGGTAAACCTACGAATTTCCGAAAAATCCAGCGTAAACCTCCGATTTTTCGAAAAATCCAGTCAAAGAGCGGCTTCGCCGCTCTTTGACTGGGCCGCGTGAGTACTACTCTGTAGAAGCATCACTAAATGCTTGTGAATTTGACTGAACCTAGCGGTAAACCTACGAATTTCCGAAAAATCCACTCTGTAGAAGCTAAATGCTTGTAAACCTCCGAATTTCCGAAAAATCGTAAACCTCCGAAAAATCCAGTCAAAGAGCGGCTTCGCCGCTCTTTGACTGGGCCGCGTGAGTACTACTCTGTAGAAGCATCACTAAATGCTTGTGAATTTGACTGAACCTAGCGGTAAACCTCTTGTGAACGAATTTCCGAAAAATCCAGCGTAAACCTCCGATTTTTCGAAAAATCCAGTCAAAGAGCGGCTTCGCCGCTCTTTGACTGGGCCGTGAGTACTACTCTGTAGAAGCATCACTAAATGCTTGTGAATTTGACTGAACCTAGCGGTAGAAAAAAGTAAACCTCCGATTTTTCGAAAAACTCAAAATGCTTGTGAATTTAGAAGCATCACTAAATGCTTGTGAATTTGACTGAACCTAGCGGTAAACCTCCGATTTTTCGAAAAATCCAGTCAAAGAGCGGCTTCGCCGCTCTTTGACTGGGCCCCGTGAGTACTACTCTGTAGAAGCATCACTAAATGCTTGTGAATTTGACTGAACCTAGCGGTAAACCTACGATTTTTCGAAAAATCCAGCGTAAACCTCCGATTTTTCGAAAAATCCAGTCAAAGAGCGGCTTCGCCGCTCTTTGACTGGGCCGTGAGTAGCGGCTTCGCCGCTCTTTGACCGTGAGTACTACTCTGTAGAAGCGTCACTAAATGCTTGTGAATTTGACTGAACCTAGCGGTAAACCTACGATTTTTCGAAAAATCCAGCGTAAACCTCCGATTTTTCGAAAAATCCAGTCAAAGAGCGGCTTCGCCGCTCTTTGACTGGGCCCCGTGAGTACTACTCTGTAGAAGCGTCACTAAATGCTTGTGAATTTGACTGAACCTAGCGGTAAACCTACGAATTTCCGAAAAATCCAGCGTAAACCTCCGATTTTTCGAAAAATCCAGTCAAAGAGCGGCTTCGCCGCTCTTTGACTGGGCCGCGTGAGTACTACTCTGTAGAAGCATCACTAAATGCTTGTGAATTTGACTGAACCTAGCGGTAAACCTCCGGTTTTTCGAAAAATCCAGTCAAAGAGCGGCTTCGCCGCTCTTTGACTGGGCCCCGTGAGTACTACTCTGTAGAAGCATCACTAAATGCTTGTGAATTTGACTGAACCTAGCGGTAAACCTACGAATTTCCGAAAAATCCAGCGTAAACCTCCGATTTTTCGAAAAATCCAGTCAAAGAGCGGCTTCGCCGCTCTTTGACTGGGCCGCGTGAGTACTACTCTGTAGAAGCATCACTAAATGCTTGTGAATTTGACTGAACCTAGCGGTAAACCTACGAATTTCCGAAAAATCCAGCGTAAACCTCCGATTTTTCGAAAAAAGTCAAAGAGCGGCTTCGCCGCTCTTTGACTGGGCCGCGTGAGTACTACTCTGTAGAAGCATCACTAAATGCTTGTGAATTTGACTGAACCTAGCGGTAAACCTCCGATTTTTCGAAAAATCCAGTCAAAGAGCGGCTTCGCCGCTCTTTGACTGGGCCCCGTGAGTACTACTCTGTAGAAGCATCACTAAATGCTTGTGAATTTGACTGAACCTAGCGGTAAACCTACGATTTTTCGAAAAATCCAGCGTAAACCTCCGATTTTTCGAAAAATCAAGTCAAAGAGCGGCTTCGCCGCTCTTTGACTGGGCCCCGTGAGTACTACTCTGTAGAAGCTCGCCGCTCTTTGACTGGGCCCCGTGAGTACTACTCTGTAGAAGCGTCACTAAATGCTTGTGAATTTGACTGAACCTAGCGGTAAACCTACGATTTTTCGAAAAATCCAGCGTAAACCTCCGATTTTTCGAAAAATCCAGTCAAAGAGCGGCTTCGCCGCTCTTTGACTGGGCCCCGTGAGTACTACTCTGTAGAAGCGTCACTAAATGCTTGTGAATTTGACTGAACCTAGCGGTAAACCTACGAATTTCCGAAAAATCCAGCGTAAACCTCCGATTTTTCGAAAAATCCAGTCAAAGAGGCCCCGTGAGTACTACTCTGTAGAAGCGTCACTAAATGCTTGTGAATTTGACTGAACCTAGCGGTAAACCTACGATTTTTCTAAAAATCCTGTCAAAGAGCGGCTTCGCCGCTCTTTGACTGGGCCCCGTGAGTACTACTCTGTAGAAGCGTCACTAAATGCTTGTGAATTTGACTGAACCTAGCGGTAAACCTACGATTTTTCGAAAAATCCAGTCAAAGAGCGGCTTCGGTAAATCACCGTTTCAAGGGCCGTATATATGTAGTGAGAAGAAGGGTGGTGGTGGGGATCGGTGGTGGTATATAAAAGTACCCAAGACTCGTTTACCACGGACCCGTTGATTAGCATTATCGGAGAAAAGAGTGTGGCCAGCGCAGCCATACAACCGCGAACAGCGCCGAAGATTCACCGAATTGTACTCAGAATGAAACACCGGCGTTACTGTTATTAGAGGCATGTTCCCATCCGTTCCGTATATATCGAGAAATCCTATAGTTGGTTGTCCACGGGTGGACAATGAAGCAGTGTTGGTTGAGCAGCGATGAAACAGTGTTGGCTGAACAGAAGAGCACTGTTGTTGTTTTATCACTGCTTTCAGCGCTCTTACTATAGTTGGTTATCCAGCAGAAGAGCTGAGCAGAGGAGCATCGTTGCTGTGCTATTCCTACCTTCAGTGCCTTATTACACTTGGCAACTCCATTCCAGTGATAGCGACTCGATCTCATAAACCCCATGGTTTAACAGTGCTGAATAATCACCGAATTTGTACTCAGGATGAAACACCTGCGTTATTGTTACTTGAGGCATGCTCCTATAGCTCGTTATCCACAGGAGGGCAATGAAACAGTGTTGGTTGTGCAGAAGAGCAGGGATGCTGTTTTATCACTGCTTTCAGCGGTTCTACTGTAGTTAGATATCCACTGTAGGACAATGAAGCAGTGATGACTGAGCAGAAGAGCATTGGTGCTGTTTTATCACTGCTTTCAGCGGTTTATCACAGTTGGTAACTCCATTTCACTGATCGCGACTCGATCTCATGAACCGCATGTTGCAGACACCATCGCTTGGTTAGGGGTGCAGCGTGCATGTGCCAGAGAGCGTTGTTTTTGGTAAGAGTGAAAAGCGCGTGAGAACAGTAGAGAGCGCGGCCTCGGCGGAGAGCTGAAGTCAGAGTAAACAGCAGTGAGCGCGGCCTTCGAGGAGGGCCAGGGTGAAAAGCATGCAATAGCGGCTCGCGCAAGGGCTTACTCGATTATTATATACGGAACGGATAATATGAAATATGAACTTTGGGAGTCTAAAACTTAACTCGAAAAGGAAATAGAAGATTGAATCTCTTCTAATTGCCGCCGGCGTCAAAAATGACGGACGACATTCCACCCGGCGGCCGCTGCCGCCGGAGACTATGAATGAGTATGCAGCGCGTCATCGCTCTAAAACATAAATCATAATCTCGAAAAGGAAATTATAAACCCTCCTGCGGCAGCGACGCAGCAAGTGGTGTCGCTGCGCGGCATCGCCGCCGCCGACTATGCCGCGGCGCCGCAGCGCGTCATCGCTGCCGCCAACTATGAATATCCCCCCTCCTGCGGCAGCGACGAAAATGCCGCGCCGCGGCGCCGCGCCCTATCCTTAACCATTGCCAGCTTGCCGCTGCCGCCGAGTATGAATGAGTATGAATGGGCCTTAACCATTGCCAGCTTGCCGCTGCCGCCGACTATGAATGAGTATGAATGGGCCTTTATGGTGAAGTATCCAGCTCTTACTATCAGTCACCAGATCTTCAAGAAATTCCTTTCAGTGCGGCTGGACGATGAGTGAATGACATGTGATCATTCGCGCTCCCCTTGAGCCTCCGTCAGCCGATGAGGGATCCATCTTGTCAAAACTCTACGATAGCCGAGGTCTTGGAGACGCAGCTCGATAGTGACTTGCGAGCACCGAAACGTTCTTGCCAATTCCCGCGATGTTGCTTCTGGATTGGATTTGATCGTGAGCTCCAATTCGTCATTATCGATGACAGGAGGTCGTCCTTCCCGCTCTCCATCTTCAAGGCTTGTATCTCCTGACTTGAAACGGGTGAACCAGCGGCTCACCATGGAGTGGCTCACGGTTCCTTCTCTCAATGAACCATTGATGTTACTGACCGCTGTGCTCGCTTTGGAGCCTCGGCGCCACTCGTAGAAGAAGATCACTCGGAGTTGGTGTTGGCTTAGCATGCTTCACATATTACCAAAATGACGCGCATGGGCGTTCGTATACTCACTCAGCAAAAGCTTCAAGAACCCTATACAGCACAGTAACACTCCCGGGAATTCGAAAGCTTTCTTTAAGAAATTAGGAAGATTTTGAAATTTTGTCTCAAGACTTTTCTGCCAACCTAATAGAAAGGGCCACAGTGCAGCAAAGGTGCCGGACGGGAGAGATACACATGTAGGCAGGGCGGGGTTGCTCAAACAGTCAAGCATTTTCTAATGTTGGTGCTATGTAGGTTCATCGCACAGGATTCGAACCCGCAACTCCCGCCTATCCGGTGCTCGTGTGTTAAGCACTACACTACTGAAACGAAAGCTCTCCTCCTCAACTGTGTTTGCGCTCCCCTAGCAGCTTCTTTGAGCCAGAAGGCTTTTACCTCCAGCACTCATCCAATACAACGGCTGGAGCCGGTAAGCCGTACCGGTTGATCTGGAAGCATTTTCATTATTATCGTGACATTCTACATTGTTTTACTACCGTGTTTTCTCGGGTTACCATTAAGTACACTAACATTTATTAATTTATTTAAATGCACTACTTGTGCGCCAGAGAAAATTTCGATAAAGTAAAAAAAAACGTCACGAAACTAAGCTAATCATTATCAGCTACAAACAGGATGTGAGCAAGCAGAGCTATAGTAACACGAACACGAAAAAGTAACGAGTAACAGAATATATAGTCAATTATTCTGTTGCCTTCATCTTAACTAGGAAGACGCTTGAAAAAACGAGAAAAGAACCTTAAAAACCTTCCGTTAGTGTCTCGTTTCTGTTGTCGAACATGTACGGTGCACCAGCCTTCACTCATAATGCACTGTTAATCTCAGCCCCGTAACTGCGGCAGAAGAAACGGACTACATGTCGACGATTATCGTAGCTTCTGGTATCGGGCTGGTGCTAGTCGTGATATTAGTGGTGCTTTGTGTGATGATTGTGCAACGGAAACAACATGAACGAAAAATGAAGCTGTATGAAGAGAGAAATCGTAAAAAGAAAAAGAAGAAGGGAGGATCAAAGAAAGGCAAGAAGGGCAGAAAGAGTAAGAGTAAGAGCAAGAGTAGTTCATCGCAGCCAAAAGGAATTGGAAGTGGGGATGGTCAAGGAACGCCGGATGGTGAACAGAAAACACCTGATCAACAGCCATCAGGTGACGCTAGACAGGTGAACTGGAACATAAAGACAAGGTATCAACCTGTATGGTGATATGTTGGCTTTCCAGGAGGGCGGAAGATCTCCAGTTTATCAAAAACACGATAGCGGGAGTAGCGGAAAGGTAACCACAAGCCAACGCTATAATGAGACAATGATATTAGATCAATAGCGCTCAGAAAATGCAGATCAAACAAAGAATCAGCATGAAATTCGCCTTTGGAACTTCGGCAAATCATTTTTCACATAGGTAACTGAAAGTGGTTCGATTTGGGCTATACTCTTGAGCAAGACTCAGATGAGGGTATTATGTGGAGGGTTTCACGAAGGGACTAGCACTTGCTGGCGAAATTTTCCATCTGTTGGGTAAGATACCGTAGGCGATTGCCTATGGTGACTATTTGAAAGCGGACTTTACGATCCACGAAGGAAGTATACCAAACATCAACGCTCTGAATGGGACCACTCATGTAACCTAGTGTTTTCAACAGGTTTATTTTCAGTCGGCGTCGCAGAATTCGGTAGGATATGAGGAAGCTAATTCATGTCGTTTCTACGACTTCAGAACATCTCCCTAAATGCGCCCGACCGACGCGATCTTATTTTGGCACTGTGGAAGAAGTATAATTAATCATATGCTGTTTTGTTTTGAAATACGATGGTTCCCGTCAAATATCGTGAACACTAATATTCCATCGTAATGAAACCTTTAAAGTCATTCGTTTCATCCTGCACACCAACCCGCGAAATAACTGATGGAGCTGTGCTGCTGCTCCAACCCGCGAAATAACTGATGCAGCTGCATTGAATCCTATTGGATTTGAGTTAACAGAAGGAGTCTTTTAATTATTGCTGATGAAGTTGGGTTTTGTAGTCTTTCAGTATGTATTGGACTGTGCAAACAACGAAATCACTAAAACAAACCATTGACTAATTGTAACACGGTCCACTCATCTGGTGCACTCGCTCACCACCAAGCAAGAGGTCTGAATGGGAACTAATCACTATGCAGCACCGATTCTTTTTCTTCTCCTTAGCGTTAGTCCCGCATCATCTGTGGGTCCGCTGTTCTTGTAAGAAGTCGCTATCCACTTCTATCTAGGGCGTCATGGAGCGTAGCTCTAACTTCTTTAACCCATTGACGACCGTGTGTCCGCCGGTGGGACACACCTTTTGGTCCGCGGTGGACCGTGTGTCCCCCCGATGGGATGCACTTTTTGCACCGCGTGGACCTGTGTGATCCACCACCAGACTTTGTTGTTCGGTAGACCCCTTGTGGGCTGACTGTGGGTCATGTGGGTAATGTTACTACCTATGAAGCCCATCGGCGGGCCACACTTGAGGATCGCGTGGGACATGCGCGCGGTCCCCCGTGCCAAACACGCAGGGAGCGCGCGGTCGTCAATGGGTTAGGCCCTTGTTATACCTTCGCTCACCCCCCAGCGTAACTCGTCCATTCAGTATCAGACACCGTGGGGCCAGACACGTTTGTACGAGTTATCCTGTTGACGCTGGCGTGGTGACGCTCACGGGCTGTTATGCAGACGCTAGTGAACCTTCCACGCTCTCGTCGCTGCGCATTGCACTGCGATTGACGCTTTCGCTGGGGGTGGGGCGATCACCTCGCGCATTGCTCTGTATGCTTCGGGCGCGTGCGTGCGTGCGTCGCGTGCTCAGTGTCTGAGACACCTCCATGAGGCAGTGCTTGATCCACGCGGTTCAATTTATCTTTGCAGATGTGCGCCACAACTGTCTCATTCAAATCAAGGACTTTAAAGTACACCAACTCTTTGCACTTTCACCAAACACAGGGCGTCATCTTTTTGCGGTACATGTACTATTTCTGAGTCAGTTTTAGAGTGTCACCAGCGCCTAACCATGGTCGCTTTTGCGTTGTGTTGTCGAGGCAGATCCATTTCTCATCTATAAAGAGTCGAAGAAACCACGAGTGATGAAGCAACCAAATATAGGCTGCCGAAATCAGCGAGGTGTCCCATTTCGAGAAAAAAACAACATCAAAAAATAGATGCTATAACAATGGCTTTCAGGACTTGCCAGCAAGTTTCCGGCGCGGATATACTGCAATAGAACGATCGCCAACAGCGCATAGGATAAATTTAGAGCCAGATGTGCAAAGTTAACCTTTAGGAGAGATGTAACAACATAATATAAACAGAATGAAGAAAAGCAAGATGCAGCTAGGAAAGAGAACTTCGAGGAATATTCGTAGGAGAATAGTAAAAGCTTTATTTCATTTATAGCAAACTGAGAGGGATCACGATTTGCTATATACAGGCTTCATACATCTCCGTTTTTATCAAATGTTTTGCTTTTATGCAGTCGACAATCCAGTTGCCTTTGATAAAAACACAACTGTCCGAGAATAGTTCTCGAAATTTCTTGAATAGGCTAGCATCCTCAAGGACTTCATCTGACATGACGGCATGTGTTGCATCATGGAGCTCTTCTTGAGCGCTTAGTGGATAGCCTCCATTTTCGACAATCAGATCACTAAATTAAATACATCCATGGTTAGTAGTGAACGAAAGACGGCAAAACAAACATGAGCGACTTATTTTCTTAAGCAAGTACTTTTAACGGTGGTTTTTTAGATGACGTAGAATAAGATGTACATACTGTCAGAGATGTTTCTTAGAATGGGAGACAACTTCATTTGCTGTTCTCAACATGAAATTGAAACTCATACGGTATCTACAGGACGAGCAAAATTAGCCCAGGCAACTATTCGATCGAACCACCACTCGAAATATACCGCCGCAAACACCAATTATTAGGCTGGCAACTAAGTTCGTGGACTCTCAAACGCCTTCAACAAAAGCGTTAGTTACCAAATAAATAAAGACGTTAGCGAAACAACATATGAACCATCAGAACGAACAGATAGTTCCTCACTCTCAAGTAGATGCCCCATTCCACTTCCTAAGAAATGCTGAGTTTTTGAGGAGAATTATTTTCATAGATGCATTTTGACCTACACCTCATTACTGGACCGTCTTCGCCCCAGACAATACAGGAAAAACCATAATATTATTCATGAAGTGCTATAGCTGTACTGTAACATGCATGAACAAGAGTCCTCCAGCTTACATCTTCGGATTTTTGAAGCAATCGAAACGCAACGTGATGTTTGGCGGTGTCTTGATGAGTGGTGACATAACTTTCAGAGAGCGGCCTAAACCGACTACCGCGTAGTTCAACCTGTAAGCAGCCGGGCTAGAGAGAGTAGGGTTCTAGGCGAATACTGAGACTACCACCGATCAATTCTCGAAAGGTGGCACCTTTGTAGAACCTCCAGACTGAGATCATCAGCTTCTTGTGAGGAGGTGGATTTGAGGATCTGTAGCGGCCTTCATTTTGTTTTGGGTGGCCGGCTAGCAAGCCAGCAATTATCAAGTAGTGTCCACATCTCATCGCACGTTACCGCTTTGTGAACAGGTGATTCGTTCTTAGGGCAAGCTCGAAGTTCAATTGTGGCATCCGACTCACCCATCTCCGCGATGGGTCAAATCGCAAGGCACTTATTGGCCAGTTTTACTAAAAAAACTAGAATAGTGCAGAACCTTTTCAGTTGAGCTATTTGAGCACCCGACTTCGATTGTCAACATAGATGTTGCCGAGCTCTGAATTCTTTCAGAGGAGCTAAGTACGGCCTTCCGACCGAGCTCCGTAGGTCATCCGAAGCGCACTTTTTCCTTCGTTCTCAACTGCTTGTTCAAAATTTCTTGATATTTCTGTGTACCATCGATCGTTTCAAGACATCATCCCCAGATTCTGCACACAAAAATTATAGCGCTTCAGCAACCTAGTCGCTAAGCAGGGATTCTTGAAGAAGGACCTGGTAAACGCTGGTTTTTGGTGTTTTCATTTCAGCGGAAAAAGTTTCCCAGCAAACAAAAGTAACAGGGTTTATGAATGGTTTTCAAAATGACTTCATATGCACTATCAGACGATTAAAAGAGCAATGAAATTGCTCAACAATCAAGCAAGTTGTGGTTGCTTGAAGTATTGACTGCAAAACAGTCCACGAACTTAGTTGCCAACCTAATACCTTTTCACAAAGTTCTCACTTCGACGCAAAAAGCGAAAGAAGTTAGAACGTAAGCGGAGACCTGGAAGGATAGAAATAACCGAGGATTGACAACGTTCACTGGAAGTGCCAACAAAGCTTGTCGATCCTCGGAAATTTCTTTCATCCAGCTGTAGGTAAAGGTCGATTAGTTCCCTAAGGACGCGCCGCCGCATTCGTGCTCCACTCAGAATCGTAGAGGCGTGAATGCATATATGGCCCATACAGTGAGTTGCGGGACCAGTCGCTATACCGAGTCAGGGTCTTTACCTTTCCAGGACGAACTGGTACCAATTTACCAGAGACCGCAGGAATGAAAGGCTTAGTTAGCCCGGATCAGTAGTGTTTCTTACCCAGCACCACGCGAGGAGCGGAAAACAAACAAAAACAAAACCGTTACATAGAAACTAAATCTGTGAGCGCAATATGCTTAGCCAATTGGTCATATTTGTGAAAATATGTTCAGCAATACCCTGTGGTAAGATACTAGGGAGAATATGGCACGGCTCACCATGAACCCTAATTCGAAGGTAATAATGAAGAATTCTACAAAATTCACACATCTCGTTTCTGCACTAACAAATGATGACTACGCGGCTCATCTCTATACGGATAGAATACCTTAACAACTCCAAATGCTCCGAATGCACGTAATACCCTTCAAAGAGACTGGGACGAGTCACAGGGAAGACTTTGAAACCTGACATGACTGCGTACTGACGACAGATAAATATAACAACTTCCACCGTATCGTCAGGTGCAGACGTCTTTATAGATATTAAGCATTGTGCATTCAAATAATATTACAGAAACTCACACCAAATCATTTGCGGTCTTCTCGGGCACTCCAAAGACGGAGATTGCCATGTTCCAGAATATTCCGTTGTGCTCGGGAGTAACATATCCGTGCAAGTCTGACTCTTCTTTTGAGGCACACGTTACGTTGCCTGAGGAATTCCTGCAAACGAGCTATCGGAAGAAGAGGAGAGCAAGTATTGACGGCTACCTGAGAGAAAATTAACTCATCTTACCACAGCAACGAGATTGTAGTACTACTCATCTTAAAAACCCAGCTAAGAAAGCACTAGCTGGCAATTGAGGACGTGATTCCGTGGTTCACAACATGAGATCCTTTTTACTTTGAAATCTGCTCCCACGTAGTTGAAAGGTCTCTGACACGAACCCCGTTTTCTTCTACACAGCGTGTATCACAATCCTTAGCGTTGTTATTGGAGATATCTTTTCCTTTACCTGCTCCAATATGAATCACTCACCGAATACTCTACCCCCAGTAGGCCTGCGTAGTTCAATGGTAAGAGGTGCTACTGACATCAACATGGTCGAGCGATAGATCCTCTCCCGAGCTAATCAAACTCTCCATCCCTCCGGGTTCGATAAATTGGTACCATACTTGTCTGGGAAGGTAAGGACACCAACTCGGCATAGCTGCCGGCCCCTGCAAGTAATTGTGTAGGCCATATACGCATTCACTTTCCCCCTACATTTCTGAATAGAACACGGATGCCACGGAGAGATTTAGAGGACTGATCAACGTCGACTATCTTTTACCTCCCTTTTACCTTTCCCCCAGCTCTTTTCGTCCTATGACGTCTTCCAATCCCATGGAGTGCCAATAGCACTGACAAGGAAACATAATGTTCTTGAGACGCACAAAGCGGAAAAAGTTTGAGCCTACGGTAACTCACGATAAAAATCATCACTACGGAGTTGAGAGAAACACTTAAAAAAGATGGGATGCTATGCACTAGTAGACCCACCTGAGCTCTATATTCGCTGTCCTTCTTCGCCGAGACGTTCGACACGGCCGAGATTGCCAATCCTCCTTGAGCTCGTCCACCTCCTCATCGCTCACGTCGTCGCCCGCGTCATCATCGCTCTCGATATCAATTGAGCCTCAAAAAGCATAATCACCTATCTAAACATCTAAACACCAGATTCCAGAAGAAGAGCGATCTACGAGAAATAAATAAAATATAACGTAAGATCCTCTCAAAAGTAAAACCTTGATATAAAAATGGCAAAGAAAAGTACGAGAAAATATGCAAAACTTGTTCTGCACTCACTCTCAAAAACTCTTCTTCCACAACATTACCCTTACACTGGAACACAAACGCCAATAACGTTATTTTATGGAACTACCTGATGAAATACCTTCCTCTTCGCCGCTCCATTCGCTCTCGCTCGAAGACGTTGCGGTGATTTCTTCTTCATCCTCCAACTCCTCATTGTCAATCACGAAATCATCGGTTTTTTTGCGCGCGGGCCTTTTTGGAGGCGGAGCTGTATTAATTTACTAATTTATTTATGTACACGAATAGCAACAATAACAACAACGCAGTCGGAAACTTCTTGAACAACGATCTCGTGAACATATTGTAAAAATGATTTGTAAATGGAATGTAAGAGGGAAGGGAACGCGTTTTACTCTCCTTTATGCTCCGTTTCACCTTGATTTGTATATTTAATGCGCTCGTTCAGCTGCGCAAATGAGAGTGTAAAGTTTTGAAACGGAAATGTATCGGAATAAATATGAATACCTTTAGTTGGAGAGAAGCCCCTCGGGCGACTTGCACGTGCAAAGTAATAAATGTACGTAGGCACGCCGCGATTTGCGATGCACTTCTTGATCAGTCTTTCGACTGTGTACCAACTGAGGGACGTGCCTAAAATCAAAAGTTAATAGTACTTGTAGGGAGCGCATGGTGCAGTGGTAGGAAGCGCTACTGACTCGATCGATCACGGCCCGACTAACCAAGCTTTCCATCTCGCCGTGTCAGATGAATTGGTGCCAGACTTGTCTGGGAGGGTAAGGACAGTGACTGGGCATAGCTGCCGGACCCCGCAAGTCATTGTACAGCCAAAATACACATTCACGATCCCCTACCATTCTCAATGGAACACGAATGTGGAGACGCATCTTTAGAGGAATGATAAACGCCGACACCTTTACCTTTTACCTTTTACTAGTTCTAGCACATAAGCACCAATGAACCCTGAGGCCTATGGTATACTCCGGCATTTTTGGCGATTTTTGTATGCTGCTGTGTGCGGGGACTCGGATAGAACTCAGGTGCAGTGCTGTATAGAGGGGAGCCATGCATTTTTAGCTCTGCTACGACGGGCCCGTTGCCGGAGTATACCATAGGCCTAACATCCGAAGCTACCAAGCACGCGAAAGTAAATCGCTGCTGAGAGAAATTAGTATCTCCTTGATACGACGTTAACACATTGACGACAATACGACCCACCCGTGGGTCGTACGTTGTCTGCCGTATGGGACAATACGACCCACCGGTGAGTCGTACTCTTTCGAAGTGTCGTTGTCTCCGACTTTTGACAAACTCCCAATTTTTTTTTTGTAACGAGCGTATTACAAATATCCCAAAGGTGCTGCAGACATCGTGGTTCAATAAAATATTGTTTCCAAAGCACATTTATTTACATTGAAAACAAAACTACTTCAGCACTAATCGAGGGATTCCGCCTTTCGGATTCCCTCTAGGAAACTTTTAATGGCCAACCGTTGTCAATCGTCATCTCTAGGGGTTGTCGAGGGCGCTGAATACGATGGTGATGTCTTTTTTTCTTTTTTTCCGAATCACGGCCGAAAACGAGCCATGTCGTAAACAAAGGTGGTCCAATCCGATCAATGCCACCGATTTGATCTATACTACGTTGACCATGAAGGTTATCGAGAGCGCTGAACACAATGGCGATGTCCATTTATATGGTACGGGAACGTATCACGTCGAAAAAACCGTTTCCTGGGACAATTGGACCTACCCTTGGGGCGTTTTTGCAGCGTGCAAAACGCGCGTTGGTCCCACGCGCGCGAAAACGGAAAATAGGCGCTGTCGTCAATGTGTTAAAATGAACTTACTAAATCCACTTAACGCTTATTCCTGTACTTGCAACCATCAAACTACAATGGTAAATATCAAACGCCATGACATTCTACATACGGTTTGAACCTTTGAGTTACATTTTGGATAGAAAATGTCTAATATGACGTTAAAAGAACTCAACGCGTTCCCTCAAATTCAAGCAGTGCCCCTTCATGGGGATAAACACCTACCGTAACCAATCCTTGGAAGATGTACACTGGCATTGTTCCGACGTGCATGCTCCCCAATACGAGAGAAGCAACGTTCCAGAACTGAAGGACGCATTTCGCCTACAAAATTGAATATCACACGAGCTATGTCAGGGAAATAATAGAATCATCTCTTCAGATCTTCAATGATCACCACAGTCCATAGGCTGATGCTGCTAGGAAGTCAATATAAAAAGATCACCTCGACGTTTACTGCTTTGCGCGATTAATAACACCACGTCCTCGTGAGTCTCACTGGATGTCGAAGGTCCACCACTGTCGAGAGCATCGACTCCATCCCCTCAAAGTGCTTACAGCTATCGCAATGCTACTATCGATCGGCAGTTGTTGGATTCAAGAGAGAGGAATTACGACATGATAATGTTTTATGAAGTCCTATAAGGGGAAGCGGGCTCTTACCCCACCGCTTCGGTATGAAAACCTCTCGCTCCCAGAGAGGAAACAATAATTTTCGTTAATTTAACTTGGAACAAGAGAGAGAGGTTCCACATTTTCACAAATCGTACGGGGCTGGAGCAGACAACAGAAAAATAGGCATTTCGATTCACTAGGAGAGGATTCTGAGTTAGTCAAACTTCTGTCCGGGTCAACGCAAAATATACAGTTTCTCCGTGTTTGACGGTTCATCACCAACACTTGGATTAATCTTTGACGTTTTGTGGGTTTATTAGCTCTTTACATAACGCCACACGATTTATTAATGTGAAGAGAAGAAGAAGAGCTACTTCAATCCAAATAGTAAGAATGACCTGCAAATTTTTATGTCCAAATTTACTGCTTGTTTACTAGGCGACAATTCTAATGAAACACCTTCATTAGACCCATTCACTCACCTCTCATTTCTTGGACATCCTGGATCAGATGAGCATCGCCTATTTTCATGTCCCCCATGCGAGAAATCAACTCGTACTTCTCTGCGATAGAAGGGTCCTTGGCGCGAAGTGCAGAGAAAACGCCTCCATTTCCGAACGTTCCTATGTGACTACACTAACGCGTGATCTAAAACGATACAGTACCTCCAGTAGACTTACCACCGTTGTCTACACAGTGCAGAATGAGACTTCGCGTCGTGTTGTCCCCATCACTTCTTTGTGGTCGAGTGACGTCTCCGTGGACATGAAAGAGATTGCCGTCTTCCTAGAAGGGATTTGATAGGACCATCCTGAATAGGGACGGAGAGCGGCAAAGCACATTTGATACTGAAACATTTAAAGTATACTGCTGACTCAACCCTAAACACTCTACGCGGATGTGCGATAAGTCCGCAGTTTTTAAAGGAAGAACTTGTCGAACAAAATAGTAATCTTTGTGATAGTGATGATGTTATTCGCCACTGCTGTCCACGATCTCATCTCACCACTCTAATTCGTGACCCCGAAGAAATGCGTAAAAGAGCTGGCGCTAAAAACGCTGATTAATTTGCCTATTAAGTACTGTGTGCCTGAACCTAGAGTAACTCAAAAATCAAATTTCAAGTATTCAAAAGCAAATGGCAAACTTTGTAGAGCAAAAACTATTTCTGAATAGAGACCGCTCGTCAAACAGGAACGACCCCTTTATGTAAATCTTTCAAAAAATTCCACAAACTTTGAGAAGAAAAAACGAACCCAACATCTCAATACTTACAGATAAATTGAAAAAGAGGCATCAAACGCGAAAGAATAAAAAACCTGCATATCAATCGCATCGTCTTCGTAATCGACGTTTGTGGGCTCAGGCAAGTTCCCAGAGACATATCCTGAAAATACCTGAAAGTTGAATGTCGAGGATTACCACGATAAAAGTCCATAGAGCAGAGGTGCTTCACAGTG
Source organism: Nippostrongylus brasiliensis (assembly GCA_030553155.1). Taxonomy (NCBI): domain Eukaryota; kingdom Metazoa; phylum Nematoda; class Chromadorea; order Rhabditida; family Heligmosomidae; genus Nippostrongylus; species Nippostrongylus brasiliensis. Next base: position 15,032,582 of record CP130732.1, read on the forward strand.
TGCAGCGAAGGCGTTGAAGAGCAGACCTACTATTTATGAATGTGAAATTGAATAAATCCGATTTGATGCTAGTCAGAGAGTGTATTGCAGCTACAATTACAAGTGCATCCTTCAAGTTGCACTTTAAGTTACTGGTGTGAGTTAACTAGAAAAAATAATGCGAAATATATCAAGTAACACATGAACACAAAGGCAAGATGAAGCTCGCAGAAAATAAACATGAAATTTTGCACAAATACTCACCATTTGCCATCCAGGTTTTTTGTTTTTGGGCTTCGGCAGCTTTTTTGCGTTTTTCGGCAATTTCGGCACGTTCCTTTTTCAGAACCTGTAAATTCCTTCTGAGCAAGCTGAGCTGATATGATAGTGGAATCACGCATAAAAACACTTGAAGTCAATTGCAAACACGAGAAGTCCACTACCCACAGAAGAACCGAAATTCTACCGACTGCATATTGATAATGGGGCTAACACCAACGCAAGCCTAGAGTTTTCACTGACTCGGGGTTTATATTATTATTCAAATGTATATATCCTTTCCTTCCTATCCAAGAAAAGAAGAAGGCTCGATCGTTAAACATTTGCTCGAAGTTTTAAGAATAAAGAGGGCTTACGACGAAACACAGAGAGAAACGAAGCCCATTTTGAAGAAAACAGCAAACGAGTACACTTGAGGCATTAGCAGCCGCAAATCACTCGCTGAATTCCTTCAGATATGAAGAGAAATTTATCGGGCAAATTTAGCCCCTAGACATGAGCTTCTGCGTTCCACCGGACCTCCAAACATAGAACATACCTTCATCTTCTCCTCAGCTTCTTGAAAGGAAAATCCAGGCTTCATATCTCCCAAAACTCTCGTTCGTCTCGTACTCGAATCAGCCTGAGCCAGCCTTAGCAACCGAATACCTTCGAAGGCCTCTTCATCCTTCGAGGACACACGGTACGTTCGGCCTTCGAACACTCTGTAATCGCTGCAGTCTGTGTCGCGTTTATCAACCTCGTCTGGATCCAATCGAAGCGCAACCGGCACCTAAAGAACGTCATTCACATAAATACAGACGGGACGGAAAGGTTATATCGGAGTGTCAATAAAAAAATTAATAAATAATATGTGGAAATGAACAAATCCTACCTGATTTTCTTTGTCATTCTTCAGCGGCAACCACTCACCAGCTTCATTCGTCTGCCCAATAACAGTTTCCAACTCTTCGTCTGTCTAGAATTTGGAAAAATTCACTAAACAAAATTATATTATTCATTCGAAAACAGACACGGTTAGCTTACCAAAACGACCTTTTCATTTTTCTGCTCCTGTAACGTTCCTAAGCTTTGCTTAATCATCGTCAACATGTCGAAGGCGGACAGCTTTACTTCTGCAATTTCATACTTTCGCAGCATACAAATTTCGTAAAGATACGTGACTACAGAAAATTCAGCTTATCCACAATTGAAGCCCCACCTTCGTTACCCATTACCCTATCAGTGAACCTTTGCTTGTCTCGAATACGGGCGTGCATGTGTTGCTCAACAGTGTACCTTCCAACAAGACGGATCACACGAACAGGCCTGAGGAAAGTCTTTCACACTTTGAAGACAAAATCTTCCAACTGCTCAACATCGAACTGATCCCGCATAGTTTAATTACATGGAGAAATATGAACAAATATGACTGAGAAAATAAAGTAACACCTGTCTTGACCGATCCTGTGGCATCGGGCCATGGCTTGGATGTCGTTCTGCGGATTCCAGTCCAAATCCAAAAAGATTACAGTGTCGGCACCAGTGAGATTCAGTCCAACGCCGCCACTTTTCGTGGTTAGTAAAAAACACCACGGTCCTGAACTCTTTCCAGTAACGACGATGGATATTGAACAGGATAAAGTTTGACCACTTCGATAGCACTGCTAAGTAGAAAGACGATGATTTACCGGAATCGGCGGCGTTTCTCGTTTTTCCTGTATTTTGAAACTTATTTATAGCTGCATAGCGTTCCTCTGCGCGAACACTCCCGTCAATTCTTTCGTAGTCATATCCTGAAAAGCAAGGTCTCGTTTTGGAATTGAACGCAAATCTAGCACAACATACCTCTGAACGACAAAAAATCTTGAACAATATCCAACACAATGACAAACTGACTGAAGATCAAACAGCGATGTTTACGCTGCCTGAGATAAAAAAGCAAGCGGTCGAGAACCTGGAAGAGTAACGCTGAATCGCAGTAGTTTTAGTGTTACTTCCAGTGGAGAACAAAAACCTGAAATTTTCCGCTGGCTTCTATAATGTGTTCTCCTTCTTCAAATGGTTCCGGTTCAATACCTGAAAACTTCTTGGCATTCGGTGCCCAAAATTTCTGAGCACTAGGATCACTCACCCCTGAACAAATATGGATGAGATACGCACTTCCGCAACTGCATGTGAAGATTAGAGAGTGACTGCGACTCGTTGTGCGTCAGCAGAAGCAGGCTCTCTGGATCAAAATCACATGGAGACCTCAAAAACAAGCAAAATCAGAACACAAATACAACTCACCATAATCTCTCGCGATTATGTCGATGTAAAGCTTTTTTTGTAAATCAGTAAGGTTATGATAAAGCACAACCTAAATTGTCCAATCGATGACGCACGAAGAAACACCTTTGACAGTTCTCGCTTACCTGGTCGCAAGAGGGTAATTCCTTGCAAACTTCATCCTTGGTCCTGCGGATCATGTACTGAGCCAGAATGCCTTTCAGTTCGGGAATGCGCGTATCGCTGGTGTAGCGTCGAATGAAAGCGTCTCTTGCTGATTCTTTGTCGGGGAAACGGACCTAGTAAACGAGAATTTCAACTTTTCCGTCCTTACTAGACCTTTGGAGTTGACGATTTTTGGGGCAGCAACAATGGTCAGAGAGCTCGTGAGGTGCGGTGTTAAAAAACGCTTCTGATACCCGCGCGGTCGAGCAATCGATTCCGGCACAGGCTAAACAAGTGTTCTATCCCTCCGGAGCCGGACAAGTTGATACCAAACTTGTCTGGGAAGGCAAAGGCACTGACTCGGCATAGCTGCCGGACCACTGCTGACTTACTATAGTGGCTGACCCCGCAAGTCAAGTTTGTAGACCATGCCTCTACGATTCTGAATTGAAGACTAATGTGGCGGTGCGCCCTCAAGGGTCAGATGCCCTTACTTTTACCTTCACCTTTAACAATAGCTGCCTATCTTCCTACTCACAACTGAACTAGCATTGCTACTCACTGCAAGCCCTTACCCTGAGATAAATGTTCAAGCGGTCTGATTGTTTCTATACATCGATTAACAGAACAGTTAAAAAGTCCAGTTGCCAGAATAAGAAATTCCACCCGCGTTGATCATCAAAGCAATGGAAAAATGCCAACAAAAGGTTCAGAAATTACCAACTGACCTCATCAACAAACGTGAGTAGCGAGTACAGTTCGCCAATGTTGTTTTGTATTGGAGTACCTGTCATCAGCAAGAACCACGCGCTCTTTCTGTACTAGAAGAGGATAAGCTATAGCAAAAACATCATACAGGAATCTTCCAAACTGTCTATAGTTCATGACTACAACTCTCCCAATAAAAATCCTCAAATGTCGCAAAAACTGAAGAAATGCTACCTACCGGTTTGAAGTTCTCTGCCAACTGAGTCTCCAAATTTTTGACACAGTGAGCTTCATCAATAACGATGACGTCGAATGAAAGTCCCGACTTTTCCTGCAGCTCCTCCATGGTGTCCGAATGTCCACGAAAAATCTGATAATAATTTCCTAGTTCAAGAGCATTTCATATAAAACAACAACAAAAGCGTACATGAGTAGGACAGATGAAGACGATGTTCTTTCGCAATTTCCCGAGTTTCTCCAGAACTTCACGTCTCTCTTTTTCGTGGCCGTAATAGCCGATCGGCTCAAGTGATCCACAAGAAAACCTGCGGTTATACAGATGACAGGAAGTCACGCAAACGAAAATAAACGTTTGAAAAGGTAGTACCTAACTACTTCCGACATCCAGTGGTCACAAACGGAAAGCGGGCACACGACAAGAAACGGCCCTCTGCCATAATTCTTCAGCCGAAGCAACATTACAATAGCCTAAACTGATAAAGCTCAAGAAGTTTCAACGAAGAGTTGAGGGGGTCCAGGCTGCCGCTGTTATAGAATCCCTATCCCGTAATCATGAGCGCATTTCATCGCAAGCTGTGTCAAAGTATTTTCCGGAAATCAAGATGACTAAGTTGTTTTGTAGTTTACTCTGTTTTCGTTTTACTACTGTGTTCGATAACTTAACGAGTGCTACAATCACTGATGATGAGTGTATCACCGGTGATTTTTCCTTGTAACTATTAAGAGGATTCATTCATACAGTCACGATGAAACTATGTGCAAAAACCGGAGGCAAAAATGTCTGCGCTGAAAATATAGTAGTTGCAATCACCTGGCAGGTCTTCCCCAAGCCCATCTCATCACCATTGATACCACCATGACCCGCATTGAACCATGAATCCATTGTGGCCACTCCTACGCGTTGGTAATCTCGTAAAGACATACCTAGAAATGAATGCCGTAGTCTTAAATGATACAAATTAAACGAAAAGGAGCTCCGCCGCATGAAATCTTCATACCTCGCTTTTTCCATTCCTCCTCTATTGGATTAATATCATCCATGTTAGCAATTGGAGGAACAACTCCTGGAAGGAAGTTCTTAGCAACCTAACAATACTTGTGGGAAGACGCATACTGAGAAGCAGACAATTGCTTCAACAACAAACTTCAACTAGATCATCCAGACTGGACTTTGAGCGTTTGAGAAGTTATGAATGAGCAATAGAAGCAGCAACGCCAACACTCGATATGCTTTCAAAAAACAGCGACACGGCTGAAGCTTTATAGTACATAATAGCAACTGCTTTTGCATAAAAAAGCGAGCCATTAAAGTGAATATTGCGAGCTTGACACATAATAGCGTAAAGACTTCGAAAAAAGTTTGTCCAAGTAACAGTTGTTAGTGGAAATCTGCCCTGTGACAGTCAAGTCCAACTACAAATAAGTCACAGTTGAGATAATATCGACACCCACTGCCCCTCCCTGGTTTATACTGCGAAAATTCGCGCTTATGTCATCGCCCGCGCAATACTGCGACCTTTGCGGCTAATCTGACGGCAGTCGCGGTGCGACATGTCGTCTCCTTCCGCCACTATTGCACTTAATGTACCGCACTAGGTGTCGTTCAAAATACATCTGTGAAGGGTATTCGGCCATGGTATGAACGAATCTGATTGTCGCTAAGTGCGGAAATTCCTGATAAGCTCACAGTGGTGTGATCTTATCGTACCCACATACAGGAAGAAATTGCACGACGGTGACCGGGGACGCAGAGGATTGCCTGCTCTCTCGTCGGTGCTCCCTACTAGCACCAGAGCTTGCTAGGGTAGAGATAGTGAAATACACAGTAGAACCATGCTCCTGACGATGGCAGACCAGCAGAAGCGTTTTGAAGAGCTTCACGAATTCACGATGAAGAACCTGTATGGAAACTTGCACTTTATCAGAAATTGGATTTCAATGACCGGCTGCGAGATATGGGATTGCCTCCAGAGGAATATAATTACAGATCGACTCATATTACTCACTGCGCGTCGGGTATGACGTGGCTTGGGGATCATATCATCCACGTCATCCCCAGGGTTAGACGAGCATGCGCCAGAGAATATAATTGCAGGCATGTTAGGCGCTTACGCATCTTTTTTCATTTTTTGAGCGTATCATATGATAAACAACTACTGGTGACCACTACGTATCATATCACCACTACTGGTTCACCCACCCCGGATTTCCTCCCCTAGCCCGACCGCGTGGCGAAGCCACGCGGTCACCCGCCCGAGACCGCGAGGCGAAGCCACGCGGTCTCGGTCACTCCTCTCTGTACACACTATTTCGTCGTGAGTAATTTGAGTCGATCTGTAATTATAGTCCAGTATTGCCTCCTGGACCACCACAATGTCGCCGCTGCCGAATACAGATACGCCTTAATTCTAGCGGAAACAGGTGGATCTGTCACTGTAGGTCTTGTTGTCGAGGTTCCACTGTACCAACTATTGGAATGAAGCAGTCGTCATTGTTCCGTTCCCACCTTAACCCGAAATTAATATTCGCACTTAGCTACTGCTGGATCAGAGAGTACGGACGAGCAGCAGATCTTAGTTACGGATGGCGGCGGCGGTAACAGGGGCGATTACAGGAACGGAATTGGAGAATCGGTGAAGGTGTGAGCGTATAGGTGCATCCTCCAAGTTGCACTCGAAGTCACTGGTGTGAGGTAACAATTGCGAGCAGTACACTGTTGGACTAACACGTTTATTCATGTATGAGGGGTTCATATACACTCTATTATCACTATCCCCCTTCTCACTCCATTCTCTTCTCTCACTCCTCTCCTCCCCTCTACACCTCCCCCTAGTGACCAACATGTCACTCGGAGGAACTCCCGCAGGGGTTTATTCACTGGACTCTTCTCTTCCTTCCCGACATGACTCTTCTTTCCACTTTTATTTTATTTAATTTTATCTCAACACCACTAGACTGCACTCATTAAACACTTTATTAATGACTACAGCTCGTCTTCTTGGTGCTCCGCCCGGGGCCGGTCACCCCCAGGGGCGGCTACGGCTTCTGAGCGTCGACCAGCTTCTGGTCCGGCTCCTGGATCGGCTCCTAGATCGGCTTCTCTTGACACGGCGACTTGATCGGCTTCTCGTCCGACTTCTGTTCCGGCGTAGCGCCTCGTGGACAGCTCTCGCTGCAGGGCCGCGAGCGCTCCCCGCCGGCCCCAGGGCCGCCGGCGGTTGCCCCTCCACGGTGACCACGGTAGGCGGTGGATGTGGCGCTGAACTGTTGACTACGGCTGGAGTCGTTGTTGTCGTTGGGTTCTCGGACTGCCAAATCCACATAAGTGAACCTCACTATCCTCTCTGCCCCTTTATAGGGCAGTCATTCCTTATCTTGTTTATTTACATCCGTCACTGCTATCCGTACAAAACTTCATTTTCTTCTTTTTTCATTGTCCGAGAAGTCCTTCATTTTTTCAGTCCCGCAGGGGTTAATTCACTGGACTCTTCTCTTCCTTCCCGACATGACTCTTCTTTCCACTTTTATTTTATTTAATTTTATCTCAACACCACTAGACTGTACTCATTAAACACTTTATTAGTGACTTCAGCTCGTCTTCTTGGTGCTCCGCCCGAGGCCGGTCACCCCCAGGGGCGGCTACGGCTTCTGAGCGTCGACCAGCTTCTGGTCCGGCTCCTGGATCGGCTCCTGGATCGGCTTCTCTTGACACGGCGACTTGATCGGCTTCTCGTCCGACTTCTATTCCGGCGTAGCGCCTCGTGGACAGCTCTCGCTGCAGGGCCGCGAGCGCTCCCCGCCGGCCCCAGGGCCGCCGGCGGTTGCCCCTCCATGGTGGGGCCCATTGGCCCCTCTGGTAGGGAATGGCGGGGCCCCACCCTCCATACACCATCGGTGACGCGGCAACCACGGTAGGCGGTGGATGTGGCGCTGAACTGTTGACTACGGCTGGAGTCGTTGTTGTCGTTGGGTTCTCGGACTGCCAAATCCACATAAGTGAACCTCACTATCCTCTCTGCCCCTTTATAGGGCAGTCATTCCTTATCTTGTTTATTTACATCCGTCACTGCTATCCGTACAAAACTTCATTTTCTTCTTTTTTCATTGTCCGAGAAGTCCTTCATTTTTTCAGTCTGTTTCCTTTCGCGACTCGACCTTCTCAGCACAACCGCTTCTCCGCGACTCTCATCAGTCCTGAACTTCCTTCCACGCAATAGCCTAGCCTCATCTAGCTCTTTCCACATTACCGTCTTACCCTTCATCTGATCTGCGTGTACGTTCCTTCTCCCAACACCGAGATCGACCTCATATGTGGTTGATCCCGCCTGCGCGACTACTATACCGTAGACCCACTTGTCTCCAATACCCGTATAGTTGCGGACATATACTTCTTGTCCGATTTTGAACATTCTCTATTTTTCCCTTATCATAGTTTTCTTTCATCTTTATCCTGTATTATTTCATGGGCAATCGTCCTTCCTCTTTCCTAATGACGTCTAGAGTGGTCCGTAGACTTCTACCCATTAACATTTTCGCGGGTGATTTCCTAGTGGCCGGATGTGGTATTACCCTATACTCTAATAAAAGGTCAGAAACTGCATCCCGCTCTCTTTTATTAGCTCGTAGCCCCTTGTACAACGCATTTTTAAACGTCTGGACAAATCTTTCAGCTTCACCGTTTGAATTCGGATGGTATGGCGGGGTAAAGATCTGCTCTATTCTCTATCCTCACAGCATTGCCGTACCACCCTTGAAGTAAGCGGTGGACCGTTATCCGAAACCAACTGCTCCGGTAATCCACTTCTGCTATATATTTCTCGTAACACCTCGATCGTTTTCTCCGCCGTGGTGGAGTCCATTCGTATTACTTCGGGCCATTTCGACTTGGCGTCTACCATCACTAGCCATTTACTGCCATTCGCGTCACAGAAACCAACATATAGCCTCTGCCAGACCTTCTGTGGTTCCTCCCATGGGTGCAGCGTTGGATTCTTGCTCAACGCTGCACAAATCTTGCATCCCTTCGCTACTTTTTCTATCATAGTATATATTCCTGGGAACAACACCTTTGTTCTGGCTAAACTGACCATCCTGTTGCGTCCGTAATGACTATTGTGCAGGATGCTTAGTACTTGCACTCGAAATTTCTCTGGGACTACTACTCTATTTTCCCATAAGATACATCCTCTCCACATCATTAACATTGTTCTCCTAGCCCAGAACGATTTCAATTTAGTAACCTCAACTCTTCCTAGCTATCCATTCCGTACATAGCTAGCTACCCGTCTCAAGGTCTTATCCTCCTGCGTAGCTTGAGCTACCTCCTTTTGAGTCACTGGCAGACCCCTCATATTTTCTTCGACCATTTGCTGCCATTTTACTTCATTTACCACCATTTCCGAACTTGGTAGCTCCCTAGGATCTGGTGATCTTGACAGACCATCGGCATTCCCAAACTCTTCTCTCTTCCTGTATTCAATGTCGAATGAATACACCATCAGCCTTAATCCACATCTGTGCAGCCTCTTCGCCGCTACAACGGGTAGTCCTTGCTTGGGGCCGAAGATCCTGACTAGTGGCTTATGGTCGGTCAAGAGTGTAAATCGTCGTCCGTACAGGAACTGGTTGATTTCTTCCACTTCGTACACTATTCCTAGCGCTTCTTTTTCTATTTGCGCGTAATTCCGCTCTTTTTTGTGAGTGATCGCGATGCATATGCAATCACTCTTTCCTCGCCTCCTTCATATTTATGATATAGCACCGCCCCGACTCCATACTCGATGGCATCTGTTGCTAGGATTACGGGTATCTGGGTCATAATGCGCTAACGTTTACGTTGCCGTTAGCTTCTCTCGAATCGCTTGGAAAGCTTTTCGCTGTTCCTCACCCCATTTTAATGGCATCCCTTTTCCTTGAGTGCATTCAGTGGGGCAGCTAGCGTCGCTAGCTGTGGTATGAATTTGTCGTAGTATTGCACAATCTCTATGTACGATGCTACTTCTTTCAAGTTCTTCGGCTCCGGCATGTTTATCATTGCTTTCAACTTGCTCGGCGATGGTCTTATACCAGTCGCATCGACTACGTGCCCCAGGAATTCCATTTCCTGTTTTAGGAATTCGCATTTTAGTTGTGCCACAAGTATACTAGTGGCCAGAATTCAATTACTCTTGTTACGGAAACGTTGTGGACTACAGAATAACGGAAACGCTTTATTTTCGACAAACTTCTATAAAAAAACACACACCGACAAAGATCCTAAACAACCAAAAACACACAACAAAAAAACCTACTAAGCACACGATAAACCTACGCGCGGCTTAACCGCCTCCTCTCGCGTCGACCTGCCGAAGAATGAATATGAACCCTACTCGCGCCTGTCGCGCCGTTGGATTGCGCACGTGTAATAACAGGTATTATCGGGATACTTTACGGCTCTTTGATTTCAGTACAACATGCCCTCCTCCGAAAAAAATTGATCTGTCCTCAGATAAGACGGACATATCTCTCATAGCTCTCACAGGTGCCCGACAGTAGCTGCGTTCTTGGCGTTTTTCTAAACGCTTCAGATGCCTCTTAGGGCTCGTTCAGACGACGCGCGTCGAAAATGCAAAATCGAAGCGCAATCAATAATTAACGCCCTTGATCGAATTTGCTCCTTTGCATTAGTGGCGCAGTCCGGTTGCGCCTCATATAGGCAAACTTACTGGTCGCTCGGGTTTTTTAGAATTCTGCCATTCCTTAGTAAAGGGAATTTTGACGAAATTCACTTTTTTCGTTTAATTTCTTTCCTATGTGATTATATGCCTAATTTTTTTGCCTATATGAGGCGCAACCGGACTGCGCCACTAACGCAAAGGAGCAAATTCGATCAATGACGTTATTTATTGATTGCGCTTCGATTTTGCATTTTCGACGCGCGTCGTCTGAACGAGCCCTTAGAGGCTCGACCATCCATGATCGCCGGTTTACCTGACGATACGAGGCCTCGACTCTTGGCCTGCGGCTTTTCTATTGGCCCTAACATCGACTTAGTCATCCTAAGCTCTTCCGAAATCAAACCGTGCTTCCGCAATTGATTTCGTAAATGCTGATAAAACTCCAACGCCATATTTATGTCCCACCATCTCGCGGGGTCTTGGACCAAACCTACTCTCAGACACGCCATTAAGACCTTCACTACTCCTGCTTCGGCATGGAGGAGGTCATGCCACTGGGAGACATAGTCGGCATGATGGTCAAGGTAACCGAGGGCATGCCCCTGGCCTTCTCATTGAGACGGTTTCAGCTACCGTCATGTCCTGAACGTGGTCCGTTCACCATCCATATGTGCGCTCCGCAACTAAACATAGATCCAATGCACTAACAAACGGTATCCATTAGTACGCATCTTCGGGCTCTTTTGGCGGCAGCACTATGACGGCACTGCCGACTTCATCCGCGAAGGGAACATTGTTGTTTCGTCGGATTTCGCGGAAAGACCGGTGATGAAACAGCGTCGTCTTCGACCCTTTTCCGCAGAACGTTAGTCTGTGAAGTACCTCCGGTACCAGCACGATCGTCCGCGCATGCTGGTTCTCCTCTGCTAGGCTTTGAGCCTCCACCGTCCATTCCATGCTACGACCCATGTTCCAACCATATTCGACAATTCGGGTAATGTCCCAGGGCCATCCGGGAATGCGCTTATGGTTCAGTCTCGCGTCCAGCGGCACTAACCCTGACATTATGGCGACGTGGGTACACATCATCTTAAAGAACGAATACGCAACCGCAACTGCCTTAGGGTTGATCGACAAAAATGCTTTGTTCATGATGCGCTGACACTTCATGGATATGGAGCCAGACCCCCACCATATAGATAACACGCGGGCGGCCTCTAACACACACTCAATTTTATCCTCTGCTGCGGGTGGCGGCACCGCAGGTAACAGATCACACACTTCAGTCCTTCGACCGCAACGGCATGGGTACAACGGAAATCCTGGTCTTCCCTCCACGGCTGGGAAAGGCTGGCCGTCACACTGGAACGTCATATGCAGGAAATGCATCTCGTCGTTAACGTCGTAGTCGTTTTCCAGTCTGCAACATCTGCTCTGAGATATAGTAATAATTCCACAAATTACGGCCCTCACTCTCTCACTCGTACCACGACCTCGTTGGCGTTTCGCCCGATTCACAACAGGTTCGTCCCCTATCTACTTCGGACACTTCAGCAATAGGTCAAACTGCACACGTACAGGGTCCTCATTCACCCCTATCCTCGTAATTAGAGCAGAGTTCTCGCTTGTCTCCACTACTCTGTACGGGCCATCCCATTCACCCGCTAATTTCGGGTGCTTCGCCTGCGCACGCTCTCGGGGCAGTTTCATGAATACTCTCTCCCCTACCTCAGGAGCGCATGTTCCCGCTACATGTTGTTTCTCGTCGTAATATTTTTTCATGCCTGCTTTATACCGCTCCGCGTGCTCTCGCACCTCATCTCGAATTAACCTCATGCCGCGCACCAGCTGCATTTTATAATCGTCCATATCCACCTCTGCCAACGGCACTCTACTATCCGGTAACGAATTCATTTGTATGACTGGATCAAAGCCGTAGAGCAAGAAGAAAGGGCTTTCCCCAGTTGGGGTGAGGGACGTTAGGCAGGAATCCTAATTGCCAACTCATGACGCTCGCGGGGTGACGGTACCTGCGGACCATTGCCGAGTTCACGGCGTGCACGTGCACACTGGTCCTCGCCGCACGCGATCTTGGCCCGGCCGAGCTCCTCGTTAAGGCGATGGACCCGACCGACAAGAGGAGTTCGATGGTCCGCGAGAAATGTTCCAAGCGCCTTCGTCTACATAATTAGCGGCCGTGTAAATGGTCTAACGACTCGGTTACACATGAGCGAAATGGGCGAACACAGTAAAACTTTGAGCTCTTTCCAATGAGCTCAGTCAGAAGTTCATAAGAACATCTGCTGACGACCTTTCTTCGAAAACGAAAATGAAATATCAACGGAACAATCTGCTATTAGAAATTCTATAGTTCCCTGCATCTGGTTTCAGAAATTCGACGAAACAAAACGCTTAAGAAAGCGAGATGCTGAGAGGAGGCTTAAGATCGACAGAGTAGTGTCGAGGTATTAGATGCATGAACCACTACGTAGTATTTACAGATAACATTATCTTGTGGATTCTCTGGTCGGAATCATGCAAGAGGGGTTAGTACGAGAGAGACAACGAAGTACTTTGCTAAAATGTCCAGACACGTCACAGGACGAGCAGTTTGAGTTCTGTAGTATGATCATCAATGTAATTGCCTTAGATTTGAATCCTGCTCCGTGGCTCTATCTAAACCCTGTTCATAGCATTCGCGTTCCTCATATCTCGTCTCCATTCATAAGCCTCTCTATTTTTGTTATAGTAAACATCAGATTGAGTTTCACATAAAATTCGAGTTTTCCAATAATCTCATCTTAATAGAATTGGGTAAAAGAAGATTATTTCACCGTTCAAGTACACGGTCTTGAAAATCGAAAAAGGCTCACCAACAGCTGTTCTTATGGACCTCTGATCAAGCCTATTGGAAAGAAGTCGAAATTTTAATTTGCTACCATATTACGCTCATGTGTAACCGAGTCGTTAGACCATTCACACGGCCGCTAATTATGTAGACGGAGGCGCTTGGAACATTTCCCGCGGACCATCGGACTCCTCTCGTCCGTCGGGTCACCATCGCCTCAACGAGGAGCTTGACCGGGCCAAGATCGCGCGTGGCGAGGACCAGGGTGCACGTGCACGCGATGAACTCGCCAGTGGTCCGCAGGTACTGTCACCTTGCGCGCGCCATGAGTTGGCAATTAGGATCCCTGCCTAAGGTCCCCCCAGTTGCCGTGTGCGGTGTGACGTTGACGGCATGGGCATTAGGCAACATCTCATCCCACTCCTCGGGACACTATCTTCTTCTTCAGGATACGTTGTAGCGTTCCAATTGCACGCTCCGCAGCACCATTCTCTCTAGAGTTGTAGCCCTTCGTAATCGTGTGCCTGATGCCCGAAATTTTCAGCTATTTCATTGACCAGCTCATTTTCAAACTCAGTTCCTTGATCAGTATGAAGTTGTTGAGGCCACCGACCTCCTTCGCACACCCACTGCTGGAAGATTATCCGAACCACGGTACTCGCTCGCTTATCCGCAATAGGGTAGGCACCCAACCACTTCGTGAAGTGACCCACCATCACTAGTATGTACCTCATTCCACTTGTACTCAGGCCCATTTCTAGAATATCAGCACACACGCACTCAAAAGGCCCACTTGCTGCAAACGGTTTCAGGGGCGGCATGCCAACTGACCTGGGATTAGTTAGCAGACACTTCCAACGCCCTCGGACCCATGCCGTCACGTCCTTGTCCATGGTCTCCCAGAAGACCTTTTTCTTCAGAACTGCCAACATCTTCCTAGCTGAAAAGTGCCCTGCCAAGCATCCCTGATGGGCCTCATCAAAGACAGCCCTCCTTTGGGATCGAGGCACCACTAACACCGCCGTACCATCCGGTTTCATTAACTTCAGCTCTCCGTCCTCGATGACGAAATCCGCCACCGCTAACACCCTGGGAGTCTGATCTCGCCAGTCAATTGGTTTTCTCTTAGTTTTCGCAGTACTGGTCCGTAATCAACGTCACTGCCGAGTTCCTGAATCCATTCCGACGGTGTCTCCTCCGCAGTCACACAAACCACCTTGTCCTCACCTGGACTCAGCACCGTATCTTCGCTGCCATCGACCAGAACCCCTCTCGACAGCGCATCGGCGACAGCGTTAGCCTTGCCTTTCACATACTCAATCTTTCACATACTCACCTTCGGATGTGGTGGAGGCGCTCTTTCACATACTTATCTGCATACCATATACAAAGTAGTGAAAATTTTTGAGAACAAAGACAATTGCTAGTGCTTCTAAGTCGGTCACGTGGTACCGTTTTTCTACACTTGACAGGGTTTTCGAAGCGAAACAGATCGGGTGCAGAAACTCGTCTCTTCCCTCCTGCGATAGTACCGCTCCTATACCTACCTGCGACGCGTCGGTATAGATTACGTACGGCTTATCGCCCGACTTCGCCGCTTCTATATCTGGCTGCACTAGTACCGGAGCTCCCATTAGCTTCTCCTTCAACTCCTGGAAAGCTTTTTCGTGCATCTCCGCCCACGACCACTTCGCCTTGCTGTTTGTCAGCTCAAACAGCGGACTAGCTATCTGCAAAAACCCCAAGATAAACTTGCGGTAATATCCACACATTCCTAAGAATGTTCTTACTTCCGCCACATTGTTAGGAGTCGGAAACTCCTTAATCTTCCCCACCTTCCCTGGGTCCGCATACACTCCGTCGCCAGATATCTCGTGTCCTAGAAATGCCACCTTCTCCCTCATTAAAACGCATTTCTGAGGCTTGAGCTTTAGGTTGGCCTCTTGCAACGCCAGCAGTACACTCTCCAACACTTCCAGATGTCTCTGCTTTGTCTCCGTGGCAATCAGTATGTCATCTATGTAGACAAATACCTCCTTGTCCTTTAGCTGGCCTAACACTGCATCCATTAGTTTCTGGAACCTAGACGGTGAAGTGCACAGTCCGAAGGGTAACATTCTAAACTGGAACAGCCCTTCGGATGTGGTGGAGGCGCTCTTCCTTTTCGCTTCGTCCGACAAGGGTATCTGCCAGTAACCTGCTGCCATGTCTATGGTACTGAAACACTTCCTTCCTTTGGGACTCTGCAGCATCACTTCAATTCGAGGCAGCGGGTACGCATCCTGTCTAGTATGCTTGTTGAGCTCCCTGTAGTCGATACACAATCTCAGGGACCCGTCCTTCTTCTTTACGAGCACTACTGGTGATACCCAGTCCGACTCCGACTCTTCAATTATTCCTAGGTCCAACAGCTCCTTTATCATACTCTTGAATTCTGCTCGTGCACCTATAGGCACTGGCCGAGTCTTCTGTCGAATCGGTGCCGTGTCCCCACTGTCCACCTCATGTACCACCAAACTCGTCTGAGTTAGCTCCCGATCCTCAACGGCGAACACCCTGTTGAACTTCTCAATCAGGTGCCACAGTGTCGGTTCTAGCGCCTCTGCCTTCCTGTTCGCTTGGAGGTAGTCCATCAGCAACTGCCTCCTTTTTATTGCTGGAAGCGCTGGTTTGCCTAACACGTGCAAATCCGTTGTTGCTTGCCTTGCAACTACTTTCGAATATGTGGGCTCTTCTTCGTCCCATGTGCCCACTTCCTGTCCTGCCTTATGACCAGCGGCTCTGCTGTATGATTCTAAACTTGGGCCTCCGCTACTCCTGTGTCATCAAGTGCACACAGCCCTGAGTGCACACACTCCGACTACGACAGGAAAACTCGTTCACTCCTTTTTGCTCCTCCCGTGATTGAGATCCACTTCACTTCTTCTGGTGCCACATACACCCTCTACTTCACCACTGTCGTATTACTTCCGTCGTACTCTCCCACCACCGCGGGCCTTCCCATCCGCTCGTCGTCCTCGTTTTGACGCAGTCTCGTTCTTATCGTACTTCGTCAACTTGTAGCCCAACGCCGGCAACGCATTAGTTCCGACAATTAACACCAGTCTCATGTGTTTTGTCAATGCATGCGCACCAGAACCTCCTTGTTACCCGCTTCCGACATCGGGACATCCACAACGGCTACGAATTTCATGCAGTTCCCAGATGCGTCGCTTATTTTCCTCGTCGCATCCACTGCACGTTCCACCATCTCACATCCCTCCTTTCTTAAATGCCTCAAGATAGTCTCCGGTAAGATTGAGATCTCCGGTCCCGTATCCAACAGTGCGGCATACCATCTACCACCTATTCTCACCTCAGTAGATGACTTCTGTCCATACAACAAAGGCTCTTCGTCTCTGTGACACTTCTGCCCCAACCCACAATCCTTTTGTGGGTTCAGCTCCGCCGCCTTACTTCCAAGTTCCTTCCTTTTCGCACAATCTCGAGCCAAATGTGCGGGACTTTGACATATATAGCACTTTTTTCCCTCGCCTGTGGTCATTCCCCTCTTTTTGCCACCAGCTTCCTGTACCGGCGAGGGGGGGTCGTACCGAGAGCTCCGTAGCGGAGGGGGGGTCGTACAATCGCCTGCGTTCTACTACATAAGTTACCTATTTATATGCGTTTGAACTTAGTTTATATACGAATATTATTAATTAATTAACTAATTAATTAATTAATTAATTAACTATTTATCATTTATTCGAATACATTTATTTGAAGTAATTTTTTTCAGATTTACCTTGCAGCGTGACACTCAAGAGTTTGAGTTTGGAATGGAATACCAAGATGTTGAACTGAGTCACACATTATGACAGATCCTTCATTCTCGGTTATTTCATAAATGATGTATGCGTGGAAGAATAAAAATATGTAAATAAAGATGTTCTGAAAGGATATAGAATAGCAACATACAATTTCGAGTAAAGCGGAGAAAACGCGATGCTTTTACATGAATAGCCCAACATCCTCGCCCTTCTTTGAAAGTGAGGTGGAAGATTGACGCATAATTTTTCTAGAAGTCTAGACTAAACGTTCTGAACCGTCTATACAGAATCCTCAGCAGCACCAGCAGCACCAGCAGCTCGCTTTTCCTGAATCGAAAATAGCCAAAGTTATTACAAAAGTTTCTGTACAACGGAGCGGCTTGATTTTTACACGCTGAACAGGTATAATCTTCCATGGCTGTGAAATTCGAATTGCTTTTGTTGGGCATACAAACAGGTCTACGTTAAAAACTCGGGGGCACAGCTTCATGTCCCTCTGCATTTTTAGTCCGCTTAGAATGTTTTACTTCAATGTGGAGAAGCCTCTTCCAAAGGACTAGCTATCTGGCATCAAGTCTCGTTGTCCCCTACCGTGGAGCAATTGTTTGCAGTGGTTGAACCTAACACCGTGTACTTCTATCGTGTAATACTCTTGCCAATTATATGCTTATATTATTTTCTTGCTTCGCCGAGCCAAAATTTTACTTGCCCTTATAGCACCTCAGGCGTGTTTATCAGGTCCTACTATTTCTTCTGCTTGGTTGGGATTTGGCCGTTTGTAGCGTTTCACTGATTAAACGAGTCAGACGATTTTGATGTGGTTGGAATTGCTCACTTTAGAAATTCCTTTTTGACTTTGTTGGTGTTCATTGTTTTTAGGCGCGTCTCGTGACGTATTCAAATAAATAAATAAATAAATAAATAAATAATTCGAATGGATAGTACTCGGTAAGTTTTTTTCAGTTACTGAGAAATGTGTATAGGATTAAAAAATAGAGGTAAAGTAGATTTAGACAGTATAAAAACATTCGTTCACAAGTCCATTTCCACGAGACACGGAGTGCGTGGAAAAAAAGCGAAGTTTCTGCGTTTAAATGAAAATAACTCACGGATTTCATGGTCCTAAAAAAAGGTGAACAAATTTTTAGATTCCCTAAAAAATGGACATTCTTACGGTATATCAGATGATACACAAAAATTTAGTTTTGTTAGAGAGCGGGAAGGCTGAATGGAATCACCTGTTCTTGCAAAATGGCCGATCAAAAATCGCACCCCCCCCGCCCCGCATGAAGATCCTTTTTTCAAACTTTCTTTTTGCAATAGTAGGATGGCAAATATCGTCTAGTTTTTGGATCGGTTGGTGCGTCTACCCAAATCCCACTTTGAGCTGAGATATATTTATTTAAGTGAAAATCTTTTTTCGTGACCTGCATCAAGGAAACAGAAGCTCCTCAGTTAAACGGCCATCTCTCAGCTCAAAATGCGACTTGGATAAACGCACCAACCGATTCGAAAACTAGACGATATTTGCCATCTTACCATTGCAAAAAGAAAGTTCGAAAAAAGGATCTTCATGCGGGGCGGGGGAGTGCGATTTTTGTTTGACTTTTTTCAAAAATCGAGCGAAAAATTCAACGTTGCCGCCCCGCATAAAGCTCTAATTTGTAGAAAAAGTTTTCGAGGAGAAAAAATAGCAAATTTTCTCTTGTTGCTGAATCGCTTGGTGCTTTTACCCAAATCGCACTTTGAGCTGAGATATGGCCGTCTAAGTGACGCCACTCATGCTACCGCATTTTTTCAGCAGCGCGCCGGACAAACACGAAGTCGCGAGTGTTGTCATGAAAACGGTCATATCTCAGCTCATAGTGCGATTTGGGTAAACGCACCAAGCGATTCAGAAACTAGATGATTTTTGCCATCTTTCCATTGCAAAATAAAAAATTTATAAAGGGATCTTCATGCGGGGCCGGGGGGGGTTGTGCGATTTTCGTGCGATTTTCGTCAAAAAGAAGCCACGCGGTCGTTCGTGGCGAAGCCACGCGGTCACTCTACCTAATCACCATGTACAATTACCGCCCAAGACGAAATTTCATCCAAATCGGTGATACTACCTGCATCACCCAGATTGCTTCTGCAAGTAATAGGGAACCGTTTTCCGGGGTCAAGTCCTAGAACGACTCGTCCCCCTCCCCGCGACATTTGTTGTGATTGTTGTGTTTGCTTGTGATTCGATGTTGTCGTTCGGGACGTCAACAAGAACAACACCATCTTGAAGATGGGAGCGAACCAGACATGCATTGGTGAGGAGAATGCATCAGCAATAAAAGGAAGGCGTAAACGTAAATCGTCTTGGAAGAGTAGTGTTCGCTAGATAGTCGTCAATCATCGGCGG
The DNA here is from genome assembly GCA_030553155.1 of Nippostrongylus brasiliensis. Taxonomy (NCBI): domain Eukaryota; kingdom Metazoa; phylum Nematoda; class Chromadorea; order Rhabditida; family Heligmosomidae; genus Nippostrongylus; species Nippostrongylus brasiliensis. Next base: position 15,051,908 of record CP130732.1, read on the forward strand.
TATTATGTATTATAGTATAGGGTGCGCCAGTTAAATCCGGACAAATTTCAATTCAGATCTCCCGCCATACCGTAACTTCGTCAGAGGTCCTGATTGGTTTAGAGTAAGTTAAACCCTCTAGTTTGCAGTGATACCCTCATAACTGCATAAATGTTTCCCATACGTGCGTAGTAGAGTAGAAGGGCCGCAATCATCGAAAGCGTTCGCGCTGAACGCACAGGGGCGGAAATCATTCGATTCTTCGGATACTCGAGATCGACGGTTTACGATCTTCTGGCGAAGTACAAGGCTTCTGGAGAGAGTTCTGCAACTCAGGCGAGGAGAACCCATTCGCGAGAACGTGTTTCAAGAATCGCAGAAGCTGTAGAAGCTGATCAGGAGCTGATCTTGACGGACCCGATGCAACCGCTGAGGAGGTGGCGACAGTGTTGGAGTCAGCGAAAGTTCAGTGACTGTAGTAGTCCCCTGGATAGCGGCTGTATCTTCAGGAAGGCCATATGTCTTGCAACAAGACGGCGCAAGCCATTTGGTTCAAAACTGGCTGTCCGATAACTTGAACATGCTTTGGTCCAAGGTGTTCTGGTCCCAGAAAAACCTATACATACTTGAACCCCATGAGCTACTACGTTTGGAGCGTTGTTGAGAGGGTTGCTAACGATACAATGCACCCTAACGTCACATTTCTGCGAACCGCCAGTAAAGCAGTATTTGCAAACTTGGACAGAGCTTTTTTGAAGAGGGCTTGCGAACGTTTCAGGCCGAAGATGGAGGCGATTATTGCTGATGACAGAGTCTACATTAGGCCACTGTAGTATTAATACATTCCCTCTACTAATGTGCAAAAGATTTCTGGATTTGAACTGTATTTAGCGTTCGTAAGGTTGTTTGGAAAATCCGAGTCGCTGTTTTCCGGATTTAGCTGGAGCACCCTGTATATGTGTGATTGAGGAATCTAATTATGAACAACCGAATGGACTGCGGTTGAATGAGCGACGACTTCTTATCATTGTCATCGTTCTGTGGGCTTCGGAATGACGGATGTGACTCATTGTCAGTGGCATCGTCTAACAACCAGAGCTTATTGCTCACAATCATGGGGTAAGTCATTTGATACACGACTTCTTTACGATTTCTTGCATCGAGAGGTACACGGTTTTGATTGAGTGGTGTATGATTACCAGTTTCAATGAAGCTTTTGTTCAGGAGTGCTTGGGAGAGTTCGGCGCTTGATAGGTCATAGGATTCGAGAGGTTTTCGTGGCCTCTGAAGCTTACGAGTGGGTCGAAACGTCAGCGGTGAATTTCCGTCCACCTTCTTACTTCGCTTGGCACAGCAACACGAAACGATTGTAGGCTCATACCCAGGGCGCGAGCGATGGATCACCGCCCGGGCTAACCAAACCTTCCGTCCGTCCCGGTGGGGTAAATTGGTAACATACTTGTCTGGTAAGGTAAAATCATTGAGTTGGTATAGCGGTTGATCTCTGCAAGTCATTGTAAAGGGCAAAAACGCGTTTGCCGTGCCTCTACGTTTCCGAATGGAACACGGCGCGAACTTGGGGGACTGATAAACGCCGCCAGCTTCACCTTAACCTTTTACCGAAGTTTCAAAAAGAATGAGAGCTTGCAGAATAGTTGCATCGTTTTTGTAGGCTTTACTTCTTCATTCTTTTTTCGACATCAACTAACATGCAAAGGTATGAGGGCCCGCGTGCTGATAAGAGGCGCGACTTAACACCCGCACGGTCGAGCTGTCGATCCAGGCCCGGGCTAAACAAGCCTTCCATCGGTGTCGGGTAATATGGTACCAGACCTGTCAGGTAAAGTGAAACTGACTCGGTATAGCGCCTGACCCCTGCAACTCATTGAACTCATTTCATGGTACTTGTAAACCGTTAGGACATTGCTCGCCGCACCACCGCATGCTATTGCCGCGCTGCCAGTTTTCCTACGTGGCACGCATTCACTTTGGAAGTTGTTATTCGCCGTGTTGGTTGTTCCAATGAATGCTTAACCTCATCGAACGAAAAGAAAGAAATGTAATTCAGATTCTCAGAAAAGAAGGTTGTTTTGCCTGTAATTTTATTACGACTTATCTCTTCGCTCCATGAAGAATGAAAACAGCGAAATCTTTAATCGCGTTCAGAATCGTTTTCAAGATCTTTAATCGCATCCAGTAGTGCTAAAAATGGGTCTTGGTCGCCAATCTTTAAAAGAAGCATAATTGGGTACAATTCATGCACAAGTGTGGCAACGACTCAGCTCCTGTCTCCATATGAATTCTGATAGGTATGATTCCAGGTGATTGCGTGCTGCACCTCTCTGTCGCTTATTGCGCCATTTCATTGATCCCCACATTCTTTCAATGTTCTGCGCATGTACTGTCGTAGTGGGGTCAACAAAATTTAGGCGATGATTCACCGTATAATGCTGGAAATTACCCATCTACAATTCCGACGTCTTGTATCCCTTCCAGTCAGAGTAGATTGTACATCCTTCAGCTACATTGTCCTTGATTACGTCTAAAAGGGTTCTGGCGCTCCGATCCTGCACAATTGTCAGAAAACATCTTTTAGCTTCCCGGCATATGCCACCGACAATCCATTGCTGTGGAAGTACTCTACCTGCATTGTTCTTACGTTTCGAAAACGACGTTTAATCTACTTCCACAATCTGTCCAGGTCCTCCAACTTTTTCTTGCGGTTGTCTGTTGAGCTGTTTTGTAATTACATCTCGAATACGACTGCTTCAGTTTACAGTTGTGACGCGGCTTATTCCGAGTTTTTATTTGCACCACTTAAGTGAAGCCATTTCATGTGCCCAAAAGTAAAGGAAACGAATGGCAGTCACCAAAGATAGCTGTGAGTTGTGGAACCATGTCCCACTTGCTACCGCTCTTTTAGTGCAAGATGCATGTGCACATCTCCAGAATGGTTTGCGTTTCTCCGTTAGGAACAACTTCATTTCTTGACCTAAAGGACATTTTGCCTCCTTCTGAAAGACACCTTTCTTCTGCAAAAACTTGACAGCATCTTCTTCGGTGTCCGGTAAGGTGAAGACGTTCATTGCAACAACCAGTTTGGAAACGAGCAACGCAAAAAATGAGTGCGTATCATTTCGCGGAAGAGCGGCGATAGGCACGCGGTGGCGCGGCGAGCAATGTCCCAACGGTTTACAAGTACCCATTTCATTGACAAAAACGCATTCATCATGCCTGTACGGTTCTAACTGGAACGCGAATGCGGCGGCGAGTCCTTAGGGGATAGATCAGCGCCGACACCTTTACCTTTACCTTTACTCTTATACAGGTTTCACTTTTCTTTCTTTTTAAGCATTAACTAACCACGATAAAAATATATCTTCCGAAATTTCTTTCTGATGTTGGAAGTCAGCTGGAAAACATCGGGAGACACGGCAGCGCGTCTCATGGCCGTCGTTGGATTGATGTGTCAAGTCTCTATTAAGACACCGTTCTGAGATTCACAACTAGCCGAGGGATTCTGTGCATCGTGGTCCGTCGCTTTCGCCGCAACATCGAAAATCAATGTAGGCCGAGTGCTTCGTGGTGCTGCGGGTGGTCTAATGGGGCCTTCCGCGCATGCGAAAATGCTCGAAGAGGCGCGAGCGCTTAAATCCGAGCAGCAGCAGCCGGCCGTCGAGGCGGCATCCGTCCGAGTCCGTCTCACCTACCGCCAGCTCTGCTTCCCTGAAAACTCGAGGCTCTTCGGAATCCCAGGAGAACGCTCTCCGAACAGCGCATAGCCCCAGATGCGCTGGAGCGTTTCTAATTTCCGAGCACATTCCTTAGTTTGCCCGGGGCAAACAACTTTTTGGCTACACCGTTATGCCGTTTTTACGCTTCCAAATCTTTCCCTGGAGATTCTCATTTTCAAAAATCGCATGCTTTTACAAGAGCAGAGTAACGCTGTTGTTAGTTGAAAATTCTATCTGAGTGTAGGTGCTGAAGAATCTCGGAAGAATACGACTTTATAATGCAAAAGAGATAGGATTTGAGAGTGAATATAATTTTATCTAATTCGGCATAGAGTTGGGTGCTGATCAAAACTTCTTCATGAGCTGTGGATTCAGTGCATCGATATCTATCGAACGGATACAAAATCTGCGAGAAATGCTCAAAAATGAGCGATTTTCACTGAAGTGTGATTTTTTGTGCGAGAAAATCTGACGCTCTGGCTAAAGGCTATCTCGACCGTTTTTATTTAGCTACAGTTTGGCCTCACATTTGACTTTCATCCTTGTTTTCGGTGAGATCTCAACCCCTTCTTGTCTCTCGATTCAGCCGGACCACTTATTCGGGCACTTTCATGTCGCCAAAGATTGAATCCATCTTCAACCGACAGACACCCCCACTAATGCCATCACGCGCCGTTGACGCGATGATTTATTGCTTTTTCTACCAGTATATGGGACTTCTAGTCATCTTTCGTCCTGAAATTGTCGTCAGTTGGCCGAATTTTTCTAAAATCGCAAATATGACGTCGAAAACCATTTTGGATCAGGAGGGATTAGTAGAGCTAACGTCTATTCGGGTTTTTCCAGGAGTTTAAAGCTTTGAACGTAGTTTGTTTCCAGGCAGATCACTGAACTACAGAACTGTATATTCACTCCATACTTTTGAACCACTTTGTATTTTGTGGGGGAAAATTTTGATATTTCGTAGGGCTACGTTGGTTTGGTGGTATCAATCGAAGTTCAATCATGCAGAGAAGTCTATGTAGTGCTCGTTTTCCCTCTTTTCAAAGCTCATCATATAGTGCGTTTCAGAATTATACGCCACCCCCCTATTTTGGTAGTTTCCACTTTTTTAGGAGAGGTGCAGATTTTCCTCACATCTCATTTTATGAAGCATGGAAAATACCCACGCTATACACTTTTTCGATATTCATGAATATATTTAGCATTTTTTATAAAATTTTTTTCGTTTTTTCGTCATGTCACGCTGAGTGGAACCTTACACTAAAAAAGTCTTCCTGTTTTTGGTTTCCCATAATACGAGCTAATATTGTGAGTAGATGTTCTGCACATATACCTCTAGCTTCACATCTTGCTTCTGAAGGGCTAGCCGCAGTTTCCCCTCTTAGCCGCGTCGATCTATTCATCAGCTAAATCTCGGCAAAAGTTGGTCGCTCCAGGCCCGCCGGTTGAGGCTACTTGCGTGGCTCCGAAGGCTACGTCAAGAAGATGTCTAGTAGTCGTTTGCGACAGGTATCTAATGAGGGTTAAGGAAAAATTCACAGAGTTACACCCAGAAGTACCGCAAGTCTGCGTCAGATCCCCACATTTTTGAAGCTTCCATCCCCTTGTTCGTTTACATGGAGAGTGCTACACCGAAAAGTCGAACAAATTCAGTTTAGCAATGATGTAGACATCTTGCCTGACCAGGTCGCACGAGCTGGTTCTGCTTCATTTTTGAGAATGAAACTCAAACAGTGATGGACACAATGGTGCATTTTATTGCTTTGCACAATTGTGTCCTGAGAGATTTGGAAAATGGGTCAGGCTCATTCCAGATAGTTTGATTTCACAGAAGAAGGGCATTCTACAAGTATAGGGCAGGCAGTAGAGTTACTATCATATCATCAGAGAAGAACCGTCATTTTTCAGAAAAAGGAGATTCGGTGGACCTTAACTTTTGGGTTGGGGCGTCTTTTGAGGTAACATTACGATCGAGGTGACCTTCACTAACACACAGTTGGATGGAGAGAACTACCAGAAAGTGCTATCAGATCAAAATATGCCCCCTCTGAGCCAGCGCCGGACAGTAAAATTCTCGATTCAGCGGGAATACGCAAAAATCCATCTATGGCTCTCGACTTAATCATCCTGTAAAGTCCACGGTGTTGAGATCTTGGAGGAGGTTGCTTGTAGGCTGGATAGCTATACAGTGGAGAATCGTTAGAGCATACTAATTCGAGATGTGTATGTGAACAGACACCACTAAGCCACCATCACGGAGTTCAGGTGCGAGTCACTGGCGCAGTGCGTGAAAAACGGCCCACAAATTCTTTGAAACTCGCGCTCAGGAATACGGAACCGCTTGATAGCAGCGGTGGGGAAACAGGGAAGAATAATCAACGAATTTTATAATCGGATTGTAACTGCATCTTTAATAAATCTACAAGAAACCAAAGTGTCGCGTTGGGCGCAAAAACCTGCGGATATTAAAAAATCGATATAAAAAATACCACATCAGGTCATAAATTCCAAAAGAGCGTTTTCCATGGTTATTTTCCATGCTGATGAAGATGGCATTAAAGAAAAAACCGCATCTCTTTCGTTAACGTGGGAACCACCAAAATAAGGGGGTGGCGTATAATTATGAAACGCACTATAGCTCTACTGCGGGAGTCTGCAGCAGAGTGGAATGGTTTATTCATACAATACCGTTCTTTTTTGGTGTTCTTCCTAGCATTCTCGACAGCACCTACACCCCTATTTTATACCGTTTTCACTTTGGATTCAAACCACGTCGGACGTTTTTCAAGCCAAAACGGCTTGAAAATTGTCCAATTTGGATTGAAAAACGTCCGACGTGATTTGAAAAGTGTTCAATCCAAAGTGAAAATGGTATATTTCGGCTTTTTCTCTTCCTCATACCTCATACCAATCCCACCTTTTAACAATTATGCTTAACTACATACAACATACCTAGTTTAATTTGGTGTAATTTCGTTGAAAAGTTAAAAAGATATAGAATTTTGTTTGAAACATGGTACTAAAATTTAACCAGTTTTGTAACAGGAAAATGTTTGCTCAGAAAAATGTATAATTTAGCGGCGATCTGAATCAAATGCTTGTAACACATCAAAACAACTAAGCTATGCTCTATCAGAATGTTTTCTCAGATTGAACCTTCGTTCAGCGATTTTTGAGATATTTTCGTTTGAAATAGCATATAAAAATCACTATAAAATATTCGAAAAAAAAACAGAATTCGCAACAACGGTATGTCTCGACATGTTCTTGAGAAGAATCGTCAGAACTATTGAGTGGTATAAGATTGGTTTCGATTAGACCTATTTGTGCATAAAAATGAAAAGTGACTTACTTTTTGACGGCTGCGGTACAGGCTGCAACAAAATTAGTGAATGGATTCAAGTGGTTATAAAGCAGCATGCTTCCTTGTTCATCTCAGCGAATTATTAGATGAAGGCAAAGCCAAAGATAAATGTGCCTGCGTTGATCAGTCCCCGAGAGACACGCCGCGCACTCGTGTACAGAATCATAGAGGCGGATTGGAAACGTATTCAGCCTTTTCAATGGCTTGCGAAGCCCAGCCTCTATGTCCTGTCTTTACCTTCCCCAACAAGGCTGGTTCTAAGTTACCTGAGCTCGAATGGAAGGCATGGTTAGAGCGGGCCGGGATCGATCGGTCTACCGTGCGGGTCTCAACAGCGCCTTTTACCGCTGTATCACGTAGGGCCTAGGGCCTCGAATTATTAGATACGGCGCACTTTTTTTTACTGGCATTGTTACATCGTGCAACGGTGCAAGTCCTAATTCCCACTGAATTCGCTGACTCATTTTTCTCTTCTTATTTTCAATCCATCATCTACCGTACATCATCATCATTAATTCTCTAGAAAGATGAATGGCGTAAATTCATCATGGATTTCGTAATTCCCCGTTTGTGAGCGTCGCTAACGAATTCCCACTGAACGGACGTGGACGCGTACGTGAGAAACACAGCTGGTGGCCCTCGGCTCTCTAAACGAACCTAATCGGAGAAGGACGTCTTCCTTTAGTTCTTTAGTTGCGTCCCATTTCTGCGAGGGGAAAATCAATTTGTGACCGTCAACTCGGAAGGAATGCATGTAGTTTAATATTTACATATCCACGCGCACTTTCCAATTTTTAAAGAAGAAACGCGACAAGTGCTACAAAATAAACGTTTACAGCGTTTCCATGGAAATCACTTGTACGATGTAAAGTACATAGTTTCACCTGCCGTAGTGTGCTTACATTGTTGATGGGAAACTATTTTTAGTTATGTTATCGCTTATTAATGCCGACACCTCTACCCTTATTAATGTAACGAATGGGCTGTAGATCGGCCGCTGTTTACAACGAAACGAAAGATTCGCCAGATTCTCAATTCTGATAATGACTAATCAAATCAAACATCCTGAGCTGCTCTCAAATCTCTCTAGACCCCTCTGAAATTGAGATCTCACTCAACTGAATTGGAACGTATAAGAGTGGGGCTGTTGCTTTCCCCTTACAAGGAAACCTACCCAGTGGTTCAGTGCTGTAAATGGCTTTCCTGATAGCCAGATTCCAATATAACTTTCCGGTCGCCCTGCATCCAGTATCGACAGTATCAAAATGAAAACAGAAACACATGTCCCTCACGATGCCAAGCAGTTGGACAGCTACTTGGAAAATTGTTGTTTAGACTGAAGATAAAGTTTCGTTGTGTGGCTGAGTTTTCGAGGTTCGCGAGGTTTTCGAGGTTTTTCGAGGTTCGGGTATGTCGTTCTATTCGCTTTTCTTGTGACTCCTTCTTGAAATAACGAAAATCAAAGTGAAGCTTTGATTGCTTTGTTTTGGTTTTTAGAGCTTAACTATTTATTTGATGAAGGCTTCAGCGAGAATGCTTTCTTCACAGCCTGGAATTGAAATTCAATTCTTGTTATGGCTGGTACAAGTAAAACTTTCTCAGACTACCAGAGCCATTTTTAGGAAAGCAATCGTTTGAGTGGGCTATTGGATGGGCAATTCAGCGTGTACAACCACATCTTTTGTTTGGTAATCAGTAGCTACTTTGTCCGGATTAGTTTTTTGTAGATTGAGGAAAAAAAAAAGAAGAAAAGAGAATAGAAAAAAAGGAAAACAAACCCGAGTAAAAAGGCGACGCTTGAATTAAACCGCTCCCCCACCCGCCTATAGGTGTTGAAGGACGAGGGTTGTTTTGCATTCTGCTCAGAATGGATAGTTGCTGCCCGTGCCCGCTGCATCAGCGATTAGGCAGCGACGAGAGTCGCTTGGATTACCACCTCCTGAAAGGCCTACCTCAAATTCTAAAGCGGCACCGAGTTCTTACCTTTCACCCCTGTTCACGCTGCTCGATGCGTAGTTGCGGCCTCTGGTCTCACCAAAGCGGGTGGCCCATAGGGTTTGGCTCAATAACCCACATACTTCGACAGCTGAGAGTGACTGCCTCGGCAGCAACCATTAAAGGTAGTCTCCAGTGTCTTTGTAGCACGTTGTCTTCCCGTTCACTTAAACTTTACAACTGTCTGTTGTAAGATGAAATAAGGTTTGGGCGAGTAGTCCCTAGAGTACTAATTCGACCTTCCAGGCTAATGAGGGTGATACTGCCGTAATCCAAATTATAAAGTGTTTTCAACCTCGGTCAATCAATTCTTTATTCTTTATTCCTTACACTCTTACATCGCAACGACATACTGATGTTCGAGTCTTTTTTTTGCGAAGAAGTCAGCAGATTTTTTAGTCGCATCATTCACTATCCATTCCTAGTTGATCACATCCTTTGCCTTTCGTCTTCGATAGTAAGCAATATCGTCTAGCCATCATGTCCTCGGTCTCCCCTTGCTTCTTTTTCCAGACGGCAACCACTTTCATCGTTTCTCGAAAGTAGATTCAAAATCGGTCAAACGCACCTCACTTGAGATTGATCTTACGTTGAGTGTGTAGATGCGGAGGAAATCTGCTGATGTTCTTGCCATACAGTCCACGCTCGGCAACTGCGTATTGGACCGGGTCTTCTTATCTTGGAGCGGCCAGCTGGTGAGGGGGACCACTCTCTGTGACTGCATGAGGAAGTCGAGTAATTGGAAGTTGAGGCTTTGCTTCTTTTTAAGCTGCGTACTAAAAAAAAGAGGCTGGGGTTTCTCAAATCGAACGAGGTGTGTTTGCTCTTTGACTTCATTCCCGAGGGCCAAGCAATTTGTTAAGGGCTGCAAAGGTATATTTGTGGTCAGTTCCAGAATTCAGAGTGGTGACTCAGCGGTTGCCCGACAAGCCGTTAGCGCAGAGCTGTGGTATCGGATGCAAAATGTATTCATGAATCAGTAATTGAAGCTGTAAGAAACAGATTCATTGACGCCGGAGTATCCGAAATTCCCTCTTTCAATCATAAATCAAGGTCTGATTATATGTGCAGATGTGAAAGAGTTAGACTAATGATCAAGATCGAGATTCGCCTTCCGTTGATTCGTGCAGGGTGTGTTGTAGTTGGCCGTTGAGTTTTTTGTGTTGTGCTGAAACACTATTAGAATGCGGTCGCAATCTTGTTGTGTTGACGGTGTATTATGGCTGCTGTCCGTTCTCCACAACAACACGAAATCGTTGCCGAAGTCAATATCAAATAAGGCTTACTTTTTTGTGGTTGCAGAATTGACAAACACCTCGCAATCCCACTTCACGGGTTTCGTTGCGCTACTGCCCAGAAATCTTGGCGTTAAAATCCGGAATTTTAAATTTCCATTCCGTCTCAGCTACCATAGCTTCCTATGACTGTGTGAAGTGAAAGCACCACAAAATGAAAGAAGAAAATAATTCCCTACCCGTGAATCGGGGCTGAACGTTCGCCACCGCTCTGACGAGGGAGGTTGCTCAGCGTGCTCCGAAGATTCACAACGAGACCCATACTGTTTTGTAGAGCATTGACTGGCGATTACAACGGTACAGGTCGTTTTTGCTATGGGCAAGTGGATGGCCCGAAAAAAGCAAGAAATCTTGACCACTAACTAATGGCGAGAAACTAGTGGCGAAAGCACTTCTAGGTGTTAACTAACGAAGACCGTGACATGGTAGCTCAGTGGATAGCATGCAGAACTCTCAATCTGATGGTCGGTGGATGGATCCCTTTGCTGTCCTTCTCTTTTGCCTTTCTACGCTAGATTCCAAAATACGCTTCTTTCGAAATTTTGTCGCAGTTGCGAGATAGAATCGCGTTTGGGAGGAGTATGGCCAACAAAGTACGCACAAACGACGATGTCTTCTAGTACATATGTATGTGACCCATATCTACCGTAACCAACCCAAATCGACCCCAAATTCAGAAACAAATGTCAGATTCGTGATCAGCGTCGCGAATAACCCCCGTAGACAAAGTTGGAGCTAAATCAGTGATTTAGACCCAACTACCCAACTTTGATACCACGGACCCTAGCAAGCTCACGCCAGACACAATGGGAAAAGTCGATGTCAGATTTGTGAATTGCGGATTTGTCAGCTACCCAAGTAATCTTTCTTGATGAAATTTGCAAGAAACTCATCCAAAATGACGTCTCTGTGATTGTCAGAGTCCAAAAAGTGAAACAATAAGAAGAAAGATATTCTCGGTAAGTGGACCTTCGTACAACTACTCAACACTAGTAAGGCTGATTAGGTCAAAATCACCGATTTAGCTCAAACTTTGTCTACTGGGGTTATTCTGGGCGCTGATCACGAATCTGACATTTGTTTTTGAATTTGGGTCGATTCTGGTGGTATCTCTGGTGTTTGCGACCTAGAAGCCCATTTGCCACTGGTTAGTTTTCGAGGTTTTCTGCGTTTTTTGGACCATCCATTTGCCCATAGCAAAAACAACCTATACCGTTGTAATCGTCATTGGATGTTCTACGAAACAATCTGGGTCTCGTTGTGAATCTTCGGAGCACGCTGAGCAACCTCCCTTGTGAGATATTTATGGTCATTTTCTGCTTGCGCCCCATTGTTCTGCTTCAGTTTTCCCGGAAATTTTTGGAAATTTTTAAGACGCCCCAGTCTGCCATCCAGCAACTTTCTCAGAAATCCTCATAGCGCACCAGACGCTTTCAGCTCTATGTGTAGGGAAAATATGCCAAAACTGCCCACTGAAAAGCGTCGCGCTTCAGTGCCCGCTGGCTGTCGTTCATTGAACGACCACATGTACCCTCTACGGACCTACAACAGGCTCCTCCCCTTCACAACCGCAACTTCGCCACTCCTCCCGCCCTCCTCAATAGTTCTCGTCTCTCCTGCTAGCAAAGCTGTGTTTACTATGGATTCTCCTGAAGTGTAGGGGCAAGTCACTCAGCTAGTAAGGATTTTCTCTTGCACATCTTAAACAGAGGAATAACTGTGGACAATTTCAATTCACTAGTATCACCTGTCGTCCAGTTGATCATCGATTTGCTCGAGCGTGCGCCAGTAACGTCTCCTTTCGTCCCTGTCGCGTGCCACGGTAGACCAGTGGGTCCTGCTCGCTCGAGGGACACGAAGAGCATCGAATCGATCGTTCAGGGATTTGACGAAGAAGTCCGATCAGCGCAAAGGTGGGCGACCTGGTGTTCTTCTGACGTCCCGTGGAATCCAGTCACTAACGGCTCTCGTCCAACGGTCGTCACGAAATCGCATTACGTGTCCGGCCCACCTGATCTTCGACAACTTGACCCAAGCGATTGCGTCTCTGATCTTCGACTGTCGACGTAGCTCGGAGCTCCGTATGCCGTCTCTCGCCTGGAGCGAGTCACTCCGAGCATCCTTCTCTCCATACTTCGTTGTACGACACAAATCGCATGTTCATCCTGCATGCGTAACGCCCAGGATTCTGAAGCGAACGTCAACGCAAGAAGAACCGTAGAGCCGAAGAGATGGGTGCGGAGTTGGGTGTTCTTCGCCTCTTCAACATTTTTGAATCATTCTTTACAAATTTATTTGCAAATACTGTCCTTATAGTAACAATTATTGCAAATACATTTGTAAAAAACATTCTGAACAAGTAGCGACCGCTTCAAGCATCGAAATGTACCGTGAGGGAGCAATGGCGACTCGTTACGAGACCTAGGTATGAAGACATTTTCTCATTTCTTTCCAGGGTCGGGTAAACAGGTCCCAGAGGGGCCTGATCGTGAGAAGCTAAACACACTAGCTGCTGGCCTCGCATGTCATTGAATAGGTTGCGTTGTCCCTACTAATTTCTCCGTAGACCCGATTTTACTGGTAATTACATAAAGTGCTAGGCATTCGACAAGTAGTCGATGAACCCCGTTGTAGGTGTCTTCACGTGTCATCGTAATCGGTAGCGGCTCGGCTCGTCGATTTGTTGACAAGGTGTGTTTTCGCGCTCGAAAGCGATTTGCTATTGTTTTCTTCTTCTCCTCGGAATTTCCGCTTCAAAGACTCCTCTGCGTTTCTAGCAGAAAGCCGAAGAATGAGCCGGGAGGCTCCAATTAGCAGTGTCCGTTCGACTCCCGTGCTGCTGCATGACGTCGTCTGCGAGAGCGTTCGGGGAGAATTTCGAAATTTCTATTTCTGAGCACGTCTTGCTCTGACTTACAGCATTTTTTCGTCCTTTCAGCTCTAAAACGCGGCCCGCTCATCACTGGCATACGCTTCTGGCCATATGATTCAATGTTCTAGAAGCAGCTGTCTTTTCAACACACTTCGATAAATACGCTTAATAAGCCGTGCAAGTGTTGCAACGCGAAACAAATAATTGGATAATAATAAATTAATAAATTGGAAAAATGTAGAGAACTAGTCCATCACACCACTTTAGCGAAAAGTTCACTTTGCTACCTATTGCTACCAAAAATCGACAAGTTTTTTTCTGCCTTACTCGTCTGTTCTTTCATATTGACCGATGTCCTTTTGTCCACTGGTACATAGTTGCCAGGAATAAAGACTTTTTTCAAAAATTCCAATCACATTCCTAGTCGTCCACAAGGCCTTTATGGGTAATGAACCTTGGATTACCTTGGGTTATGGTAATGGTGTTCCACTTGCTGTTAATTCTGCATTCGGCTTGTACCGTAGTCTCTAAATCTTCTCTTCTCTCCTGCACGTTAGTCAGGAAGAACACCGGCCACTGGGCTTCACTGCAGAGACTGCTGAGAAATAGACGTGCAGTTTCATTGTCGTGTCGACGAATTTGCAATCTATCGCCGTAAATTGCGTTGTTTGTCTGCCGAGACAGCCGAGGAAATTCCCCTCCGGCCACTTGTCATCGAACGCCTTCTATTTTCGCCCAGGTTGCATGACTGCGTTCTCCTCTATCTTTACCCAATACGCAGCTCTGCTACAGATCAACTGCCGAACTAAAGCAAGGAGAGCTACAGTGTGCTGATCCTCGTGCACTTGGTTCAGAGCGCTAGTGTTGGTGATCTATTTCTTTGTTATATGCTAATCTAATTGTAAAAGGGCGCGCGTGGTGCAGTGGTAGGAGGCGCCGCTGACACCCGTACGGTCGATCGGCCCCCGCCCGAGCCAATCAAGCCTTCCATCGCGCTGAGGTTGGTAAATTGGTACCAGAGTTTTCTGGGAAGGTAAAAACACTGACTTGGTATAGCGGCAGGCCCCTGCAAGTCACTGTATAGGCCTAACACGCATTCACCAAGCCTCTACGATTCTGAATTGAACACGAAAGCGGTGGCGCGTCCTTGGCGAAGTGATCAATGCCGACACCTTTACCTTTTACCTTTATGCTGATCTAAGGTAAAGGTGTTAGACGCCTAAGGACTCGCCGCCGCATTCGTGTTCCATTCATAATCGTAGTGAATGCGTATTCGGCCTTTGCAATGACTTGCAGGGGCCTGGTACTGTGCCAATTCGGTGCCTTCACCTTACCAGACAACTCTGGTACCAATTTACCCGACCCGGGAGGATAGATGCCCGGCAAAGGATCGATCGCTCGACCGCGCGGGTGTCAGTAACATCTCGTGCCACTGCACTATGCTCGCCCCATCAGGAATGGCACATATGAATACTCTTTGAAGAATGAGTTAAGATTGAGGAGTTGACAACGGAAAACGAACTAATCTAAGGAACAAGGGAAAACTAGGCCACGAAAATTCTTCAGAAATGGGAAGCACGTCTAAGTGCAACCCAAAGCAGAAATTCGGTTACCCAGTTTTTGTGTTTGGATGGAAAGGGCTCTTCTTAGCGCTCATCCGAGCTGCACACTTCGCCTTTTTTGCAGTTCCGCGTCTTTGTTGCTGAAGGACCAATCAATCTTCTGCTGGCAAGTCAACCGTGTGACGCCATCAGGGCATCGTCCCCTCATTTCCTTTGCCTTCTGGTACTTCCATTTCTTTCGTATTTATATGCGATCAGAATGAAAGACAAAATACCTTTTATTAAAATATTCTGGCAATCCCTTGCGTTTACAGTTTTCGTCGCTTATTCATTTAGTCTCAGACAGCTTAATCTCCAACTTTACACCGTATCGTTCTCAAAACTGATTTATTGACTCATTTGTTTTTTATACTATGCGCACAACAAGGGCCCGTGCGGTACAGTGGTAAGAGGCGCTGCTGTCACCGCACGGTCGAGCGATCGATCCCGACTCGGGCTATGCAAGCCTTCCGTCTCTCCAGGGTCGGATAAATTGGTACCAGACTTGTCTGGGAAGGTAAAGACACTGACCTGGTGTAGCGGCTGGCCCCCGCAGACCAGTGTATAGGCCAAATACGCATTCACTATGCCATTCTACGACTTGAATGGAACACGAATACGTCGGCGCGTCCTCAGGGGACTGATCAACGCCGGTACCTTTACCTTTACCTTTATGCGCACAGCAAGCTAACAGTGAAGGTGATATCAAAAGTCATGGTGATGAGACATCATAGGAATGATCTATAGTACATATTCTTATGTGCAAATGCGATGGGGCGTTCTTAAATTCATTTTATTTTCAAACTCATAATATTTATTTCATACAAACAAAGTGCGCCATGTCAATCTGCTTCCCTTTGTGTCTCTTTCCCACATAGTCTTCATCTGTATGCACGTATTCGTTTTGGCTGTCAAAGTATAAATCTAAAAATTAGAAACCCGTTTCAGCTCGCTGCCACGGTAACCACTAGGAGGCACACCGGGACACTCGAATTCCCATCTTTGAAAGGTCTCAACAATTTCTTAACCCTTGTTGGGCCTTATGTACATGGAAGTCTTGTATGAATGTCAGCAGCAGAGTAACGCTCTTTTACAAGGAATTCGATGACATCGAAACGCTGTTGTCCGCTTTGGATGCATTGCTTGTGACTGAATTTAAGGAGCTACTGTGCCAGAATATGCCAAAGTTCTGGAATAGTTCTGAAGACCTCGATTGCGCGGTACATTTTATGCAATCCATTTCGGTCTCGGAACCTGATGTCACGGCACAGCGAGCACTCGAAGCGTTTCCCTCGTGGGTATTCGTCGCTGATTCCTCGTTCTAGCTAATAGCTTGTACGAGTGCTGCTTGGTTGATTGGAATCAGGAATAAATCTTAGTTAAACTATACCACTGAACCCGTCACCGACATCTGCTGGTTTCGAGTGAACTGATAGCCCCATAGCCAGTTAGCGTAAGCAGATGTCTCCATAAGTGGCCCCACGAGTGGTGTATTCGAGAGGGGCATCTGCATGAGGCCCTGAGGTCGTCAGATCGGGTGTTCCATTGCGTGGCATTCATTCGCCTAGTGATTTCTGCAGCTGAGGGTAACTGGTGATTTAGATCGACACTGTTGTTGGTTTGCCGTCTTGCTCCCCATTCTCATGGCTTTCAGGACAATGGTTGGCAATTAAAATGGAATTGTGAGCACGCACGTTTGGAATCCCGTCGATTTTCCAGGCCCTTACAAAGGCGACAACGCTGGAATGCTTGTGGAATGTGCAAGGTGCTGGTCCCCAATATTATTAGGTTGGTGCAAAAGTTCTCGGACATTTGCGACTACTTGAATTTGGAAAGGATTTCTCCGGTATCTTCGGCTCCAGTCAAAAAACGCTATAGAAAAGAGAAGACCATTGATATTAACGGTGTACTTCGAGTGATTCCCTGCTATTGTTTACATAGATATTACAAAATGGACTGTTTTGTCTCCCAAATTTCCGAGAACTTTTGCACCAACCTAATACATCTATTTCCTGCTGGTTAATATCTCATCATTTTCTTATCTACCACTCTTTCATTGTGGTTGTGTGAGCAATTGTACTTGTCAAAGATGTCAAAACGACGGAGTTTGTTGTAAACAATGGTGGATATGACAATGACAACCAGTGGTGTGCGGAATATTTTTTTTCAAAAAAGTGGAAGACGGAACGGAAATGGCCAAAAGTGGCAGGAAACCGGAACACAGAACACGGGAACAGTGCAAAAGTCACTAAATTACTGGAATTTAACCGAAAGTGGACTACGAAACGTCTCCTTTTCTGTCTCCAAAGGTATCCATAAAATATTCGTCTTGTTTCCACTAGAACGTGTCTACAATTTTGGTGGAAGCGTTCAACGTTTGGTTATAGTTCCAATGCCCAAAAAAGGCGGAACACTAAAACGGAACGGAACGGCCAAGAACGCCCGGAGACCGGAATTCGGAACACGGAAACGGATGGTCCGCACATCCCTGATGATAACACGTCTGAGTTGACGCAACATTGCGGACCAGCACCGCAAACCACATGGTGCCGAAACTTTATATCAATCTCAGGTGTTGCTGAACAAAACTAAACTGAAGAGCCTGCAATAATTTTTGTAACATCGCAAAAAATTGAATTCCAAAAAGGCTCGATCAGACTTTCAGTACCTCCTGATTTCTGATCACCAAAGAAAACACACAAAAAAAAACAACAATCCACAACGCAACCTCGCAGTTCCAAGGAAAAGGTTCACTTTTTCAGCTACGATATGTTGCCGTTTTGGCAAGAATCCTACAGTAGTTGGGAGATCCTGAGTGAATTTGTCGACGAGGAGTCGTCCCTTTCAAAGACGTCTGTTTTTGAGGCGTTTGCGTGTACATGCCATTCAATGAGCGCTTTAATGCCATCTTCCGGGTGAAGCGAGGTGAATCGAAGCTCAACTGCGCCCGAATTGATTCTGCCTCTCCGTTTTCGTTCCGAAATACTTCTCGCGCCTGTTATGTTACTTTTATTTGAGTCTTAGCTATTTGATTTCCCTTGAAGCTCGCCCATCTTTCTACCCCACTGTCGTAGCTTTGCTGTCCCATTATCTTTATTCCGCTTCACCCTCTCCTTTTCGGCTATTATTTTTCATTCGTTTCTCCCCCTTTTCTCTTTCGTTTCCTTCAACAGGCGTTTTTTCACTCCCTGGTTAAGGTGAAACCGTTCTAAAGGTGAAACCCAAGAACACAGTCGACTTATCATTTGGGTTCTTCTATAATAGTATACATTCAAATCACTTCCAATTAGTAAAGTTCGTTTTGGCTAAATACCTATCGTTTACTCATTAGAAGTCATGCAGGAGTCAAGTTTCTAAACGATTAGAACCACGGCAAGATTCGAAAAACCAGTGTTAAATATATTTGGAGATGCTTGGTTGTTCGCAAAACACTGACATCGGACGGGAATTGAACTAGCGACTTTCTGTTTCCGGCATACTGCGCTGACCACTGTGCTACCGATGTACGTTGCGAATCTCCCAGCATCTTTCTTGAGCCCGGTGCTAAATAAAATAATAGGTGCTAGAGTGTTGATCGCGCAGTGGCAAGAAGCCTCTGGCATCCGACGTTCCAGCGATCAATCCTCACCCACGTTAACCATGTCTTCCTTTCTTACAGGTCGAATGATTTGGTACCACTGGCCTGAACTTATAGGGAAACTCATAGGGACAAGGAAGGCTGCAGACAATTTTGGAGAAGGTACGACCGCCATCATTCTGGACTGGAAATTACGAGTTTTTTTATTTTGATCCGCAATTTAGAGGGAGTCAGCGCAGACGTGATTGAGGATCAACTGGAAAGACCATAATCAACTGAGAGAATAGAAAGGAGAAGAGAAGAAAAAAGTCCATCTAGCCACGCCGATAGCGGATTTCCCGATTGACGACCTGACGACCAGTTACCGACTGCACTCTAGAGAGAGGCGCGCGTGGTTCGGTGGTAAGAGGCGCTACTGACACCCACATGGTTGAGCGATCGATCCGTCCCGGGGCTAACCAAGACTCCCGATAGTCACTGGGATCAGGTAAATTGGTACCAGACTTGTTTGCGCAGGTAAAGGCACCGACTTGGCATAGCGACGGACCCCAACAATGCGACGGCGCGTTCTTAGGGGAACGATCATCACCGACACCTTCAGCTTTTACCCATATGGAATAGAAACAGGCAAATGAACACTGAAGCGTATACATTGTGCCTGAACTACTCATCAAGAAACATCCGATAAGCCGGTGGCTGGTTGATTGACTGGTTCCCAAGAGTTGCTCGCTCATCGTAACAACATCCGAGCCGCTTCTCTAACTCGATTAAAGTACTCGGCTGATGGAGAATATTGGCTGGTGAATGAAAGAAATGGAATAGAAGCCGAGTTCCGCCGAATCCGTTGCTGAGGAATAGAATGCAGTTCAGCCATTGAATTCAACCTCAATTAAGAGCCATTTGAGCCCTGAAAGAATGAAAAAAAATAAACGAGTAGGCCTTGATTTGATCGTGATTCATGAACGACGCTGGGATCGCGGATGACCGGAGGCTGATATATCTTTTCTTCACTTTGAACTTGTTATAATTTTGCCGCGGCGTGAAGATCGAGGTATCCAATGCCCGTGACGACGGCGAACCACCACTTGCTCAAATACTCTTTGACCCCTGAAACGTCAAGAGAATGAACAAGTAACCTTTGATTTGAGCTCTGCTTCGTAAATAGTGGTCTTGGATAACCTGATGCTAGCATGCCTGTGTTTTACCTTGAGCGTGCTGCCATTTTGCCACGTCGGGGTGTCCAATACCAGTGGGGGAGGATGACTACCAGTGGGTGCAACGAACGAGTTCAAATTTTCCGTTGGGTGACGGCGAGATGTCTGACAGCTTACCCTGCCCAGGGTTGATGGATCGTGGTCAGCGTGCTAGTCCTGCTCAGTTGAGGGTTATTAGCTAATAGAGTGCGTGTGATTCAGGAATCTGGGCCTTGGAGGGTCTGCTTATCAACAAAAGCAACAAGGGAGTTCAACCATGAGGTAGAAACCCTTTTTGGCGTAAACATATGACGAACCTTATAGAACGAACAACACGCACTTGATCGATTCTCGCACAAATGCGCTGTTTGCTAGCCGTCAATGGCCTAATATGGGAATATGGGGCCTGTTGTAGCCTCGATGGCCCAAATGAAATGGAATATATCCTAGAGTGAACTTGGACATTCTACAGAATCTAATTCTCATTGCCTATTCTTCTGTGGCGTCCAACTCGAGTATCAAACCGTCGAAGCGTCATTATGGACTCTTTTTTCTGATTTTTTTCGACTCATTTTGAAATTTTGATGAGATTGCAAGCACTTGTGCTCGCGCTCCGCTCTCTTATGTTCCAATTTCAGTGCAGTGGTAAGAGGCGCTACTGATACCCGCAATGTCGAGCGATCGCTCCTTGCCCGGGTATTTGTCCTCCTAGAACAGGTAAATTGGTACCAGAATCTATTCCGTTACCCAAATTTTAGCTAAAGGTAACCAAACTTGTAAATTAGGGTGGTCAAATCAAGATTACGGAATTGGCTATCGAGCACTCCATCCCTCGGGAGTCGGGTAAATTGGTTCAAGACTTGTCTGGGAAGGCAAATATAACACATTGAGTTGATATAGCGACTACCCCCCCCCCCGCAAGTCATTGTATATACCAAATATGCGTTCAACATGCCTCTAAATCTACATCTGAAATCTAAATCTGAATTCAAGACGAATGCGGCGGCCCGTCCTTAGAGGACTTACGGACGCCGATACCTTTACGTTTACCCTGACCTTTACCGGAAGCAGCATAGGCGATGCTTTTCTCCCTCAAACAAGGTCGATGCTGATGCTTCGTGTTGTGCTATCCAGCGGCGAAAATCCAGCATTTTCTTTTAGGAGGAGCCGTTCGGCTTTGATTTCCGGTCGCTTTTCTCATCTGTTTTCGCTCGGCTGGCAACTCGTTGACACTGATGAGCTGCGCCTTCGCCGGCACACATACACAATCAAAACAAAACTAAATGCAACGATTTTGCGTTCAACTGTATGCTGAAAGTCCGACGTTTTTGACATCTTCTACCCTCGGCTTCCCAGCAATGTCTCTCACAGATTTCTCTCTAATCTTTAGAAGGTCAAATTAACTCTACATCATCACGGGCTGGCCTCTGGCCCTTGGTCCTGTTCCTCATATAGAACTCCGGTAGCCAGCAATTTTGCGACACATTCGAGGATGAAATTCAGTATCGTAGGAAAATAGCATATCTTTTTATTATTTGGCAGAATTTGCGTGTCATCGGAGGAAATTGGAATTTACCTGACACGCAAACTCGTTACGCGTTCCTAAAATTTATCGCAGGTTAATCAACCCTTCCATCCCTCCGGGGTCTGGTAAATTGGTACCATACTTGTCTAGGAAGGTAGCGAAACTGACTTGCCATTGCGTCTGGCCTCTGCAAACCATTGTGTAGGCCAAACACGCATTCACCATGACTAAAATTCTGAACTGTACACGAATGCGGAGGCCCGTCCTCCGAGGACTGATCAGCACCGATACCTTTACCCTTTTATTCAACAAAAAACTCGCCTAGTTCAACTTGCGATGCTCTTTCTCGTTACGAACCGTCTTCCTAAACCTCCTCAAAAGTTAGCTATTTAAAGAAAAGGTCGATACTCGTGTAGGATCCTGTGCTTATGCTACCGATATCAGGGCTATTGTTAGCTTTGAAATTTCAACCAGCACGGTCAAGGGATCGATCTGCGACCAAACTATCCAGCACTTTCACCCCTATGGGACGCGGTAAATTGGTACTAGGCTTGTCTGTGAAGATGAAGCCACTTACTTGTCGAGCGGCTGCCCTCTTGAAATAATTGTATAGGTTTGAATCAATTAGCTTTTAGAATCCCGAAGTGAAGACGAATACGTGGCGCGTTCTCAGCAACCCATACCAGTTTAGCATACTTTTTAGCTCACACTTAAACTCACGACTCATACTTCTAGTGGCCGAAATTCTTATACCACACTATAGATTGCCGTGGTAGTGAACCTTCAGTCCGGTACCTACCAGTATTCACCCTAAGAAAGTCTTTCGACCCGAGTAACAGAAGGATTGTAAGAGAAAATGTGACAAATGAAGAAATTGAGAAAAATAGAAAAAGTTGGAAATGTGATCTGAGCCCCAGATCACTCTCCATCACCCAATTCTTGGAATACTAGCCGTTTCTTGTTACCACGCGTACTAGCACTTGTTCAGCCAATATTTGACATCCACAAGTGTTTTTATTGAAAAGTCTTCCTATAATCGGAGGAGGGCAATTAACACCAGAGTCTGCTCCCCACAGGTTTTCTATGGAATTTGAACAAAAGGCGCACTACACCAATCATCAGTCAACGTCAGTTCTGTCTGAAAGTCTATGCACTATGGGAATTTCCTTCTCACGAGCGAAGTACTCCATGACTTCGCTGCAGATTTATGAAGGCGGAGATAATGTGATTTTCCTATAAAGAGCTACACTGTTTTTCCGCGAAACCTCAGTCAGTCTTCAATTACCGCCCTTTTGACGACTATTCAAATTTTACCATTGAATTCGTGCTGCTTCATTAATGTCATATTCCTTGATACCGAAGTGCTGTCTTATGAATTCCGTTCTGTAGAGTTCTCTGTGTTCTCTCCAAGTTCTCTGTGTTTTGAAACTCGGCATGATGCTAATGGTCAAAAATGCTAGGGATGGAGCGGCCAGTTCAAGGACACATAAGTCTTGAGACAATTTTTAGGCCTCTGACGACGACGTTCAGGTCGAAACGTTAGACCAAAATCAATTGATCTACCATTCTAGCCTCGTTCGGCACAGCAGCATTTGAAAAGTATGAGCAAAGCATTTTAGATGCAGTTTCTATCACCACTCCCAGCTGCTCTCGTGGAGCTCTTCAAGAGGACTGATGAGAGGTAGTAGCCGCTTACCGTGACTGCTCCGATGGGACAGCGCAATCGCCGTAATGGATGATTCCTGGTGTCTTCCATGTCCTCAACCCTTCAAAAGTCGAAAAACAGCCGGCTCCGATCCTCTCCAGTCGTCAAACTACTTTCCGTCCTTTCTTCTAGATAATCTACAACTTCCAGGGACAGCTTCTTCCCATTTCTATCTTCTCTTTCAGCATCCCTTTTCAGTGTATTTCCCCGTTTTTGGGAGGTATTCTTATTAAAACCATCTGACATTTGGAACTTTACGACGTCTTTAGAGACCTTCTGCTTCCACCGTAGATTAAAGTTTTCTTCAGTGTTATTAGTCAGAATATGAGAGGAGGTGAAAAGGAGAAGATGGAAAATTCCATGCAAAAGTAAGGTAGCCGGCGCTGATCTGTCTCCTGTGGTGCCGCGTTCGTTTTCCATTCAGAATCGTGCATGCCGAATGTGTAATAGACCCATATTTTGACTTGCCGAACCAGCCACTACTCTATTCAGTGTGTTTACCTTCCAGTCCGGATTGGCATCAATTTACCCGACCACCGAGGTATGGAGAGTTCGGTGAGCCCAGACGAGGATGGATCACTGCACCGTCGATTCTGATACATGTCGATACTATCAGCCATTGCTTGCACGTTTAATTCTTACATTATTCCATTGAGAGGAGTGTATGAGTGGAAGTTCGAATTATGCAGATTTGGTGGTGTTTTAGGCCTTCGGTACCGGACGTGTCCTTTGATCAAAAGCCGAAAAAGCCGGCAAAAACCACTCCAAAGCGGCTTTTTCGAATAACGTTCTTATAATTCAACTATTTGTGAAATTAGGCCGAGATTTGAGCTCAACAGCTTAAGCCCTATCGTTTGGTGTATAAATTACCCACACCTGAAAGTTTTTACAAAATATCGATTTTTCGCGTGTCCCACGTATCCATCGATATAAGAATGTTAATCGAAAAAGCCGCTTTGGAGCGGTTTTTGCCGGCTTTTTCGGCTTTTGATCAAAAGACAGGTCCGGTACTGTACCTCCACAGTATAGCATGCAGCGTACAATTATAATATATTTGGATTTGCTTCACCTCTCTTTTTACCATTGCAGCGGAATATTTATTGCAGTACGACACTTCACTCAATGAGCCCCATGCATTCATTGATTGTCTTGAACGTTTTTATTTATTTATTTAATTGTTCATTTACTGCATTATTCATTTGCTTTAAGAAATCGTATGAAAGAAGAATGATATATATTAAATAAAGTACTGAAGAGTACAATACGACAAATGTACTGAAGTATATCATATATCGTCGTATTTGGACACATCAGACCCTAGAAGGCTAGCTGCTGATGTGGACGAGTAGTCGTTCTCGAGTGGACGTTGATCTCTTGAGGTGCTCTTCTCAATTTCTCGACGCCGACGCCTCATTAGCGTGCACGAGGCACGGCAAGTCGATGAATACGCTCATAAGACTTTGTGGATTTATCATCACAGCCATTCCTTTGACGCCTCTCCTCCTCAACAGCAAGTAATTCTTCGCGTTCTCGAAAGCAGCTAGAGCCAGAGTATTATCGGTTTCTACACTTCCTGCATGTGTACGAATAAAGTCTCACTGTATAGCACGCCACTTTTCATTCTTGCCAGTCATTTTTTTAAGGGATTAACTCTTTTACATAATATAGAAATTTACTTCTACTACCTACTGTTTGCGGATTACTGCGAAGCTTACGAGAAGTTCGAGGAAGACCTGGATGTTATACGCATATGTGATATTGCCTCTATTGAATGTGTTATTTTCGTACACACAATTCGAATTGATTGTTAAAAGAAAGAAATTCGTTGAGCGCATCAAGCAAATTATATCAAGCAAAATTCGCGATATCCAGTTAGTGGTTTACTTAAATCTCCCTTAGGCAACTTACAATCTATCCTCGATCGAATTCAAAATGTGACTGAGTGTGACTAAATGTGACGAATAAAATGAATAAGCGAATAAATGTGACGAAAGGAATTTTTTGAATTTTCTCTTGTGGTTCTCTTCGCAACACAATTCTCCATCAGAAACCACCAACATCTCTCAAAATGAAATTTTATGGTTTGGTGGACTTTTGAAAAGGTTGGATTGTATTCGGCGAGTACGATCATATTTACAAAAACCTTCTCTCAGCAGCTGACTAGCAATGATTTCCATCTTTTCTTATCTTAGCGGTTACCTACAAACACGATCTTCTTGTCTCCATTGATTGCGCTCTGAATCTGTTCGAATCTCCCATTAGTGGTAATAAAAGGAGTGTCAGATTTCTTAGGAGGCTACATATACGATCTTGCGACATCTTATAACATAAATGTTTAGAACAGTTGTTGTATGCCACCTCCAAGTTTTCGTACGGCTTCCAGTTTTGTGAGAATGTTCTGACACCCTCTTCTTTCATCGATAAAGTACATTTTTGTCTCAGGGTAAAGGTAAAGGTAAAGGTGCTTGCGTCACTCCCGTAGCATTCGTGTTCAATCCAAATCGTAGCGAATGTACATATTTATTTGCTCTACACAATGACTTGTCGGGGCCAGCCACTATACCTAATCAGTGTGTTTAGCTTCCCAGACAAGTCTGGTACTAATTTACACGACCTGGTAGGGTTGAAAGACTTCGTTAGCTGGACGGGGATCGATCGCTCGACCATGCAGATGTCAGTAGTGCTTCTTACCACAGTACAACGCGCGCCCTGAAATCCTAGTGCGTAATGTACCTAGATGAAATCCTTCAAATACCCATATCTGAGGAAGTTGTTTAAGAAATGATGAAGATGTTGCTCTGTATGATTTCGTCAGCTCTGACAGAAATGTTTTTGAGGGTGTGTAGAGTGGCAATTTGAACACACAGTCTCCATAGTAACGCGACGTTGATTCAGTTCGGCTGCTGTTGCATATCATCACCTGCTGTGCCCCCAGGGCTATCTGAACATCTGAACATCGAGCGTTGCGGCTAATCTTTCTACCCTTATTGTGTGGGTATCTTCAGCCTCTGATTCCTCGATGCCCTTCATTGAGGACGAGATGAGAACGACTCGTACTTTTTGCTGAATCCCTATCTACTCGTCTCGCTGAAAACTGGCGTCATTCTCCTAGGAGACTACAAATTTCTCCATTCGCTCGACAGCCGTATTTTTTTCGAAATCGGCTCGCTCGCTCTTTTCTTTTTCTCATGAGAGGCCATGCAAGCATAAAACGCTGAATCTTCGAATTCGGCGCAGAATAGCTGACACGCTAAATGAGTTTTTGAAAGCAAAGCATCTTCTTGACGGCCAGCAATGGCGAACACTGAGAGGAACGACTATTTGAAGTCGAGCTATGGAAATAATGCTGAGAAGTGTTCCAAATCACAGCGAGTAGGTCGACATTTTCTTTCTCCGATTGCCCTGTTTTTACTTATTTTCTTCTTACCTTTCTTATTGTAAATAAATAGAAGAAAAAATGAAGTTGGATGCGCGTGGTGCAGTGGTATGAGGTGCTGCTGACACCGGCACGGTCGAGCGATCGAATGGCGCCCCGGCTAACCACCAAACCTTCCATCCCTCCGGGATCGAGTAAATTGGTGCCAGACTTCTCTGGTAAGGTAAAGACACTGACTGGCGGCTGGCCGCGCAGGTCATTGTGTAGGCTAAATTCACCATACCTCCACGATTTGAATGGAACACGCGGCGCGTCCTTGGGGCTGATCAACGCCGGCACCTTTAACCTTTGCATGACAATTATGAGCTTCATTTCCCATACTGCGTCAGAGATACGATCGTGTTTCATAGAGAAGATTGCTAAGTGCATTTCATGGGCAGCCGTGTGGAACCAATCCCGCTCTTCGTTAAATATTTACCGAAATTTCACTCGATATTGCGCCATTAGCTACCTATGGGCTGTGATGGACGAGCACTTTCAGGATGCAATCGGCGTCTAGGGGCGCATTTTTGCATTGGGCGGATTGGGTTTCATTATCCCTCAGGCGATTCGTCACCTCGGAACCATGATTTTCTGAGGGAAGAAGCACGCATGGTTTCCATCAAAAGCCAAGCCTTCCACTCTTCCGGGGTCGGGAAATTGCTACAAGAATTGTCTAGGAAGGTAAAGACAACTTTGTATGGCCGCTGGTGTCCAGCCACCAGAACATGGACAGTTTCTGCTCCTGGTTCTCACTAACTCATCCTGTCACAGGCATGACGCTCACTCAATTTTTGTTGGGGCAAATTTCATCTTCTAAAATCGATCTTTTGTTCAGTTCAATACGTTAATATTTTATGGTGCCCTTACCCTCACAATTGCAATTGCTCTCTACTATTGTCTGATCAAGCTATACTTTTCTGCTCTTCAACAATAGGATGGCACCCTTCACCCCACCGTTATTGTCGCATGAAATGGCAGTCGCTCTGGCATTAGATTGCTTTCATACCTCGTTTTTTCTGTTAGAGCAATTCACAGAATTTGTGGTCGCCTTAGCAATGAGCAGCAGCTTCTAAGGGCAACTGCTAACTAGTCTGTCACTCCGATTAATTCAATGAAATGCCGCGTTTTGTTCCCAGAGGACACCAGGGCCCAGATTCATCACTGGTAAACCCCGATAAACCCCGAGATACAGCCCGAACGGTGCCCACCTTTGTCTTCTTATCCTAAACTTCCTGTGTTAAACACAATCTCTCATCGACTCTGCCGTCTGGTTCTGGCTGCGCCTCGGTTTCGGAGACCGCTTGTCCGTTCATGAATCTGGGCTCAGATCATGCCCATCCTTCTATCCTTCGATGGAGGCCCTACCATTTTCAAGTGCACGTAGGTTCATACCTTATTTGTTGTTTCACGAATATACAAGCACTCATAAGTCTTACTCTATCTTCTCTCACCTCTACAGCTTTGGCTCACGCAAACGAGGTAGGGGTATCTTTCCGCGTCTCCTACCATTCCTCACCTTTACCTACAATTTTTCGACCTTTTCTGAACTCGCTGATGTCCTCGCTTTTTTACTTTATTTTACATCAGATTACTCGACGTAGGGCATAAAATGTGCTCTGGTAAGAGGCGACATTTCCGTCATGTTGTGCGTTCGATACTCGCAACGACTAACCAGGCCTTCAACCACTCGAGGGCCGGTATTCATGAACGGTTCACTAGCCGGTAACAGTGACATTCACCTCGCTTACCCACCAAAACGTTATTCCTTTACGCGCGGTGTGTCACATTGGCGGTGAACTAGCCGGTGAAATCTAACCGCCGATGAAATGTCAGAAATGGTTTCGTTCATGAATCCCGGGCCAGGATCGATAAATTGATACCAGACTTGTCTGGTATGTTAAAGACGCTAAAATAGTACAGCGGCTGGCCCCGCAGGTCATTGTAAACCAAATACGCACTCATCAAGCCCATGCGATTCTGAATGGAGCACGAAGGCGGTTGCGGTAACTTTACATTTACCTTTTAACTTTATTTACTCGCCATCCCCTTTCAGGGTAGATTCAGTTGAACGAGAAAAGCTGGGGGCCGGGAAACTGAAGGGCAACTCCCAGTGGTGTTCGTAAAATTCACCACGACTCGAACCAATTCCTCAGCATTGACGTAGGCACGGAAATTGAATCCGCTCCTCCGTTGGGCGTGTGAATGCGCGCCCACCTTTGTCCGTTCTGAGAGCTCTTCGGTCGTCTGGCCACTTACTGAGCTGGCTCGAGGTTCACCGTGGTTCTTCCATTTATTATTTTCTTATTTTTAGGCACCTGTTTAAGGTTGCATCGAAACAAAATCGTTATTAGGATAAATAGCGTAAAGAGACGAATAGGATGTAGGAGGTTCGGAAAGTTGAACGATTCTCGGAAGATTTGAAAAATCTCCTTTTCGAGTGTGAAGCGAAATAGTTGGGTGACGTCAAAAAGAGGTGAAAATTGGTTCGCAAAGTGTTCCTTCTGGCCTTTAGCACTTGCTGCCTGTTCGACTGTCTTCACCTTTTTTTCATTCGAACGGACAGATTCCAACAACTCACAAACTTCCGCTGTGTGATCTTCTCATCCCTTTATCCCAATCTCAATCTGTGTAGCATATAACGAATCACAGGAGTAAATAGGAGTTTCAAGAAGCTTGTTCTGCTTTACGACAATGTGTCTAAAGGCCGATTCACATTAGGTATTAGGTTGGTGCAAAAGTCTTGCGACACTTTTGCAACATTCTTCAAAATAACAGCAATTTACTGAAACAAAATCTCAGTCAACGATATAATCATCATTTATATATATGACTCTTCCCCATCTCTCGGGCAACTTCTCAGTTCCTCTCCGCCAGAACTCTAGGAGCTGTGACGAAAAAAAAAATTGGCCGACCTCCATTTCCAGTTCGTCTCGGTTGTCGAATTCCATATCTCGAAGGTGTTGCTCTAAGGACCTGAATAAGTGATAATCTGAAAGAGCAATGTCTGGAGAATAAGGTGGGTGCGATAGAACTTCCCAGCCTAAATCCTGAATTTTCTCACGAGTTGCTCTTGCGACATGAGGACAAGCGTTGTCATTCAAAAGGTAGACTTTTCCCTTTCAGGGCGTTTTTATCGCATGACGGGAAATTCTACCGCACCTACCGTACTCTCCTCACCTTGCTGCTTTAGATTATCACTTATTCAGGTCCTTAGAGCAACACCTTCGAGATATGGAATTCGACCACCGAGATGAACTGGAAATAGAGGTCGGCCAATTTTTTTTCGTCACAGCTGCCGGAGTTCTGGCGGAGAGGAATTGAAAAGTTGCCCGAAAGATGAGGAAGAGTCGTAGATCCGAATGGTGATTACATCGTTGACTGAAATTTCGTTTGAATAAGTTGCTGGTATTTTGAAAAGTGTAGCAAGACTTTTTCACCAACCTATTGGCAATGCAATGCCGTCGATTGGGCAAATTAAATTTGAAAAAAATCTATTTGAAAGCCAATTTGAAATCGAACTTTCCTGTACTAAGTCTGCACTTTGTAGGTATTCCGCGGTGTAGTCCACTACTGAGGGATACAGGGGCACTATTTCATCACTAAGACGTTGACAAGTACTCAAAATCTTCAAAAGCCCAACCGTAACTCGTATGTACTGCTGTTCCACGTTACTTACACCAGCCGTTCATCGGCCTATCGGCCGCCAAACGTCTGTTCGCCAAATTCGTTAAATATATAAATAAACTTTATATTTCTTGCCAAGCTTAATCACCCTTCGTTCATTTGAAACTCAGCTCAATCCATTTCAAATGAAATAGTACTGACTTCGGCAAGCAATGTAGGGTAGATGAACTGTATGTGCCTTACCATAGAGTATGATTTTTAAAATTATTTCAGTGATAAGCAGTGATAAAACCACCACCAACCGCCACCACCACCAATCGTTCGAAAAATGAATTGACATTAATCCATCCGTCCAAATAAACAATTGTGTTTCGCTTATTATATAGTAAAAGGATCCTATCATACAGCCTAGTATATGTAGGTATGCATGGCATCAAGGGATGCATGCGCCCATCTCGGAATTGCTGATCTCATACTTAAAATTCTTACCGTGCCTTGAGCATTATCTCTTGTTTTCTTTTTTTTCTTCCATACAAAGGTCAATATGAATTGACCACAGTCGAATCATTTGCCATTCCAGGCAATCTAACATTGTCCTTGCCCCACTCCACGCCAGTCGAAAACATTGCTGAACAACAAGTGGATCATTACTTCTCTCTGAACAATTGTGTTTCGCTTATTACTCAGTGCCTTGAAAATTTGATACGTTTTTGCGAAGGGGTGCCTTCGCAAAAACGTATCAAATTTTCAAGGCACTGAGTACGAAGAACAAGGAGGTGCTTTTGAAAGCGTACAGGACTTATGTGAGGCCATTAGTGGAGAATGGCACAGCGGTGTTTTCTCCTTCCAGAAAGAGAGATATCGCACTAATAGAAAAAGTTCAGAATAATTATACGAGAAAGCTCTTGGTGAGAACGGGAAGCTTTCTGTATTCTAGGGTTCCTAGATCGGATTTGAGGAACTCCTACTTGAAATTGTGCACACTTTACTCTCGACGTAAACTTCGTGATGTTTGTATAGTCTTCAAAATGCTGGCGGGATGCATGGACATTGAGACTTCTAGATTGTTCACACTTATGCCTTCTAAAACTCGTGGCGGTTCGGAGAAAATCTCATATGGAAGACCTAGAAGCAATCTTCGGTTGAACTATTTTACATGTAGAGCAGGGTGGATATATCTGAACCTTAAGCATAACATTCCGCTCGCCCCGCGCTTTTTTGGCTCGTTCAAACGTTTTGCTGAAATTAAGCTCTTGGATAATTGAGTTCGATTTGTTGTATTGTAGTTGCCAAACGAATGTAGTGTTTTTATCCTTTTTCTGACGTATGTCTTATATATACGTAATAAATGATGATGATGATGAACAAGAAATAAAATATTCCGCCAATTATAAAGGAAAAATGCTTTCTCCACCGGCTTAAAGGGCTCATATCGTCACCTGATGAAAGCCATTTGGTTTAGGAAAGGTGCAGTAAGAGTGCAGAAGACAGGCAAATCGGAAACCCCGTGTAGTATTCTAGCTGCCCACTTAAGCTTAGAATCCGGGTTCCAGTCCTGCCTGAGTCGTTGTTTTTGCACCGAAACTAAAGTTATCAGAGCATGATTGGTCGATCATCATAAGGAATTCACATGACAGAACTCAATGCCCTCATGATTCTGTAACGATTTTTTGTGAAGAAGGTCAATCTGAGAACTGCGCTGGCTTCTCTCCTTTCATTCATGCATTTTTATCGCGTGAGATGGTTTCCATGCCCTTTTCTCTAGCTCTTCTGCATTTGCGATAGCTTCTCCTTTCACGGCTGATTGCGCAACTTTTGAATTTATTCTGTCGCCACATCATCATCACATTTGAGCCACATCTTGGTCGAGTTCCTCGTCCGGGTTTTTTCAGTACCCTTTTCCTATTCTATTTTTCCCATTTTTCAGATGGCGTTCCTCAGCCAACTCTCTGGTCATCTGCAGACGTTGAAGGAGAAAACAGCCACGATGGCAGAGGGAGCGCCCGCGATAGGGGCGCATTTGCAGTCGCTCAAGGTGCGGGTATTCAAAGGGTAAATGAGACGCACCAGTTTCATCTGAACTAAATTTAGGATGGCGCTCCGAAGCTGTTCGAAAGCGCGCTGAACGCCAAAAATGGGCTGCTGAACAAGGTGTGTTCTGTTGAGACTTTTTCAGTATAATTTCAGGTGTCCAATACAGTGGGCTCTGAGTTCCATGATTTCGGTAGTACAATGAGCCAACAATTCCTAGCAGGAACAAATACACCGGTGTCGCGCCGCCCTAAAAAATATCCTTAAAGACCTATATTCTATACCTAAATAAATGAACCTAACTTTCGAGGTGGCACGGGTACCAGACGTTGCCAGAAGAGCTTCGGCGAGCTTTTTTGTAAATTTTCTCCCTGATATACCCTCAACGAAGCTAGCATTGGTACACCCTTGCCACTCTCCGCTAACTGTAAAAAATCAATTCAAAAGCTTCAGGAGTTAAATCCAAGAAAGCGAAAACGAATACCTTTTTGGCCGGCACTGTAGCTCCGATTTTTTACTTGGTTAATAATATTCTGCCCTCCGCCCTTCAAAAGTGAAAGACATAAAGGATGGAGTATCAAATTTCGAGCAAACAACACTCAATGTCGGTGTGCGGGCACGAAATGGACAACGGCTGATTTTCAGCGAAAGCGTCAATAATGCAGAACTGAAGGGGTACGCAGGAAGGAACGCCGGTGAATTCTCCCCCAACCGGTCGAGGAGGCGCTGAAGAGAAGACTGATCACCTATCGGTATTTGAGTTCTAACCAAATTGTGTGCCTATAACGAACATCCAGTGTAGGTTAGGAGACCTACGTGGTCGATGAGAGCACCATGCATCAGGAGAGATCAGGTGATCATAGAACGTGACGTCCGTTCGATACCTACAGCGGGTGAATGATATGATGATTGAAACACAAACCACAGAATGAGTATCTACTATCTATCTAAATTCACATATTGTCTACATATAAGCCATACTCGTTGAATCCGTTCTATTAAATTTCAGGTGAAGCTCGACTCACTTGGCAAGGTTCTGCACGTCTCTGCACTTGGTCGTTGCCCCTCACCGATAGATATCGTTCCTGTCATAACGACATTTGGCGAGCATCTGCAAAACGCCGAGTTCAGGTCGGACAGAGGAAACTTTTCTATTTCATTGTGCAAAATAGCGTTGTAGGCTGCTAAAAAATTCAAAATGAAAACCAAAAGTCACAGTCGTTCCATAGAAACCGAATGAAAAATAGACTTGCGAGATCTCGCTCTTAATAAGTGGCTGCGTACTTTTTGTTCTTTGTTATTTTGTTATTATAAATGTTTTATATATGTTTCCTACTATTCATTAGTTCATTTGGCGGCCTGCAGGCAGCTGAATGGCTGGTCCCTTTTTAATTACCGTCTCAACGAAATGAATTGCTATGATTCAAGAAAAAGCGGGCAGTTGCGTGTTCGTAGCGCTTTTCATTAGTTTTCTTTCCTGTTTATATTGCTTGTCTCTGGAATTCTATTATTTTTCTTCTGCAGGGTGGAGTACCACAACACTGGCGAGTTCCGAGCAACGAATTCGGGTAGTGCAGTTTGGCTGTTACGCGAGGGCAACGATTCTGAGTTGGCGATGTCGTTTCTTCCCGAGGAACAGTTCCATCTTGATGCGATCACTTGGCACTGGGGAACGGAACCGATGAACGGTTCTGAGCACACCATCGGAGGTAGAATTTGTCTTACTTATCTTTCCATCTGTCATTCCTTTTTGAAAAGATAGGAGTCCGGCAGTTTCGAAAGATTCTTCGACCGACCTTTCCTGCTCAGTTTGTCATACTCTAATCCAGCGCGGTTTGCGAAAAAATGAAACCTATATCCTGCTCCAGCTAAGGGTAGCCGAAATTTATTAGTTGCCAGGAGAGCGAGATCGATTCACCCTTCTAAAATCATAGGGAAGAACCTGAATTTCTCGTGAAGGATTTCATGGAACATAGCAAGTCGAAGTCCCTTCTTTTCATCTCCAAGGACTCGAGACCAACCAAGACATTGCGAATCTTGCAGGATGATGTTTTACTATATTACATGAGAATCCATCTACAAAGCTGCTGAGGCTGCTCAGAGACGCCGTCGAAGTACTAGCTCAAAGAAATTGTAAAGTATCCAAGTAAATTTTCGTGAAGCTGACAATCCCTCACGTTCTTTCAGCCATCGTTGAGTAGTATGCCTAAGAAGTGATCCTATCCGAGAATTTTTTCTAATATTTTGCTTCGCTTTCGCGATATTTCGGAAGGCTGTGAATTAGTGTCGTTTAACTTTTACAATCCTTCTTTTTACACAATAGCTCTCGTATCATAAAAATTCAGCGTTTCTTACAATTATTTAGGGATCCTTGGTGGCGAGCGGAACGGTAGAATCTTCGCCACTTTGGAAGAGAGTCTTTCGGGTGAAGATATGCAAAATAACTAGGAAGGCTGTAAAGAGGTTCAATGGGCTTTTATATTCTATGGTTCCAAAAAAAATAAATAAGTTCGGAATAAATTTTTGGTGGATCTCACGCTGGACTCGCGGAAGAACTTCACAGATGCTTGACAATTTGACGCAGTCTCGTTGGAATTCTAAAAATTGGTTCCCTTCAACGCTAGGGGAATGCCCTACAAAATATAGCATACGGGACTGGGACTGATAGCCAGGATGCATTTGTTAACAGTAAGCCTCCGGTTTTTGCACTTGGTGTCAAAAAGTAACATAAGCCCATCGTTTGGAGCTTCGGAATCCTTCAAATGCTTTGCTAAAGACGCTATTCTCCCGTGCTAGTACGTACTGAAGTTCTAGTTCGTTATTTCTAGTGTTTTTGTGTAATGTTTTTGCTCCATGATTGGAATAAATAAGATTGAATTAAGAAAAATGTGCTAGTCTGTTTGATTTTCTCGACTGGACCGCAGTATGGCGCATAAATAAGTAAATAAATAAATAAATAAATAAATAAATAAATAAATAAATAAATAAATAAATAAATAAATAGACTCCAACGTCTCCTGTTTGCAGGTGTTGGATATGCTGGAGAACTGCATCTGATTCATCGCAACACTCGTTTTCCGACGATGGAATTGGCGTTGAAGCAACCGAACGGAGTATTTGCCATCGCGATTTTCCTCAATGTCAGTCATTTTGCGGAGTTCTTGACCAGTTGTCGCTCGCTAACTACGCTCAGCAGCAATTACCCGATCGCACTTATCCTCCCTTATAGAACCTACGAAAGGGGTTGCCTGACGAGAGCCGAGGTTTTTGCAGAGGCTAAGAATTACACACTGGATGTGTGCACATGTGTCGGAGCCACAAATGTTCTGTAACAGAGCCTTTGAAGGCGAAGATTCCATCAAAGATCTCAAAATGAAGTGGAATGTAGGGAAACAGAAGATAATTTTGTTCAAGAAGAATGAGGATGAAAGATCCTGTTTCGCATCTAGAATCTCGTTCATGTAAGCAAGAGAAGGAACACTGCTCGAGGCTCATAAGTAGGGAAAGGAGCAGAGAACGTAGAAGTGTACGTAAAAGCGAACGAGTGATGAGTGAAGTCTACGTCTTCTTGTGGAACAAATGAAGCAAGAGGAAGAAAGGAAAGAAAGCCTCAGGAATATGCATGCAGTTCGACCAAAAGTGGTATCTTATTAAGAATTGACATGGATTGAAAATGGGGACTGAGAGAATGCCAAGCTCTGGTACGGTGATTTCAGAAGTTTTGTGTTGGAAACACATTGCTTCTGCAAATGCTCAGAACATGAACAAACAAATATTAGGTCATTTCGTAAGTCCTTGCGTTTTTTCTCGCCTTCTGTAAGTTTGATAGGAAGGGCAAAGAGCTGTGAACCGATCGATAGAGAACTGTTTGTAGTTTTGGAACATGTATTTCGTTTTGATGGATGCTTGAAATGTTGGTAAATTTTTTTAACACAGCAATGGAAAATGAAATTTCGCAAATGCCATGGAATTTACTCCAGAAAAACTGAAACATTTTGTAACTCTTTGCATGCCATTTGAAAGAGAAATGCCTCTCCTACAAAGCATTGCATTGCTCTTGTAATGTTTCGTTCTCTTGTCGCTTCCTTTTTACCTTTTCCTTCAGATACATACTCTTATTGGTGATCCTATTTATTACGTTGTTTCATTCTTTACAAATGTAACAAACGCAACAAACCTGCTAGACATTGTAACAACAACATGATGACTAACCGAGCTCTTAGTGACTCTGGTTTCATTGCGAAAATCACCTCTCAAGCAGAATTCCAACCCGTGCTTCAGACTCCCGAAGCCCTACTGCCCCAACCGGGAAATTCACTCGCTTCCCCCTGGCACCTTCGCTATGTCAGACAGTTTTTTCCGACATGCTGATATTGGGTAGTAGCTGTCAGTAACCGTTCGCTTATAGCTACTCGCACCGAGTGAATTCCGATGAAAATTACAGAACGCAGAAATTGCAAACTTAGCCTTATTTGTTCACGACGAAGCCGCAGTCACCATCTAAAGGGAATTATCTTTGGTATGAACGAATTTCGAAACTTTCAACGAGGCAGACTGACGTCTTCCGTAACTTAATCATCGCTGTATTTACATATTCGTCACTTTCTATTTCTGCCTGCTGCTATTTCTGCTTCTGCTTTCTCTTAAAGACGACGATTCCGTGACGTGCATTGTCCGAGTCTCAGAAGTGTCGCTCCGATTCCGCCTAGTGCCCAGGGGAGTGCGCTTGAAGTGGAGCTTCCGCATGCCGATGACGTCGTCAGCGGTCCTACATCGATTCAAAATTCATTTGCGCGGACGTCGGCCCATTTTCCACCTGCAGGGGTGGTCCTTTCCCCCTGGGATGTTGAGAAAATAAAAAGGAATATTTTGCCTCCATTTTAAATTGTTCACTCTTGCAGGAATCACATGACGAAAATCCAGCGATTACGCCGTTTATCGAGCTTCTGCCAAACATCACCTACAAAGGCAATGAGGTCCGCGTTGGCCAGTTCAATTTTGGAGCGTTGTTTCCCTCAGCAGGTACGTGTTTTCGACTTTTCTTCTGCACAAGAGTGCTATCGAACGCCCTTCCAGAACGTGTTCAAAGAACTGAGGTCGTTCAGTAGCAATGATTGTGCAATACTGAGGCTTTAAATCTTCAATTGCATTGCTGATGCTTTGAACTTTTCCCTAAGGGGTCCTGACCTTGAAGAAACCTACCTTCCGAAGGGTCTAGTCTCTTCCATCTATCTCAGCAACCTTATTTACTTAGGCCTTCCTCATAGATGGTCTCCATTCCCAGCATTAATTATAATATCTCATGTATAATCGGATTGACCCGTAAGCGCAACCTCTGTCTTCCGAAAACTTCCCCTATAGAGATGTTGCTACTGGAGCAAAGACGGCGACTTTCAGAGAAAACGAAGGAGTTTTGGATGTACGAGGGATCGGAGACTGTGGAGCCCTATCGTGAGACTGTTCAGTGGATCGTGTTCCGCTCAGCGCTGCCAATCAGCTCTTATCAGGTGGGCCCCCCGTTCGGGAAGAATTCCCGTTTCAGCTTTTCTACGAAAGACGAACGAAGGTCCGATCAACATTGCACCCTAGGAATGTTTAACGGGAAAGACATTTTTTTTGCTCCTCAAGTATTCATACTCGGCAGCAGGACAGCGATGAAACTATTCGGCAATAAAGCCTCAACAGAATATTTTCGAAGTCTGCAATCCTCGCAAGACCAAATTTATCCCGGAAACGTAGCCTGCAGCATCTACTGCTATGTCGTATCCAAGCATTTCTGACCAGTTCTTGACCGTCACAATGCTGCTGTGCTGTAGGAATGGAGTTCAATACAGTGAATCGTCAGCAAAATAGTGTTTAATGGTCAGCGATTATAAGTTATTCTTCCACTCAAAATCATAGCTGAACTATGACGTTTTTGGCCTAGTCAATGAGTTGCGGGATAAATACACTGAAAAGTCGTTGCTTTCACCTCTCAGAAGAATCTGTTGCCAATTCAAACGAAGCTTTGGTTACCCACTTCACAATGACCACCTTTTTTTGAATTGTCCAAAGAAACAAATTTAGAAACACCTTATTGTGCAGCAATTGGATTACATTGATTCACAAACTCATTGTTGTTTCTGACAAAGCCGGCAGCCGACGAAAGGCTTTCAACGAATCATGCCACTTGTTTTTGGTAGTTATTCCTTTCCGTGGTAGAGACGTCAGTTGTTCTTTTTACAATATTTTGGGATATTCCTATGAACAATTAATGATTGGTGATTGGTTAGTGGCGCAACTGACACCTGCATGGTCGAGCGATCGATCATCAAACAAGCCAATCAAGCCTTGTGTTTCTCGTGCGTAGAGTAAATTATCACCAAACCTTTTTTGGCCGACCCCTACAGGCATCAATTTTTACCGTTTGCAATGACCTGGTGGTATAGGTAGTCGCCTAATCTAATTCATTCAACACATTGACGACAATTCGACCCGCCAGTGGGTCGGACTCTTTCGAAATGTTTTTCTCCGACTTTTGACAAACTCCCTATTTCTTGTAGCAAACGTATTACCGTTATCCCAAAGGTGCTGCAGACATGGTGGTTCAGTGGAATGTGTTTCCATAGCAAATTTATTTGAATTAAATAAACACAATAAACAATAAACAGTGAACAAAACTACTTCGGCACTATTCGAGGCATTTCGTCTTCCGAATTCCCTCTAGGAAACTTTTTTCGGCCAACCGTCGTCAAACGCCATCTTTGGGGGTTACCTAGGGCGCTGAATACGATGGTCCGTTTCCCAAATTACGACCGAAGACGACCCACGTCGTGAATAAAGTAATCCAATCCAATCAATGCCACCGATTTGATCTACGTTGGACTTCGACCATAGTGGTTATCGAGAGCGCTGAACATGATTGCGATGTCCTTTTATATGGTGCGAAAACGTATCATGTCGAAAAAACCGTCCCCTGAGATAATTTGACCCAACCGTGGGTCGTTTTTGCAGCGGACGAAACGCGCGGTGCTCCCACGCGCGCGAAAACGAAAAACAGGTGCGGTCGTCAATGTGTTAATAATACATATTGTTATTTCACTTCCACCGTTCTAACTTGACCTAGCAGTTTGGAGAGCAAATCGTGGATTTCGCCGAGGCTGAGTCGAGGCGACGTTCGGTCAGATAGTTATTGATTGTCTTGAGCCTTTCAGACTCCGATGAAAACGAATTCGTCGAAAAGTCAGCCAATGAGAAACCGATAAATAACCGAGTTGTAGTACAGAAGAATAAATAACTGTACCATGCCAACGTCTATTGATAGTCGTAGTTGGTGATTATTGCTTCCTTTTCAGCTGGACCGCCTACGTGAGGTGCGATCGGGCGGCTACGACGAGGAGCTGGAGAGGCCGATGGAGCCGATCAGGGCACCACAGTCGCCGAACTCGCGCACTGTCGTGTGCAGTTTTCGCTCGGCAGCCGGCGCTCCAGATCTTGGCTTCAACAAGCAGTAGTAGGAGCACGAGCGACGAGCCACTCGGGCCATCCACCGGCCTCGTCGCCACCTGCTTCCCGTTTATCGCTGTGTGTGCTCAGCCTCCTCAGCTTAGTAGGCGTTCATAGTTGGCTGTCGATGTCGCTTCTGCCGCTCGCCGTGACTCCACATAGCACTGCTAGCCAATCCGAGTAGCGCATCTGCTTTAAACGGCAGAGAACTGCAGCGAACTGTTTTTACTGTAGTTATTCTGAAAATGTTTTTGTCATAAAAAAATAGCTGCTTAAGCAGCACAACTTCTATGCATGTACACTACTGTTGTTCTTGTATTTGTTCTTATCTAGGAATGTGTGTATCCTTGTGGATTATATAGTCAGTGATCTCAGCCGAAGTCTATTCCACAGCCGTTCTTAATCGAATCCCCAAACATCTGTCATCGATCCTGGTGCAGATATAGCCACAGAATCACATCATTGTTTGTCGGTCCTTGTACAAGGTTTAGTCTGCCTCTAAACGTCGTAGAAAGCGGACCTTATCATCAATGTAGCGCTAGAAACGATTTTTGGGGCATTTTTCTGAGGATTTTCGCCTAATTTTGTTTACTATATATACCTGAAGAGTGTTCAAGAACTGTGTGTACACCTATATCTATACATTTGTTCAGGAAGATATTTAGCTGGATATGAAACAGTGTTCGCTGTGGAATGGACTTTGAAGGTGAAATTACTCTTCACAATCGATCTCCTAATGTTGACAACACTTCACACCGATATTATTATCATTGTCCTCTGCTTCTCAGCTCTGGTGAGCCTGACAGAGTCACCGAAAGGAGCAGTGTCCTCAGGTAACCCATACCGACCTCCACCAATAAGTGGACCTGAGCTTAACAAATAATTGCCGAACCTATTGTCAGACGACGACGCAGAGATCGAGTTTCCTCGGGAAATCTTCCACCTCCTTTACATAAACCCTAAGCCCTCGATCATTCATCAAACCTGGCTCGATGGCATGGAACTGCTCCTTGAACTCAGCGCTCACCGGAGCATCAATTCTTTGCTAAAATTCCTCGATTTTTGTGGAATGAACTGCAACTGAAAAAGTGTTCTTTGGGATCTCTTCGTTTTCTGCTTTTGTGTATTTTTGTGATTTCCTTCACAGGAACGCTTCTCATATATGCAGTATCAGTCATCAGGAGTTCTACTTGAAAGTTCTACTTTATCTACCGTCGTTGATGTATGTGTTCCCATAGTGATAAGCAGGCCTTGTGCCCAGTATGATATGTTTACTGAAGGTTGTTCAAACGTGAAATTCATCTAGATAATCTAGTCTGTCTTGTACTTATCGTCCAATATTAATAAATCAATGATTCAGCCAAGAAGCATGTATGAATGGCATACATATATTGAGCATTATGTTTCTTCTGTCTCGCCAAATCAAAAAGGTAAATTTTAAAGTAGTCGGTGTTGATCGGTCTCCTTGGATGCGACGCGTACTCGTCCTGCATTCAGAATCGCAAACGCATGGTAAGCACGTAATACCTGTCTTGTCGAGCTGTCGACAAATTTTTGGGCTTAGACGGCGACGTAGAGATCGAGTTTTCCTCAGGAAGTCTTCCACCTCCTTAAGATGAACCCTAAACCCTCGATCATCTCTCCAATCTGGCTCGATGGCATGGAACTGTTCCTTCAACTCAGCGCTTACCAGAGCACCAATTCACTGCTGAAATTCCTCGATTTTGTGAGATGAACTGCAATGAAAAAGTGTTCTTCGAGATCTCTCCATGTTCTGCTTTTTGTGTATCTTTGTGATTTCCTTCACAGGATTTGCGGGAGACAGGCAATGTACAAGGCAGTGTTCTCACCTTACCAAACAAGTCTAACACCCATGCGTCCATCCTAGAAATATTGAAGGATCCCTGGTTACCATTTGGTGAGAGCCGATCGCTGAGACCGTAAAGATGTCAGCAGCGCTTCCTAGTACTGCACCACTCGTACCTTCTGAAATCAAAAACCTGTATGACCCATAGATCATTGATTTGCTCGAGCAGGCGCAAACAGCGCTTCCATATGTACCTGCCACGTGCCTAGGTATACAGATGGCTTGTTGAGGGAGGAGCTCGAAGAGTAGCGTCTCCTGTTCAAGGATTTGACGAAGAAGTTCGAACAGCGCAAAGGTGGGCGACCTGGTGTTCTAGTGACGTCCCGTGGAATCCAGTCAGTAACGGCTCTCGTCCAACGGTCGTCACGAAATCGCATTACGTGTCCGCCCCACCTGATCTTCGTCAACTTGGCCCATGCGACTGCGTCTCTGATCTTCGACTGTCGACGTAGCAGCTAGGAACTCGGTATGCCGTCTCTCGCCTGGATGAAACGAGTCACTCCGAGCATTCTTCTCTCCATATTTCGTTGCGCGACACAAATCGCATGTTCTTCCTGCTTGCGCAACGCCCACGATTCTGAAGCGTACGTCAACGCAGGAAGAACCCTAAAATGCGAGATGGGAGTGCAGTCGAGCGTTCTTATTTCCAACTCCTTCAACAGTCTTCAAATCGCCCCAAGCTGCTCGTTTTCTCCCGCTCAACTAAGGACTCAAGTCATTTGCCATGTTGACTTCCCAACCCAAATCATATAGCTGGATCATTGAGAAATTCGTTCTGTTGAGCGAAAATGGGGCATCATAAACGTATCCATTCCTCATGAATAGCATCATTCTTCTAGTAGAACTGCAGACTAATCTTCCAACACGCTCAATCGAAAGTGACCAGAATTCTTTCTGCCAGGGTGATAGATGGTGTTTCACGTACGACATCATTCGCGTAACAAACAATTAAGAACACATCAGTAAATTATGCTCATTCATCGGCTCAAGTACAGCAAAATAACAAAATATCAAACAGGAATAGAAACGACATATCAACACAGCCATAGCCATTCTGGAACACCTATCGATACCATCGATGGAATCATCTTCTCAACGTACAGACTAGCATCGCATTATAAACTATGACTGCGATATAAGTGAAACGAAAAAAATTATCACAATATTGCTGAGAGAAGGCACTGACCTAACCAGCACTCGCATTTCTTAACACCACATCGGCAACATAAATTATGCTTAGATAAGAATCACATTAAAATTTGAGAAATGATGAAGAGTTAAAACCAATATCTGGATCAGGTCAAATTCTCTAGCGTGACAAAATCGAGGAGCAAAGAGAATCTATTAGAAGGGCATAAAACAAGATAAGACAACATTTACAAGGAAATGAAATTTCAAAGGCAATGAAAAGGACATTGTTAGTACTGATAGTCATCCAACATTCTGTTCGTGAGACAACAGTTAGTAATTAGTTGCAATTTCTAGTAAGTTGTAAGGTAAGAGAGAGTCTCGACTAGTCCAGAAATGCAAATATTACAATTTTTGCAAATCAAAAAGATCCTCTTCGTCTTCTTCGTCACTTTTATAGAGCGGAATTCGCTCGAATCCTTCGCGACTTCCTGTGAAGAAGCCGCGCCGATTCAGCACGGACGTCACTCGTTGTCGGCATGCGAAGAGCTGAACGAGTACTTTACTGTCACCTTATCTGCTCGACGAATACAGCACAATCCACATTCCAAGTTTCAGAATAGTTATCAAATTGTAAATATATAAATCAGACTTTTTTGGCGCTTTTGATAATAGCCTGACATATATGCAAGGCCGCAATT
Source organism: Nippostrongylus brasiliensis (assembly GCA_030553155.1). NCBI lineage: Eukaryota > Metazoa > Nematoda > Chromadorea > Rhabditida > Heligmosomidae > Nippostrongylus > Nippostrongylus brasiliensis. The sequence continues at coordinate 15,095,005 of CP130732.1, forward strand.
TTTCAACACTTTTCTATTAGTCCATTGTTTTTACGTTATTCGGATATTTTTTCATGGAACTGTTCAACTTCTCAATCACCAAAACGACGATTTTTCAGTCAAAAAATTCGCTGAAACTTCGACACGAGATTTTGGCGGTCAAAAACACGAATCTGCTGTCCGTTTTTCAGTTCGTGATGGTTCTCGCATGGATAACACATAGATCGACTGATTTTTGTGGATAAGGGCAACAAAAATCAAGATCACCGATTTCACTCGAAGACTTTAAAAATGGATTCTTCTATGGGCATCTAAACACAACGGTGAAGTCTGTTTTCCAAATAGAGATGCGTCGAATACGGTATTTTTGAGCAGAAGAATGTCTCACCACACAGGTCGGAGGTACTTACCTATGGACTTCTCAATATTCGGTCTATTTGAAGAATAAACGGATTCACCATTGTCACACAGTGGCACTGAGTTACCTACACGAGCTTAGAAGAAAGGCTGAGGCTGGGAAGGAATTAATGCAGAAGTCCTGCGCGCAGCTGTGATGCGTTCCCTAAGAGACCTAAGGTCTGTGTTCGTGCCAAAGGAGGCCATTTCGAAACCTAACTAAGTTTTCAAATATACAAAGGCAAAAGTAAAAAAACGTTGTAAATTCCATTTCATTTGCTTCAAAAGAGCCCTGAAGGTGGCCAATTATCTGAGTTCAAAGACTTTTGATGCACCCTGTATATGCAAGGTCGCAACTGTTCATCACTTCTCCATTCGTCCATTGTTTTTACGTTGTTTTGATATTTGTTGCTGATTCGGAAACGCTACAAGTCGTTCGTGGGACTCTTTCACCACTAAACGAACCAACTTCTATTTCAGCAGAACTTCTATTTTAGCAGTTCACTTCCCATCCCCTGGGTAGTCCATGATCATCACTAATCATCGAGAAAATATCATGGAACAAAGCTGGTTCTCTCAAAAAATTTCATTGCAAAATGGACCGAAATTCTCATTCTTTTCTTCACAACCTTGTAAATGGTTCAGAATGTATAATGAAAGAAAATAGAACAAACGTTCAGAAAAAGAAAAGAATTGAAACGAAGGAAAACTCACGCATGCTATCATCACAAGCAGAACTACGGATGCCACGATGACGATATTACTCCGCAAAAACGAATGATGCAACTCTATCCATTTTTCTACCAGAGGGGTGGAGTCTGTTACCTGCAAAGGATCGATTAATTTAATTCAACAAGGAAACTATGACGGGTGAAAGTAATCGGCTTCGTCGGGGTGAAAGTAACGGAGAAAAATCCATGTCACCGATACTACAGGACGTAAAGAAAATAAAAAAACAGAAAGTAAAGTATTAGGTTGGTGCAAAATTAATTTCGGTTTCTAAGTACCTTCAAATAAACAACTTTTTCAACCCAAGTTATTTCATTTCAAAAAAAGCCAAGCATACCATTTGGTAGGATTTTTCCTGCTCTTTCCAAATCATGCATGTTTGCTGCCCTAACGCTATCAGGCAACTTTTTACAGGGCTTTGTTCAATCATGGACCTACGCGATTATCGAGTCATCATGGCTCACAAATTTAAATTAGGACACTCCGCTGCGGAGGCGGCTCGCAATCTTAGCATTGCTTCTGGGATGGATTGTTCTTGCGAACGGACAGTGCAACTCTGGTTCAAAATATTCGCATGTGTGTTGGCAAAGTGCCAACCCTCACTACCATCAGTGGAAAGGGTAGCAAGAGCGCTTCATTCAACATTGCAGGTATCTTCAAGACGGTGTGGGTCCCGACGGGAAGACTACCGCGGGTTGAGGGGAGCACGGATAGCCATTCTACCGATTGTGTAACCCGGGAGCGGTGGCTCCGTATCGACCCGGAGGGTGCGTAGTAGTTTTTCGTTATATTTTCGTTATGTTGTTTCGTTATAATTGTGCCTACTCGTAGCACTTTCTTTGTTAGTGATTTGACGTAGCCTGAGAAGCGCATAAAATCCCAAGGGCAGCAAGGGCGGGGTAGGAAGCACATCCTCGCTTCTCTACATGCTGATGTGTAATTAGTGTATATAATTACAGTAGTTTCTCTCGTTCTCACGGATCTCGAGAGGCAAAGGGTAGCAAGAGCGCTCCATTCAGAAGCAGCTCTTACCTGTGAAGCTCATCAATTCTTATCTCACTTATTGGTCACCAGTATATGTAGTAGAGTTGTGTACATATTTAGTTTCGCGATTACTTCCCACATATTTGGTAGTTTTAGTTAATTTCGCGTTATCGTTCCACTTTGGATTTGATCGTCTCGTGAATGGTTTATTCTCGTGTGACAAAATAAAGTGGGTTTAATTACCCATGTTTGAGGTAACTCGTGTCCTACTGGTGTTTGGGAGTGCGGTTTCGTGCCGTCGATATCTTGTTGGTATTTATTCTGTTTGCTGTGGTATTCTAAGACGTGGCAGGTGACGCAGCAAAGGTTATCATTTCTAACCACACGCACCCCAACCACAATGTGGAGATTTTGGTCTTGGAGAAAAAGCCGGCCGTGGTCGTAGGGCGTCGCTTGATGACGAAGATTTGAGAGCTGCTGTAGAAGCAAATCCAGAGACGAATACACGGAAGCTAGCAAATGACTTAGGCGTACATCACACCACAATCGGACGGCATTTGGCAAACATTGGAAAGGTGAAGAAAATGTCTAAATGGATACCCCATGTACTGACTGAGGAGCAGCGCCTCAAACGTTATGACATCTGCTCTAACCATCTGATTCGCCTGAGATCTGACCCGTTCGTCGGCCGTATTGTGACTGTTGATGAAAAGTGGGCCCTGTACGATTACAGGAAACGAGGGTTCGTCTGGGTAGACAAGGATGCTCCACAAAAAATTTTTCCTAAACCTGACCTTCACCCGAAAAAGGTCATGTTGACTGTTTGGTGGTGCTGCAAAGGGCTAATTCACCACAGCTTCAGGCAACCTGGTTATTCAGTTACAGCAGAGTCCTACTGTTGTGATTTAGACCAAATGTATGCAAAGTTGCAAAAACTGTGACCGGCAGTGGTGAACAGAGGTGGACCGATCCTGTTGCATGACAACGCAAGGCCGCGCTCCTCGGAAACCACCCGGCAAAAATTGACCCAGTTAGGTATAGAAGTTCTCCCTCACCCACCCTATTCCCCTGACCTCTCCCCAACAGATTACCACTTTTTCCAATCTCCTGACTCCTATCTACGTCAGAAACAATTCGCTGATTTGATCAATGTTGAATCTGCCTTCGCTGATTTCGTCGATTCTCGTGATCCCAGTTTTTACTCTAGAGGCATAGAAATGTTACGAGTTCGTTGGCAAAGATGTGTAGATTCTGATGGTTCTTACTTTGTTTAATAAAGTTGAGTTTTAGCTGAGTTATTGCACTTTAAAATTTGCGATCCAAAACCGAAATTAATTTTGCACCAACCTAATATAAAATAGAAGTAAAAAACTAAAACCAACGCCTTTCGTTCTACTTAAAAATGAGAAAGTGAGCTACACTTGCTCAGAATTCGGAGGATGATCGAGGTCTGCGTCAAAAAATCAAAAATGTTTGAAATGATGCAAATTATTGAAGTTTAAAAGCATGAGTTGAGCATTGCCCGTGCTAATGCGCTCTCTGTTTGAACAATTTCGTCAGGAATCGTTGAAAATACTGTTTCAATGAGATAATATTTGGCAGGATCGCCGAGAACTACGTTTATCACACTATATATGTTGGTTCCTAAAAATGGAATATATGGTAAAGAATGGAAAAATCAATATATGGTAGACAAACAAACGATTCCCCCGAAAGGTGGAAAAGAAAGATCAGCAAAATTCACAATAGAAAATCGTAGATGGACAGCTTACCACACACATAGGGCCAATTTGCATACATTATCGAACGCGCTTTCGATTTTAATGGAGAAAATTCAGTTAATTCCGACCGTTCCCCGGCAGAGACATAAACTCGTTTTACAGATGTTCGTAACCACAAGGATCTCTAGCCCGTCAATTGTGATTCATCAACTGCGATTCATCAATTGGTCAATTGTGATTCATCAACGCGCGCGACGAGGTTTATTTAGAACATATGTGTGATTTGTATGGGTCCAACACACCTCTTTTGCCTGCGAGGGTTCCGAGACCCCGTGGAGACCGCCCATAATACCGAGGCGCATTGGTGAATCACGTTTTACGCGTTATTGCTGTGCTCGAATCCTCTCCGCGCTAGTTTGGTGTGCTATGTACACATCGCGCAAAAACTCCGACTAAACCCTGAATAAATCTGCGTTGATGAATAATGACATGCGCTATTCAGATGTACATCTCAGGGTTTAATTTGAGTATGCAATTCATGAATCTCAGCCCCGACGAGCACGTCCTATGTCTTTCTAGGGTAAAATGTGGTAAGGAGGCAAAACGGATAAGCAGAAATAGGAGACTGTGGACGAACAGTCTACCACTATGTAGAACCAATTTTCAAGCGTAACCTGGCACGACTTCGATTTGAAAAAAAAAACTCTAGAAATCTTGACCGTTTAATGGAGAACGACTAAAAACTTTCTCGTGGATAGTACTGTCTCAAGAAATCAAATCCAAGGAGGACCCCGACCACAGTTTCCCCGACTTTTCGACAGTGCCCTTTGACTGCACGAGGAAATGCTTGGAGCATGCCGAACCAACATTCAGACAAACCTGAACGTTGAACTCTGCATAGAGTTTTCCGTCTTTCGTCACTTGAATGTGGTGCATACCATTCGGAAGAGCGACGAAAGCACTGCCGTAGTTCGCCGACACCATCTCTATCGGACGTGCAGTACCGGCGGCCGTTCGTAGTGCCAATGATCGGTCGTCGCCGACGAGGCGAATACCCTTCATCCTGAATCAGCCTCTTGAAGTAACTCACTCGGAAGAGTTCAACAGGGCTATTAGCAACGAGACTAGAACTACCAGAAAACAAAATCAATTAGAATAGGCGGTGCTTGTTGAAAGTTCCGACTCCACCGATCGGATCTGCGTCAAAAAATAATTTTCGCTGAAACTTCGCCTCTAGTGGTTATCTAGGGCGCTGATCACTAACTTGACGTCAATTTCCCGAATTACGGCTGAGGAACACTCATATCGCTTGCAGAGCTAGCAGGGTGGTCCTCCTAAGGTCACTGATTTGGTCGAAACTTCGTTTAGGGTGGTTATTTTGCATGCTGATAACGATTCTGATGTCTATTTTTTGCAGATTTCGGCCGAGAACCAACAATATCGTTGAATCTGATGGTTGGGTGAAAATCAGCGCTCGACTAAAATTTTGTCCAGGCAGGAAATTCGCCACGCTAATTACGAATCTGATGTCTGTTTCTCAGATTTCGTCAGATTTAGGTAGGCGCTCCTCCGCGCCGCCTACCCTTACCTCGCTCCACCACCATCATTACCCAAGTAAATCTATCCGTAACGGCTTAAATCTGGCGAAATTCAAAAAACCAACGCCATTATCGTAATCAGTATGCAAAATAACCGACCTGGACGAAGTTTGGGCCCCAATCTAAAATTTTGACCACACCAGCCCAAATCGACTATATCGGTGGTCCTCGGCCGGAATACGGGAAATGGACATCTGATTCGTGACCAGCGCCACGAATAACTCCCATGGGGAAGGTTTCAGCGAAAATTAATTTTGTGAACCTGACCCGCTCGGTGGAGTCGGAGCTTTTAACAAGTATTGAATAGATTTCACTTTATATATATAACGCCAAAAAAAGCCGTCCTTTCAACGCACCTTTCCTTCATCATGGCAACGATACTGTCGCGGTTCTCCATGTAAAGATGCCCCGATCCGCGTTCCTCATAGCAACACCCAGTTTGTACGAGTAGAGCGTCTGGAGCAGACCATTGAACGGTGTCGTTCCAATGGAATTCGTCCACAACTCCTTTTTGGCTGGGCATATCTGTGCAAAATTTGTTTAAAAACAACTATGCAGTCGAGCAATCTCCGGTGAATCAGAGTGGTCTAGATCTTCGAAGATTCTGCTGTTAAAACGGAAGCAAACCCTTACCTCTCGGGCAGATATCTTCAGAGCCGACCATCTGCTGGTGGAACTTCCTGTAAGCCTGCGCCACACGATCTCCCACATTGCCGCGCGCCTTGATGTAACGTACCTGAATGGGAAAAACGAGTTCGACATGAAAAAGCCTGCACTAGTCGAAAGCTACGACTCCACGGATTTGCGCTTGATCAAGGAATCAATATAATCTACGAGGAACCGATCAGGAATCTATTCAGTTACCCAAATTTTAGCTATAGGTCACCAAAGTTGTTAATTAAGGTGGTCCAATCAAGGTCACGGAATGAAATGAAACCTCGTCTACGGCTGGGATTACAGGCGCTTATTGGAAATATGACATTCGTTATAGAAAATACGGTCGAAGGCCACCCAATTTGTTATTCAACTTGGTCGCGTAGTACAGTGGTTAGAGGCGCTACTGATACCCGCATGGTGGAGAGATCGATCCCCGGCCTATCAAGCTTTCCATCCCTCCGAAATCGGATAAATTGGCTCCAGACTTGTCTAGGAAGGTAAATACACCGAAATGATATAGTGGCTGGCCTCCGCAAGTCATTGTATTAGCCAAAAACGCATTCACTATGCCTCTACGATTCTGAATGCAACACAAGTGCTGCGGCGAACAAAACAACTCGTCTTTCGGTTAGAGACGGATTAGCATTACTATCAATCACTGAGTGTTCATTTTGATCTGAATAATAAAACATTGTCTGATGCCTGAAATTCGAAAACGGACGACGGATTCGCGTAATCACCAAGCAAATAATTACCCCAGAAACAGTTCCAGCGAAATTGCTGGTCCAAACCGGACAGCAACGGCTAACAGTGTCAAAAATGGTGGTAGTTGTCAATCCTAACCAGGTAAACGGAAATGAAATTCGCGATCAGCGCTTCGAAAACGGAAGACGGATTCGCGTAATCAGCTGAAAGATAAAATGCTACACGCTCTGTACAATAAAGACGAAAAAGTACCACTTTTGTGCCACACGACTTGTACAATATAGACGAAATAGTACCATTTAGTCGAGACTACTTGTTTTGTGAAAATACATATTGGGAGAACCACATTGATCTTTGAGTCACTGATTGAGTCACTTTCGCAGAAGTCGGGCATTCGTTTTGGTAGGTTTGAGAAACACCTTGGCAGTAACGCCTGACGATATCGTCAGTATCGTCAAAAACGGAAGTCAGTTTCTCCATCAGCACTTCAAGTAACCTCACCAGTCGAACTTTCAACAAGAAATCTTACTGATCTAAGTCTAACCCATAGAATTTAAGTTCCGGATAGAAAACAATTAATTTTCGCATTCAAAAAAAGGAGTTGCGGTCTGAGGAAGGGTGGAAGTGCATTGTTCTTGCATTATTCTTTCACACTAAGATATTATATATTCCAGAAATGAAAACTCACCTTGATTCCACCACTTCCGAAAAGCACGGCATAATCTATCTGAGGAACAATCTTCAAGACATTCATTAGCAGCGCTTGAAACGGCACGATCGTATCGTAGTCGTGGCATGCCAGCTGGAATTCCGTTAAAGAAAAGGTCAAAAGCAGAGATCAAGTCAACTCCTCAGTTGATCAAACCTGAGTGTAGGGGATTTCCGGCATAAATATTATAGTGGAATGACGGAGAATCTCTTCGACACCGTTCTGCTCCGGAGAGTCGCACCATCTTGACATCATCTCATAGACGAGAGTTTCTGTTTTCTGGAAAAATCTAGAGAATAAAACGACTGTTATTAGAAATACATGTGAAAACGTCGAAGACGGAAAAGAAATAGAAAAATGTTGAAAGCTTCAGAGAAAGCAAACCTTTTCAATAGCAGCCACAAATGTGTACGGCGGTTCACCACTGCCCATTCGATACATTTTCAATAGGTTATTTTCCGTTGGTACAGAGGTCAGACACTCTTTCTTTTCCAATAGTTCTATTGAGGCACTGTAACATGTCCAAGTTTAAATGGAATTAATAAAGTACAGAAACACCAAAAACGTTTTCAGCAGATATTTTAATAATGCTGCTCTACGCAAAAATCGCGGCCTAGGCCGGAGTCCAACCGGGCGTTATCCGGGGCACCGTGATGTTGGACATGATTTTGCAATCAATCTTGCACCATCACTATAACATCAAAAACTATACCCTGTACTTCTGTACAGATACCCTGTACATTGCAATAACCCACCAAAACGCAATGAAGAAAGTAGAAATTCACGTATGCATCCCTCACCTGGTAACCATAACTGTTTGATCAGGGGTGAAGTGATCTGCAGGGTTAGCCGACGGAACAACGGAATATTCGCGGACACTATCAAACGTTACCATCTTTCTCAACATCTGGAACATTGGATGCGGTTTAATCAGGGGAATATAGGACAAAATTCACGCAAAACTCAAAAACAAAGATAGAGATATGATATTGAGTGAATCATAAATGAAAAATGAGTAACAGAACATTTTTAAAATTGAAAAATCGAAGGGTTTAGCGTGGCGATTCGAAACTGTCAAAGGTGAAAGTAATGAGGTCGGCGTTGATCAGACCACCAAAGGACGCACTACGAATTCGCCATCTATTCAGAATCGTAGATGCACGGTGAATGCGTATTTGGTCAATACAATGACTTGCGGGGCAGCTGCTATACCAAGTCAGTGTCATCACCATAATCGGCAAGAGTGGTACAAACATACCCGCCACCCAGAGGGATGAAAGGCTTGGTTGGGTAGGGCGAGGATAGATCGCTCGACCATCAAGGTAGAAATATCAAATTAACCACTGAACCAGAACCATCATGATCATTTAGGCAATAGTATTTTTCGAACGAAACAAATCAAAAGAAACCTAGGATGACAGTTTGTTCCATCATCCAACGGTAGTTGCAACAAGAGATGAACGCGAGACATGAAAGAATCATTCTTCTGGTGGTAGAGGATAGAAAAACTCCCAAGAAGGCTAAGTCATGCACCTCTCCTGCGCGGCCTCAAAAGTCTTCATGATAAATCCGGAGATCAACGAAACGCAGCGGATGAATGAAGGTCAATTTACCACGACTCCTATTTCAAGCAGAAAAAGAAAAAGTGGAAACATTAAGAAGAAGAAAAAACAGAAATGAGGCTCACATCGATGACCGTTCCAACAGTGGCGGCTTTCTTGGCCAAATCAGTACTGTTATCACAGCCAAGGGCGACACCCAGTTCGAAAGCTGTGTACACCTTCAGATCGTCCATCGCCAGCGCAACCTTTGAGTCTCGAATAGGCCTGAAAACCTCTTTTGTTTAGAAAAGGTCACAAAACATCAAAAATAATCAGTGAAAAAGATAAAGGATTGCTGATTACTGCGAAAAACAAGGCGTCACTTAACGAGTTCCCAGACAGTTTGATGCATTTCTCTCTATTTTATTTATATGTAATAAATACATAAATATATAAGTACGCATCACAGTATGGAAAGAAAAATCAATTGTAGAGATGGTGGCTCAGAGGAAATGAAATCAAAAGTAGAGTCGGAGGAAATTTGTACATCTTTACATATAGAGCTCCAGCTCACGATTCTGATCGCCGCAACTGGATACTGTAAGCGTGTGCCCGTATTTCCGCTAGATTCAATAAAAGATCAGCTTTAAGACTACTGGCTCGAAAACCCTAGTTTTATTATCGCTTGTTGCGTTCTTTCGACTCCTAGTACTCATCCATAATAATGAATTGACAGATTCGGCATTGTACCAGTTGAGCTGAAAGCATTTTTACAGATGACTGACTCACTTTTCGCAATCAGTACCGTATCCAAGAGCTTTGGTGAGGCTCTCGTCGACAGCAGTTTTGTTGAAACGGTAGGGCTGGTTCCGCAGCGGACTGAACGTGATCGTCTCCACGAATCCTTCCGACACCGACAGCACAACGGCAGGGTTGAAGCTATGGATGCTCTGAAACAGAAAGTGGAAAATATGATGAATATATGACAGTCTAGAACTTTGATTTCTATGAAAGGGTTGCAGGCAATGAATTTCTGAAAGCTGGCTGGCAAAAATGCGAAAGAGCATATTCACTGGGGTCTGTTTCTGAAAACTCGGCATTATCTCATACGAATGCCTTACTGAACGAGGTCAGTAGGTGGATCGAATCGGTTTTGGACTGACGTTTGATCTTTCCGTCATCTTCAGAGCTCTTAAAATGGTCCTAAGTTCATAATCGCTAGTATTCTATTCGATCAACCGAAGAATCCCTGCAGCATAGATTCACGATCAGAAAACATGAACCGCTTTCAGTCGTCTGAACCTTTCCGTCATCTTCATAGCTCTTAAAATAGTTCCAGGCTTATAATCACTAGGCTATTCGATCGACCGTAGAACCCCTTCAGCACAGACTCACGATCAGGAAGCATGAACCACTTTCAGTCGTCTATAGGGGACAAAAAGTTCGCAACGTCATGCAAAAATGTTGGGCAAAATAGTAAAAAAAAAACAAGTGATATAAAGCACGCACTAAACAAAAAATCTGAACAAACCTCAGCGACGTCTCCTGCTTTGAGAATTGGCGCCATTAGCAAGCGAATGTTGGAGTCCAAGTCGAACTCGCCCAGACACAACTGGTGTGCCAATTTCCGAACAACTACTTCGCTGCTGGAATGTGAAACGGATGGACTGATGTTTGGTGTGTTTCCAAATTGTTATCTAGACAACTCTTCGCAGACTCTTCGGCATTTTATAAACTAGTCCACTCGAAAACTCGCGAAACACCCTGCGAAATGTGGCATCGAAGATCGACGAACCATGATTCATTCGTTCACAGCAAGGGCCAGGTTATAATGCCTAGCATTAAGAAGCAGCTGTATCCTATTCTGGGAATTCGCCGTTGTTATTCGTCAAAAAAGAGAAAAAATTGACGCTAAAATTCACATGGAAGACGTTCTGGAAAAGGTTTTTTCTTCCATAGCAGGCAGATGTGCACACGACCATAGGTGGATTGGTATGATATCGAATGATTCATGATATGATAATTACAAGGAGAAGGCATTCATCTTCCAGCAAGATTCAGCACCAGCTCATAGAGCGAAGGTCGCGCAGGAGTGGTGTTGCAACAAGGTTCCCGACTTCATCGGCGCAAAAAGATGACTTTCCTACAACTCTGACCTCAACCCTTTGGACTACTCTATCTGGTCCTACTTGGAGACCAAGGCCTGCTCTACACGCTATGATTCGCTTGACTCGTTAAAGCTGAGCCTTTTGAAGGCATGGAACGAAATGCCAATGGACTAAACGCGTGCCACGTTGGATGCATCTCCGCTTCGTCTGAAGGCTCGATCCGTTCCTTATCGTAGTCCACTTTTGTTCCGATTTGTCGGCGTTTGAGGTAAAGATAGAAGGTAAAGGGATCTGTGTCAATCAATCCCTGAGGACGCACCCCGTATTCGTGTTTCATTCAGAATCGTAGAAGCATGGTGAATGCGTATTTAGCCTACAGAATTACTTCCTGGGGCCAGCCGTTATACCAAGTCAGTGTCCGTACTTTACCCAGGAGAATCTGCCACTAATTCATCAGACTCGAAGGCTTAGGAAGGCTTGGTCAGCCCAAGCAGGAATCGATCGCTCGGCCGCGTAGGGTGTCAATAGCACTTCTTGTACTACCCGCACCCTATTAGTGTAAAAAATCAAACTTAACCAACCTCGGTGAAATGCCGACGACTACAACTCGGAACGTTCCACTTCCTCGCATAATCACCGGCTGTGTATCGTCTTCAGGTCGACAGGTCGTCAGCTGGACATCGCGTCGGATCACCTCGTGTCCAACTGTCACAGTGAACACCTCTGATTCCAAGCCCGGAGCCTCAACGGTGATCTGGAAACGTTTGCTCAAGATTTACAGCTTCACATTCTAGGGGCACTGAATTCTTGGTCAAAACTTCAAGATAAAGGAATTAAAATGAAAAACTAACAGTGTGGTTGCCAGGAGTCAGCATCCTCCAGTACTCGCCCTTGCTTGTAGTTCGTACCGATTTTCCTTGAAAACAGACATAAAGAAGCTGGAGAAGAAGCTTTTGAATAATAGCTGAGAGGGCATTATGAAGAAACTCAGGAAGCCGCGAGGATCCGAGCCACAAAAATAACTAAGTTGCAATTTTACCTTGTTCAACAGAAACTGTTGCGTTGGCTGCCGGTGATCCGTGCTGATCAGTGATCAAACCATAGACTCCTTTTTGTCCCATCTCGAGCAGCGTGTCCCAAAACCTGAAAATCCATGATCTTTCAAATGCATTCGTGTCCATTTAAATGATACAGTCATGGTGAAGACACGACTGCTTAGACGACGACTTGCGAGAGCCAATTGCTACCGAATCAGTGTCCTCACCTTTCCAGACAAGTCTGGTACTGATTTATCCAAACTTAGAAGGTTTCAGTAGTGCCTCTCACGACTGTACCATGCAGCCGCAACGGTACCAAAATAAAGATAAAATCACAAGAAACGTACTTCGGCAGCATGTCGTTGGTTGGAAATTTGAAGCAGCCCATTTCAACAGTAATCTCAAACGAATTCGTGTGCACGTACTGCCAGTCCTGCATACCACCGGCCAAGTGATACCTACGGAACAAATAATATAAGTTCTCCAAAATACAGTGATCAGGAGTACTTACCAATCAGCTCCGTTAGTGATTCCGTTGAGGAAGACATCGCCGTCGGCCGACAGACCACATCGACGACCCGTTTTCCACATCCGCGGATGAGCTCTGGCGTAGCGGTACGCCAACGCCACAAACAGCTTATCATCAGCGGTCTGAATAGGGGCGTGTTTGTCTTTCAATTAATTGTGTTTTCTGCGAAAAAATCGAAAAAACTGAATAGACGGAAAGGCAACAAAGGCGGCACTCGAGACAAAGATCGTTTGCAAACGGAACAATTCACGCGTCTACCTGGAATTTCTTTATAGTTCTGTTCAAAATTGCAGTTTTACGTTGCAATGGGCGATTTTTCTGGAATTAACCACATAAAAAGGATCAATCATTCAAACGATTAGTGACAATATCATGAAAGAAATCAAAAACGGGTGTTCTACAAGAGTCCCACAGGTTAACGCAAAGTTGAGGGCACCGGCGTCGATCGGTCTCTTATAGTTAGGTTCTCATGTTCCATTCGAATCGTAGAGGCATGGTGAATGCGTATTTGGCCAATACAATGACTTGCGGGGTCATCCGCTATACCAAGTCAGTGGCTTCACCATCCATAAAGTCTGGTACCAATTTACCCAACCCTGGAGGGGTGGAGGGCTTGGTGAGCCCGTGCCGGAATCGATCGCCCTACCGTGTGCGTGGCAGCAGCGCTTCTTGCCAGTGAGCCACACGCGCCCATTTTGAGCTAGCTCATGGAAAATGTAACTGGACTTTGATTCAGCACTCCAGGTCCATCCTAGCCACAGATGGGACCATGGAAAAAACTTTTGGATCGGTAGTATCGTAAGTAGGCACACTACTTCACCTAGACGTGAGGCATGGGTTCGTATTCCGCCTTAGCCACCATTTTTGTGTATACGCTAGTTACATCATAGAATAGAAGAAGTGTATATTGTAAAGCTAAAAGTCATAAAAAACGACAAAAGTAAAATATCACAGAAGAGCTCAGCTTCAGATTCTTCTAAGCGAATAAAGCCATAAATGATAAGCGCACGAATTAAATAAAATGTCAACACATGAATAAACAGAAAAATTGAAATAAATCGGAAAACAAAAAGATACAAATAACTCGACGTGCTACTAACCGGTGAATAGATATGGTCCTGACCGGTTTCAGAATCATCAAAAGGGTAATTCGCAACCAGTGAACCTAAACTAAACAAAATTAACTATAACAACATTCGAATTACATTCTATGTGGGTCTGATAATTTGGCATTCGCATCTCCTCCAAGCCTTCAAAAGCGGAGGAAACGATTTTATTAATACTGTATTGGAAGTGCCAAAAAATGAAAATTTGAGATGACCCCTCCTATTGTTAGATAACGACTCACCACCGTGCAGGTTCGCGCTAACAACAAATGGATACGACTTGAGCCACTCCATTACAGCTGCCGTTTCTGGTTCGGGATCGCCACCACCTGATGCCTCTCGATGGGAAGGGAATCTGGCCGGAAAGTTGCGGTTCAGGTCGACGTTGTGCTCGTTACTACGACCCTGAAAAAACGAGAGATACCATCAAGCATTACTGCTATCTTTTAATAAGTCTCCAACCACTTATTCGGATATTTCAACGTGTCCTCATCAGGAGAAACGGGCTTCGTTTCTTTAAAGATCATCGAATATTGAAAAAGTGCTACTGTCTCTATCAATACCAAGATGGACAGAACGAAACAATAAACAATCTATGAGCACCAAAAGAAAACGAAATTCTAAAGAACAGAACATACCGCGTACCCCACACGATCTCCGGGATACCCGTGTTCGTATCCATCGGGGTTCATCGAAGGCATTATGTGAATACGAAGACTGTTGACCATATTGGTAATATACTCATTTTTTCCATAGTTCATGCAAAGAACTTTAATGAGGTACAGCAGAGCCTCTCGTCCCACAACCTAAACATCGCATAGCAACGATAACTATCTAGACTTTGTAAAAAAAATAAGAACTTCACCTCATTTCCGTGCATATTTCCGACGAGTTTCACTTCCGGTTCAAGAATTTCATGCTCTTTCGGAGAATCAGAAATGATAAGAACCCAGAGATCACGTCCTTGAACGCTTTTACCGATCGAGTAGAGGTGAGTAATGTTAGGATAGTTTAGTGTTATAGCCTACAAAAAAGTATTGAAGGCTCTCATTTGATTTCAACACCACAAGATATTAGAATTCACCTTGAGCCAGGCCGTCATTTCAGTGTAGTTGTGATTTCTCAGTTCCGACGCGTCGACGTCCACAAACGGACCGATCCTTGAAAAATTTTCCTTCGAAGAATATATCTTTTTAGATCCTTGCCTTTGAAGAAGTGCACTCAGTGTCCTACCTTCGGTCACATTTTTCAGTGAAGGATAAACGGGTAAAGGGGTGGGCGTAGGTCAGTCCCCGTGCTCCATTCAGAACAATAGAGGCGATGAATGCTCATTTGGCCCAAACAATGATTTGCTGGGGCCACCCACTATACGAAGTCGGTGTCTTTATCTTCCCAAACGAGTTTGGTACTAATTTAAATGAATCTGGAGGTATGAGAGCTTCAGTTAGCACAGGCGGGGATCGATCGCACGACCACGCGGGTGTCAGATGTGCCTCTTACCACGGTACCACGCGAGCGTAGAGCTTATTAGTGAGGGTATTACGGTGTGGTCCTAGTAACCATCTGAGCCCTCTGTTGTCTTGAATTTAATTTTTTCGTGTTCTCCAGTGTTTGGAACCAAATAACTTTGAACTTGAACTTTAACTTTACCTATCTTTATTTTTTAACTTCTATTATTATAAATACGCGGTAACTAAATAATTAATAAATTATAATTAATGGCTCTTTCAGTTTCTCCCCATGCTTTTGGACTTACAACGACAACAATCAGTGATTAGATTGGTACCACGCCTGTCTGGGAAAGGATCAAAAAGACGGAAATGAACTCCGACTCGATATTAAAGAGCGACATTATGTTCGGTGCGGTTCAAGGAATCTATTAGTAGTTCAACCCTGGGAAGCATGGGCACAAGCGAACAAAAAGTCATTGTAGACTGAATAGCCAATTTGATACGTAACTTCTAATTTTCTCGATGATTTATGCAAAATTCGCTATGCCTCTTCAATTCTAAATGGAACACGAATGCGTGGCACGTCCCAAGGGAACTGATCAACGCCGACACCTTCATCTTTTATTTTCTCAGAAAAACAATCATAATTGGGTTTTTAATAAAGTTGAGATGGTGGTCTAAAGCTCATTTAAATACATGCCAGTTGATTTACCCTTGAATTGGAGTAAATTTTTGTGAGCCAGAATCGCGCTGGTGCATCACCTATGTAATGTTTGCTTTAGAATGGTTGGCTACTAATTTGCCTGGTTTTAGCCTTCTCTCAAGTTTTTAACACTTTTCACTCAGCGGTTTGAACAACTATTCTAACTTTTTCAGAATTATGGCGTGGTCTGATTGTTTGGTAGTCTGTTTCTATAACTGACGCGACACTGTGCGGTGTAACAAATGAATATTACAAATTAATGAATAAATAAAAAATAATCTCACTTCTTCTTCATTATCTCGTACGACGGAAAAATTGTCACATCGGCCTTGCTGGCCCCGAAATGCATGCTGAGCGCGTCTCTCTAAAAAAACCATGAATGAGTACTACATGATGATGAAATAATGAAACTTCATCCTTCTGAGAAAAGTTCAAACTGTGGTTCCAGTGTCGGCTAGGGAGCTCCGTATCTGATTACTTATGCACTACATAAACCTAGCTTTGGACATTTATTTAGCGATGCGGCATAGCTTTGACTCCAGATTGTGTTTGTTCACTATTTTTTTTTACTATTCACTTTTATTCCATTCACGCTTTCTCTACTTATTCGGAAGCCTACATTTTTTGATGAGCACGCCAATATGCAGTAGATAAATAAGTTGACGTTCGGATACCTCCGCATACTGAGATTCCATTGGGCTTGCGATTATATCGCTGTCCCAATTGATATTCTGAGACGCAGCTAGCTGGAACAAGGCCACGAAAGCGGCCCCACAGAGGAGTCCAGCGGGCTGCAAACGGGGCAGCATCCTGGAACGAGCTAACAAATCCACTTGATGGCAAATATTCCACTTTTAAGGAGATCAAGCACAGTTACGAGACCAACGCACAACACAAATCATAGGCGATGTATTCTACTGCTCACTACGATTCATCCAATTGTTTAGAAGTTTGGGAAAGAAAATGATAAGGAAAAGCAGGAACTAGAAAGAAGAAGATATAAGAAAAAAATTGAAAACACAATGTGTATTGAACAGAGCATAACGACAACACTATTGACCACCGATTCCAGTATATTCACTTCTTTATTCAAATCTCTAGCCAACGACATTATAATGTGATCAAAACTACGCGAATGCACTGATTGGAAGACGGACAGGAACTGAAATAGAAATAGGAACAATGGGAAAATTAAGTACAAAGAAACGGATATTAAACAAGCAATTAGCAAACAGTTCGTGAGGGCTGGAGAGATAGCACCATCGTGCCGATCTTCAAGCAGAAGGGCGATGCCACAGAATGCACGAACTACAGAGGAATCAAGTTGATCAGCCACACCACGAAGATCTACGAACGACTGGTGGATGCGAGGCTGAGCGAGTTGGTGCCGATGGGTCAGCAACAGCTCGGCTTCATGCCTGGAAGATCCACCACGGATGCCATTTTCATAGCTAGGCAGGTGATGGAGAAGTACCGTGAAAAGTGCAGGCCGTGCTACCTGGCATTCCTAGACCTTGAGAAGGCATATGATGGGTTACCTCGCGCAGTGCTGTCGAAATCCTTGCGAGAGCGGAAGGTACCAGAATACCTTATCCAGATCATAAAGGACATGTACGACAGATCTAAAGCGATCATCCGCACACCGCATGGACTCACAAGGAAGGTGGACATCACCGTTGGAGTGCACCAAGGATCAGCACTGAGCCCGTTCCTCTTCCTCCTGACCCTGGACCGCATTGTCCACCACCTACGAAAGGGCCCCCTCAAGACCATCCTGTATGCAGACGACATTGCCCTGGTAGCAGACACTAGAGAAGAGCTGCAGGAAGAAGTCCAGGAATGGCAGAAGACGCTGGCTAATAATGGCCTCAGGCTGAACGTGAAAAAGACGAAGGTCATCAGTTCAGAGGAAGGCTCAGCACCGATCGTGGACTGCGACGGAGAGACGATAGAAATGTAGACGAGTTCCGATACCTCGGAAGTGATCTGTCAAGGAATGGTGGTCTGGATCAGGCAGTGATAGGAAGGATCAGTGCCGCATGGATGAAATGAAGGGAGTCCACTGGCATCCTCTGTGACAGGAGGTGCTCAAGGGTTTTAAAAGGTAGGCTGTACCGGACCGTCATAAGGCCGGCACTGCTCTACGGTTCAGAGTGTTGACCAGTAACCAAGGCCCACGAAAAACAGGTACATGCGACAGAAATGAAGATACTCCGATGGGCATGTGGATGGACGCGGCTGGACAAGGTAAGAAACGAGCACGTCAGATCGGTCACGGGAACTGCCCCAGTGCAGCTGAAGATGAGGGAGCAGAGACTTAGGTGGTACGGTCACATCCTAAGGAGACCGGAAGACCACCCAATAAGGGCCGCTCTGGAGGTCGGTACCCGGCAAGCGCCCACGAGGAGCACCAAAGAAGAGATGGAGGAACGTCATCAAGAATGACCTCAAAGAAGTGAAATGGCGACGACTAACGAAAACAGCGGACCCTGCGACGGCGTGGGACTAACGCTAAGGAGAAGAAGAAGAATAGCAAACAGTTCCTAATTTTATAAGAAGAATTAGCAAACAGTTCCTAATTTTATGACCGACAGCCGACGTGGAGTTAGGGGAAAGCATCAGATGGATATAATGGGATTCACCTGGGAAGGTTGAACTTTTGGACATTCCTATTTTACTTCACGATTTACTGAGACTAACTGAAGGAGAAACTCCACCAATTGCCAAACTTTTGGTTTCCATTACCATCTCTGGCAACGCCGGGATATATGAAAGAAGGCAAATCAATACGGCGAGCACGCTCCCTTCACCGATGAACATTCCCGTTTCATTTCCTATTTTCATTTGTTTTATTTCCCTATTACCCCTAGGGAATGAGATTACGGGCTGCATTTTAGACACGCATTTCAATCGATGACAAAAGAATAACTGCAGAAATCGCGAGGGAAGGGACTTCAAATGAGGTTTGCTCCATAAACAACTTCTGCTAAGGAGAACCAAAGTGGTTCACGGAATTAAAAGTATAGGTGCCAGAAAAAGAAGCGAATAAAGTGGTCCAGGAGTGTTTGCAATCATTTACTTAACATGAATATCACTACAGAGAGAAAAGTTAAAGGAAAAATACATATGTGAAACGATTTGACTAAAAGAGTTACAAAAGAGGAGAAAGGAGATAGTTAAGAAGGAATGCAAGTCAAAGCACGAAGGAACAGTTGAAGGGAAACAGTAAAATTCCATAAACGATGAGTATCGTATACATCGAATAAACAATATTTTTCTCAAAATTGAGCTGCTCAATCCGGCTCAAGAATCTATCAGCCGTTTTCGATCGCGGAAAAATGATGCAGCATACATCATCAAAAAAAACTCATTTCTGGCCTCACTAGAGGGCTAGTTGAAAGAAACAGAGAAATCACGTTATCGAAAATGTTGAATCATTGCGGGCATAGTATGCCCCGGTTCAAAAGACTAAATTATTTACAATTATTTACCCCCTTATTTTGTTTGCAATTTTGCTAGCTAATCCCACTCCCTTTTCACTAGTGCCTTTCAAATCCACAGCGATCTCTGAGCGCTTGAATCTCGTGGTCAGAACTCTTTGAGCACCTTTTCTCCAAAAACACAAGCGGGCTTCGAAGATTTTCGCGAGAACGGTCTACTACGAACATTCGTACGTGAAAAACGGCTAAAGCACACATGAAGGGCACAGCACGACAAACAGTGTACTATAAGGAAGGAAAGGGAGATGGCCACCCAAAACTTCGATTATCGATTTGGAGGTTGCTTTATTTATCTCCGGAGACGCGCGTGTAACAGAGATAAGATGCGCTACTGACACCCGAAAGGTCGATTCGATCATCGATTTGAAAGTTGCTCTATTTATCTCCTAAGGCGCGCGTGTAACAGTCGTAAAATGCGTTGCTGACACCCGAGCGGTCAAGCGATAGACCCCCGGCCCAGGCTAGCCAAGGCTTCTATCCCTATAGTGTAGGGTAAATTGGTACCGAACTTGCCTGGGTAGGTAAAGACTTTGATTCCGTAATGTGCCTGGTCCGCGTGAGTATTGCATTGGCTAAATCCATTCATCATGCCTCCATGATACTGAATGGAACACGAATGGGCCGGCGGGGCTATAGAGAACTTATCAACTCTGAGCACCTTTACCCTTTACCTTCCTTTTCACGTGCGTCCGTGCCCTGTCTTCATTGAATAAATAATTATCACTGCTCTCCAGTGGCATAGCTCGACTATCGATCCTGGCGAAACATTAGCAGCTAACTAAATGTGGATTTTGATTTCATAAATGTATGGGAATTGAAATATAGCGAATTGAATCAGAGATAGGAAAATAAGCTGTGAATGTTGAGTCGTGGATATGAAAACTATGAAATGAAGCCTCTAAGTAAGCATAGAGCGCCTACACATGACCAATGCTGTTGCAGATCAATTGGAACTTGTTCGTCGAGTGGAAACTACCGTTTCGGAGACGAAGATTACGATCGGCGGCTCTGGATCACTGACCATGTTTACCAGTTTAGTACAAATGGGATCAAGGAAAGTAGGCAAAAGAAAAATAAGAGGTGATTCGTGATGGTAAATTTCCTAACGATGCGCAAGCGCACTTGTCTTCCATTCAAAATCGTAGAAGTTGGTGGATACCTGTCTAACATATAGAATGACTTTCGAGGCCAGCCGCTATTCTAGTTAGCGTCTCTGTCTTCTTGAACAAGTCTGATATCATTTTACGCGACCACGGAAGGTAGAAGGCTTGGTTAACCCGTGCGGGCTCGACCAATCGACCGTGCGGGTGCCACTAGCGCCTCTTACTACAGTACTAAGAAAATTCATGCTGGACACAAGTAGAAAACCTAAAAATTATGAGTCTCCGATTAATAAACGAGAAGAAGAACAAATGCTGCTGCACCCAGGGCAGAAAAACAAGGAAATCTGACACCGTTATGATCTAGAGAGTCCGGATAAGGGTTATAATGAGGAAATAGCGTGGATTCCGCTTAGAGGAGAAATTTGTGGCACTGGACCTAGACCAACAAGCACGCTTACGTTATTACGGTGGAGCACAATATGAATTTCAAAATCGTTGTACCATAGCAATAGATGCTTGCAGTAACACAACTCCTTCGAGCTATACCATAGTGCCAAGGGTGATACTCAACTTCGGAACCGCCACCTCCGGAAATTTTGCATGCAGAATTTTGCAGTCAAGCTAAGGCAATCGTCATGCGACGAAATTTTCTTCTCTTCAGGATTTCACTGAAGGGTTTCATTTGTTTTTCTTTTCAACAACTTCTATTCCCTACGAAAAAAATTTACATCACCTAAAACTTCATAAAGCTAGATCCGGTCGATAATTAGGCTATAATATTCTAAAACAGTTCTACCCTTTAAGCCCACGAGCCTAACTTTTTCGTTTTTGGAGGCTTGACCCTGTTTCTCCTCACATCTTTACGACGGTAAGAAGAGTTAGAGAGTTGTTGAGTACAGAAATATATATAGATTGTATGAATTTCTATTAACAACTACGACATGGCTAATAGTTTCAGTAGGTGGCTACGACAACAACACACGTATTGAAAACTATGAAGCTGCATTGAGCTCAAACACTCAATAAAGGAGAGGGAGCCGTTCTTGCCAAAACTACGAAATGTCTCCAAAACATTTGAAAGATCTACTTTCTGAGCGATATCTCCCAAGATCTAAAATTATCGTGTTACACTGAGGGTTGAATAGGATGGCCTCCAACACCTCGCAATATCGTTTAGGGAACAATGGATAACACGATGTCGCTATCTTTCGTGTAGGTTAATAGCATAGATTTGTCAACAGAACTGTGCTATTTACCTACAACAAAACCTGTGTTCGGTGGAAAAGGTAAAGGTAAAAGGTGAAGGTAGACGTGTCGGCTTTGAATGATGAGTCCCCTAAGGTCGCGCTACACACTCGTCGTCTGCTCAGAATCCAAGTTATGGCGTATTTTTACAATAACTTGCCCCAGACAAACATGGTACCTTCCCAGACAAGCTTGATAACCATTTCCCCGACCCTGCAGGGATTTAAGGCTTGGTTAGCCCGACCAGGGATCGATCGCTCGACCGTGTGGGTATCGATCGCTCGACCGTGCGGGTGTCGATAATTGAAGTTTTGAGTGGTCGTCTCCCTTTCCTTGCTTATAGTACACCCAGTAGCGCCTCTTACCGCTGCACCACGTGCGCCGGTTAAAAAAATGGATGGAAACCACACTCGCCGATGAACATGGTACAGCTGTTCACGAATAACAAAACCATTAACGTAATATTCAAAAATTTCAGGAAAAGGACAGAACGTCGGAGGTGGAGAGCGTGAAAGGGAATTTGGCGTTATTCTCGACATCAACGAAACTGGTAAGGCTATCAATATGCACCAATCATCCATCAAGCGGTGGTGAGAACCGAACGATTCAAAAGGAATATGTAATTAGACGAACGCAACAAGCAAATCGGCTCTGAAAACAGTTAGCGGGGACCTCAGTCGAATACGAATTGCAAACGTGTATCAACACCTAGGAAGAGAAAGGTTCTTATCAGTTTGTTGATAAATTCGCAAACTCGCGAATAGAATCGGAAATGTGGAAGATTTCTTTCCTTCGCAGCTGAAAGAGGCCGGAAGAGCTATAAGAAAGACAAAGACTGGCCCTGATACAAGCGAAAAGACGACCGAAAGAATGAAAGAGGGAATTCTCAGGCAGTTACTTCTAATCAATATTTTAGCACCAAGTAAAAACACAGTTCGGCGAACATAGAGTCTATGTAACCTTAAAGTGACTCAGCATTATTTTTCCACTGGTGGTTTGTAGAAGTTTTACTGGTCGCGTTTCATTTAAATGTTTTACATTGCATGAATTCAGTGAACATAGAAGTACCCAATGGAAGCGTTTAAACGTTAAAAAACCGAATTAAAACAAAAAATAGAAGAATAGGTTCAAAAAAAACATACATATTTCAAAAGGGACCGTATAGGATTGAAAAAACGGTAGAATATGGACTTGGATAAGACACCGCTCCTTTCTTGAACGTATAAACGAATCCGTACTCTAGTGAATGCAAGAGTTATTTAGTAAATTATAACAACGAAACGTAATAAATGAACAATGCGTCCCTTTTACACGCAGGTGTAAAACGTTATATTCTATCCTTAAAATCCTGACTAGTAAAAATTTCACTTCGGAAAACGTGTGAAATGGATGACTGTAAGAAAGTGCTAAGTGGGCAGAGCGAAGGAAACCTGAATCTTTCAGAAGTGAGCGATGGTCAGAATACGTCTACTTGAAATATTGATGATCCTCTCAAAAGTAAAGGTAGAGGGTTGGGTTGATCAATCCACTGAGGACGCTACCGCGGCATTCGTGTTTCATTCACAATCGTAGAGGCATGGTGAACGAGTATTTGCCCTAAACAATGACTTGCGGGGGCAGCCGCTATACCACGTCAGTTTCTTCCCCTACAAGTCTGGTACCCACCTACCCGACCCTGGAGGGATGGACGGCTTGGTTAGGCCGGGCGGGGGTCGATCGTTCGACCGTGCGGGTGTCAGTAGCGTCTCTTAGCACTGTTTTACCTCCTATTATTCGGTTAAAATTTAGTGCGCGACCCCCACAACTCCATAGTGCTAACGAAATTGTTGGACATGTGAAAGGGTTTCATTTAAGACAACTTGAAGAGCTGCATAAACGGGATGCGCTATGAGCACCACACAAGGTACGTTGAAACAGAAAGGAGCCTGGGTGCGAGACGAACAACATTTAAGCATCTAATACAAATAGTTGCTAAGGCGTTCTCATTCGCCTGCAAAAAAAACTCAGGAATGGAGGAAGGATAGAACCCTACAAAAAGGAAAACTTCGAAACAAGATTGAAAAGTTGCCTAATTTCTCGAAAGTCTCAACGAAGTTAAACCTTCCGGTGGGTATCGAGAGGGATTCTTTGCCTAGGCATTATGAATTGGTAATATAGCTCTTCCTATTGTGTAACGACACGAATGGCAAGCCAGACTGTTCTCTATATGGTTATCGTTCCGGACATCCAAACGAGTATAAGCATAACGAACGAGGGTTTGACAACAAAGTGAATAAAACTTCAATGAATAAATGAAAGAAAGACCACTGTTCATTTTTCAAGGTAAAAATGAGAAAGACTCAAGTAAGAGTAGCCAAAACGATAACAGAAAAAAGACCGGAACAACAAACGGATAACCGACAAAATATAATAAAATATGCAAATATATTAACCAAACACACACTGATGAAAGACAATTCAAAGTCACCACAACACAAAAGAAAAAACAAAGTGGGTGCTCAAAAACGCTCCCACCGGTCAGTGGCCCACCCCCTGTCAATCATGCGACCCTATTTACCTAATGAGCGGCTCGATCGAATGACCTTGAAACTCCTCCACAATGAGCAGCCTATTGCGGGTTCCGATGACCATCAGCCTCGCCAGGCACCACGGAAGAATAAGGATAATATATAAGTTATGCGATGCAGGATATACAGCAAGCAGTTCGGGAGGACTTCACAACTTCACTTTCAAGGCATATCTTGGAATACTTCAAGAAACGCGCGCAAAGTCGACAACTGGTAGCTATAAATTGCTTCTTTCGCTCTCCTGGAACTGCATTCCTACCCTTCTTTCTTTATGAAAGCTGTCCGACTCCTTCTTTCAAGCACTCATCGTTTTCTATTCATAATTGCCGCTCTAGTTGTGAAGTGTAACGAAGCATGTTTAAAGTAGTTCATCATCTTCTTATTCGCCGAATACTTTAATCAAATGTGCTCAATTTCTGCTCATCACTTCTGGATAATAACAATTGCATAGCCATTTTGCTTTGCATTGACGTCAAGATTGGTTGCGATAGGGAAGTAAGTGACCGAATGAAGGATAAAATAAAAAAGTACACGAAGAGATGAGGACAGGTTCTCTCCGCTACCTAAGTACCAGTCCAGCAGAGTCACAAACGCGGATTAATTGATACATTCCCCAAGAAAACACTGACACTTGCTACTGACAAGGCTTTCCACTAGATACAGTGAAGGACTCACGGCCATACACATCAGCCTCGCACCTGTGATCGTAGCATCTCGATCCATTTCCCCAGCCTTATGTTGCCCTACTTGTCGCTTCCAGAGTCTGACTCGCTGCCATGTCGTGTTTCATTCCCCCTTTATCAAAAGAAAATTCATTTTACCGTAATCATCGACATTTTTCCCCACTTGTGTTGCTGGATTGACTAAATATGAATATGAATACATTTCCAAAGGGCGCGCATGGTACACAGGTGAGATGCGCGTCGGACACCTGCACGGTCGGGTGATCGATTCCCTCCGTGGTCGAGTGAAGTGGTAGTGGACTTGTCTGGGAAGATAAGGAGACTGACTTGGTTTTCCGCTTACCCCCGCAAGTCATTGTATTGGCCAAATACGCCGTTGTGATTCTAAATGGAACACGAATGTGGCGGCGGAACCAAAAGGGACTGACAACGCAAAGACCTTCACCTTTACCTTTTACCTTCAGAATTTTGCACTTGTGGATACCAGGTAAGATCACCAACTTAGTTGAATAAGTGTGGTGTAAGACACAAAACCCTCACCGATACGCATTAGTATTAGTCCCCATAAAGCTAAAAGAACAATACGGTGAACTTTTCAGCAGAGGCGAGTTTTCTAGAGGAAAGGCCATAGTGATAGTTTTCTCTAGTAATTTCTCTCTTTCCTAGCATAAGCGAATACAATGCAAAAATCTGCATAACTACACTCATATACTCGATCACCTATGAACATTGGAAGAAAAAGGATAAATTAAAAGAACATGGTATGGAAACTCTCAAGGACTTACAGCGAATATTCTCAATCTTCCGCGAGGCAGGTCATTACAAACTAGCTTAGAATGCAGAACGATCAGAAAATAGTTGGTTCCAGTCAATGTTAAGGAAAAATTGTAAAGGGACAAAATGCCGCGGCGTTACTTCACGTATCGCAACATTTCCATTTACAAGACATATTACCGGCACTTTCACGAATAAAATAGAAGGAAGGTTAAACGGAACGGTACGATCATCGATGATAGCAAGAGCACAGTGAAATTTTGGTAATCGCCGAACAGCGTCTGACTTCTATACCTTAACCAACACCGATACGAAACTTCATCAACAAAAAAAAACTCAACAAGTTTGAATTTTAGCTGACATCCCGGCTTCCTTACCTTTACCAGAGACTCGTACAAACTGAAACAAGATATAGGATTCCTTTTTCACAAACCGCGCAGGATTAAACTAGACAATCTGAGCACAAAAAGCATTTCGGTGGAATCGAAAAACTTTCTTAGACCGTTAGACTACAATATTTCTCTCTGCCATAACCTTAACATTCACCATTGGGTGTTCATTTCATGTCAGTCACTAACTTATATATTTGTATTATGCGCCATTGGTAATCATTAGTTTTTACTTTAAAGTCACACTGTGCATTCAGGTGACAAAGAAAAAGGAAAGAAATTTCTGAATCAACCCTGGATTAGCAACAGAAGTAAGAGACTATGCATCAGAAATTGGACATGATGCATCGGGAGCCAGAATCAGCGTGCGAAATTTTGTTCTACTAATACATAAAACCACTCAAAATTTCAAGCGATGAATTGGTAAAAAATGAAAATAAAGAACAATGAAGACTGAACAGCACTGATAGAGAATAAAAAATAGAGAAACAGCGAAAGGAGAAAAAATAAAAAGTAGTAATAAAGAATAAATAGCGTACAGAAAAAAATGGACAAGTGGAACCGCTGCTGAACAATGTGTAAAATCGCATCGCACGCAGTTCAGTGCGATCGGAGTGAGAACGAAAATGACGTCATCAATGCGGTCTTATTGTTAGAGGTAGTTGGTCAGCAAAATGATTAAGCAACGCAACGGCGAGCGTATGGAATCCGCAATAAACACAACACACCAACGCCAACCATAGAAAGATTTCATTTTGACACAAATTCAACAGCAAATGATAAACTCTCTTGAACAAACAACAAGAAAACAAATGAGAAAGTACTAACTGTGCGAAGAGTACAGTGACGATAACGACGAACACACTGTATTTGGATAGAACAAATCAATTTTCTACAGAGGTAGTGCCCACACTTGTGTAAACTCTGAGCTCTAGTCGATCGATTCGTAGGACGCTTCCCTAACTGAATGGACACGCATATAAGAACGCTCACTAATCACAGTAACTATCTGAAAACAGGTCAAACTGGCGATCAGCTCAGCTTTTCTCTTTTTATGGGTCTATTCCTCCTCACTTTTTTCTCAACAAAAAACTATGTTTGTGGCCACGCCGTCATTTGCGCTAAAACACAGATATAATCCGCTTATAGAAAGACCAAAGGAGAGGGGCATTACCAACAAAATAACAAATAGCGGTAGCTTATTGAAAAATTGCTGAACTTCCCTTTCAGCGTAATAAAATGAAAAGCGAGTTCGTAAATTCAGGTAATAACAATGACAAGCAATATCAATTTCGACCTCCACAGTGACGATGACTTGCAAAGCGATTCTGACCGGATACTAAACGATAGGAACGGTCTTGATTTGCCCGACACGTTGCTTTGCAACCTGAAAGATAACAGGCTTTTAAAACGAACATCAGCAGCACTTCATTCTAGATACCTTTCTGTGCTCCTCGGCAAATGCGATTTTATTTCCTTTCTTCTCCTGTCTCCGGAACCGCCGCGCTTCTTTCACAGCTTGCTTTCGCAACCGCCGTTGTTCAGGCGTTTCACCTTTTGGCCTGGACACAACACACTGATAAAGAGACAGAAAAACAGAGACACGGAAACGAAACAATAAAAAGGATATTGAGGATGACTCATTAGCAGCAGTAAACCCACCAAAGACGACTTCAAAAAGCAGATTCCTACTACGAACTTACGGAAAATGGCCACAATTACTAAGCTACAATGGCGTGTTCTCCCTCTGCAACCCCGTTAGACTGCTATATTCTTCGCTATCTGTGCTGTTTTTTTGGGCGATGTTTTATGCTGCGCTGTTTTAATGGTGGTTGCACGTTTATATTGATCTCGTATTCATGCAAGTTTTCTCGTCTTTACATATATTGCTGTAGGTTAGAGCGCGATTTAACTTATATGCATGAATAAGTGAACAATTTCACAGTTCACGTTAGCGAAAGCTGCATTCTCAGCCATTGCAGCTGTTAAGAGACCTTACAATGGCGAAAAAACACTTCGGGCATTAAAAGCTGTGGAAAATATTCAAAATAAAAACTAATTCGAAAAAGAACCTGAATGTGGACGCTTCGGTGCACTGGCTGGTAAGATCGTCATCAATGCTCTCCATCTCCTCGTCCACTTCCATATCATCAGCCTTCTTTGCTTCACGGTCAAGCCGTTTTAATGCCCTACGAGATAACTTGTTGCTTTTCGGATCTGAAATACCAGAGGGATAAGCGAAGCTGCAATACCTATAATTGAAAACAAAGCTTAGGTTGAAGGACAAGTACATGCTGCTACTTGTGAATAGAGGAGAAACTGCTTAACTACATAATATACACCTTCAAAGTTATGAAAGGCAGCAGCTTACCCGACTGCTACCGTTAGGCAGTAGAACAAAATTTTATTGCTTGATCAATTACGTGTCACCAGACTATTTTCTTTCTTGGCACGTCGATGAACAGCGCAGTAATGAAAAAATGAAGAAAAAGAAAATGAATAAACTAGCTTTACACTCGCCGAACAACAAAATCGCTTCACCCACAGCGAAGAAGAAAACGACAGTTTCCAATTTTTGCGTATGGTCATAGCTTTATCGTGAAACGCACCTTGGATAAGTGTCGGTCGATTGTAGATATTTGTGTATTGAGTAGCGTACGACTCACAGTCCCATTTCAACCGCTTTGATGAGGATTCATCAACCTTAAAAGATATTCCTCTATGTTTCGATTACAATCCATAGAACAAAGCATCCAAATTTTTGCGTCACATCAAGGATCCGCCAGCAATGAGGAATTAAACTCAAAGTGCAAAAATTACCTCGACGTTTTCCATGATGTCTTCGTCCTTCACCAAGTTCGCCTCAATGAGTTTCAGTCGACGCCTTGTCCACTCTTTTGAGGCCTGAAATACGAGAAATGCATTCGTTGCACAAAACTGCAACCACATGGTTAACCACCTCTTCGTCATCAACAGGACCAGCATTGCTTTCTTTTATCATTCTCTTCACCCGCTCATCATTCGGCTCGAGAGCACCACCGATAAGAAAATCGTCTCCATCGAGTTCTCCCATTTGGTCATCATGATAATCAGCTTCAAGCAGCTGATCAAATCGATCATCGATCTCCCTTCGCGGACCATCGCGATGAGACTGAAAATGAAGGCTCGAGAGGAGAGCAGTTCGAATAAGAGAATGAGAAAACTTACCTCATACGCAAGCCTTTCTCGTTTCTCTTCGTCACCATATTGGTCCTCATCACTGGGTTCATCTTCATAGTCTGACTCCTCGTCATCCTGGAAGAAGTAATTAAGCATATTTTTCGAAACACGGGCCCAGAATCTTTCCTTACTCCTTCATCACTGTCAAAATGTACTGCAGGCTGACGAGGTCGTAGGAGTGATTTATGTGCGTTTTCCACAACTCCACCGGCTATAGCAACGAAATCGTCTTCAAGTCCTCCTTCGATGTCTCCTTCAAAGTCGCCCTGAAGACAAATATAGATGAAGGACTATGACTATCTATCTACAATTCGAACATAAGGCAGTTAAGCTATTCAAGCATACTGAAAATGAATTATTGTAGCAACGGAAGCGAAATCACTATTATTCTCCCTCCAACCCTGAAATTCGCGAAACAGAGTGTCAGATTTGGGTAGAACTCAATGAAATGTTGTATTTGAATATATTGGAATGTACCCACTTCCGTCTTTGGACACTGGCAGAACCCGGTGATGCTCAACTCATAAATTAATTTGGACGAGATATATGGATTTGAAACGAAATTATGGATTTGAAGCGAAATAACTCATGAGTGAGGAGAAGAGTAATTACCTCGAGCGCTTTGTCCACTTCCTCGTCACAAATTTCATCGTCGTCTCCCTTAGAAATTACAGCGGATTCGCCAAAAAGTGCTGAAGTCATTGGAGGCTCAAATCTTGGTGCACGTACAATGAACCTTTCTTCTTGCTCTGCTGCTTCTTCGATCGTTTGTAGAGTTCCAGTCTGAAAACACCGATCATCAACAGAGTGACAACAAAAAACCATCAATTCCAAATCTGATCAGAACGACCTCTCTCAGGTCGCGCAAATGCTGCATATAGTCGTAATTATCGTCGAAGTATATGCCATACTTGTGCTGCTCCTCCAAGTGTTCTTTGGTTGCGACGAAACTGCAAACAACGAAATTTTTATTTTCAAAAGTACTTGTGAAATGCATCTGCAAGACAGTTCTGCTCTCTACCTCTGATTGTCTTCATTTGGAGCAGCAGTTGCGGCACTTTTCGGCACGAGACGATAGTGCACAGCATTTTTCTTGTCCAAAAACGGCTTCTTCTTACCCTGAAAGTGCACTTTCTCGGGATTAGGTTACTTCTACTTCACTAAAGAAATACAAATCTATATATCAATATATTCAACTATTTAATTCTCTGTGACCTTTGTGACTGCTTTTTATTTGCACCGAGAGCCGTCGATTGCCTATACTGATTGAATACAACTAGACTCCCTAATTTAGCTTTTCTGTATGAAATTAGGGTATGAGAGTTCTGCGCTGTTTGCCGTTTCATTCTTCCTTTATCCTTTGTTATCACGTATACGTAGTGTACTTTAGTCAACAATGTAATCACCATCCTTGGTCACGACATAGTTCCACTCGACGTACATATTAGCGATCTCTTACACCCAGAACTGAGAAGTTTGAGAGTCAAACAAATCGTTGACCGCCCTTACCCAAATAATCTCCCCAGACTTAATGAATTTTTAAGCTAACAAGGCCTCTAGGGGGCGAAATAAGTGGTCGTCACAGAGAACCAGACCACTGGTGTAGATTGCGAATCCGTACACCAGCTCAACTCCCAATCTTCATGGGTCGCTTTAGCTATATAAGGCCTACGGGGGGGGGGGGGGATTGGCACTGCGAATAATTTAAATGTCTGACTATGCAAATCCATCACACCCAAGTTTCTATAATGGCTAACAAGTACAACAGATCCGTCGCAGAAAACCATTGCTCAGATATCAAAAAACGTTCTAGTCAAAACATTTTTACCGCCCTAGTATTCCAGCCCAACGAGATCAGTCGTTGCTCGGCACTAGCAGACCAACATTCGTGACCAATCGATGCCACTTATTACGGCCGATATTCAAATTGAAATGTTGTGAATAGTAAACGTCAGCAAGGAGCTAGAGTTCAAAATCGTTTCGTGTCCCTTAATTTTTAATTTACCATTCCGTCTTCTGGTTGGAATGCTCATCCTTTACAGAGTAATCGAAACTTCGATTCCGAAAAAAAAACCTTCATAACACGATGAAATCGACATCGACCCAATCGACAAAGACTGGTAATCATAGACTTCCAATAATCGCAAGCAGAAAGTGAAGCAGCGAAGGGTAATTCGGAAAAAAGAAAACGAAAAGATTTACTCACCATCTCGACTCGCCTTAGAAGCTTGTACTAGACCACAAGGAGAGGAGTTCACCTGAAACGTTCAAGTGGATAATTTTCAAAGTAGTTCTGCAAAGGGCCACGATTTTACGGGCACAATGGATGAAAATCACCACAGGTACACGCTTTGATGATTTTAGGTATTTCATATTTTTAGGCCGCATTTCTTCAGCCTTAACCCGACAAAGAGATAACTGACGAGTTTTCCATCAAAAATGGTAAATGAATCAAGCAAATTCCAATGGAAACACTCCCATAAAACACCACAAAAAAAGAAACTCCCATAGGGTGATGTGTAGGAAAGCATGCGATCACCTTTGTAAAGAATGTTATAAATTCACCGTAGAGCACGGAAGTGGGAATGCAGCGCGCAATTTTCGGCGCTGGAAAATGTGAGGCCCTCTATGTAAGCCGTTGGGCCGCGACGCAAATGTAGTACGTGATAAGGGGTAGGGCTGATAACTATTACTGTAAAACTATAAGTCTGCCAGTGAAGGATATTTCCTCTTCTTTCTAGGTGCTATCTGGGTTGAGGATGCAGCCAAAGGAAAGGATTTCAAATCCCTGTTCTTACTCAAGAATTTCCCATAATTTGTGTTCGCATGTGGAGAATCGGAAATACACATTTAAAGAATCAAACAACGTCAACAAGTTGGTGATGTGTACATTGTGTGCAGGATGGCCGGTGAAAATTTACTCTTTCTTTGAAGTTTAATTTTCTGTGTTTCCGGCACAGTTTGCAATGTGTTGATTGCACGGTAGGTTTTTATCATTTATAAGGGAGCGTATGCGATAAACTGTTGTTATAAAGCTTTCACAATTCATATACCGGAAATTCAGCTCATCAGACAATTGGTGCGGACGTATGAAACTGACGTCAGCCAATAAGAATAAGCCAGAAAGATTAAAGCCTGTGCAACTGTAATAAGGCCATATTTCCGACTGTATCAGGGCTACGATGGGTATAATACTACCGAAACTGAAAATACTCCCCTTGTTTTTACTGAGCCGAACGGGAGAATCGACGCTATCACTCATCAGAAGAACATTCTAGTGTTATGTAAGTTACGTTGTCTCCGAATGAACACCATGGGAATATAATTATACAGCAGGTTTCGCCTTCCAAGAAAATTTATAAGCATTATGGC
Source organism: Nippostrongylus brasiliensis (assembly GCA_030553155.1). NCBI lineage: Eukaryota > Metazoa > Nematoda > Chromadorea > Rhabditida > Heligmosomidae > Nippostrongylus > Nippostrongylus brasiliensis. The sequence goes on from CP130732.1 coordinate 15,127,810, forward strand.
AGTCAGATCCTCAGTTAGACTGTTTCAGTTCGACTTAAGTCTGGACCCGATGACATGCTCTGACCAAATAGGTTGGGCTCATGGCAGCTCTCCAGCTTGCAAGCGTGTTAGGTGTGTCAGCAAAACCCTTCGAGTAACAGTCCATCTTAACTACATATTGATTAACAGTAACTGAGCTATTGATGAGCATTCTCTTGTTTGCATTCGAACAACACGTCGACACCATATTAATGCTGTGGAATACGAACTGTTCAGAGATGTGGAATACCACTACTAAATAATAGAAAGAATTGGAAATATAAAGTTAACCACCAGCCGCATCTGCACTTTAGCACCCAAAAAGTTATCGTCATTCTTCTTTTTGATGACTTATTCCTTTTAGGATAGCTCTCATTTCGAAGATCCGAAAATTTGATGTGGAAAGTGTAACACACCTACTAGAACAGATGTCGACAAACAGTTCTGGAGCTTAAGACCAAGCAGCTCCACTGGATGGAAGAAATCATACAGGAGAAATGTTATCTTTCGGAGCATTTGAGCGAAATATGGTCATTCCGACAAGACACATGAAATTTGTTCAAGTGGTTAACATTCCGGCTTGATAACCATCGTCGGAGCCCAGAAGCTTTCTTCAAAACATTCCAAATTCTGTGGGTAAGTGTACCTCTGCTCCTAGTCCATCACCCTTAGAAGAGCCTTCGCGTAAGCTAAAATTCTCGTTTCTGACTTCCAGGCTCGGACGACGGGGATCAAGCCAAACGTCAGCCGATTGAATAAAATTCATAACAGTGTTAGGACGGTTCCATAAGTTCGATTCAATGTGTGATTTACCATTCCAAGATTGATAAAATGTTGGTCATGCATTTTATTCTTTGAATTTGATCAGAAAACAACAATCAGTTCAGATGCGCGCGGTCGAAATGCTTCTGGTCGTCATTTTGGCTCTCCAAGCGTCAACGCACTGGGCAAGACGAAACTCAATTAATTATCGTTTTTTTAACTACAATGGTAATGTCGACCAATGTCTACGCGGAGGGTAAGCATTGGCTTTTCACCATTTGGGAAGACGTTTATCTGAGCAAATAAGTATGACAATTTTAAGGATGCATAGATGGAATTGGTAATGTTATCGATCTAACCGCACACCACCGATGAATGAATCTTTTGATTTGACGTTGTCTCAATGAAAATCAGGAGTATAAACACCTTTCTCAAATCGGAGCATGTTGTTGGCAACTTATCCGATTGTATCTGCAATCCTGTCACTTTACTTTAAAAAAGTTTCTCCAAACAAGCTTAATCTGCCACATGGAATGAGAGCGGGATCGGTTGATTCAATAATGCAAACCGAAATTGATTTCGGGTAAATAAAGATAAAATGATAAAGCAGAGGTAAAGAGGCAGGCAACAGAAGAGAATTTGTTGTTTGTGGAGAATGAACATTTAATCCATCTTCTCGTCGGTACTGCTTTGCAGTAGGGAATGTCTCTCATCTCATGTCTCATGCAAACAATCTCTTATTTGCATTCGAACAACACGTCGGCACCATATTAATGCCGTGGAATACGAACTGTTCAGAGATGTGGAATACCACTACTAAATAATAGAAATAATGGCAAATATAAGGCTAAGCACCATCCGCATTTGTACTTTACCTCGCAAAAAGTTGTCGTAATTCTTCTCTTTGATGACTTATTCCTTTTAGGATAGCTCTCATGTCGAAGATTCGAAAGTTTTGATGTGGAAAGTGTAACACACCTACTAGAACAGATATCGATATACAGCTCTGGGGCTTAAGCCCAAGCAGCTCCACTGGATGAAAGAAATCATATGGAACAAGTATTATCTTCCGGAGCATCTTGATCAAAATATGAGATTATTATTATCATTCCAAAACACATGAAGTTTGTTTAATTGGTTAACATTGCGGCTTGATAACCATCGTCGGACCCCGGAAGCTTTCTTCACGACATTCCAAGTTCTGTGGGTAACTGTACCTTCTTAGTCCTGGTCCAGCGCTGTTGGAAGAGCCTTAGCGTAAGTTAAAACTCTCGTTTCTAACTTGCAGGCTCGGACGACGGAGAACGAGCGAAACGTCAGCCGATTGAATAAAATGCATAACAGTGTTAGGACGGTTTCATTAGTTCAATTCAATATGAATTATAGCACTCCTAGATTGATAAAATGTTGATCATGTATTTTATCCTTTGAATTTGATCAGAAAACAACAATCAGTTAAGATGCGCGCGTTCGAAATTCTTCTGGTGGTCATTTTGGCTCTCCAAGTATTCCAAGCCTCAACGTACTACTGGGCAAGGCGAAACTCGATGAATTATCGTCCGTTTAATTACAATGGTAATGTCGACCAATATCTGGGCAGAGGGTAAGCATCAGTTCTTCACCATTTGAGAAGACGTTTATCTGAGCAAATAAGTATCCGTATGCTAATTTGAAGGATGCATGGATGGAATTGGTAATGATGTCGATCTAACCGCACACCACCGATGAATAAATCTTTTAATTTGACGTTGTCTCAATGAAAATCAGGAGTTCAATCACCTTTCTCAAATTTGAGCGAGTTGTTTGCAACTTCTTTGATTACACCTGCAATCCTGCCCATATGAAAAAAGTTTCTCCCAACAGGCTTAACCTTCCACATGGAATGAGAGCGGGATCGGTTGCGTCCATAATGCAAACCGAAATATTGCCTCCGGGTAGATAAAGATAAAATGATAAGACAGAGGTAAAAAGGCAGGCAACAGAAGAGTTGTGTTTGTTGTTTGTGGAGAATGAACATTTAATCCATCTCCTTGTTTAGCGTCGGTACTGCTTCGAAGTAAGGAATGCACCACTAATTTTCTTACGCTATGCTGTTTTATTACCCACCAGGTCTGTGATAAACTGTTAGTGGCTTTAGATCGGAATGTATCGTGTTCAGCCATCGTTGCTTCGAACGTCCTACCGCTCTTGTTCCGAGAGAGAATCATATCTTACACAGGGGCATCGCTTGTACGAAACACGTGTTGATGAGATCTCAAGTGAGTCTACCATAGCTTGACTGTTTGTCACTGGTAGCACTCGGCGGCGCTCTACTTGTTAGGCAGCTGACCCGAGCGAAGCTCCATACAGAGCAACAGATCTTACACGTTACGGTAGACCTTCGATTTCAGTCGCTCTAGCATTTACAGGTCACAGAATGCCCTAGTCGCTGCGCGTCACTTCAACCGGGCGTTAACCTAATCGTCAGAACTGAATACACCATCATTGACTGTCGTCGATCTGAGATATTCCGAGACGCTGATCCTCAAACGCTCCATTCCTCCAATTCTAGCACGTTGACGACAGCGCCTTTTTTGCGTGTCTTGCGCGTGGGACCAACCGATTTTCCTGCGCGCCGAGGCCGTGGCATGATGCCGACATACGGCGAATTTTTTTCAAAATGGAAGTGAATATTAAATCTCGAAGACTACGTATACAGTCCTGTAATCTCGGGGATTGTGACTATTCCTTTTTTTGCAGTGAAAATAGAAAAATAATAGGTGGAGGCTTTTATAATGTCCTTTTTCCCTATCCAGGTTAAAAGGAAGTTGTTATTTGTTTATTGTTCATTATTCGTTTATTCTAATAATCAATATTTGTATGTATTTATGTGTTTGTTTCAGTAACCAGTATTTATTCGCATTTATTTGTTTCTTGCAATAACCATTATTTGTTTTTACTTGTAACGAAAACTAGGGCACAATCAAAAATTCCAGTAAATCAGGAGCTAAGAATTGTTTTCACGGACCACGAGGTTCACAATGATTTCTAATCATGAGGTATATAGTGCCCAGACAAATATTTCCCAAAACATCGGGATAGGTCAGAAAAGTAAATTTCAAAACTGTGACGCAGCATTGCGTCACACGATCTCACGCGGCCTAATACGTGTGACGCAGCATATGTGTCACACGGTCGTCAACGTGCTAACCGTGTTTATATCGTTTACCCGGGTGATGACAAGCTCTTACTCCGATGTCTTCGGACGGAAGCATCACATATGTAGTCTGCGTGGAGCAAATCCACGGGACTTTCCTTCGTAGGTCACACGTGACGGCGTCCATCACAGTAATGAAAAGAATAAGGGAGAGAGAGAGTGGCGAACTTGTTGAACAGTAACCACGATTAAGAACTCGGAAGATTTTCGCTCAGGTAACCGTACACTGCGTTTTAGGTCGATGTGCAGTATTTGGACCCATCCAATTTACGAGCTCTTCAGGTATAGACATCTTTAAGTAGAGCTCTCAAAACTATCTGTTAAAATATGGTTCACTTCAGTTGGAGCTATTTGTATTTCGTATTGGGCAATGACACATCATTTTGACAGCTGTTATACAGGGTGTCTCAAAAAAATTGTACCTCCTGTTTGAAACCCCATAACTTTGGCGAAAGTGAACCAATCGGAACGAATAATAGCTTGAATGAAAGCTAAGAAAAAAGAAAAGTTCCTGGTATGTGTTTGGTAAGGATTGCGCCATGTACTCGACCGAGGCCTCGGATTTTGGACCTGATTGATAGTGCACGGGTTATATGCCTGCTCTACTTTGGTCGCAAACAGGTGATATTGCTGCTATGAGTTACTCCTGAGGCAGTAAACATATCCACTTGCCGCAGCTTTTGCTTAAGCGTGGAACAACATCAATATCGATCAATAATTGTAACCACTGTTTGAGAAGCTAAAACTCTTCTAACAGTGATGCAATTATAAGAAAAGAATTTAGAGGGATATAAAATGTATGAACCACGAAGATTGCGCCATGCACCTGTCCGAATCGTCGGGTTCTGGACCTGATTGAAAGTTCACGGATAACATGCTTGTTCTACTTTGGTCGTGAACACGTGACATCGCTGGTACGCGTTTCTCTTGATGCAGTAAACATGAAAACATGAAAACATGACACGTTTAACATGACTTCAAGATGCACTTACACAATAAGACTATGATTTTTTATTCGGATCAAAATGAACACTCAGTGATTGATAGTGATGCTAATCCGTTTCTAACCGAAACCTGAGTTGTTTTGCTCGCTGCCCCGAGTGTAACGCTATGATATGACCTGTTGGCGACCAAAGTATTAGGTTGTCCAATAAGTTCTTGCGATTTCCATAACAATTTTCAAAGTTTCACAAATTTTGACTGAATCAACCTTACCCATCGAAGTACCGCCCATCTTTGTCAATGACTGTCCTCCATCGATTCGGTAGGGAATGGATACCGTTGCGGTAGAACTCCGGAGGTTTTGATTCGAAGAAGTGGCGAAGGTCGATTTCGAGTGCAGCTCGATCATCGTATCGTTTTCCTTCCAGAAAGTGAGCTAGCGAGCGGAACAGATGGTAGTCAGTAGGGGCAAGGTCTGGTGAGTAGGGTGGGTGGGGAATCACTTCCCACCCCAGCATCTGCAGCTTTTGGCGGGTCAACGTGGAAGTGTGCGGTCTAGCATTATCATGGAGAAAATATATTTTGTCGATTTCTGGACGAGTAACACGGACAGCGTCGCTGAGTTTTTGCAGTTGGTTGCAATACACTTCGCTGTTGACGGTACTACCAGAAGGACAGAGCTTCCAGTACAGAATTCCTCGGACGTCCCAGAAAACTCCCGGCATCTCCTTCCTCGGTTTGGGCCCACCTTTGGGAATTGCTGGTGGCTTCTTCTCTGCTGGGACCCATGCATGTCTGGTTGTACGTGACCTACAACACCCACTTCTCATCTCCTGTAGTGAGTGAGTCCAACCAGTCAAAACGGCGAGAGCTATGAGAGTCAAAGCGACAAGCTTGGAATCCGTGAAGAAGGCGGTGACGAAGATAAATCTTTGATGACTCATATAGTTGTAAACAACCGGCTGATATAAAGCGAAAATGTTGTGTACGCATAAGCTAACCTTTGACCTTTTATATACCCTACTGCTAAACGATAATACGTCTCAACCAGGAACGCCAGGTCAAAACACAAAATCGCAAGAACTTATTGGACAACCTAATAGAACAAGCATGTAATCCATGAACTTTCAATCAGGTCTAGAATCTGACGATTCGGACGAGTGCATGGCGCATTCTTTATGGATCATACATTTTACATTCCTCTTAATTCTTTTCTTATGATTGCATCACTGTTGGAGGAGTTTTAGCTTCTCAAACAGGGGTTACAATTATTGATCGATATTGATGTTATTTCAAGCTTAATCCAAAGCTGCGGCAAATCGATATGATTACTGCTTTGGAGATAACTCATAGCAGCGATTTCACCTGTTTACGACCAACGCAGAGCAAGCATCTAACCCATGCACTATCAATCAGGTCCAAAACCCGACGCCTCGGTCGAGTACGCGGCGCAATTCTCACCGGACACATACCAGAAAATTTTCTTTTTTCTAAGCTTTCATTCAAGCTATGATTCGTTTAGATTGGCTCACTTTCGCCAAAGTTATGGGGTTTCAAACAGGAGGTACACTTTTTTGAGACACCCTGTATATTGACGCGAAACCTCAACCTAGTCTGAAACGTTGAAAATTCTCTGCTGATAGCGATGCAAGTCACGCTACTGGAATTCTAACCATCTGACTCACTTCGTTTTTCAACTAGTTCATTACATAAGCAGTTCTTGATATATTTCCGGTTGAAATTTCATGTGAAAGTCACTATAATTTTCGTTAAAAATCCGAAGTGTGCAACAAGAAAACTAACCGATGTATATTAGGGTGTAGCTTTCAGAACTATCTATCAAAAAGAGATTTGCTTCGATCACCTTGATGTGAGAATTCCCGCACCGCTCGACTTACTCTCGTTTTGAGCGCCTTATTTTAACTGTGATGACCTACAGCCGATGCTCGGTGGCTACCACCTCGTAGTGTACTATTAGGTCGTCGGAAGTTTCCCGCCACTTTTGCCAATGGTTTCAAAATTGTTCCTCTCCTTTATTCCACTCGACATCCGACACATTTATGCATGATTACCATCAACAACATCTTATTATTTATCAGATAAAATTGGAACTCTCCTCCTCCAGAATTTCTAGAGTTATGATGAAAAGAATTCGGCAAGCCACGTTTTGAGGTACTCTCACTCGTCGAGCTGTTTCTCTAGTGATTGAATGGAAAACGAATGGAACAAATATTATTTTGTTGGGGCAAGGTTCGACGAATGTCTTAGATAGGTCATCGGAAATGTCGGATATTTTTGAAATTTTTAAAAGGCCTCCTTCTCAATAGGTGAATGCGCGTCATGGTGACTGAAGAAGGTTTTCCCATGTTTTCCACTAACGGCTGCTCCGTCGCCATCGAAGTGGCGATGTTAGACATCGTTGGTGACAGTAGCATCTGCAGGTAGCAGCTCCTATCGAATGCCTCATTTGCAGTTCAGCTGCAGACCGATCATCTACCATTTCGGGTGGAGTTGCGGTTTTGAAATTTTTGCTGGTTTGCTGCAAGTGAACAGCAGGAGACTTGGCGTGTGATCGGTGCACAGTGCCCACTCCTTGGTACCGCTAACCAAATTGCCGGGCGAATACAAATTTCTTCGGAAAGTTGAGATGGTCGTGCATGCACCCGTCACCATCTGTAGATGGTGGCCGCTGAAGCGTGCTCAAATACGTCCCTATTTCTTTGTCTTTTTAAAGCCTCGGAGACGGACAGCATGTGAGAGTATATGGCTCTCGAGTTCCTCTATCAACTCACGGCTACTACGCCGGCCATCCTCTGAAGCCAGCTCCGGAAGATCCACTTAAGCTACGGCAACTACCCTCCCCCCTACTGCTGTTCTTTGAAGCCAAAATGGGCCTTTTTGAACACACGAAACCAAACTTTTGCTGCACTAAGAAAGACAATTGAAGTACCTACCATGGTGCATAAGCCATTAACTGAGCTTTCTTCAACGCGTTGTTTTATGAGCTCGTAAGCAAAAAGCAGTTCAAGGTACCTGCAATCAATATCGATCTTCTCTGCAATACCTTTGGTGCTGAACCTGTTCAACTGTGGTATATGTAGCTCATAAATAAACCTACATAACGGTTATGAAGGTGAGATCTCGAAACCCGTTTTAAAATTTTGGTGAGCGGTCAAACTGAGTGGCGGGAAACTTTTCCGACGACCTAATATATTACCTTCGCGAGGCTAACTGGCATGCGAGCTCGTATTTCTGCTATAGAACGAGATCAAAAGCGATGCATGCTATCAAAACTTCGGGTTAGTGATAGCAAGAACATCGTGCTTGTGATATAAAGAAGACAAGACGAGCATATCCGAGAAAACGCTAACCGTCATAGCTTCGTACTCCATTGCCGAAAATTCCATGTCAGTTGCATGCACTTTTGCTAAGCGAAGCCGTTAAGATCTTCCGCGACGATAATAATTTATTCTGGTGCGATCCGAAAAATGTGCTCTTGTCAAAAAATGAATGAGTATTTATTTTCAACTGTTGTTAATTTCTAGTGGCTCAGTGAAATCGTCAACACTAATGAGAGCTTAACACTCATTTCAGTAAAACCAGAAATGTGCTCTTCAAACCGCACTTAGATCGGTGACAGCATAAGTATCAATATCATGTTACGCGTGAGAGTGGCACCTAGAAACCCAATGTATCAGTCCAAGGCCATTACAGATGGATAGAAAACGTAATGTAGACGCGGTATAATTTGACTTTGATGAAACATTTGATACGGTTCCCCACAAATTCCCTACTACATAAACTACATCTGTCAGGAATTCATCCTTGGATAGTTAGGTGGATTGAAAGTTTCCTTCAACATCGCACATTTTATGTTCGAGATAATGGATGCCTTTCTAGTGTTAGGCGAGCTCACAGTGAAGTCCTACAAGGTGGGGTGTTACCACCCTTACCGTTTGATACGTTCCCTCTCAGAGAAGATTGTTGTTGATAACACCACCTTTAGAAGACGAATTTTTCCAGGATTAGTGCACCAAGACGATGTATTATACACACAATGGATGCACTCTATTTGGAGAAAATCGAATACCTGACGTAGATGCGCTACATCATGAACAAGTCTACAGGGTGGCGAACAAATACGTGCGCGTGAAATTCGGTTTGATTTTGGCAATTGTATCGAACATTTGAGTGTACTTTTTCTTCTCAAAATATTCACGTGACCCTTATTAATCGTTCTGTTTGGGTGAGATTTGTTCTTCAAATTGTAGCGAGAAACTATTCAAACTATAACGCGATTGCGCATGAAGCTTAGAGCGGCGTGGCGGGCTCGCTGATTATTTCAAGGCTCAGAGTTCCTCAAAGAGACGCGTGGAAGACTGACAAGTAGTGAATGTGGGAAGGACATACTCCACTCAATCCATGAAGGTAACAGAAGGGGACGGTGAGCACACTAGTGGAGCATGGGATCATTAAAAAGAGGCCGGCCGAAAATGATGATGTGAGCTTGAATAAGATGACAATGCAGCTCCACCTGTTTTTCAAATCGGTTCGATTGATAGTAGAAGAAGAGCCTGAACGTTGTAGTTATCATATGTGGATGGTACAAGTCCTCCCCTATCAACAGGAGAAAAATCGGAATAAAAAATATAAGAAATTGCGCCATTTTGTCTGGGTGCGCCGCAGCGAGGGCGTCCTTTTGCTTTAGGTTAAAATTTTTACCGATGAGGTGCCTAAAAATCTTCACAGTTGCCACCATCTTACTAGCCCAGTCCTCACGTGCAATTAAAATCGAAGAACTGCTGCAAAAAGCGTGTTTCCCGAATTCTTGATGTTTTAGAACAGTTTCGGTGCTCTAGGCAGGAATGTTTCGATTTTATCGATAAAAAAGATATTAAATCATGCTAAGCTCTGTCTGTATTGCATTCACGGGAAAGCCACTGTGCTCGCAAAACAGAAACTTGCCGAATAGTGTCCTTAACGAAGTTGGGCTTCGCTTCATAGAGCAAAAATAAAAATGCGCTTCTTTTGACCGAAATCAGCTCTTCTCCGACGAAAGATTTATGGCCTTCGAATAGCCCGATCTCAAATCAGTTTTAGCTCGCCGCCGAATATGTTTTGGAGGAATATCTTAGGAGCCCACAAAAAGAAACTTGTCAAATTTCGACGCGCCTTTTCCGAAATATGGAGCAACATAGAGAAGGGGTACTTGCGGCGCACCAACTATGCGATAAATAAAGGAATGAGAGCCGATATCAAAACTCATGGCAGCTACTTTGGAAACTTTCCTTAATTATTGAATGTTATGTCCTACTCCTATATATAATCATATTTGTTTTGATATTCGTTGGCAAAAAAGAAAGTTATAACACTTTTCATGGCGCACGTATTTATTCGCCACCATGTAGTTGAAGAGATAGAAGCATTACTCTTTGGGACTCCAGTGACACAATATAACGTTTTCTCTCGATTTCTTCATGTGGTATCGACGGCGAGACATCAACATTCAACTGAGGTGAATGATCAATGTTAGAAGGAGACCTCTAAGTTTTGAGGGGGTCAATTGTAGACCTTACTGCAGTATTTTCGCGCTCAAGCTCATTCTTCCTAAGATGAGCGGACCTTATCCTTTCGAGGAGCTCAAGATTTCGGGTCACTAGCGTGGTCATTCTTAATTTTCAAGAGAGGTGAGGCAGAGCTATTCTCAGGTGGGCCGGGACGTTTGAGTTGTTGCAGAGGAGTTCCTTCGCGGCATCCAAATCCGGTAACTGGTGCGCCTCCTAAGATGCAGTCTTCTGCCCTTTACTTCGACGACCTCGCAACGGAAAAGGGCCAGAGCTTGTTCTATACCAGCTATCATTGCATCGATGCGGATCAACACTATCGATAGACAGCGACCTACCGATCAATCAATCCGAACAGGACAGCGATCGCCGAGATAATAAAATAAAGCGCAACAGATATACCTGTTACTGTGACGAAATGTTGGACACCTTGCCACCCAGGTATCGCGGTTCCGCGATCCTGTCCCATATACATATCCGCGCCCCCTTTGAGCATGGTAGATCCCCGTCCTATAATTGGAAACCCTTTAAGATAGCCCGCGAAACCAATTTTTTAGGCCATCACTTCCAATTGTTGTAACACAGTAGGCTCCTTCCCAACCATTGTTCGCGTGTTGTACTCATATATATTCTTCGTATCCCCATTAACTCCTTGCCTTGCCATAACTTTGAGTACTTGTCTTGTCGTATCTCTGACTCCTTGCCTCGTCGTATTGTCGTAGACTCCTTGTCTTGTCGTAGTTGTAGACTCCTTGCCGTATTTTAGAATCCTTGTCTTAGACCCATGAAGCTCACATGATTCTCGTTACTTACGGATTTTTCCTTACGTGTTTACCATTATCCCTCGCGCCATTACTCCTTACGTGCTTTATTCCTAGCTCTCGTTTGTACCGATATTCTCACATGTTATTTGTAGGTTTAATTACCCAAGTTTGAGGTAAACGGTTACAGTTTTGACGTATGTGGCTCCAGTGGCACCAAATTCAATCCGCGTGGCAAGCATAACCCCAACCAGTTTATGGTGCATCGGCTTCATTAGGACCAGACGCCGATAAAGAGGTACGCAATTCGAAGAAATTGCGTTTTTTCCGACTCATTTTATTTACATAGTCGCCTCCCATTTTGAGAAGACTCCAAAAACGCGACACTTTCGTCTCACGATTTTTTCACTGTTGATTGGTTGTGGACTCCGTTTGCTGTTGGACTATTTTGCACTTGTTGGACTATTTTTTGCTGGACTCTAACGGACCATGGCGACGCCAGTTACTTTGAAGACACAAAAGGCGCTTTTGACTAGGTATACAAATAACCCAAAACGCCTTCTCAGTAACTGCGACGCCATTACCGCCCAACTGCAAACAGACCACCTGTTTTCGGGCATGACAGCTGCCGAAAGGAGAGACACGGAACTCCTGCAAGAGCAGCTCCGACAGGCTACCAACCAGGTTCTGAGTGCGCTCAACACACAGCCACGGGACGCCAACATGCCGAACCTTCAAGAAGAAGAGAAGACGCAGCTTAACGACTACCTCGAGATGGTACAACACACCGTGGAGCGAGCAACCATTCAACGAATATGGATCAATGCGCATTTAAAACTACTACCAACAATGCCTGAAAGTATAGACACTTCGGTTCTCGAGACCAGTTATGGGACACCACAGTCAGCAAGAGTAAAACTGCCGGCAATACCCATTCCGACGTTCTCAGGCAGTGTACTAGACTTTCAGAACTTCTGGGCGCTTTTCAGCGCCAACGTCCACAACCAGCCACTGACAAAACTGCAGAAATTCAACTACCTGATGAACGCGCTCCAGGGCGACGCCAAAGAATTGTTCAAACGCTACGTCGTCACTGATGCGAACTATGATCACGCAGTTGAGCCGTTACATGCAAAATATGGAAGCAAGGTGCGTCTAATAGACACTCTACAGATGCAACTAGAAGACGCAAAAGCGAACTCCACGGACATCGCAGCACAGAGGCGCCTTCTAGAAACCTTGTTTCCCATCGTAACACAACTGCAACAGGAACCCATACACCTAGACGGTTCATATTCCGCAAGAAAGGTCTTAGCAAAGTTCTCACAGCCAATACAACGCGAGATACTAAAGAGTCATCTCTCACAAGATCCAGACGAGCAGGATTGGAGTATGAGACAAATTTTGGACGAGCTAGATAGATAGACCAGAAAGCAACAGAAGAACGCGTTCAAGAAATTGTAGCACCACAACCACAGACACTTCGAAGATCGAGAGAAGGAGGCGGCCGACCTGGCTCAACAAGAACGCGCCGGTTCATGTCCACAAGTATCAACTATCGTAGAGCGACGAACAGTCATGACGCAGGACAACCGGTGCTTCAACTGTGCAAGAGCAGGACACACTGTAAGGCAATGTACGAGTCGAGGTTGCCAATTATGCCAAGGAGCACAACACCACCACACGATATGTCCACAACGAACCAAGCCACAATACCAAACAGTTAACACCTCAAACGACAATCAGGGAAACAACCAAAGGCGACAAGGGATGAGAACAATGACACCCTCATCACAACAAAATGAGGCGATATCCAGAGCCGAACTCGACGCAAGGAGCACACCGAAACAAAAAGGGAAACCAAGGACGACGCATGTGAACCCAGTACAGACAGAAAGCGCCACTGAGACGGGACGCCGTCAAAAGGCGAAAAAGGAGACACTCTTTGACCACGCGGCGACAATGGATATGGAGATCCAACGCAGCGGCCCGCCAGTTACACAGGATACAGAAATCCTACACAGCTCAGGCGAAATGGTAACGGACTCGGTCCTCCTATACGACCTGGAGTACGCAGGCATATAAAGCATGCAAAACAATAGGAGTAAGATCAATGACAAAGTCTTACTACTCACAGGATGCGCTCGAGTTTGGAACTCTACCACCAAGTGTTGGACTAACGTCGAAATACTTTTCGACACAGGAGCAGACCAGTCCTTTACGAGTGAGACACTAGCGCAACATCTAGGTCTCAATTTGTCATCCCCTCGCAAACTCACAATGCGAACATTTGGTAATAAGACTCCTTTCCAACGGACGGTACAAGCAACTACAGTAACGTTGCGGGACCTTTACGGTCAACAGCACCCGATCAAACTCCTCACGACGCCCACATTAACGGATCTAGGAAAAACGGTACAACTCACCGCTGACGATCACGCCTTTATCAGAACATACGAAATAGTGTTGTCAAAACCATCACATCAGGAGGAATCGTGCCCACAGATCCTCCTAGGCTGTGACCAACTTTGGGACTTCATGGACAACAAACGCACACGATACACACTGCCATTCGGACTTACCCTCATCCCTTCTAAAATGGGCTATTTGCTAGCTGGGCGCCAATTTGACACCCATGAGCAAAACATAGAAGGAAAAGACGCCAACCGTCCACGACAGCGCTCAGAGACTCCAATTGCAAGCAAGTCGTTGAGGTTACACATGGATGACACGACGTCAGATATCACGGCGAACACAGTCGCCACTTACCAAGAGTTCGAAGAGGAACTCGACCGCTGGCATAAGTACTGGACAATGGACTCGGCAGGAGTGTGCGAATTCTCCGGTACAAAAGACGAAGAGAAGAAGGCGACAAATGAAAAGGTCGCCCATTTCTTCAATACCACTATCGAGAAACGAGAAGATGGCTATTATGTACGCCTGCCGTACAAGGATGATCATGCTCCACTACCTAGCAACAAGGCCATCGCTCTCAAACGTTTAAAAAGCGTCCTACAAATGCTAAAGTCACGCCCGGACATTCTGACACAATACCAGCAAACACTGGGCAACCAGTTAAACATGGGGATAGTAGAAATCATCCCCAACGACAGTCCACCGGAAGGACACACACTTCACTATATTCCACATCAAGCGGTAATCACGCCGCACAAGGAAACTACTAAACTCCGGATCGTTTTCGACGCCTCCTCTCACTTTAAAGATGCACCGTCCTTGAACGACGTATTGCATCAAGGTCCTGCGATACTCCCGGAGATCTACGCAGTGTTGCTCAGATTTCGACTAAGCCCACAGGTGGCAATTGCCGACGTGGAGGAAGCGTTCCTTCAAGTGCGTCTCCACGAGTCGGTCAGAGACGCGACGAGGTTCTTCTGGGTCCGAGACGCAAACAGACCAGTAGACGCAAATAATCTGCTGACGCTACGCTTCACACGCGGAACATTCGGTCTTAACGTCTCGCCGTACCTTTTAGCAGGAACCATTCAATTTCATCTCCGCAACTACGAACGAGACAGACGCTTAGCGGACGAAATCAGCGAAAATCCGTACGTAGACAACCATCACGACCCACGAGTTGCGACAGAAGGCACTCAAGTCCAGACCAGGGTCGAGCGTAGGGTGCGATGATCGCAGGGGGGTCGTACGTGTGAGGGGGGTCGTACATTTTGTGATGGGGTGTGATGGGAAAATTTTTAGAAGTGGCCTAGTCATTCTGTTTTCGGTTTACGAGTGCTGAAATAATTGCTTTCTGCTTCCAGATGATCACATTGCGACAGCATGTGCGGCTGGAGTGGTGCCGAGCGAAACAGGAATCTTTTCCAGATAACAATGAGTAGTAGTAGTAGAAGCTAGTTCACGTAGCTGTGAATAAAGAAGTTCGCCTGACTTGCTGTTTTCGAGATTTGAAATAAATAAATTCAAAACCGTTTTGTAGCATTGAGGAAGAACAGTGCTTGATGAGTGTTCTTTCTTTTTTCGAGAGCTGGTAAAGTATGTGTAACAGTTATTTTTTTATTTGTTATTTTTTTATTTTTATTTTTATTATTTATTTTATTTATTTATTTGTTTTTACTTTGTTATTTTTTATTTTTGTTCATGTTATTTTTTACATTTTAGAGTCGAAAAATTACCGAAAACAATGAGGTTAAAATGAACCATCGACCATAGCCAACACTGAGTAAAAGATCGCACCCCCCCCCCTGTGCGCGCCTAGGGGACTTCGTGTTTAGAAGAATTTCTATTTTTATTTCATAGAAAATTTTATGTAGTTTCATAATTGTTCATGGCACTTATCCAGTTTTGAGTTTGAACAATAATATGATTTTTTGATTGAAAACACTCAGAAAGTCGCAACTCCTACTGGTCATCTCAGAAATGAAGGTGATCATTCACAAAATTCATATCTCCGTTCAAAATCAAAATTGAAAAGATGCCATAACCGCGTTAAAAATTAGAGGAAAAATGCTATCTAGAAAAAAAAATAAAACTCCAGTAAGAGCAAATCTCCTAGGCGCGCAGGGGGGTGCGATCTTTTTACTCAGTGTTGGCTGTGGTCGATGGTTCATTTTAACCTCATTGTTTTCGGTAATTTTTCGACTCTAAAATGTAAAAAATAACATTAATAAAAATAAAAAATAACAAAGTAAAAACAAACAAATAAAATAAATAATAAGAATAAAAATAAAAAAATAACAAATAAAAAATAGCTGTTACACATACTTTCCCAGCTCTCGAAAAAAGAAACAACACTCATCAAGCACTGTTCTTCTTCAATGCTACAAAACGGTTTTGAATTTATTTATTTCAAATCTCGAAAACAGCAAGTCAGGCGAACTTCTTTATTCACAGCTACGTGAACTAGCTTCTACTACTACTACTCATTGTTCTCTGGAAAAGATTCCTGTTTCGCTCGGCACCGGTCCAGCCGCACATGCTGTCGCAATGTGATCATCTGAAAGCAGAAAGCAATTATTTGAGCACTCGTAAACCGAAAACAGAATGACTAGGCTACTTCTAAAAATTTTGCTAAAACGATGTAAAAACTTTGCAAGGCCATATGCGTCCGTCTGAATCTGAAACAATTTTTTAGTTCAGGGAATTCCATTTTTCACTCCATTATCTTCAGCCTTATAAAATTCTTAACTACATCACTACACTCGCTATCCGTGTACATTTCTCCGCGCACAAGCCTTTTTGGTCTCCATTTGTGTGCGGCTGATCCGAAAATTTTTCATACTCGAATGATTAATAAATTTTTATTTTCCGATTCTTTGCATATTTATTCTGTATACATCTGTATACGCCCTTCTGTGGATGTCCTCGTGCTCCATTCACCTGTTATATTCGCCCGCAGCAGTTTTTGAAGGGTGGGGGGTGGGGGGGGTCGTAACTGCTTCTCTCCAGAAGGGGGGGGGGTCGTAATTTTTGAGCACAGATCGCACCCCATGCTCAACCCTGGTCCAGACGCATATTTGCCGACATGAACATGAACATCCGAGAGTTCCTGTCCAACGGGTTAACGTTACAAAATCAATTACCCAAGGACGCACACGCCAAATCAACGACACAAAAAGCACTCGCAGTTTCATGGGATGCAATCAGCGACAATATCACTATATGCTGCAAGGTACCAATGGACGAAAAACTTACCAAAAGACATGTCGCTCGTAGAATTGCGTCTGTATACGATCCACTCGGATGGCTTGTTCCACTCTTGACACAAGCGAAACGCTTTCAACAAAGACTCTGGGAGCACAGGTTTGCCTGGGACGAAGAGCTGCCCCTACAACTTCAACAAGAATGGCAAAATATCACCCAGAACGTAAACGGATTCCAGTTGACGTTCCCGAGACACATCCTAGGATACTGCACCACAAAAGCCATTGCAGTCTTTGCTGACGCGAGCAATATAGCCTTGGCAGCCAACGCCTACCTGGTCAGCGAAGAAGCTGCATCTCTCGCCATGGCTAAAAGCAAATTACACTCCGTTTACTCCAAGTCAACGATCCCGAAACTGGAACTGAACGCATTGACGCTAGCGTGCCGTTTAGCACGTTCGGTATACCAGGCGATTCGCAGTCGCACCTTAATCCAAATGGTGCACATCTTCTCGGATTCACAAATTGCTCTAAGTTGGCTAGGACTACCACCACATAATGCCAACGCAGGACGTTTAGTACATAACCGCCTAAAAGAAGTACGCAATATCGTAGACTCCTTGCACTTCGAAGGAATTGCTGTGAATTTTCGATATATAGCGACGGCGGAAAATCCTGCAGACGCTGGTACGCGAGGATTGACAGGCGATCAACTGAACGGCCACATATGGTGGACTGGACCTGCGTTCCTATGTCAACCTGAAGACCACTGGAGTTGTCCATCATATGAACTTTGTCAGGAGCGACACCATGAGACACAGAAACACCCCAAGCAAGTGAAAAGCACAAAAAAAGCCAAACGAAGCAGAGACACCTTTGATCGACCTCACTCGATTTAGCAATTCCCTCAAAGCAAAACGAGTGGTGGCGACAGTGCTTATCGCGATAAGGAATTTCATGAAAGCACTTCCACTAACAAGGATATCAACGATGGTGACCGAAGCGAAATGGCTTCACGACTCACCAGATAATGGTTTAGTGGCCAAAAGCCAAATCATACGGAAGGCACGAATACACATCATTCAAGATCGCCAGGCAAAATACCTCACGCAGACGTACCGAAAGTCAGTAAAGAACACTGCACGACTTTTTCAAGACACGGAAGGGATTTGGCGCTCAAAGGGACGACTAGAACAATCGTCGCTCCCAAGCGAAGCGCAAACTCCTATATTCATTGCACCCAATTCAGAACTAGCCGCACTCATCATTCAAGACGCACATGGACCATACACCAAGGGGTGGATCTTACCATGGCAACAGTGCGGGCACAGTATTGGATACCCAAACTCAGGCAACAGGTCAGAAAACATATCCAACGATGCGTTCCGTGTAGACGACTCAACGCACTTCCATACGCGTATCTAGACGCATCAGATCTCCCCCAACGAAGAGTTCAACGATGCCGGACTTTTCAACACATAGGACTTGATTTCTTCGACCTACCTACTTCGACGGAATCGGACACCAGCAGAACGTATGGCTGCATCTTTACATGCACAACGACACGCCTGATCCACCTTGAGATGGTAGACAGCATGGGCACAGAGGACTTCATTAACGCCCTGAGACGCTTCATCGCGAGACGCGGTAAACCAGACACGATAACATGTGATAATGCACCAACATTCCTTCTCGCATCTCGCATCTTAGCGAACGGAGTGGCAGGCCAGGAGCTGAATGCGGAAGTGGATCATGATCGCTTCCAGAGAAATTGTATGGAGCACATCACACCATACGCACCTTGGCAAGGTGCATTTTATGAAAGACTAATAAAGTCCATAAAACATGCCCTTTACAAGGCTCTTCGAGGAACATATCATCGTACAAGAGACCACCTGCGAACGATTCTGACAGAAATCGAAGCGTCACTCAACACACGACCACTTACCTACCAAGCTGAAGCACAGCAGGAGTGGTCCTCAGTACGCCCAATAGACTTCGTACAAAAAAACATCGATTTATCGCTGCACCTGCCAACGACACTGATAAACGATTTGGACTACCATTCATCTAGCGAGTTGCGATCTCTACAAACACAACAACAAGTTGTAGACGCACTACAATCGTCAGTGAAAGCAACTGAAAGGTTTTGGACAATTTGGAAAGGACAATACCTAACAAACCTTCGCGAAACTCATTGGAGGGCTACGAGTCAAAGACTAGGCACACTGACGCCAACTATCGGCGACATAGTGTTGATCAGCGATCCTATCCTTCCAAGAAACGACTGGCGTATGGCGAAAATCACAAGCCTTCGCACCGGCCGTGACGGCCAAATCAGGGACGCCGAACTGATTACAGGGACGAAAAGAAAGATTAGACGCCCTGTGAACCTTCTCATACCACTGGAGATCCAAGAAGGCTACAAGGAGGAGAAAAATCAAGAATCAACAGACAATCAACCGACAATGGCCGACCTCCAGAGAGAAGAAACACCAACACACGGCTACAACCTACGTCCACGACCTCAATCGAGAGTTAACACCACTACAACAAAGACGCAAATGTCCACAACAATAAAGAAACGACTTACCAGACACTGGTTCCTGTCCTACATCACTACCAGTAACCAGGAATCTACAACCTAGACGTCATTAAACAGTGGGCAAGACACGAACGAAGAAAGAAATCGAAGGGCTAAAGCTCACCTCACCACCCGATCTGAAGCCTGAGCACAAGACTATCCTCTCTTCAGCCATTTTCTTTCTCCAACTAATCTTCCAACACTAGCACTCAACCATTCAAACTCGTTCATAACTAAAGTCATGCCCTCATTTGAACTTGTTCAGCCAAACAGGCCGAAAGTTCGACGCCACGTGCCACCACTGTCGAAAGACAGGACACAGCGCCACGATCTGCCCTTTATCCGAAAAACCAGAGAAATCGAAGACAAATTCGAAGGACTACGACGAGCATACGATGACACCCAAATCAAAATTGGCTCGCTGAGGAAAAGACTAAGACGCCACGGCATTGAAGAACAAAGCGGCGCAGGAAACACCCAGACCCTATTTCGCGGGAGGAGTATCGCGGTCCCGCGATCCTGTCCCATATACATATCCGCGCCCCCTTTGAACATGGTAGATCCCCGTCCTATAATTGGAAACCCTTTTAGGAAACCCGCGAAACCAATTTTAGGCCATCACTTCCAATTGTTGTAACACAGTAGGCTCCTTCCCAACCATTGTTCGCGTGTTGTACTCATATATTCTTCGTATCCCCATTAACTCCTTGCCTTGCCGTAACTTTGAGTACTTGTCTTGTCGTATCTCTGACTCCTTGCTTCGTCGTATTGTCGTAGACCTCTTGTCTTGTCGTAGACTCCTTGTCTTGTCGTAGTTGTAGACTCCTTGCCGTATTTTAGGATCCTTTTCTTAGACCCATGAAGCTCACATGATTCTCGTTACTTACGGATTTTTCCTTACGAGTTTACCATTATTCCTCGCGCCATTACTCCTTACGTGTTTTATTCCTAGCTCTCCTTTGTACCGATATTCTCACATGTTATTTGTTGGTTTAATTACCCAAGTTTGAGGTAAACGGTTACGGCTTTGACGTGTGTGGCTCCAGTGTCACCAAATTCAATCCGCGTGGCAAGCATGCTCGAATGATGGTGTCCTAGTAGAGTGAGCTGAGTAAGAGCAAGCGTCGAGTGGAACTGCTGGGCTACACTGATCAACTACTAATCATTCATTCTAGGCACCAATTCATAACACAGACACATATTATGACGGGTATCCTGTGCCCTCGGCTAGAGGAAGGATATTCCGTCGGAGAACTAAGACTCCTCTAATAATAGCAGGCTAGTCATTTGTAAGCGCGAGCCAGCGTCGTACCGTTATCTATGTGTTGCGTCTGCGCAGAGCCCTGTGCAGCTCGCAACTGTGATATTGGTTAGTTAAAATCCTTTTCACCTCCCCTCTCGCCAAAAGACTGTCACGGACTTTAAGATTTGGATAGGCCCACCAAAAACGCACATGCACAAAAATGATGAACAGCGGAGTGAGGTTGAGCTAGGAACGTATTGTAGAAGGTTACCTCAGCGACTAGAGAACCACGAGTAAAGTTCGAAGGCAGGCAACGAAGATAACTTCGCTAGGACCTGACGACTTCGACACGCGGTGTGGCTCTTGATGCTGAGGACGCATGAAAGCCATAGGTGTCGTGCTCATCAACACTCCGTTTATATGAAGGTTTAAGAGTGCGTGTTCGGCGGTGGGAAGTAAATGAGGAGTGGATGGCGAGAAGAGGGACGAAAGGTAACCGAAAGTGTGGAAAGTGACGGCACCAGGCTGCTCTTGCCTGAAACAGTTGAAAACTGTGTGATGTGATGGATCGTTGTGGTTGGAAAATAAGAATAATGCACATCGGAGTATATGGAGGGAATTAGGCGCCAGCATTCTAAGTAAAGCTACATAGGGTATATAAGACCATGAGAATGTAACATCATCGTCGTGTAAAGCTGTAAGGCACTGTAAAGCTGAGCGAGTAGAAGTAGACGTAAATAGCGAGCATGAACATGAACAATGAGAATGCTAATGTTGGGCAATTGTCGTAAGTGATCGGAGTTGAGTGAAAATACAAGGCAAAGTCAAATTTCAAGATGAGTAAACAGAAGTGATCAACCAGGAGGATTAAAAGCAACATCAAACAGCAAGCGGCGATATTAACGATCGCAATGTACGTATAAAGCTGCAGAGAGAGGATTGCCAAAGCGAAACCGGAGATGGTGATATATGAGGAATGATCGGGGGATGTTTGTGCGAGTGGTGAGGACGGCGACGATGTCCACTTCGTGTCTTTGGATTGAGTCTACCGTGGCAACTTCAACGTGAAGTTGTTGCGCGAATGTCTCGAGTAGACGTGGTGGTTCCTTGTAGAACGACAGCACATGTATTTGCTCTGAAACGAAACCGCGTCGTATAAGGAATGAGAGTAAGGACATGGAAGCGTGGAGCTCTTGCTCATTATGGTGCGGTCCTATGTACAATCGTACACACGATCTCTCGACGTCGATAAAAACCAGTGGAAGATTCTGGTTCGGAGAGCGAACACCAGAACCGAACGATAATGGGCTGGCGTGCCGCTGACCATTTGGCCACGATAGGTGACTGCGTTGCGAGGATTATTCAATGTCGGGTGAGCTCTGAAAATAGTTATAAGCAATGCTTGCGGGACGAAGTCGATCTGTGGGAGATTCGACATCATACCGCGAGCGCCGCAGACGGCTGGAAGCTCTGTGCGCCGACAGTTAACATACGGCTGCATTTAGTGCACATCGCCCATATAAACTTGCCTGGGGAACAAGTCGGTTATAGCAGCGATTATGCCTTCCGAGACCTGCGACGCTTCGTCAATCAGGATTGTTGTGCGATCGGCCAGCTAGCGCCTAAAGATTCCATCAGGGATCATGGAGGCTACTAGTGAAGACGTGGTGATAAACAAGATATCCGGAGACCGGACACGAAGCATAACCCGAATGGCTTGAGAGACGGTTCGAGAAGCGTCGACATCAGCGAGCAAGAACTCTTCCCACTCCTCCTCAGAGAGGTGGAGACCGCAATCGGGGCGACGAATGTCTCGCTTGAAAGCCCGACGACCCCGAGAAAATCGCAAGCAATATTCACGTGTTGTGTGTTTTGTGCTGTGTGCTGTGTGCTGTACGTTGTGTGTTGTGCAGACTATAAATATTGGTAAATGCAGTGCGACCGTTGCTTCTGCTCTCAGCTGTTCCTATGTCGCTCGCTAACGGCTGTCATCCCGTTATTGATAAACTATCATCATTACGGTTCATCACGTCACCAAAAAAAAAGAGTTGTTCGAACTAAACCTAAGTGAAGGTTGTATTGTAATGGTACGTCGGATGTAAATTTGAACGTTTATGGTGTCATTGTGCTTAACACAAGGTCTCATCGTGTGAGTCCTTTTTTCTCTTCCGTTCTCTGAACCGATTTTATCATAATTGCATTTAGCTGAACAGGCCGAGTCACATGAACACTATAACATTTGTGGATTTCAACTACTATAAATTGCCTTAAACTAATGGAGATTCGGACAAGTACTTCGTTGTTCGGAGTACAGCTGAGAAGTTCTCATCATAGTTGGGACTCCTACAGCAAAGCAGAAAGCCTTGTTCCACCATCCGCAAAACAAAACAAAGTACAAAAGCAAAGTAGAAAGTCTTGCTCGACCACTGGATCCAAGCTAGTCAAGCGTCATCGGTCCATTCTTCACTGCTACGACATCACCTACGGAAAACGTTCCAGTAGCGCAGACAGTTTTCGCGCTGGTTCACCTCCCTAATCCAGCTGGGGCCAAAGCGTTTGCAACCTTACATGGACTACAACTAGTAGAAATTGTTCAGTACCGACGACACCAATTAGACATTTCACCTGATAACCAGGAATGTTTATCAAGCCGAACATTATTCCATTTTCATCGACTGATAACACCGGAAAAATGCTACCGCTGAACAGGCTCGTCACACCACTCAGACGCCCATCGTCGATAGTTGTGCAATACCTTCCGAAGGATGCAATCAACGACAAGTTTTTAGTATCTCTTTGTGGATGCTCCCGTGACAGTCACAACGCGATCTCCTGGAAGTAGCAATTACTGTAGTGAACACGAGGTGGAAAAAGTTCTGCCGAAGATCTCTCTACATGCAACCATTCCCTCTCGAATTGAATTCCGCCCATGGAAATAGAATCAGCAGGTACCCATGGATCTCCTTTCGGCGACGACACACCAACAAGAACAGGTGATTCGCAGCTCGAGTTCGTATATTTTACACCGTCAACAACAGTTATTCCACAACGTGAGAAACAGTGTCATTCGGATATGATACTGACGTGG
This sequence comes from Nippostrongylus brasiliensis, assembly GCA_030553155.1. Classification (NCBI taxonomy): domain Eukaryota; kingdom Metazoa; phylum Nematoda; class Chromadorea; order Rhabditida; family Heligmosomidae; genus Nippostrongylus; species Nippostrongylus brasiliensis. The sequence continues at coordinate 15,151,586 of CP130732.1, forward strand.
ATGCGGATGGTCGATTCCAAAATGACCGATCCAACCCTATGCATAGATGAGGTCTCTTCAGGACTAAAAGAGCGGAACCTCCTATACGAAAAAGGTTTGGAACTTGGAACTGAAGAAAGGAGGAAAGAGTTTGGTCTTCATGGACACCAAAAGAAACAAGGAATTTTGAGAAAAATGTTGTTTCGCTGGAAATTGACGACCACAAGTTAAACTATTATACAGGCAGAAAGAATTGCTCGTGGGCTTTCCTTGGCTGAGATATTATTGCAATTCTTCGTGGTCGAACGCTGATTTTATACGATGCAATCTATGCAACCGAGATATTGAAGCGCATAATCCCCTCGCAGATCATGAAGCTTGTGAAGCACTGGATTTCGGAGCGGAAAGACGCGAAAGAAAACGAAAACAATCCAGAGAAGGCTCGCATTCGATGAAGCTCACCCTATTAGGAGCTAACCATGTCTCATGCATCAAGCGCCATAGAGCTTTATCAACTGAGACGAAAGCCATAGGAATGAGTCGTTGAAAGCCAGCAGCGCCATGAAAAAAACCGGAAAGCATCAGCACAATTTTGCGAAATCGTTCCGGCGGTTAGAAACTTTGATAGAAGCCTGACACCAGAAAGTATAGCAGCTGCCGTCACATCAACACTGGCAGCATACACGACAGCGAAAGAGGGTTTCCCACTCACGAATGGGTAAGCAGTTTGCAGTACACGTGAAATACGACCTGATGAACTACATCATAAATAACGATTTACCCTTTTTTATGATAGCCGTCGGATCATCAAATAACGGAGTGAAGTGGACTGTGTTCCTCCTTCGAACGATTTCACCCGCCAAACGTCCTGTTACGTTTCACTTTCCTCTAATAGAAATGGAAAGCGAAACAGCTGATAAGATAGTTGATGCCTTTGTAGCAGTTCTGGAAAGCTACAACGCATGGACTTGTCCGAGTGGCCTTATCATGCACCCATACGATTTTGCGATGAGGAAACTTGTGGCATTATCGAGCGATGGAGCATCAGCCATGACGGGAAGCCTCAATGGTGTTCACACCCGGATACGACGCTTAATATTTGGAGAACAACCCAAGAAGCGATTGGCTTCTTTTAGTCTGTTCCGTTCACAAATTGAATCCTTTGGTAGCGGCTGTCCCAAATTAAGACCTAAAGCTGGCTCAAGCCATTATAATGGAAATACATCATATGTTCGGATCCAATTTGAAAACGTAGGGATGGATTCACTACAGAAAAATGGTGACGAGATGGGTCTCGCTGTTCTGCAAATGGATAAACAGCACTAGTTAGGGTGGTCTGCAAGTTTACCCAATGCGCTTTCAAAAGCGTTACGGATGTATCCTGTCTCGATAGAAGCCCTGCGTTCGATAGTCGCTGACGTCAGTCTTGCAGGAAGTATGCGCGAGCGACCAAAAGACGCACTATTGGTTCTCAAGCATGGACGCACTTTCATCATTCTTCATCACGTAAGCACAGGGCTTGATCAGTTAAACACATTATCAGAGGTTCTACAAAAGGAAGAGAACCTAGTTGTTGATCACTCAACGCGATGGAGACACTTGCATTTTTCTCTTAGAAAGCAAACGCCTGAAGAATTCTGTTTCGTCACAGCTAGTACGACCACTTCAAGTGGAGCACACTATTACCCAGAAAGTGGTGAAAATTGACGTCCGTTTCCTGCTAACGTGTAGTTTATACGACCTCAATACATCTCCACGGGAGTACCGACTCGGGTACGATCCGACGAAATTTTCCGACTATTATAAGAGCAGACAAATTGACAAGATGGATCTTGCGGTTCGTGGAGCTACTCAAGGTACAAGAAGCGTCAAAATTTCCCGCGATCTTTATATCGCTACCAGTAACCCAGAAAATTGAAATGAAATGCAGCCCAATTTGAATGCTGATGTGATGTATCACACGTGTGATGCGCTTGATTTTGACGTCAATTTACTCACGAACTTGACCTTAGGGAATATCTATGCGTAGAGGGAAAAAATATAAAACATGGTTTCTACAACGACGTAACATCTGGCTTGGGACATTATGACTCCTGAGAGGCGAAAATCAGAAGCTGCAGCAGAATCCTTCTACACATTGGACCATCACATCATGCTCGACGTAATTGAACGCGGAGGTGACTTTGAACACTTTTGTAAATGTGTTCCAATGGATAACGCTCGAGAAACAAGGGGGTATCCCGCTTGTATCGAACACCGGGAACGCAGCTGCTCGAGATGATCTGGTCTTACGAAAAACGAAAATAAAGATTGCAAATGGAGCTAAACACGCATAAAACAAATTAAGAGTTAAAAGTTCTCAATCTCAAAAGCGCACCTTTCAAGACTGGCTCCTTCATGTGCTTCATCATGCTGCTATCCGTGTGAAACGTTGAGGGCATTCCCTTCGGCAAATCAAGAACAACGAAGATTCAACCATTGCCTTGCCAACGTCGTCAGTTTGACAGTCAACACTCTCGGCCAGACACGCTCTACACTGCGATGATTTCGTACAAAATTGATGATTGAAAAACTAGAGACAGCGATCAACCTACGTCATAATATCATCCAAATTTTATGTTCCTGGTTTGCTCTCTCCTCTACTCAGACGATTAGCTGTGGAAAGCTGCGTTTGTGAAAGGTGTTACTGGCAGTAATAAACTGTAAGCATTATTAGCCTGCAAATGGAGCGATTGGTCTTATTTCGTCTAATCAGCATAATATTCTAGAACACACTGTTACCTCAATAGCTGAATCAGGAACCATGAACTTGCCAGCGTTAGTGAGTGAGGCTTGCTATAATCTCAAACTGTAATCATACTTGCGGACATTTGTCGGCCATCAGTGCAAGTGATTGACATTCCCTGCCATGTTGTTGTGAAAGCTCAAGAAATCTTCTTGTACTGACTGGACGAGGGTGCAATACTTACTTAAAAATGCGATAACACGTAAAATCAGATCCCCCTGAGCAGCTTCGTTCACGGTGGCATGTCCATCGATACAAGCGGGATACCCCTTTGTTTCTCGAGCGTTATCCATTGGAACACATAAACAAAAGTGTTCAAAGTCACCTCCGCATTCAATTACGTCGAGAATGATGTGATGGTCCAATGTGTAGAAGGATTCTGCTGCAGCTTCTGATTGTCGCCTCTCAGGAGTCATAATGTCTCAAGCCAGATGTTACGTCGTTGTAGAGACCATGTTTTATATTTTTCCCTCTCCGCATAGACCTTCCCTAAGGTCAAGTTCGTGAGTAAATTGACGTCAAAATCAAGCGCACCACACGTGTGATACATCACATCAGCATTCAAATTGGGCTGCATTTCATTTCAATTTTCTGGGTTACTGGTAGCGATATAAAGATCGCGGGAAATTTTGACGCTTCTTGTACCTTGAGTAGCTCCACGAACCGCAAGATCCATCTTGTCAATTTGTCTGCTCTTATCATAGTCGGAAAATTTCGTCGGATCGTACCCGAGTCGGTACTCCCGTGGAGATGTATTGAGGTCGTATAAACTACACGTTAGCAGGAAACGGACGTCAATTTTCACCACTTTCTGGGTAATAGTGTGCTCCACTTGAAGTGGTCGTACTAGCTGTGACGAAACAGAATTCTTCAGGCGTTTGCTTTCTAAGAGAAAAATGCAAGTGTCTCCATCGCGTTGAGTGATCAACAACTAGGTTCTCTTCCTTTTGTAGAACCTCTGATAATGTGTTTAACTGATCAAGCCCTGTGCTTACGTGATGAAGAATGATGAAAGTGCGTCCATGCTTGAGAACCAATAGTGCGCCTTTTGGTCGCTCGCGCATACTTCCTGCAAGACTGACGTCAGCGACTATCGAACGCAGGGCTTCTATCAAGACAGGATACATCCGTAACACTTTTGAAAGCGCATTATGTAGACTTGCAGACCACCCTAACTAGTGCTGTTTATCCATTTGCAGAACAGCGAGACCCATCTCGTCACCATTTTTCTGTAGTGAATCCGTCCCTACGTTTTCAAATTGGATCCGAACATATGATGTATTTCCATTATAATGGCTTGAGCCAGCTTTAGGTCTTAATTTGGGACAGCCGCTACCAAAGGATTCAATTTGTGAACGGAACAGACTAAAAGAAGCCAATCGCTTCTTGGGTTGTTCTCCAAATATTAAGCGTCGTATCCGGGTGTGAACACCATTGAGGCTTCCCGTCATGGCTGATGCTCCATCGCTCGATAATGCCACAAGTTTCCTCATCGCAAAATCGTATGGGTGCATGATAAGGCCACTCGGACAAGTCCATGCGTTGTAGCTTTCCAGAACTGCTACAAAGGCATCAACTATCTTATCAGCTGTTTCGCTTTCCATTTCTATTAGAGAAAAGTGAAACGTAACAGGACGTTTGGCGGGTGAAATCGTTCGAAGGAGGAACACAGTCCACTTCACTCCGTTATTTGATGATCCGACGGCTATCATAAAAAAGGGTAAATCGTTATTTATGATGTAGTTCATCAGGTCGTATTTCACGTGTACTGCAAACTGCTTACCCATTCGTGAGTGGGAAACCCTCTTTCGCTGTCGTGTATGCTGCCAGTGTTGATGTGACGGCAGCTGCTATACTTTCTGGTGTCAGGCTTCTATCAAAGTTTCTAACCGCCGGAACGATTTCGCAAAATTGTGCTGATGCTTTCCGGTTTTTTTCATGGCGCTGCTGGCTTTCAACGACTCATTCCTATGGCTTTCGTCTCAGTTGATAAAGCTCTATGGCGCTTGATGCATGAGACATGGTTAGCTCCTAATAGGGTGAGCTTCATCGAATGCGAGCCTTCTCTGGATTGTTTTTGTTTTCTTTCGCGTCTTTCCGCTCCGAAATCCAGTGCTTCACAAGCTTCATGATCTGCGAGGGGATTATGCGCTCCAGTATCTCGATTGCATAGATTGCATCGTATAAAATCAGCGTTCGACCACGAAGAATTGCAATAATATCTCAGCCAAGAAAAGCCCATGAGCAATTCTTTCTGCTTGTATAATAGTTTAGCTTGTGGTCGTCAATTTCTAGCGAGACAACATTTTTCTCAAAAGTCCTTGTTTCTTTTGGTGTCCATGAAGACCAAATTCTTTCCTCCTTTCTTCAGTTCCAAGTTCCAAACCTTTTTCGTATAGGAGGTTCCGCTCTTTTAGTCCTGAAGAGACCTCATCTATGCATAGGGTTGGATCGGTCATTTTGGAATCGACCATCCGCATCCACGTCAGTATCATATCCGAATGACACTGTTTCTCACGTTGTGGAATAACTGTTGTTGACGGTGTAAAATATACGAACTCGAGCTGCGAATCACCTGTTCTTGTTGGTGTGTCGTCGCCGAAAGGAGATCCATGGGTACCTGCTGATTCTATTTCCATGGGCGGAATTCAATTCGAGAGGGAATGGTTGCATGTAGAGAGATCTTCGGCAGAACTTTTTCCACCTCGTGTTCACTACAGTAATTGCTACTTCCAGGAGATCGCGTTGTGACTGTCACGGGAGCATCCACAAAGAGATACTAAAAACTTGTCGTTGATTGCATCCTTCGGAAGGTATTGCACAACTATCGACGATGGGCGTCTGAGTGGTGTGACGAGCCTGTTCAGCGGTAGCATTTTTCCGGTGTTATCAGTCGATGAAAATGGAATAATGTTCGGCTTGATAAACATTCCTGGTTATCAGGTGAAATGTCTAATTGGTGTCGTCGGTACTGAACAATTTCTACTAGTTGTAGTCCATGTAAGGTTGCAAACGCTTTGGCCCCAGCTGGATTAGGGAGGTGAACCAGCGCGAAAACTGTCTGCGCTACTGGAACGTTTTCCGTAGGTGATGTCGTAGCAGTGAAGAATGGACCGATGACGCTTGACTAGCTTGGATCCAGTGGTCGAGCAAGACTTTCTACTTTGCTTTTGTACTTTGTTTTGTTTTGCGGATGGTGGAACAAGGCTTTCTGCTTTGCTGTAGGAGTCCCAACTATGATGAGAACTTCTCAGCTGTACTCCGAACAACGAAGTACTTGTCCGAATCTCCATTAGTTTAAGGCAATTTATAGTAGTTGAAATCCACAAATGTTATAGTGTTCATGTGACTCGGCCTGTTCAGCTAAATGCAATTATGATAAAATCGCTTCAGAGAACGGAAGAGAAAAAAGGACTCACACGACGAGACCTTGTGTTAAGCACAATGACACCATAAACGTTCAAATTTACATCCGACGTACCATTACAATCTTCACTGAGGGTTAGTTCAAACAACTCTTTTTTTAGTGACGTGATGAACCGTAATGATGATAGTTTATCAATAACGGGATGGCAGCTGTTAGCGAGCGACATAGGAACAGCTGAGAGCAGAAGCAACGGTCGCACTGCATTTACCAATATTTATAGTCTGCACAACACACAACGTACAACACACAGCACACAACACACAACAAATATATCATCGGCGACGATGATCCCCACCTTCCAAATAGGCGGGCTGGTCAACCCGGCCTGTTCATGTGAAGGAGGCGGCAGTTAGCTTTAACCGGCATACCGTGTGGACAATAAAACTTCGCTCTCTTCCCCTCTGTCTCTCTCCTAAACACAATTCACTAAACCATCCGCACACAACACCCACACAACACACACATGCTGACAAGAACGCTCTGTCAATCACTTAGTGATCATATTTTATCTGATCGATGTCATATTCCAGAAAAACGTCGTGTACAACAATTTCATTAACATATTGTTTTGGACAACGCGCCTATAATAAGGTCTATCTTATTCAGTTATTAATTTATTCAATGATTTATAAGCACACCATTCGCACCGAAGAGCACTGCCTGTTAGACTGATGAAGTTTGTATTCCATAATAGGACTGTAATCTACAATGCAAATTGCAGTGCGGAGGTTTGAGTGCTAATCTTCCGGCACTTTGCACCATGAGTGATTGACAGAAAGTTGCTGTTAGCTTCAGCAGAGGCTTGAGTATTAATCGATTCCTCCGTGGATTTAAGTACGGGAGAGGAAGAAGCGGAGTATAGTGATAATGAAGTATAAAATGAGTGGTCTGCCGTGTGAGAGCTCGTCGGCGGCGACGTCGCCGAGGGAATGACGGTCATTTTTGTGGCGGCGGCGGCGTGCCCGGGACGTGCCTCGGGGCGTGCGTCCGATGCGTCAGCAGCGGCAGTTGGTGGGAGGTTGCTCAAAGCACCAGAAAGTGCGCAGCCCCCTGATACTGAATGGTGCCAGATGTGCCGCTCAGGGTTCCGCCGGAGTGCACGGGCCTTGTTATTCGATCATAACTAAGCTCAGAACTGGCTCAGAACTGGAGTTTAGAAAATCGCGTCCTGGAAATAAAAACTAAAAGAGAAATTATATCTAACAGTGCAATATTCATTTCTAAAAATCGATCTTAAGGTGGCGCAGGGGGAAGTTCGATTTTTGGTTGCAATTTTTTCAGATATCGTCCTGGACACCCAGCTTCTCTGCAGACGATGAAGCGGTTAATCTTATCAAAGATTTCTGTGCTACAAAGAAAGCGCTTTTTTCAGTTTACGAAAAGTTTTTGTGAACTTTTTCGTTCCGTGCTTTTCCTGATTTATACTCATTTAAGTGCGTTAAACTCGAGCTTAAGTTGTGGCACAACCCTGAATCTACGGAGACTTTATTTATTTATTATTACATGAATAAGTGACGTGACGTAAAGTGAGGCTACATTTACCATGTAAAATTTTATGCAGCATCAAGAGGTCAAATTGTTTTCTTCGGAATTCCAGACTTTGAAGTTTTAGTTTTCTATTCCGGTCTACAAAAGATGGAATTTGATCATATTGAAAACCAATAGTACGAATTACAACTTTTCGAGTGAAGCTATTCTGTACTGATTCAATCAACGTTATCAATTTCTTTTTGGTCGGAGTAAATATTACCGTGCCATATTCTGACATTGGCCTAATATATTAATGTTTTGTAGGCTCAAACTAAGACTTCTGAATTACGTGTAGAAAGACCTCTGAACAGGTCTGATACTCTTTTGGATGCTTTTCGTGCTATGGATTCGCATTTTCATAAAAAAGTTTCGTGATCGAGGCATGGCCTTTCGTTCTAGTTTCCAACATATATCTTGTATTTCCGGATTCCCGAAAATTAAACGATTTACCTCCATATAAAGGTAGCAGTTTTGTCTTTCGGGAATCGGGTTCGCTTGCGTTCAAGAATCTCTTTTTCAGAACTTCTTCACGCCACCTACAATCGTGACCAGGGGTGTGCGGAAGTTCTTTTCATAAAAACGGAAGGCGGAAGACGGAACGGAAATGGCCAAAAATGGCCGGAAACCGGAATGCGGAACACGGAAGCCGGAAATAGTGCACAAATCGGTGCTGGGACAAATTATTGAAACCGCGTGGCTTCGCCACGCGGATCATGCTTAGGATAACGCGGTTTCATTATAATAGGTAATAGGTAATAGGACTATCGATGGGGGGTAGGGGCGGGGAGGGGGGCGGGCGCGGTGGACACGATGTGTCCCAGCACCCAAAAATCACTAAATTATTGGAACTAAGCCAAAACTGGACCACAAAAAGTTTCCATTTCTGTTTCCAAAGGTACCCATATAGTGCTCGTTTTGTTTCCACTAGAATGTTAATGAATGATTATTTTGGTGAAGGTGATCAACGGTTGGTGATAGCTTCAAAGATCCATCTTTATAAACCTCATTTTAAGCCGAAGACAAGTACGTAGAGAAAAACGAACTCTTTTGGCGTGATAGACAAGAATGCCTTCGAAATAGAAGTAAAAGCCTAAAACGAGCATGTTATGGTGGAGAAACAGCAGTGTTTTCATGACTTTTTGCAGAGAGGCTTTTTCTCAGATCGTTTACAATGAAACCAGCAGAAGAAAACAATCTCTCGCACTCGGACAATCTGGCAGGTGCCGACAGTTACTTCATTGCAAGTGTTCTTAGGGGGGGGGAGTGTGCTTCGTTGCATTGGTTTCATTCTATCAGAATTCGAATGGATCGCATCGACTTCAGCACAATAACTTCAGTCTCCATTTTGTTAGCTTGCACAGTGGAGGCCTTTGATTTCTTCTTCCGTTTCCGTGTTCCGCCCAAAAACAAAGCGGAACACGAAACGGAACGGAAGGGCCAAAAACGGCCGGAAACCGGAATTCGGAACACGGAAACGGAACTTCCGCACACCCCTGATCGTGACCTACCTCTATCTACCCACAGCGGCTGAAATTCGACGAACGAACGCTGTAATCGTAATCAGCATACAAAATATTCTTCCTGGGCGAAGTTTGAGCCAAATCTGAAATTTCGACCCGACCATCCAAGTCGACAACATGGGTGATTCACGGCTGAGACACAGCTGAGAAAAACTGCACCCCTTGCCATGCGGACGAGTTCTCGGGCGGCGGATTGAACAAGAAGGTCAGTGCCAACTGCCGTTTTTACTGCTTTCCGTTTATTTCTGCCTTTTACATTATTATATGGTAAATTGGATGGCCGGATTGCTATGTGGAACATCTATAGTCAAAGCTTCGGTTGAAAACTTTACCACAGTCTCCTTTTTGCGCTGCAGCGGTCTGAGGAAGGCTTTTTCTCGATACATTTCACTCAAGCTCTGCACAGTGCAGTTATTTGTGGTGCGTATCCGTCTTTCGAATGTCGATCGAAGACCACATCGTGTATAAGGGTGATCAGCAAAATTTCAGGTTTGGCTTAAACGTCGCCCAATGTATGATGTATTGCATCCTGCCTTTTCTCTATATTCACGTTTATCCAATCGACAAAACTCACGCAGAATATAACATAACACTTATACAATATGTGACTATTGGTCGTATATTGTATAAGTATGATAAAAGTAATAATATAAACATCAAAATCAAGTGTCAAACGGTGACTCATAATAAATTTTGATGAGATCATATCAAAAATTAAAAAAAAACGAAACAAAAAATGAAGAAAGAAGCCATGGGTGTGAGAGGAGGCGCAGTCGGAATATATCGTTTCTTTTCTTCAATTTCGCCCGATCCTATGCGTTAAGGGCACAGGTGAAGGTAAATAGAAATGGTGCGACGGAGTGAGAATGGTGTCGTGTAGAAGTGCCTTCCTTAATCTGCAGAAATCGGTCGAAATCTATAAAAAAAAGACACCAGAATATTGGTCAGTATGCGAAATAGCCTCTCTAGGAGAAATTTTGAGCAAAATCTGTAAGTTTGACCGGATTACCCTCGCTGACAATATCAACTATATGGGTGGTCGTCGCCAGAAATTCGAATTCGAAATTCAGCATCGTTATCAGCATGCAAAGTAGCCGCTCAGTCGAAGTTTCGACGGAATTTGTTTTTAGACTCAGGTCGCTCCCTTGTATTGGGGACTTCTAATTAGTCTTGTTAACGATTTTTTGCGCCTTATCTTAAGCCTAGGGGCCCGCGTGGTACAGTGGTAAGAGGCACTGTTGACACCCGCAAGGTCGAGCGATCGATCCCGGCCCGGGCTAACCAAGCCTTCCATCCCCAGGGGTCGCGTAAATTGGTACCTGACTTGTCTGGAAAGGTAAAGACATTGGCCTGGTATAGCGGCTGGCCCCCGCAGGTCATTGTATACTCGCGCCTATCCATACAAACGGTAGTCCCGTTGACGCGCTCCATTGCAAACCGCGCGCGATTGCCGTGTACGCCGCATACGGTGGAGTATCCACATGAGAGGGCCAAGAGCCGAGTGGATGTTCGTAGCGAAGATGCTTGTCGAGTATGGGTTGCAGGTTCGAGTCCTTCCTGCTGGGTGCTTTCTGTAGTGCTCAGGTTAAGCTTAAGCTGTCGCTCTGCTTTCGGTAGTGATCCTTTAGACCCTCCATTTGCAAGGAACTAGTGGTTCACCCACTCCGGAGTTCCTTCCTTAGCTTGCGCTTAGGTAGACCACGCTTAGGTTTGTACTTAGGCTAAGACTTAATCGAAGGGTGAAGTGGCTTGATTGTTAGATGTCCGGGTCAGGGTGTTCAGCCAGATTTGAGATTTTGACCCCACCGCCCAAATCGTTAATAGGGTCCTCGGCCGAAGTCCAGAAAACGAACATCAGATCCGTATCAGCGTTCCAATTAACCCCCGTAAACGAAATTTCAGCGAAATTTAAAGTTTCGACCTAAATCCGAGTCGGAACTTCTAACAAGTGCCGTTTTCTCGAAAAAAAAAAAACTAGCCGGCCACTATTGTCCTCGCAACCCAAGAACTGTGTGAAAGTTCGTCTCCTGCTCAGGATAAGTCGACATTGACGCTGTTTTCGTAAATCCTTCCACACTACTGCGAACGATCGCAGTTATAAACCAGGCTACCTAACCGCTGAGCTCTCGACCACGATCAGGGCGGCGCGAGCGTGACGCGACGCGGCCGAGGAAACTCGTCGCTACCGTTTGTATGGATAGGCGCGAGTTCATTGTATAGGCCGAATACGCATTAACTATGCCTCTACGATTTGAATGGAACGTGAATGCGGCGGCGCGTCCTCAGGGGACTGATCAACGCCGGCACCTTTACCTTTGCCTTTTTTATCTTAAGCCTGACCTTAACCGCAAACGTGTAAACTACGGGACCGAATATTCGAGCAGATTAGATGTTAATTTTCTCGATAATGGACAAGACTGAAAATGCTGTTGCTAATGTCACGTATGCATCTCGTCACTACTAGTGTCCTTGTCAGATTTACCAAATTCACTCTCTACTGGTGATAGTAGAACTTCAATAGTTTCTAGTTTGTCAAGCATTTTTTGCCCTATAGTTCGAACGTCTTTCAATTGAATCTGTAATAACAACCACGATATTTGGCTTGGTACTTTTCCTCTTACTGCCCAATCATCATATCATGCCCAACTGTATTCGATATCATACCATTTCTCATCCACCTATGGTCGTGTGCAGCCTGTTTAATCTGCCTGATGTGGAAGAAAAAGACGTTCTTTTCTCGCAAGCATGACATGATAAGACCGCTTCAAGGATGTGCATTAAGATATGAGCATGATATGATACGCTTGGGTGATAATTGGGCATTAAGACGAAAAATACGGTACTATTGTACTTTTGGGGCCCCACTTTTTTTCGTTCAAAATAGACCTATTGGGGGTAATCGGCCATGAGAAGAACGATTCTGATACTCGTTAAGTGCGGAAATGCCTAATAAGCCCGTTATCTTAGGCTTTAGAGGCGAGGAAACCTGCGAAATAGCACGCGGCGGTGGGAGACGCAGACAGTGCACTCTCTTCCCCTGCACATTTCGAAGTGCTTCCACTGCTGAGTCCGCGTTCAGCTCGCTCCGACTGGTCGGAGAGTTTCCAGTGGAGGCTCGGATAACATCAGCAAGGGATATCTTGCGCCGTTGCCGCAGAAGTACCATGATAGTACCGTCTGGGAATCGTGGGGGACGGGAACGAATTATACGGCAACCACGCCGAGATAACCCTTGCTGGTGTTGTTCGAGCGATCAAATGGTGCCACTGGAAACTCTCCGACCAGTCGGAGCGGACCCAGCAGTGGAAGCACTTCGAAATGTGCAGGGGAAGAGAGTGCACTGTCTGCGTCTCCCGCCGCTGCGTGCTATTTCGTAGGTTTCCTCGCCCCTAAAACCTAAGATAAAGGGCTTATAAGGCATTTCCGCACTTAGCGAGTATCAGAATCGTTCTTCTCATTGCCGATTACCCCCAATAGCCCTATTTTGAACGAAAAAAAGTGGGGCCCCAAAAGTACAATAGTACCAAAAATACCGTTAGGGCTTATCTATAGGATCTGTTGTGCGTGCAACCCTGTCGACACGAGATGGTGCTGATTCAATAAGCTACTCCTGCAGTGATGAAGTGGTGTTGCTTTCTGTTCTGGTTTGTGTACAGGTTCATCTTGGCGTGTCTCGCGCACTTCAACTGGTAAGTGTCTCGCTTGTGCAGTCGAATCGTGTTTTACCTGATGTGAGCTTATTTAGGGCCGTTGCCATATATACAAACTGTATCTATTTCACACTGTGGAAAAGCTACGACCTGCTATGGTTTTGGATGCATCTCACGCTGTGCACCTGCTTTCAATCGTTGCGCAGGGAAAACTACATGGTCGTATGGTGTAATCTCATATGGAAACGTTACACTAAACATCCAAATCTAACGTATAAGGTACGATTTATCAAACGAGCAATGTCGATCTATTTCACGACATTTTTTCAATGATCAGCACTTTGATGGTCGGAGGAACTTTTCCTACCTAAACTTGATCAAAGGAAGTTGAATATAACCAGTAATTTCGTTTTTTTTTCCTTATTCCTTTTTCCTTTCAGTGTTAAAGCGTTCTCGCCATTATTAAAGTAGTGAAAATACTGGTTTCTGCTCTTTCTTTCTTTCCATTATCCTCGTGTGTTCGCTCGTCACAGTGGACGCTCTCTTCAGTGTTAATGCATTTTTTATTGTCTAACGTATCTTTCATGTTTCTAATAAATTTAAATTTAAGTTTGAATTGGTCTGTATCATAGAAAAAACTGTCGTTGTTTCAGCAACTGTATTTCGCGCTATATGGGGGTAAAGGAACGAAAGCCGAGCGTGCACTGCAACGTATGGATACAATCGAATTCAAAGAAAGGGAGCAGAAGAGACTACAACCAGGTAAACTTGCATTGTTGATATATCTGAACTGTCATCTTCCGATTAATGTCTCAGATGTCGAGTCATCTTCCTCTGAAGATGGTGAAAACGATACTGACGAGTACAATGGACGAAACCAGAGCAGCAACGTTCCGCAGAGGTAAATAATTCTATTGTTAAAACAAAGTTTTGCATTGCCTCTTTGTCCTTATTTTGAAGATCCCGAGTCGCCGTTCCTGATGTCATTTCGGAAGAGGAGGAGGAGTGCCGAAAGTACGTCTACGTCGGGCAAGCAGTTGATTCTCAAGCGGATTTGGAGACAAGTATGCTCTTCATATTCATAGAGCTCCAGAGTTCTGAAATATGCAAAAGCAGTGGATTTCAGTGAGGTCAGGTCGGTCCGAAGCTGATTCGCAGCAACGTTATGCTCCCGTTCGGCCGGCAAGACCGTCGAAGGACTCGTCTGCATCTGCAAATGGTTCGTTAGATCGCCAATTTCTCGTGCGAAATTTTTTTCAACATCAACTTTTCGGTGCCTTTTTTTACTCTATCGTATTCTTCGAATTCCAAGCTATGCATGGTCGGTAGATCTGAATTTCGAGTGTTTAACTTGGCATTTTCTCAATGTTCGCAAGGTTTTAACAGAAAGGATGCTACCTATCACATCATGATCAAAGCGATGTATACAATACGCACTTTGAAAGCACTTTGATGTGCAATTTCCTTTGGGAGTGCACTATATTCAGCCATCATCTCGTTTTTTGGTGGTGTTCTATAACTTCTAACCTTATAGCTTCAACAACCATTGTTTTTTCCCTTCTCTCTTTCCTTTGTTTTCTTCATTTTTCCAATTCTACGGAGTCGGTTCCCATGTACCGTATTAGGCTCTAGAAGTAACTAATTTTGTTTACCAGTTTTCACTCCGTCAGTGGAAACTATGCTATCCATTTCATCATTTTCCGTCAAAATCGCTATTCAGGTATTCCAAGCGCTGGAATTTCGAGCACGAATGGTGGAAATGTCTCTGGTCCTGCAACCGCTGCGAACAGGTCTGGGTGTTTTTCATTGAATTGTCAGTGTTTTCTCATAAGCAGTGTGTTCAGATTAGTGTTCAAAGAAACGATACCAGTTGTACCGCGAGTGCAGCGCAGTGATAGCGAAGAATCGAAGGTAGTCAACTGGTGACAACAATATGGGTGTGAAAAAACTGGAACTTTTTCAGAAAAGTGTATGGGGTCGCATAAAGGAAAAGATACCTTTGCCGTCGATGACAAAGACTAATCAGAAGAAAGGAATCACTAACGGTCAAGGTAATGATCCTGAGCTCTTTGAACAACAGTTACATTTTTAAATGATGTTTTACAGATCTGGACATCTTGGCGCCAAACTTCACGAACACATATGATGTACTCGACGAAAAGAAACAAGAAAAGCGAGCGAAGAGAGATAAGAAACTTCTCACAAACCGATTGCGGCGACGGATTCGAGAGGAACTACGGGAAGCGGCCCGTTTAGAAAGACAGTAAGGCAGACAGCGACTCTACCAATGAATTCAAACCATACTTCACTTATTGCAGGAGGAAAAAGATGGCAGACGCAATAGAACTGTTGCTGCAACTACTGAGGATGATGACGTCCTTCGCTGTCTTGGTGGGAAATATTCGAAAAACATTTATTCCTGCTCAGTTCAAATACCTCAAGCCTGGGCAGCATGCATATGATCACTACGAGTTACTGTTGCTATTTAGGTAGGTGATAGTCTCTTCTTGTTACCCAGTACTAGCGAACTCTTGAAGAACCTAAATTTCCAGAGTCACCACTTTCCTTGATGTCAGCATGTTTTGGACGAATGTGATGTGGGTCTACTGTCTTCAGTGGCATTTATGTTGTCGTCTAGGCTTCATGCGATTTTGGATGTGGCTTGGAATTTTGTCAACGGTACGGTTCTCGCTTCTGCTTCTATTCTTTTACATTTACGGCAGTAGTTGAAAATCATGGTCTCACAGACCCAACGTAGGTCAAAACTTCTTTCGTCGAGGCTTCGCATTAGGAGTTAGCGGGGCCGGTGATCCCCAGTCTGATATCAATTTTTGCAATTCCGGACAGATTTCATGATATTTTGGTTATTGCTATAGTAAGCGAAATGGTTTGCTTAGAACCACAGACTGCGGTGAAACTTCGTCTGGTGCAACTAGTTTGCGTGCTGATCACGCATTTGTTGTTCCGTTTCCGATTCAACTGGGTACCAGCCATATCGACAACTAGTGTGACCCGTCCCGGATAACCGATCTCTATGCGTCTTTACTGAAGGGTTATTTGAGATGCTGATCGCGCCTCTCGCATCCGTTTTTCGGCTGAGGCCCGCCCGCTACTCTCAGCCCGCTGAAAGTATCAGTTGAGGTGGTACGGGTGGTTCTGGAGCACCGTTTAGAAAACGGCCATCAGATTCCTGATCAGCGTCTCAGGTAACTCCGGAAGACGAGGTCTCAGCGAAATTGGTGACTTTGTTTCAAGCGCCCATGTTGACAATACGGGTGGACTGCTGTCGGAATTCCGAAAATGGATGCCGGAGTCATGATCGGAGCCCAAAATAGCCCTAGTAGGCTAATGTTCAACGGAATTCTTGCGTGGTAAACTCGTTTGATTCAGGGTTTTTTCAGTGCCTCTTTGTTTTATGGTGTTATTTGATTGTATTTGAACCTTGAACGCTCGAAGACGTTCAAACTAATAACCTATTCATTTTCAGATAGCTGTGATTGTGATGCTCATTCCAATGAGCTATTCCATGAACCAACTTGATTTGAGCTGGTGCCGTTTTCTTCCGAACTCGACCCTAGAAAAGTATCAGCCGAAGTGGTAGGACGAATCTTCCGATGTGTAACATCTATCGTTTTGAATTCTAATTTGTATTTTCTTCTTGTGTTATTTTGCCAGCTGTGAAACGAAACTTTGAGAAACTCTGTTACGCACTAGTTTATGCCTTTCCCTACGATAGTTGAGCGGGTACGTGATTCTTCTGACAACATACAAACGGCAAATCGAAGAGTTTCGATATTGCGGTATACATTAGAAATTCTTGAAATACATGAGAAAGTGACATTTTGACAGATTTTCTGTCAAAGCTTAGTTCCCTTAGTTTTCCTTTATTTCCTTGCGGGTCACAAGCTGATTTTGAAATAATATCAGATGTGGTGTGCAGGTGATGTTTGATTGAAATTTTCCGCAATCTCTGGTCTGTGTCACTTGTTGTGGTTAGGTTCAAGTTGAGATTAGTTGAGCATTATGATTACTCCATTACATGTTTGCTAAACGTACTAATAGCGCCTGTATTTTTATGTATAGAACTAAACAAATAGAAAGCTGCCCAAGGCGGCAAAAGTGAGCAGTTTGTTGAGTAGGTCTCCAACTGTCTTATTTTCTCGACCATCTCCTTGTCATTTATCCTCTTTTTTGTGGTGCCTGTCATATGATGACGTCGCAGATTTTATTGGCAGCATCTGCGGTGGAACTAGAGTCGCCTTCTAATTAAATTTTCGTTTTGATGCGATAGGATATAGCCAACGAGTATTTCGAAAAAAGTGTATTTATCAATACTTACAGTAAACCCTGTTTTCCATGCTGCCTATAGATCTGCCCATGAAGCAAAATATTCCCTATCAACGTAGTTCATAAGGTGCTTAACTAGACGTGTTCATAATAATTCATGTCTGCATTTCCTCAAATTGACGTCACAGAATTCATTCAAATTGTATATAACTTCTGAGCTTGTCAGTTTCATGTTCACAACTACCAGCGAGTAGCGATTTCTTTGATTTGACGATCATTTGTCTGTTTGTGTAATAAACATTTAAATAAAGTGGATTCTTGTTAGTTCTCAGCGAAGAAACCGAAAAAGATTGCCCTCACAGCAACAGTACCCCGATTGTGATACGAGATTAGTAGTGTGAAAGTGGTAGACTTCTGCTGTTCACCTTGGAGCGGTTAGTAATCCGTACGTCTAACGTTCAAATGAAAAATGCGAGACCATTAGTTTATGGTCTTACAATTATAGATAGTTAAGGAGGAGAGGTTTAGCACGAATCTCCACTTTGGGCTTGCTGTCATACGAAAACTTGTCAGCTGTGTGTGAGTGTGTCTTCGCTGCTTGAAGAGATTCTACATTATATTGTCCTGCTTCAGTGCGGATTTCGGCATTTTACAACTGCAGCTTAGCCGCGCGTAGTACAGTGGTAAGAGGCGCCACTGACCACCTCACAGTAGAGCGGTCGATCCTCTCACGGGCTAACCGAGCCTTCCAACGTTCCAGGGTTGAGTAGAGGCTCATTCATAGTTGGCGGCAACGCGGCGTGGCAGTGGCTAAGCCTGCTATACCAAGACAGGGTCATTACCTTCCTAGACAAGTTTGGCGTACTGAAAAGTATCCCTGTTCTCTTCCGGCATACTTAGTTTCCGCAAAAAGCGGTAATATAACTAGAATTTCGCCTTTAATTTAATTAGAAAGGTGCTCGTCAATTTTAGTGTGAGGGTGCGTTGGAAGACGTACGTTTAAGTTTACGACTGCAGCTTCTAGCTGCAGTACGCTGCCACATTGAATTGTCTGGAGATTTTTCAATTAATATTCTCCTTTCTGGAGTGGGAATTCTGTAATTGTGTCAATTTGTGGCTCGCAACAGGGGTCAAGTGAGGGTTTTTCATCACAAACCCCAATGTGGTCCGCTGTCACCGGATTGCTGTCTCGCGATGATTGGATCTATACAGGTGAGGAAGTCACTACCCTCTTCCTCTACCTCTATCATTGAATTACTACGCAAGATTCTGATTTGATGTTTAGGCGTCTTGGTGAGCTCATTCGCTACATCATGGGTCTTGCGATCGCAGCAGAATCCATTTATTCTCAGTCACGCAGGAGGTCTCTTGGGATTCGTGATGGCTCTTCTTGTACTGGGTAAGTGATAAGATAGGTCGCAACGTAGTTGGTCCTACAGTTTTGACCTTAGTTAAATGTTCTGACTCTACTGAGCGGGTTCGAGTCAAAAAATTCGGCACTATTCCGCTTATTGCATTTCTGTGGCCGAAGAAAAACATTTTCCTTTGACTTTCGCTCAAACTTTGCCCCTGGGGGTTTTCTGGTATTCTGATCACGAATATAGCATCCCCATTCGGAATTCAGATCGAAGACCGCCCAATTCGCTTGCAGAGCTAACAAGGCGTGCCAGGCAAGATCACCTATTTGACTTTAACTTCGTCGAGAGTGGCTATTTTGCATGTTGATAACAGCCCTGACATTTGTTTTTCGAATTTCGGCCGAGGACCTCCCATATCGTTGATACGTGAATTAGGGTGATCCGGTTAAAATCATCAATTTGGCTTCAACTTCATATTGCTATATTATTTGAGATGGCGATCACGATCTCGATGCCTTTTTCCTCACTTTGACAGATTTCAGGTAGAAACTTTTCCGCCCGACAACATCATTACTGAATTGAGCCCGCTCGTGTCAACCGAATTTTGACAACTGAACACCGTAATCGTAATCAACTTGCAAAATAATCAAATGGGCAAGATGGGTGGCTAATGGCCGGAATTTGGAAAACACACATCAAATTTGTGACCAGCTCGCAGTAACGCTCTAGTTCTCAACGAAAACGATTTTTGACCTTGGAGTTAGAACTTGTTATCCTCGCAGAATTAGTTTTAACTGTCAAATTTGTGCCGTCTGCACTTCTGTCATAAAGACAAAGTATGTGCTTTTGGAATCGGTACACAAGTTTTTGTCAAGTTCGTTTAGTGATTAATTGAGAAATTCGACTGTATAGCCTAGGTTCCTCCTTCAGCTTTTTGATATTTGGCCGCAGTTCTATTGCTCATTGGTCTTCGTTTTCAGGAATGAAAATTTTCTACTCAATTCCAATGGCTATCTTCGCCACCGTCAGTATAAAGTATGCTCCGAGGAAGTTGGTAAATCGTTTCTATCGTGTTTTATATGTCGGATGAAGTCTTTTACCATAGAGGTTGATTGAATCGAAAGCAAGTAACTCCCCGATCCAAATTGTGTTTGGATTGGAATAATGTTAAAATCAAAAGAGAAAAACCGTCTCCAGATGTACCTCGTATTTCACTACTGAGAAGCGAGTTGTCGAAGTCATCATTATCTTCCTCGACATTCATATAAGGAGCACTCATATTTATATCTAATTCATGGGATTAATTCTATCGAAGCCATTAAAGGCCACGTAGCGCACCGTCCCGCGCGACAAGCGCACGAAAGTCGCTTCGTAATGATAAACTGTAGATTTCTGAATGTCGAAGTGATGCGATATTACTACTTATTATGGAAGATACTCACAAGGAGGGTCGTCGAAGTGATGCCAAGCTTTGGCGATGCAATTTCTATGGGGTGTAGGGCTCCTCATCAGATATCCAAATGTGTGAAAATTTTTTTCGGAATCACATTTCATGGCGCTGAAAAAGGCCTGCGAAAACGAGGAAGCGCTGCTCATCAGAGCGCTCATCTTGCCACTTTGGTGTGCTTGGCGGCCCAGTGGTTAAGCGGTTGGACTCTGGTTCGGGTGGTCATGGGTTCAGATCTTCTTGGTGTGATTTTGTTTTGCTTCAATCGCATTGATACCAAATTGTGCTCATTTTGTGATTTTTTCATGGAGGTTGAAGAAAATCGTGTTTGGAGCAGCATAAAACGCACAAACTTCGGTAAAGGGCAACATTAATATGGATAGTCAATATACATTGTGACTTACTTCAAATGTACGCAAATTTAGAAACTAATGTGAGATTCGTGATCAGCGCCCCGAATAATCCCCAAATACGGAGTTTGGACGAAATCGGTGAATTTTACCCACGCACTTCGCTTACCCACCGTTACCATACCGTTACCTCCTTGTCAGTGTTAAGTCGTAATTGAAACCTTTCCCAAATGTTGCGTATTTCTTCAGACACCTAACTGCCATAGTCTTCGTTTCATCTTTTGTGTACCTAATGTTTCTTCGGTACTTACACTACTTCGTCGACGTGCATGAACTGGCCTCACAAGCTAATGTTGTGCAACTGATAATGACGCTGAGGGTAGGTTTGTAGCTCTAGTAACTTTAAGGTTCTGATTATTTTGTCTTTGGTTTCCGTGTCTGCTTATATGTCTTACGTTCATTTCAATTAAGGTGATCGGTCTAGCCTTCGAGGTATCCGATTATCACTTTAATCGTGTGAGTTCGGACTCCGAGAGGAGACCGAAACGCTTGCTCGAAAAGGAACCTGAGGTGCTTGAAATTCTCAATTATTTCTACCACTTCGCTGGACTGTTCACCGGTAAGGGCGTGTTTACATATTTTCATAGGCGATCAATGGTAGTTTCTTCTCAGGCGATGTGTTTCAGGTCCGTACTACACATATCAAATGCTGGTGGACTCCTATAATCCTGTTTTGCTGACGAAATGGTCTCCTGTCAGTGAGATACGAGGACGTGTGCTACGGTTGTGCTGGAGTGTACCACTCTTCATATTGTTCAACAAGCTCTATCCACTCGACGTGAGTGTTTTCATGTACTTTTTGCTAGTTGTTTATTAATATCCTTTTGTCGAATTAGTGAATTAAACTCAAGCCCGAAGCTGATGAGGACATTATTGAAACGAATTCATGTTTCGGCAAACATCGCCGTCCTCAATATCTCAAATCTTTAAACTAAAGGTCGTTAAGACTTAATTACCCATGTTTGAGACTCAGTAAGGCTAGATTCCCCAAAATACAAGTCTACTTCAATGAAATCCTTGATAGTCTCGGATTTGAGTTGAATGTGCTACATGCAGTTGCTTTCCACTTAACCGATATCCCCTCCAACACTTTAAGAAGAGTTACTCATTCCAATTCTAGTTTCTTCTCTTTATGGGTATATTGAAATCCAACAATAAGACATCGTTAATTATGCGGAGCCGAGGTTGAGGAGGACCACGAAGTTTGTCGGATTGGGCAGTATACAGTCAGTATAAAAAGGAAGGCGGTGAAAGGGAAATTCAATTTCATCTAGGTTACTGGGGTGTTGCGCTAAAATTGAGAACGCGATTCTTATTTCTAGATCGAAAAAAAGAAAAAGCGGCTAGGTTATGTTCAGAGCGAGGACGTTTTTAAGAGATTTTTCTCGCATTTGACATCATACGTGATGTTGTCGTTGGTTGAACTCGTTTACAATTGCATCCTTCAGGGTCTTCGCTCTGATGAAATTTGGGAGATGAATTTCTTCCAACGTCTCGTTTACGCCGCAGCGGTCTTTGTCGTGTTCCGAATGAGAGTGTATAGGTTAGTTGGTTCAGTAATTGTTATACAGCCGTTTTACTAATTGAGAGTATTTTGCAGCGCATGGGCAGTTGCAGAAAGTATATGCGTAACACTAGGCATCGGAATTTATCCAGCTGAGTCGAGACCACGCTGTGTGGTTGGACCGACAGATTTAGAGAAATTCGAGTGAGTTACCGGTAAGCAATGCTCGTTTTCTTCGATTGAACTCAGGTCCTATTCAGGAAGCTTAAATCGCGTGGCGACGTCCCCTACAACTCGGATGCGGTCGTTAACCTCGACATCAAAGAGGTCTGTTGCTACGAAAACGATTCGACCGGTCGGTCTCTCTCTCTCTCTCTCTCTCTCTCTCTCTCTCTCTCTCTCTCTCTCTCTCTCTCTCTCTCTCTCTCTCTCTCTAATTTTCAGTATTTGGGTTATCTAAATTTCAAGATTAGCGCGATTCATGATATAAGGGAAGGACAGTGCTAATGTTCAAGTTTTACAGTTTAGTGTGCTCTTTAGCTGTCATCCGGTTTGAAATTTCTATTCACCAGTGTTTCCATTTTCATCGTCGGAGTGGGTCGCGGATGCAGCCAAATGAAGCACTTCCAAGAACTTTTTTTCGCGAAAACCAGCTGTAATTAATGCGTGGAGAATTCGAAAATGCACATTTAGAATGATTTGATCTTTTTATGTTTCTGGTAAGTATAACATCAAACAGTTGCATAGTAATGGTAACAGTAAATAACATTGCTTCATCTGCTGCTAGTACCTCAACAACACATTTCTAGCTGGAAGCCTGAAATGCCACTTAATGTTTCGAGCTGTAACATCGTAAAAGTTGTTCAAACAATCCGTTCTCTAGCCGAAGTTCCTATTTTTCTCATACTTTTCAACAGAACTCAATGGAGATTACTTTAAGATCGAGTTGAGCGAAGGTTTCCGCAGCGGCATCCGGTCGTGGAACAAGTCTGTGCAGAGTTGGCTGGCGCTTTACGTACACTCGAGGGCGAATCGTATGTACAGGTCAGCTTTGTGAACTATAAATAAGGTCGTCAGTAAGTCTACAGAACGAATCTTGAAAGGATTACTTTTCAGAGTGGAGTTGACAATGTTTGTATCGGCGCTTTGGCACGGCACCTATGCAGGATATTTTATGTAAGTGTAAGCTTTGAATGGTATGCTACTTTCATTATCATTACCACTTTTTTGAGTGTTAACTGTTACCTATATATAGTAGAAGGAGGGCGCGCGTGTCGCGATGGTGGGAGGCCGTGACTGAGCCAACCAGTCCTTTCATCTCCACGGGGTCTAGTGATTTGGTACCAGACTTGTCTGGGAATGTTAAGACACCGACTTGGTATAGCAGCTGACCACCGTGAGTCATTGCATAGGCCAAATTCACACCTACTACGCTTCTACGATTCTGAATGGAACACGAATGCCGTGTCGCGTCCTTAGGGCCTTTGTTATACCGACGCTCACCCCCCAGCGTCTGCCAGCGCAACTCGTCCCATTCAGTATCAGACACCGTGGGGCCAAACACGTTTGTGCGAGTTATCACGTCATACGCTGGCGCGATGACGCTCACGGCTGTTATGCAGACGCTCACGCGCGTCGTCGCTAGTCGCTGTGCATTGCACTGCGATTGACCTTTCGCTGGGGGTTGGTTGAGGGTTGCTCTGTATGCCTCGGGTGCGTGCGTGCGTCGCGTGCTCAGCGGCTGGGCGCTCACTGCTCGCAAGCAGCTGACGATCACCATGTAATAACAAAGGCCTAGGGGACTGATCAACGTCGAACACTTCTCCTTTACGTTCATGGAACAAACTGTTGTTCTTTCGATGATGCTAGGTTAGTCCAAAAATACGAATTGGGCGGTATTTGAATCCACGTCTCGGGCCATTTGCGGTGCATTATGATGCTAGACCGTTACAGGCCCTTGTTATACATTCGCTCGCGGTGAGCGTCAGCGGCTTGCGAGCGGTGATCGCGTGCGCCGCTAACCTCAGACGCTGAGCACGCGACGCACGCACGCACGCGCCCGAAGCATACAGAGCAATGCGCGAGGTGATCGACCCACCCCCAGCGACAGGGTCAATCGCAGTGCAATGCGCAGCGACTAGAGCGTGGAAGGTACGCGAGCGTGCGCATAACAGCCCGTGAGCGTCATCACACCAGCGTCACCGTGATAACTCGTACAAACGTGTCTGGCCCCATGGTGTCTGATACTGAATGGACGAGTTACGCTGGGGGGTGAGCGAAGGTATAACAAGGGCCTTCGTTGTCGTTGAGTCGCCCGCTCTCCTCATTGGAGCCGGAGATCCACGCTACTCTAGCTTGTAGGTTTCACCTTCATTCGTTTCGCCTTCATTCGAATATACCTTTGGGAGGACAAGCTAGCTCTCCATCTGGGCTCCACAAAAAATATACTGTGAGAGGAACCTAGAATCCGAGCTGGCGATATCGTGGTAGTCGTAGGAGTGCGAATGGTCGTGTAGACAATATTGGACGTGGAAGAACATGGAACATAATCATAGTGTTGAACATTGCGCGAGTAGGACTCATTTCCTAGTTGTGGTGGTGTACTAGTTCCTTTGCGGCACCGACTAGTTCTACATATGTCTTCCCTAAGAGGTATATATCTTACTCAAGATTTTGCCAACTTCAAACGAGTATAAAAGTACAGTGGTCGGCGTGGATCAGTCTCTCCCCTAAGAACGCGTGGCAGCATTCGCCCTCCACTCAGAAGCGTAGGTGCGTTGTGAATGCGTATTTGGCGGGGACCAGCCGCTATACAGGTCACTGTCTTTACCTTCCCAGTCAAGTCTGGTACCGCGCCAGACACGCAAAAAAGGTGCTGTCGTCAACGTGTTAACATTTATTTATTTATCTATTTATTTATTTAGTTGCATCATAGGACGCGCACCAACCAAGACGAAAGTAAGAAACTCAATGAATACTATTAGCGAAAGAAAGTGAAGAAAAAGAAAAAGAAAGTGATTATGATGAACCTCACAGTGGGTATGTGTTGAGGAAGAGAAGATCAGCTGGCATAGGTCACACGATAATCGACCTATGACTACCTGGCCAATCGGGTGGTCCCACGCCCCGCGTGGGGCCCTATATAAGACCGCCATCGCTGTACCATATATTCTCGTGTGTTCACGAATAAACGTCTTCAACAGTATGAGGCGCGATGAAGACAAAAATAAACTTAGAAAGATAATGAAGTGACCCAAACCGAAAAGAAGAAAATTCAATGAGCTAGCCAAGCGAATAAGGCACTAGAGAAGGGAAAGTGAAAAGTTAAAGGTAAAAGGAAAAGGTGTCGGTGTTCAGTAGTGCCCGAAGGACGCACCAGCGCATTTGTTCCATAGTCAGAATCGTAGATGCATGGTGAGTGCAGATAAGGCCTACACAATGACTTGTGGTGCAGTCGCTCTACCAAGTCAGTGTCTCTACCTTCCTATACAAATCTGGTATCAAGTCCTATACAAGTCCGGTATTCTACTCGATCGAGGGTTGGAGGGCTTGGTTAGCCCTAGCGTTGATCGATCGCTGGACTGTGCGAGTTCCACCAGTAGCGCCTCTAATTACGACGCCTTCCACACCCTTTATACGATAGCTCGCAATAAGTATATAACAGGCGAAATTTTTCTTTTTTCTTCCGAAGTAATACTTTTCAAAATTCTCTTGCTTTTAAGTATCGGTTGTCTTTTCCTTCTATCTCTCATACTGGTTCATCTATTATATTAGATTCGCTTGCTTTTTGTGTTTGGCTTTGGCTCAATACTTTTGGAATTGTCCGTCTAAGATTTAGGGACGAAACGGACTTTTTCGTTTATAATTTTCTTTCCTTTGCATTGTTTTTTGTATTGGTTGCTAAAAACTGTCTCAAACACAGCGCAACTATTGAAATGAAAGCTGTAATGATCATTTACAGGTCATTCTTGATCGTGCCAATGTGTGCTAGTGTAGAGGACATTATTTTCAAGTACGTTCCAGAGGATCCAGTAACAGGAAAACGGCCAAAGTGGTTCAGATACTTGTAAGTTTCGAGTTATGTGTTCTCGACGTTTGCACCAAAATCTTTTTTAAAGGTACATTCTCACGCTTCGTTGTCGTGGCTTTGACATGCTGGCTACCGGCTTCCTCCTCAAGAACTTCCATGACACTCACAGGTAATTCCGCCGGTCACTTTTTCAATCTTCTTTTCAACGTCGGTAGACTCGCACTCGTTATCTTCGCGATCCCAAAATCCACGAACTCGCGAACGGAATATGTGTCGAGCGGGTTGGAGGGCTCCAGAGAGAACTTTGGAACGATCACGTTTTTGAAGTGTTGTAGAAGTAGGATAAAAACGACGAGGATCTGTCCTTCAATTTTCGAGAGCCGCCATCTCACTGTAAGAAATGTCCATCGAATCGACTTATCGAGATTGTTCTGTTATCTTTGCTGTAGGGCCCGCGTGGTGCAGTAGGAGGCGCTAGGGACACCCGCACGGTCGAGCGATTGATCCCGGTCCGGGCTAACCAAGCCTTCTCTTGTAAATTGGTACCAGATTTGTCTCTGGGAAGCTAACGACACTGACGTGGTATAGTGGGTGGAATAGTGGCTACCCCCCCCCCCGCGCAAGTCATTGTACAGGGTACGCAAAAATTACCCGTAATAATACATCACAGGCCACAACTACTGGCAGAACTGGATTTTCGGCTTCGTATTGGAATATGTTACGCATCTATACTACATACAAGCGCTGTCCAAGTTTGAGCTCTTGAGTGCTCGCACAGTGGTAATAGCAAAACGAAATCTGAAACTATCGGCCATTATCAGTCCACACTTCTCTGGTCGTACTGCTATTTTTACCTCAATTTTCTTCAATGTTTCTGAGCAAGCTGATTTTCTAGTTTAGAAGGTTTTCGAGGAAAAAGTGTGCTCTATCTGATGTGCAAAATTCAACATAAGTCAATTTGAGCGCACCCAAGAAAACCAGGGGCGTCATCGGAAAATTATTCTTGCCTTCCGAAGGTCGGATTTCAGTGGTTCAAAACTTTGTTATTTTCGAGACAAATAAAAACAAATGATATACCATTTAATAGAGAAAATCATCGACTTCCGAATAGTTTATCAAGTTTTATTTATGCCTTTGAAACTGAGCAGAAAAAAATCGCTGTCGATGAGGTTATTTTTTCACTTTTTCGCTTTTCACTTTACTAGCCAAAAAAACGATGACATTCAGAATTTCAACAAATTACAAGTACACAGCTCGAAAGAGCAAATAATTCTCTTTCGAATGCTGTGTCAAACTCTGCAAAAGCTTTCGAACTAAACTTACAGCAGTCGTTTGAAAAAAACGGCGGGAACTTTCTTACCAACCTAATATTATATTAGATTCGCTTGCTTTTTGTGTTTGGCTTTGGCTCAATACTTTTGGAATTGTCCGTCTAATGTTTAGGGACGAAACGGACTTTTTCGTTTATAATTTTCTTTCCTTTGCATTGTTTTTTGTATTGGTTGCTAAAAACTGTCTCAAACACTGCGCAACTATTGAAATTGAAGCTGTAATGATCATTTAGACCATTTACAGGTCATTCTTGATCGTGCCAATGTGTGCTAGTGTAGAGGACATTATTTTCAAGTACGTTCCAGAGGATCCAGTAACAGGAAAGCGGCCAAAGTGGTTCAGATACTTGTAAGTTTCGAGTTATGTGTTCTCGACGTTTGCACCAATATCTTTTTAAAGGTACATTCTCACGCTTCGTTGTCGTGGATTTGACATGCTGGCTACCGGCTTCCTCCTCAAGAACTTCCACGACACTCACAGGTAATTCCGCCGGTCACTTTTTTCAATCTTCTTTTCAACGTCGGTAGACTCGCACTCGTTATCTTCGCGATCCCAAAATCCACGAACCCGAGAACGGAATATGTTTCGAGCGGGTTGGAGGGCTCCAGAGAGAACTTTGGAACGATCACGTTTTTGAAGTGTTGTAGAAGTGGGATAAAAACGACGAGGATCTGTCCTTAACACATTGACGACAATCGCTGTTTTGCGCTGGACGCGCCATGGGACACGCGCTCGCGCCCGCGCGATGAAAACGACGAGGATCTGTCCTTATAATCTTGAGAGCCGCCATCTTACTGTAAAAAATGTCCATCGAATCGACTTATCGAGATTGTTTTGTTATCTTTGCAGTAGGGCCCGCGTGGTGCAGTAGGAGGCGCTAGTGACACCCGCACGGTCGAGCGATTGATCCCGGTCCGGGATAACCAAGCCTTCTCTTGAAAATTGGTACCAGATTTGTCTCTGGGAAGCTAACGACACTGACGTGGTATAGTGGCTACCCCCTACTCCCCCCCCCACCCTCCCTCCCCGCGCAAGTCATTGTACAGGCCAAATACGCATTCACAATGCCCCTACTATTCTGAATTGGACATGAATGCGGCGGTGGTTCCTTAGGGGTCTGATCAGCGCCAACACCTTTACCTTTACTTGACCTCATCGTTGGTGTTCTTACTAGATTCTCGAAAATGGGAATTTCTGCTGTAACTGTACTCTAATCCATATAGCAGCGAAGAATGGAGTTTTTGGCAG
Organism: Nippostrongylus brasiliensis; assembly: GCA_030553155.1. Classification (NCBI taxonomy): domain Eukaryota; kingdom Metazoa; phylum Nematoda; class Chromadorea; order Rhabditida; family Heligmosomidae; genus Nippostrongylus; species Nippostrongylus brasiliensis. The sequence goes on from CP130732.1 coordinate 15,180,093, forward strand.
ACTTTTTCCGCAAGGATGCCATTTTAATTCCAGGTTCTGGAGCTCATTGTACTACTGGCTTTTGTTAGTAACGCTGCCTATCTATCTGATCGACAAGTTCGTAAAACTCGCAGGACAAAAGTCGAAAAAAGAGGAGTAATCTTGCTTGTCGAATGAGGTCTCACTCATGCGAATCTCATCTTAATTACTGGATTGAACGTTGTGCTTTGCTTGTCGTTACATGTGTAACATTGCTTAGTATGCAATAGTGTCTTATAACAATGTTATTCAAATCTTGGTGAGTGACTGTCATCTAGATTAGGCTAACATATGGTATATTTCAGGAGGTAGTATATTTTGCTCATTCCTAAACTAATGCAGTTCAGAGCTCCATGTTTTATGATGAAGATGAAAGTAGTTGTTACCGTTCCCAAGGCTTAGTTTCCTCACATTTTATGGCTTAGACAGTGCTTAAACGCTTAGATATGGTTCACAATTAGCAGTATATATTGGAGTTGATCTCTTCAATAAGTGCAGGAAAAATTTGACCAATTTGCTAGAGCTAGTCAGTCTTCTGTTTCTTGCACATGGTAAGTAGAAACCTTCCTTACAATTAAGATGGAAATAGTATCTGATCTTGTCTGGTTGTCTGCTGCTGCATTGTACCTGAGTGTTTTTTCTGATTTAAGTAATACATTCGTGCCAACACTTGCAATTTCAAGCTTCTTGAAGGATCCGTTGATATTGTCTCGTCCACTGCTGATTTGTTATAGCAACGAACTAATGAAATTTGCTGTTGTACAGTGTTGGGTTCGACTAACGAGAGAGATTTTGCATTATCAACCATAAATTGACAAAATGCGAATAAAGCGAGACCTTGGTATGAGTAGTGTGTAACTGTATCTGTAGTGTATCTTGAAGTACTGCACACGTGCTGCCGTGGAAAATAAGCTACTTCCACCGCACGGTCGAGCGATCGATCATCACCCGACTTCCCAGGCCTTCTATCCTTATGGGGTCGGGAAAATTGGTTCCAGAAACTATTCTGCTATATGCCGCTTTTTGTTTAGCGGTTTATAGACGAGAATTAGTTCAGAGTTCACGAAGACTTGACTTATACAAGAGGTGGTCTCCGCAAGTCATTGTATAGTCCAAATACACAATGCCCATGCCTCTGGCATTAGTGCCATGGTGATACCCGTCCCAGCGCGTCAAACTCAAGATTAGGCTGTGATCAATGAGGACTTTATTCCTAGAATTAGAGGATTTGGTAAACATAGCATTGTCTTCTCTCCTAGTTTTCTGCTTTTGAAAATATCTTATTTTTCGAGCATTTAAAAATTTAACGAACTATGCCAATACTGATGCCTCCGGAAATCGTGTTTGATCGCCTGTGGACCTTTTCAGAAGTTTTTATCGAGCATAAATTCATATCCGTGCAATATTTGAACAAGAAAAGGCCTTCATTCGATTTTCGAACCGTAAGCTTGCCACTGGCACCAAGTATTATGTAATGATTGAGTGTGTAGATTTCTTCGCAATGAAAGATTTATTGATGTGGTACAATCATAGGCCAGATTATGTGGCTACATATTCGAATCTGATGGTAAATTTGATCATTACCCGTGTAGCAGCGTTTGGATTGAGGAGAAAGTCTTACTTTGAAATAAGTTAATACAATAAGCCTAAGGGCAGGAGAACACCTGGAGAGTTGAGATGCAATCGACATTGCTATCTGAAGCAGAAGTCGGGTAGGTGTGATATGTATTCTCACATCCTATCCTCTATTAAGAGATGATTAATTCTATCCGCATTTTAAATATTTCCTGAAATGATAGAAAGAAGTATTTCTCGTTTGATGAGTACTGTGATCACTGATGAGGTAAATTCTTGGGTTTAGTTTAGGGTTACCGACAAGGCATTGAGGTGATTTTGTGCAGCTGCTGGAGGTCAACTGCCTTCAATGACGTCGAACACCTTCAGTATGCTAACACCGGGGCCGATGACGCTGACGTGCAGCACAGAATCGGAATTCCTCATCTCCCATGCGATGATAGAGCGTTGTCGTGTTGGAAGACCGTAGAAGAGTCGTTCGGGGACGATTCGTTCGGACACCGACAGATGATAGTCGCGGATCACTCGCTTTCCGTTGTACCAGTCCTGAAATGTGCACTCGACGTTTGCAAGAAAAATGACATGAGGAGCTCATCTGAGGTTTTTAACAATTGTCGAATCAAATAATAGGTATAGGTAGGTCTTCAACGATCAGTTCGGGACACATCAGGATGAACATGAACTGTGAGCTACGCTTCACAAAGCAAGCACGGCAAAGGAAGCCAACGGAAGCACTTGAACGGACCCTTAATGTTGTGAATCTGTTCGAAAATTCCTACCTCACTTTTGAACATTGTGTTTTATTGGGTGGAGTCACAAGAGATGCTCGGATTCGAAATCAAATTTCCCGCCAGTGAGGGTGCCGGTTAATAAGGTACTATCCATAGAGAGAGAAGCACTACAGAACGTTTCACTGGATTCGCTTTGGTAAAGCTGCCAAGTATTCCATTGGCTGTGATTCCGTCCAAATCACATATTCACACCGTCATGGTTTTTCTGTTCCTGTCTGGCCACAATGCTAACCAATCCTTTGAACTTCAAACGGAAATTTATCAGGAAAGAGCTCGTTTTCGAAGCACCGTCTACCCGTGGCTCTCGAAGGTAGGGGTGGGGGCGGCGAAGTGGAGGCGGAGCCATATCAGCCCACTCGTGAATTATCAGACACCTTTGATGTCAGTGTGGAAAGTCCGGTACTTGAAGCCAAAACCAACTACTAACTACTGGTACTGGGTCACCCACGTATCCTACCAGCTACGCGTGTGTAGTGAACCTCACTAGTCCACATATAGGACTCTGAAGAAGGCGAGGACGCCGAAACGTTAGCCCGAATAAACTGTTATATCAACCATGGTTTTGGCTTCAAGTACCGGACTTTCCACAATGACAACAATGCCAAGATTCATCGAGAGCCGAACGTGGGATGTGCTTCAAGACACCCTTGATGTTCCACAATCATCTACGGCTCATAGATTGAAGTCGATCCGCAAGATTGGAAAACTTCGTCGACGGATACCTCATGCAAAATATTCCTGAATGTCCGATAGCTTATGAATCTGCCTAATAAAAGGTGAAGGTAGTTCGTCAACGATCCGGCATAATCGTATTGAATGTGCTTTTGATCCATACAAAAGATTTGCAGAGGCTGGCCGTTCTTCTAGCCAATGTTTCTACATTCCCGAACACGCCTCGTACCAACTAACCAAATCCCCACGGATGGAAGACTTGGTCAGTCTGGGCGAGGATCGATCAAGCGAGAGTGGGCATGAACTTTAGCTAGTCAGATAAACACCCAAAGCCAGGCGGCATACATGTAGTTCTTGAATGATTTGAAAACAAGGTTTACGGTTACGCCGAGAGAGGTTGGGAGTCTGAGGTTACGCTCGATGATCAGAGTTCTTACCACTAAAATGCGTCTGAGTCCGTCCAGTGTGATCTCGGATCGTTCGTAGACGGTCAAATGTTCGGCGCTGAGCGATAGGAGTTCGTCATCGCGGAGCCGTGAGTTGATCAAGCTGAGATTTTTTATCTGAAGAAGTTGGATCATTTCCCTATATCGACGAGAAGGTATCAGTTTTGCTGAGATACTGTGGAATGTGTACACATCACCGTTTCTTTCAATTTCGAGAAATTCATATGCAAAATCCATGAGTTGTGTTAGTCGCTTTACTCATACAGTACCGGATATGTCTTTTCATCACTTCCCGGGAAAGTCGCTTTGTAGCATTCCAAGGCGGCTTTTTTGAATAACTCCGTCAAATATCAAGTGTTCGTGAAAGGAGACATATTGTAAAGTGCAGCTGCCCGAGCACTACCGTTTGGTATATACAGGGTGCGCAAAAATTACCCGGAAATATACATCACAGGCCACAACTACTGGCAGAACTGGATTCTGAGCTTCATATTGGAATATGTTATACATCTATACTACGTGCAAACGCTGTCCAAGTTTGAGCTCTTGAATGCTTGCACAGCGGTAATAGCAAAACAAAATCTGAAACTATCGGCCATCATCAGTCTACACCTCTTCTGGTCGTACTGCTATTTTTACCTCATTTTTCCTTAATGTTTCTAAGCATACTGATTTCCTAGTCTAGTAGGTTTTTGAGAAAAAAGTGTGCTCTATCTGATGTGCAACTTTGCTGCCTCAGATAGCACCGCTAACAAACACATGGAATGATTTCGATGAGGACTATCTGCGTGCCACGAGTTAACAACTTTTAGAACTAACGATAAGCTTTCGACCTAATATTGGAGTAGTGGGTACGTATACACTAAACTCAAATGTATTCCAATCCTGAGTTCATTTGAGCTCACAATGTGCGAATGGCAAAGCCAAATCGAGAATGATCAGCAATCATCGACTCAGAATTTTGCTGTCTCACGCCGCACAGCACAAGATGGCTGACCACTGAACTCAGGGGATTTGAACCGCCTTAGCTTGTTTTCTGGTCACTTACTGGGAGCAAGAATTCCTCTACACAATACAAAAATTTGGCTCCACTGGAAGCTCCCCTGGCTGACGCAAAGAACGATATAGTAGAAGACTACCTCCGTGCCATGAGTTATGGGTTTGCTACTCGTCTGAGGACATGTGTCCGTAAGATAGGGGGCCACTTTGAACGAATTTGATACTTTTCCATTAGTAAGGGAATAGGGAAACCGTGCGTTAAGTTTCATCGTCAGATTTACATTTTTGTTGAAGTTACAATGTGAAATTTTATTCCGGGTAATTTTTGCGCACCCTGTAGATTATCCACACCTGAAATGTTTTTGAAATATTATCCCCTCAAATCTCGCCTGGTCGGGTACCAATTTACTCGACGCCGAATTGATGGAAGGTTTAAGATTTCTCATGAATTTACGGTTGTACCGATCTTTGAATACCAGTTGATAGAGCTCGAACTGTTGAGCCCAAATGTATGTATATTTTTACAAACAATTGAGTTTCAACAAAGTTATTGAAAAAAAACCGCCTTGGAACGCTCCAAGGCGTATTTTTCGAGAAGTCACCAAAAGATATGTCCAATACTGTACTTCATTTTCTCTAGCAAGAAAGGTCAGTGAACCTCCCCCGACGATTCTTTGCGAGACCAACATGACCTTGTAGAGCCTCGATTTCAGATATGTAGTTTATTTTTGTTGAGTAGTTGAAAATCGCAACCTCAGGCCAAATTGATTAAAAACTCGAATGAATCTCTGAAACATGAACTTAAAAATTAAATTATCAGTAAGCAACTCCTCTTACCTCTTTGAAGTAACTGTGCTCACATAGCTTCCGCATCGTGATACCGCCAAAGGAGAGGTCAAAGTCGACGGACACCTGTTGAGGTTTCAGCGCCAGCAGCAGACTGATGGCGGTGTTGGCTGTAATTTGACACCGAGAGAAACACACGGCGTATACCGATGACTTCAGCGCTGCCAGACGTGCGACCAGCTCATCTGCGACTTCGTCTGGAATCGCCATCTGCAATGTTATTGTTTTGATGGTGGGCAAGCAGGTGATTTGGGTAAATCACCCCTCTTGAGGAGCTGATTCAAATGGTAGATTTTTGACACTTCTTTGAAAAGGGACACACTTTGCGCACACTAGTAACGATCTTCATGAGTGCATTTTTCATATCCACTTTCTGATATTTCCTCTTTCATGGATTATTTTTCATTTTCCTTTTCATTACATTTCACTATATCCTCTCTAGGCTGTGGAGGAGACAGAGGCTCAAATATGCACCGTTTTAGTTTCCTTTCGTCAAATACAATTCAAAATTCTACTGCGACAGCCGCAGTGTGCTTGGGGCTAAAAAAAGTATGCATTTGGGTTAAGTGAGAAAGTGTGCGATCTACCAGTCTTCCTGTAGCGATGGCTCTTGAATACTTCGTATTTCATGGTGGCGAACAAAATGACTACAACCTTCTTTACTTGACGCTTCGTTCACGCCACTGAGACCGCCCAGCAGAGCGCAAACGTTGGAAGGTAAGCGTTACCAGACTAGGTTACAGGAACAGGTCATTCGGCGCAATTGCTTGCTACCTCTCATGCGCCCAAATTTTTAAGTGATGTACCCGCTTCTAAACTACCAGTATAACTGAATTGTCCACTGATTGCGATTCATCAACGCGGCGGAATATACCCATGGTTTATTCCGCTCTGCCGGGTTTTGTATCAACCCTGGGGATCCGAAACCTCCTGACAATTCATAAGGTCGAACCGAGGTCTTCCCTGGATTTTCTCTGAGGGGGGTATCGAATTTTCTCACCTGAAATCGCAACGTCTCGATGTTGGCACAGTGAAGTTGTCGCAGGATGACAGAATCGATGTTCGGTCCCGGCATTGCGTACTTGTAGTCTTCCCAACGACTTCTTCGCAGGTATCGCTCAACGATCAGCTCCTTCTGAAGTGAGTACGGCATGGTGGAAGTCAGAAACGAAAATGAGGACTCCAAATAGTAAGATATGGGTCAAAAAAGAAAAAAAAGTCATGTGTACCTCCTTGAAAACGGCCATGTAGATGGTTGGCTTGGCGAGGGAGCTTCGATGTTTTTCAATGATCGCGTTGAAATATCGACTGACGCACCGCAGCCTGCCCAGCGATTGTTCGTCTAGCTAAATTAACTATATACATAACTTTTGAACGATTCCTTGCAAGTTATCACATTAGTGATCTATTTATGTATTTATTTTGATTTATTAATTTATTTTATTCGTTTATTGTCCTAGTAATTGTTTACTGTCTGGTTTCCCTACTTGATTATTATTCTTAAATACTCGTCACTTTCGGAATTGCCTAGAAAAAGGTAATCGTCTGCAACAGATTTTCTTTTCCTTTCATTCTGATTTTGTTGGTCCCTACGAGCTCGTTTGCTAGGATTTTTCCCTGACAAGCGCTAGTCTTATATAATACATATGCATATATTTTTTCTTCCACAATACCCCGATTTATTGACAAAAATAATGAATTAAAGAATAAATAAAATTTATGAATTAATTGGTTAAATAAATAGCAAATACGTTTTTTTACAAATATAAATAAATAAATAAATAAATAAATGAACAAATAAATAAATAAGTAAATAAAGAATTTAACAATCAGATGTCCTCTAGGGGCGACAAGAACTTCAGTGTGCTGTTCTCTCAAAACTGTACAACGTAGTGGAAACTGTTTCCGTTACACTAGTAAATAAGTAAATAAATAAATCACTATCTTTTGAGGTTTTTTTTCATGGTGGTCTTTCTTCTTTCAAAGTCATTGCCCTTCACAATATCTCAGATGTTCTATTGTTATATAGAAATCTAAATCAATTTAGCTCAGTACAGAATGATAATCGTCGTTGAAAACTGTTTTTTTTGCGGTGTTCTTTTCTATATATTCTACAAATGCAAAACAAACCACATAAAAACAAATAGACAAACGTATTTTATAAATTCATTCTACATAGATTAATGTAGACGGTATGTACAGTAGTTCGCGAAAAGATATGTCACCTTGCATTTTTAGGTACAGATCGGGGAAATCAAAAGGAATTTTATTCCAGTTGACAGTTTTAATAACTCTTACTGAAAATACACTAATATGTGCCCTTGTTGGAAATTCTGGATTTCTTAAAACTCATTTTCATATGCATCTTCAAACGAATATATCTTAGGAACCACTGAGCTTCTGCTTTTTCTGCAGTGATATTCTGATAGAGCATGATTAGTTTGTTCTTACAGACTAGGAGTTTTTGTCCCAAGACGTTAATAAACCATAGAATTTTTTGTGTGAATTTTTTTCATGGTCGAAAAATGGTGAAATCATGCTTTCCTATAAAATTTCATATATCAGTAACCAGCGGACGAAATACCATCAAATTAGGATATGTGATAGAATAAGATTTTCTCTTTCCCACGCATATCTAATTTCGGAGAATAGCCTTCTGATTACTGAGAAAATAGCTTATGAAAATGCATTTACACAAGCGGCCGTTTTACGAATACCCGGAGGTCATTTGATTCCAGATTTCTCTAGCGCTTAGTAGACTTATTGCTTGTTAGGTACTTAACAGCTAGCGAAATAATTCCCGCTATTATTCAGAAAATCATCTGTTGTTGTATGCATCACTATCCCGCAACCGTACGCTGCGCGGGTTTGTGTCCCATTTTCTCTCGGTCCAACTAGAAGACGATTTTCTGAATAATAGCAGGAATTATCTTGTTAACTGTTAAGTACCTAACAAGCAATAAGTCTACTATGCACTAGAGAAATCTGGAGTCAAATGACCTCCGGGTATTCGTAAAACGGCCGCTTGTGTAAATGCAATTTCATTAGTCACTTTCTCTGTAATCAGACGGCTATTCTCCAAAGTTAGATATGCATGGGAAAGAGAAGGTCTTGTGCTATCACATATCCTAATTCGATGATATTTCATTTACTGGTTACTGATATATGAAATTTTATATGAAAGATGGTCCCATGATTTCACCATTTTTTGACCATGAAAAAATCCACACAAAAAATTCTATGGTTTATTAACGTCTTGGAACAAAAACTCATAGCCTGTAAGAACAAGCTAATCATGCTCTATCGGGATATCACTTCGGGACAAGCAGAAGCCCAGTGGTTCCTAAGATATATTCGTTTGAAAATGCATATGAAAATGAGTTTAAAATTAAAAAAAAATCTAGAATTTCCAAAAAGGGCACATATTAGTGTATTTTCAATAAGAGTTATTAAAACGGTCAACTGGAATAAAATTCCTTTTGGTTTCATCGATCTCCACTCTAAAATGCTAGGTGACATATCTTTTCGCGAACTACTGTACGTGCAGAAAAAGAGTATAGTTCCTTACTCGATATATGTTTTTACATTTTTTCTTACTTCCTGGTTCGGTTATTTCCCAATATCAGCTGTTCGTAATTTTCTAGCGTTTCAGGCTTGCTGTCAGTTCGGCTCATCTTCTATTCCTCTTTATTTTTGTAAACGGCTGGAGCGAGGTTTCTTATAATGATATTGGTCAATATTGATGTCTTGGAACTGCTCACTCTGAAGACATCATTTGTTCTGTCTCGTCACACTTTGTGTTATTTTATGGCGCCTCTTGTTTTATTTTATTTTATTTTATTTGCACTGTTAGGTGCGCCAAATAAAACCTTGAATATCATCAAACAACGGCACTGTGCCCAATATCGAATAAAAAACCTAGAATAAAACAAAGTGTTGGTAATTCTTGCGGCATCCCCGTCTTTAGTAGAGAATAACATGTGAGCAAATAGATATGAGGAACGCCTCCTCGGTCCCATTAGAAGACAGTCGAATGGTTTCATCGTAGAGATTAGTGCCACTAGGATAACTTTGGTCTGACAGGCTCTAAGGCCTAGCCAGCTTAGTGCAACAAAAAGGGTGGAGGACACCAGAACGTCCGGGCTACAACCGTGCGAATTCAGGCGGACTTTGTCTCTTTCAGTTTCCGCTAGCGTTGCAGCCCAAAGTGCCTAGTAACGAGTTAATAGTAATAGATAACTTTTGATTTAAACTATTGACCTATGACGTATTTAAATAAATAAATAAATAAATAAATAAATAAATAAATAAATAAATAAATAAATAAATAAATAAATAAATAGTAACGCACCTCCTTCAATATCTTCACAATCACCTCCGGAGGTAGTCGACTCAGGTGAGCATGTTGCATCTGAAAATTGATTGGAGTGATGTATCAGGAAAATGCTCGGTTTGCTTAATGTGGAAGGGAAATGGAGCGAAAAGGAAAATGATATGTTATTAATTAAAGGGGATGTGAGTACCAAGTAATCAAGAATGACTGCTGAACGAATTTCTGCTCTACTCAAAAATTCACTTTTTATTTACCTTGGTGTAGAGGTTTCCTTACACTTTGAGAAACTGATACATCGTGGTATTTTGTGAAAAATGGAAAAATTCAACCGTTTCATGAGAACCAATTATTCCCTTCTCGATGAGGCTAATAGTGATTCCTATTCGTTTTTCGATGTTCTAATGAATTTTACAATAACAAAGCAAAAAAAGGCAGCGTAACAGTTACATGTTGATGGCTCAAACAGCGTTCGCTCAGCGTAAGAGAATATTCGCAATATGCTCAGAAGTTCACGGATATGTAACCCTCCCTGATCCTCCAATTGTGAAATGTTTCAAAAATTGATTCAAGTAGACGTTGGCCTTCTGCTTGTTTTCACTTCAGGGCACTTCCTCAACTCTCCGGCAGGTGCCGTTCCAATCTTCTCCTTGTAGGCAACTCGATCAGTCCGGAGAAAGCTTTAGACGCTCTTAACGCGGCTCTTATAATAAGTGTTGAATTTGCGTTGAACTGTGTTCACTACTCATTAACTTAGGGATATAGGAAAGGTTGCTGACCAACACCGCTTCAAAATTACTAGTTGATATCTTTTGTCCTTTTTATAATTTCTCGAATAGAGTACCGTCGCTAATCAAAACCCAACCAATTTTTACGGTAGAACGAGTGGCCCCACATTCCCACGTGGTGGCCACATCTCAAAGAAGGCTAGTTTCGTGAAAAGATAACCCCTCTCGGGATGAGCGCCCTGTAGAGCACCATGAAATCAGCAACGTATTATCAAGAGGGTAAGAAGTTGTTCAGCACCTTTGAGCGAAACTTCTCCGAACTTCGGGCTTTCAGCCCCAAATCAGCCGGTCGGTTGTCAGTGGGTGAGTAAATGAGATGATTCACGCACTGTTTTGAGTGATAAGTTCACAATTCTTTCGTCAGTTTTCATGTTGGTGCAAACTTTGCGATCATATACTTTGCCATTGAATCAAACCAGGAAGGGACGTATCTAACAATAAGGCTCAATTCTCGTGTAGTCTCCTAAAAATTTCTGTTCGACTTTCTGTAGAGAGGATAGTTTTCGTAGCAAGAACTTGGAAAAGATTCGTCCAGCAAGACGCTCCGTAGCAGTGTTTCATCCTCAGTCTCATCGCTTCTTATGCGAAGATGTAGTCGTTGCATAATTAGACAGAATTTTATATTCATAGTTTTTTGACAATATATTGAAAAGTGCGAAAACGATAGGAACGAGCCCATTTTCCAGTTGGAGATTGTTTAGAATTTTACAAAAAAAGATGTTCAGGATTTCACAACAACGATGAGCTTAGTTTTCTGATTTACATATTTAGCATAAAATAATTACTATTCGAACAATGGCTTTGCGTTTAACCATTTTCTTTTTTTACTTTCCCATTTCGAAACCACAGAAATGAAATAGATAGAGTTTGAGCTGTAAATTGCTGGAAATCTCTCTTTCACAGGAAAGGAGTGAGTTCCGGTGTCATTTAACCAGTTTTTTTTAGTCTCATGCGCTTTTCCTTATTTATTCTCTCTGTTCGACTGCTAAGATTGGCACTGGTCCACGAAAGAGAACCCCTGCGTAGTTCTGGATGTGGTGAAGAAGACGTAACGGTTCGCGGTGTCTCGCCAGTCACTTTATGGCGCTAATAGCTGTGTTAGCCATTGGCACTTTTGGAGTGACATAGTTGGCCGGAGGAAAACAAGAAGCAATTATCGAAGATCTACGACTGTGGTTAATCATCACCAGTCTCACACAAATGGTACCGCGCCAGACCGTAACCATCAGCCTTTCCTCTAGAAGATTGCTCTCCCCATTGCCCAATTTCTAGTAGTTTCATCAGAGAAGTACGGGCTAATTCAATCTTACTTCGAACTTTTGAAGAGCTCGAACCAGTCAGAAGAATTGTCTGCTAAATCATTATACCAGTCCCTAGCAGAGTTTTAAGAATTCCAGAGAAAAGGTTACAGAACTATTATACGTTTGCATAGCCAGTGCATAGTGCACACTATGAAAATTGAAACGAAATTGTTCAAGTGGAAAACGGTGTCACACTTAGGCAGCTCTTGATGTGTATGAAAATATTTTCTCGTTTTTTCATGGCGCATTATTTTTCCTTTCATACTCTTCGAAAAAAACTTTGGAATAACTTCTACAGCAACAGACTAGTCAAGCAGACAGGTCGTTGAATAAACTATTAGCAATAATTTTAAATGAAGAAGAACAAACGTCCTACTCCTGATTTCTGCGAAAAAGTGCTCGGAAAGTTGGAACAGAACTGTTCCCACTGGGAGATGGCATAATTGTGTAACAAATAAAATATTTATATAATTGAATCAGCGTGATAGTGCAACATACAGAAATTTAGAAAAATTTAGTCCATGTTCAAGAACAGGACAAAAAAGGCGAAAGACGAAACAAACATCAAAATTTACACGCACTGCGAGATAGATGAGAAAATGCAAAACGAGTGTGAGGTGAGTGATGTGAAGCTTCTACGAAAACACTGATTTTCGAAAATCGAAAGTCGATGGGCGCGTAGAGGACCATAAAAGAGAGTAGAGGACCACTTGCTCCAGCAAGGGACCCTTGATGAGGCTAAGCGTGTTTGCCATGCAAATAGCACAGTGTCGATTACCATACGGTCACTGTGGCACACTGTAGGGTCAGTACTGCCCTTAGATAAAATAGCTTTCTATTTTTCGCAATTAGAGTTATTATTTGATGGTGCACAGAGCGGAATGAGAAAATACTGCGGAATCTCAAACATAGGATTGTTCTGAAGCAAAAAAAAATGTTCCAAGGTAAACTACTACGTAGATGCTGAGCAGAGTTTCAGCAGACAATAAATTGGGTAAACAAACTCGTCTCTAAACACTGAACAGCCCAGGGTGGAGAACGTTCACCTTGGTAATATCTAGAGGTGTTCACGGTATTGGTCGCAAATTGGACCTGAAACTCCTGGATAATTTTTCAATCTTTCATCTTTTCTTTCTTCGAAAAGAATCTCATGCAGATTCCGAATTGAGTCCCGATAACGAATCATGCTCTTGAGTTCAGAAAGTTTGATTGCATATGTGTTTGATAGCCTTCAAATCGAATTGGAATTGAACAAAGCAAATTCAATGCGAAAATTCTTTGAAACAAAGCTCAAATTCGTTAAAAGGTACTATATTATGCTCATGTGTCTCAGATCAGGTAGAAAAACGCCCTCAAACGCATAGATTCGAAGATATCGGAAAAGTAAAGAGGATTTGGACGAATGAGAGGTATCGATAACTGAATATCTATGTATACAGAATTCTATTTCTTAAGATGAATCGTTCGTGTTCTCTTTGTTCCTATCAGCAGTTCCTCTATGGTGCTGTATCCTCCGTTCTTTGGAATTCATTGTGCATTTTATAAAATTAAAGCATATCCGTTAACAAATGTAATGAATGAAGTAATAATCCTACTAAAAATGTTTGGAAGCAAAAGCAAAAGTAAAAATCAGAAAAAGCAGCAGAAGATGCTGCATTGCTTTTGTTTGGTGTTCTTTCGGATTCAAGTGATACGGATAATTTTCAAAGTCAAAGGTCGAAGAGTTCATAGAAAGAGAAGATAGAAACAAAAGGCAAGCAAAACGACTGTTGTTAAAAAAAGCTGTTGCGGCCCTCGAGTAGGTACACCGCCGTCAGATGAGCGAGGTTACTGTGGTTATGATGTATGTATAGGTGTCGAGTGATTTGCTGGGACCATTGATGTCGAACGGTACGGACCGCCCAGACCACCCGCTGTATTGTGGGGACTAAGAAAGTGGTGAAGAGAACAGCGGGTCGAATGGTCGTCCGGAAGGCTGCTCACATCAAAGCGGAAACGCTGGCACAAATCAACAATAAATTAGCTTTAAAGAAAATCTTTTTTTTAATTAATTATATATATATATATATATATATATATATATATATTATATATATAATATATATATATATATATATATATATATATATATATATATATATATATATATATATATATATATATATATATATATATATATATATATATATATATATATTTATTTATTTTACATAATTTTAGGTTTAATTACCCAAGTTTGAGTTATTATAAAGATGTATTACATTATTTGGTTGGATATTATCCTTCTTACTTGGATAGGATTATTGGATTATTGTGGATTATATTCCAATGACAGGTTGGCACCTATAAATGCTGATGAGACCCAAGGAAGACTTTATATTTCCTTTCGTTTGCTCGTCCAAGGTTAGGGTCGAAACGAGCTTACGTGCTTGCATCTTTGCTTTGCTTTTTACTTGTTCTTGTCTACAAGGAAACTTTTGCAAGACTTCCACGGCGATTACAATTTGGTTTTGATAGGCACAATGCTCTAATTTCACAGAAAATTGGCAAATGTAAAAAGCGTAAGGAAAATCAAGGTGGTCGGCTTGGATAAGTACACTCAGTGCCACCATGCGCTAGTTTTTACCCGAAACCAATTTACCCAACCCGGAGGGGTAAAAGGTTCGGTTAAGCCGGGGCGGTGAGCGACCATTGTGGTACAATTATTTATTTATTTCTACACCATTTAAAGGCGTGCTGGCAGTAAAACAATAAAAGATGGTTAGTAAACGAATGGAACAACTGAACATTAATTATTATTACAAATTGTATAATACCAAAGTAGGAACCAGCACATAACGAAGTAAATTTGGGTTGAATCCAGAGATTGCAAATTTAGATAAATTTAAAAGATGTGAAAGGACTAGGACAAAAAGAAGTTCAAGAAACTCGTTAAAAAGGTGAGCCAGATAAATTAACTAGTTGGACGAAAACGAACGATGTGTGGACAATAAGAGTCCATTCATATCCACAATGCTTGTAACAAAACTAGTTTTTCCAGTGTAATAGAATTTGTTTCTTCGTTGTTACTGCATTGATGTATTTATTTAGCTACAGTTACGTAATAACACTTCACTCAGCAAAAATTGTATTCTAATTAACATTCGAAAATTTAATTTGGCGCATCAATAAAAGCGATTCGAAGTAGGCGAAAGCAGAAAGTAAGACAAGTTCGTTTTCAATTTCTTCTTCTCCTCCTCTCTCGTATCAATCGTTCCTCTTCTTATCGTTAGTAAGAATGAATGACATTGTTCGCTTGATTGTTCGGTTATTCTTATTCCAAATTTGGATTAAGTAGCAGAACAGCGTAAAATCAGCCGCAAAATTGGGTGAGCGATATTTCGATGGGTTGACGAGTGCAGAGTGATCGCGTTGATTGGAATCTCTGTCATCTGCGACAGAAGCATTGACTGAAACAGGATCTGAACCCTCGACCGTCACGAGGAACAGCGTAGGCAATCGCGGCGTTCACGTTTCGCCGCCAGAGCGGGAGTGTGCGGATGATTACCTGACTGATCAAGGTTCAAAGATGAGCGTGAACTTCTGGCCTTCAAAGAGATCTCAAAGACAATCGCATAAACAGGGCATCTAATAGGTTGTGGAAAAAGCTGGAACTGTTGAGAAGTTCAGGTTGAGACTCAGTGTGTGAATCATTCGTAGAATTGACAGAATTCTCGGTCTAGCAAGAGTATTAAGTGAACGTTCACTATTCCCAATAAAATATTGCTACGTATTACGTGGGCGCGCGTAGTGCAGTGGTAAGAGGCGCTGCTGACACCCGCACGGTCGTTCAATCCTCGCGCGTGCCAACCACGCCTTCCATCCCTCCGGGGTCGGTAATAGACTTCTCTGACAAGGTAAAAACACTGACTTGGTGTAGCGGTTTTTTACCTTTACGTATTATGTGTTCGTTGCTATGAATAGTAGAAGTGTATGATGTTCTGATGTTGACACGTTCATAGCAAAAATTGCGTCTTACAATTAGAGAGGATTCGAACCCATTTTCAGACCCACCTGGGATATTCTGATGTTCATCTGCTAGACCACCGAGCCGGATGTTCTCCAACCAAATTGGGGCAGACGTTGAGCTATCCTAGCACCTTACTAAAGCCGGAAGGCATTCGCATTCAGCCCTCATCCGTGACAAAGGTGTGAGCCGGTGAGCCGGATTCGACATCGATACCTTTTCCCATCCTGTGAAAAACTGACCATGTTGCTATTATGAGTTCCGTCCAAATTTCTAGCATGCTAGATTTAAACGGTCGGGAAGCTGAACGAATTATCATATACACAGAAAGTGTTCTATAAGACATCCGGAACCTCAACTCATAACGCGGCTGACACTCCTGCTAGTGTAAACAGTACCGGACGTGCCACAACGATAAAGCGGCGCCAGCGGCGCTTTCTTGCGCAGAAGCCGCCGTTTTTCTATAAATTTTTTAAAATTGATTTTTTTGTAAAAATAAGTATGCATTTAAAATCCAACAACTCGAACTCTACCTTTCGTATACAAATTTTCTATATTCGTGGCGCTTGTTAACAAGCGATTTGCTTGACTCCTCGATTTTTCGTCCCTTGCCCCTTCCGTTCCTCGTGCGATGACTCATCGCTCAACAAGGCTCTGCCTTCGGTCGGGCTACCACACGGAGCACCCCGTTGGGCATACGGCTTATTAGCTGGGGTAGATTCCGTTCGGGCCACCACGCGTGAACCTAAAAAAAACAGCGCTTTTCGGCGCAAAAAAGCACCGCTTTATCGCTTCGGCACGTCCGGTGCTTATATAGACAAATTGACTCTTCATCTCTTGTGGAATGCTTAAAGTTGGGTACTTGCTTGGATTTTTGCTTCTACTCTGACTAGCGATATTCTATTCTCACCTTTCTTTAATTTCCCGTTCTTCTAGTATTAATAGTAAGAAGTATTGTTTTCCTTTTCTTCATTCATTATCCAACACTCTTCTTGGATGGATACAGAACGTCAAATCCTCAAAGGAACGTTTGAAAAAAAATCCGTGAAATGACAATCACCTATTGAGGTCTAAACTATGGTATAAAGTCGAGGTCTACATTTCCACCGCACAATATCAGCACCACTTTCTTGAGACCGAGATCCGACGGCGAAACCTTCAGAAGTCCGGCCAACGGTACGGCAGCTGACGGTTCGACGCGTTGCTGAAGAAGCTTCAGATGAGCGAATTTCTGTTGCCTAATCGCCAATGTTTACCTTAGTTCGCGTCCAAATTAGCTTAAGAGCTTCTCGAATCTCATTGTCGCTCTAAAAGTAATTCCTTGTTGGGTGAGCTTAGCAAGGAAATTGTGGAAAGGGAAGAGAATCACAGAATCAGTGAACTTACGACGGTGATCACTTTGTCTGAACACACTCTCTGAAGGATTGGGTAGCAGTGTTCGCCCACTTTCAGCACTCGAATTCCGTCAGCGATCGTGTTCACCACATCCTTATCGGTGGTGAGCTTGCCTTTGGTCAAATACTCGGACAGGCCCTTACCTTCGGGTTCAACGAGGAAAACTACAAATTTAACTAGATTTTTGATAGCACAAGAATGAACAGCTGGGTAAAGTGATAACCTCTGATATCTGGTCGCACTTCGCTAATGTAGGCTGACACTCCGCTGGCCATTCCTCCTCCACCCACAGCCAGAAAAACTGCATCCGCATCTGGCACTTGCTCGACGATCTCTGCGCCTATAGTTCCCTGGAATGAGCACATTAGTAGATGTAAGGGCCCGTACAAATAAATAGATCTCTGTACCAGTCTTGCTCTGGCATTCTTCTTGCACCCATCGTCCGCTGGAAGACAGAAAACTAAAATCGCAGTTTGAAGAAGGACGCTTGCTCTTGTTACTAGATATTGGGAGGGGGAAATCTTCAACCCATTTCTCTACTGCTTAAAATTTTTGGCTTGCTGGTGGTTTCAGGTGTCTTACTTATAAATGATGATGCCGATGGTGCAGTAGTATGTGTAGCAACTTCTGCTCGTACAGACAATCAATCGGCTCTCGTCAAGTCAACCAACCCTTCTATCCGTCCCAGATTCGGCAAATGGCTACCAGATTTTTCCGTGAAAGTGAAGTCATTGACTTGAACAGCACCTGGGATCTGCATGTTGGGTGTACTGGGCCAAGTACGCATTCACGGTGTTTATACACATCTATGCGCTGCATACTTTCGAGTCTGTTGACCAGAATTATGAATTGTTGTCCCTCCTTCACATACATATATGTTACCATATACATATATGTTACCATGTACCACATACATGTTTTGTGTATACCCATGTTTTATTTTTGATTTTCTGAAAACGACCTTATGAAGGTATTAAACTATTACAAACAATGCCGAACGCGAATCAATTTCCAGCTGATCACTTACGTGTCCGCAAATGTCACCTTTTCATCACGCGATTTTTAGATTTAAAATTTCATTATGACTCTTATTAGCATTATTCGACTCCAATAGTCACATGTTATATAAATTTTTTTACTGTTCTGCCTGAGTACTATTGATTGAACAATTATGATTGAATGAATAAATGAATACGATTCCGAATGGAAGGCGCATGGGTTGCGTGTTCTGATGAATATTATCAGTGCCGAAAGCGAATCAATTTCCAGCTGATCACTCACTTGTCCGCAAATGACGTTTGGATCATCGAACGGTTCGACAACGCTGTAGCCGTACTTCTCGGCGAGTCGATCGCAGGTTTCCACTCTGTAAGAATCGGAGATATTTCAAATTCATATTTCATTTCACATTTCGAATTTCACCTTAGTGTGATGCGATCACCCTCGTCGACAGAAAAATTGGGAAATTTCAAAATCTAAGTGGCTCTTAGGAAGCAAGCACCAAACGGTATGTAGAGATAGCGCCTCAAAGCCGCGGTAAGATTGAGAGCCGTGGGGAACGAAAGTAGATTATCACATTGAACTAGCGACATTCTCGAATAAAAACATGAAAGCAATATGAAGGAAAAGAATTGGAGAGAATTTGAGTGAATAGGTGACCTGCTGTGGTGCGTAGCTTCGCACAGTTCGAGCTCAGCTCCATAGGCTTCCATGGCCTCCATCTTCGACGGCGGCGCATTCTTGGGTACGGCTACTCGACAAGGCAAACCCAGTTGTGCGGCAGCCCATGCTAGTCCCTGTCCGTGATTTCCAGACGAGTGGGTGACCTGAATGTGGGTGACTTGAATTATTCGATGTATTGAAAATTTATAGGGGCCCGCGTGGTACAATGGTAAGAGGCGCTACTGACACCCGAACGGTCGAGCGATCGATCTCAGCCCGGACCAACTAAGCTTTCCATCCCTCACGGATTGGTTGAATTGGTACCAGATTTGTCTGGAAATCTAAAGACACTAACTTGGCATAGCGTCTGGCCCCCTCAAGGCATTGTATAGGCCAAATACGCATTCGTCATGCCTCTAGGATTTTGAATGGAACACGAGTGCGGCAGCGCGTCCTAAGGGGACTGATCAACGCCGACACCTTTACCTTTACCTTTTACTTCTATTAAAAGTTCATCAGTATTTATTTCTTCGTTTGTTGAGGTCGTGGGCATTGACCCACGTGGGAATACCTGAGTAAAACAAACTCGAAATCAAAATTCAAACGGCTGCGTTATCAGTGTAAATAACAAAAAGCCATTTCAACATGCATGCAACAGCTATGAAAATACCGTAGTACAGTTGAAAAAACCACGAAATAATAACAATTCCAATGTTTGAAAAATGCACCCTTGTTCCATCGTACGGTATTGTTTCTTGAGCGATTCCTGGAAAGCTTTGATAGATAACCCAGCTACATCTCACCATTCCTTACGATGCTACTAAACTTTCAAAGACTCCCTTATGTCAGGGAGTACGCCCTTATCATCTTATCATTATGTAAAGCTGAAGGCGGTGTGTGATGAGATTTCGAACAACTTGCAAAGAGCAACAACTTTGAGCTCTATAATGATTTTAAAATACGTTGGGCAAACGAAGTCAAACGGCGGTTTTTATAATAGGCCGTTTGCAGAAATCCCTATCCAAGCAGAAGTGAACGCAGCCGGGCGTGTTGAACTGTCATGCTTTACAGTCTCCAAACCCTTTTTCCTAAAATGATATTCATCTCGACTAATCACTAGCATCTCCTTTATCGCCATAGTAATACAGTAAGCTATTAGATCGCACAATAACTGGCTTGAGAAAAGGCAAATAATCTGAGTGAGTGGGTGGTGTAGTTCTCAACTACCGATTTCGATAATTCTTGCGCACTTCAGTGATGCAAATGATAAAGATGAAAAATGTCAACTAACCGCACCGATTATCGGCCCTTCGTCCTTCAGCTTTTGCAAAGCGTTTAGCGCACCGCGAGCTTTGAAGCTGCCGGTCTTCTGTAGATGTTCGGACTTCATGAGCACCTCGCAACCTAAAGCACAGTATTCAATCTACCGTGGAATTCTGGTTTTTACCGCGTTTTTGGGCGTTACTTCTAAGTGAACACGAGCTGTATGTCGTAATGAGGGCGATAGGATCATCGCAAAAATCGTGTTCACTTAGTGGCTCCGGCGGGATTCGAACCCGTCTCGGGCCTATACGGGGCACCTTGATGTTAAACCGCTACATCAGCGAGAGGAAACGCCGGTTATTCGCTCCTTCTACTGTTCTCAATAGGGTAAGAGGCGCTACTGACACCCACACGGTCGAGCGATTGATCTCGGCTCAGGCTAAATCAGCCTTCCATCCTTCCTGGGTTGGTTAAATAGGTACCGCACTCGCCTGGGAAGGTAGTGGTACTGACTTGGCATATCAAACAGGTTCCGCAAGTTATTGTATGGGCCAGATACGCACACACCATACCTCTTCGATTCTGAATTGGACACGAATCACGAGTTATGAGTCCTTAGGAGACTGATAATAGCCAATACATTCACCTTTTACTTTTTTATTCTGTTTAGTAGTAACCCGCAAAAACACGGAAATAAAACTAGAATTTCAGAATAGCAGTAAAAATGCTTTCAGCTTAAGTGGTACCATGCTGAATCCGGCTTACCGTCTCAAGCCGTTATTATGTTTGATTGTGAGTACTGGAAGTAAAAGACTAGTCTCGAAATGTTTTCGATTCTATCAAAATTGAGCAAGTGGAAATAAGAATTGGTTAGTGAAGCGGTAAAAGGATCACCTGCGATTTTGTCGATGCTCTGGCAGGTGATGATAGGCGTGCGATGAATCCTTCCAGCAAACCTCTGCACTGCTTTCTCAACCTCCTCAGCACAGATTTTCATCCTTAAAGGATTTCTTTGAAGAAGAAGAACGCGAGTAAGCGAGTTATGAAGAACGAATGCGAAGCGATCGCTATATCTATAGCGGATCGATCAGTAGTTAAGCTTCTAGCGAGGAAGGGAAGAGGGTCCATTTTTCCATATTGTCATTATTTCGCCGGCTTTTAATTTATTAGTAGCACTAGAGGTAGCCTAATTGCCTAAAAATACATGTCGAGGAGTGGATGGTTCGTTCGAATGCAGCCAACTTATTTCAAAGTTTGTAGATTAACATTGGGAGGAACCACATTTTGGGAGTTCTATCTTTCAAGTGGTTGAAACGTCTAATGCAATAGCCTTGAAGAATACGCGGAAGAAAGAAGATTGCGTACTAGGTGTACAAGGTGAAGTTAAACGATACAATCCCCACAATTTCGCCTCGATCATCTCGTCTTTTTCCGAGACCTTAAACTTGTAAATACCACTGAGCCAACACCGCAGTGTTAATAGCATTTGTAGGTAATAAAGGTAATAAAAATTCAAGAAATTCACTAAAAGGTTCAACAACAGGTTATTATTTATTATTTCGGATAATCATTCACAGGTTATTACTTATGTTTTTAGATAATTATGTAGTTATTATATTTATTATATTTAATATTGGACGATATTTTGGAGCGTCCGCCTTAATCATCGGGCGTGCTATTTACCTCTAGACTGGAAAGGTTTTCCTTCAATCCAGCTGAATATTAATGGGAAATGATTGGAAAACGTCGTTGAAGCCCGAATTGAGTTTTTCAATTCCAAGCGAGTCAATTTCTACCTCGAAGTGTAGCTATCTTTCTAGGGCTCAATAAGGAGAATCATCTATAACTGCGACGAGAACACCACGGAATGATGTTGGCTCATTTGTAAGTTGTTGTTTGCACAGAAATGGTTGAAAATTCCATCAGTTCCTTTCTGAATAAAACATTTGAACAACTAGCGATGACACAAAAATATATCGGCTTCAACCGGAAGGATATTGGCCAGAAGTAAATCAGGAGCGCTGCAAATCATCATTATAACGACACTCGATCGATGAGTAGCTGCCGTTCCCTAATCAGCGCCGATCAGACCACGGCGCTGATTCGCTCTGAGAAGAACGGCGTTGTGAACATTCTCCTACACCAGCTCGTGTCATTGTCAAACCATTCCTGCACCATTTTCTCTTATGTTTTTGACAACAAACAATCAACAACGGTTTCGCTCATTGCTCTACTAGGAAGCAAAGAAAATTCATTGCTTTTTTGCAGCTTATAGTTCCAAAAAGATGTACCCACGGTCTGAAAAGCCATAACTTCTCCGAAAATGAAGATATCGAAACATGCTAAGTTTTGGTTGAAAGCGAAGGAAAATAGAAATTTTACGGCGTTTGAATGGTGAAAATTACGATTGCATTCGTTTGAAAACCCACATGTTACACTCGATTGATTTTGTACACCCTATGTCCTTGTAACAATTTTATCAAAAAATGACATTTATGCTTGTTTCAGAGATTTTTCGATTTTCGACACAAAGTGGACCATTAAAACTTGTGACAAGGGTAAGGGTGCTACGAAAAAGGCGAGCTCTGTTAATTGGGCAGGGCGTTGTTGCCAATGCAGTAATCGAAAGAATTCAAAGGCCTTATGAATGATCGATGCGTAAAAATCTCGGGAATGGTCATCGGTGACGATTGCGCCACGCACTTATTCGAGATTTCGCGTTTTTGATCTGAATGATTGGGTAGAGGTTGGTGTAATTTTCAATTCAGCAGCAAAGCGAACGAGCTATTGTTCCGTTTATGAAACTCGATAGAAAAGAATCAACACAGCATTCTCCACACGGAAACGGGCTCAAATGAGAGAAACAATCACGTGCGTCGTTTTTGCGTTCTACTTTATAATACAGAGCTTACCTTTTTCCATGATTCTCAACGAAGGAAGACGAACACATGGGCACGCTAGACGCTGCTATACGTGAAGAATAAAATTTCAAAGAAATCATTTAATCTGGCAAAGTTTGAGTAGACCACTACGAATAGTAGGAGTGGCTCAACTTGTTCCATTCTTCTTAGCAGCAATCTAAGAACTAATGTTTACTATTCAGAAAACGTGCCGGCTTGTTGAAAACCGAAGGCGAATAGCACCGAATAAGCACAAAAGACCAAAAATCCAGAGGAACTCTTCCGGAAAAGCCTTTGCTATGAAGCCGTGAAACCTTACTGGGAAGGCTACTCTAATTGGAAAACCTTATCGAGGAGGAACGAAGATCGAGTATTTCGGGTGGACTCCTGCGCCTCACCACCGTGCAAACGAGGAAGTTTTCCGGTGTTGCCTCATTTCATTTCTTTTCACTCTTTCTTCTTTTTTCCACGGAACACGCCCAGTCAAAGGAAAGATCGAAAACTCAACGAAAGGACAACTTGAATTACTGCGACAAGCAACCATCTGCGCCCTCCAAGACATCATGTCACTTAATTTTTTTCCTGGGAAATGGAGTACAGTTGTCGATACTATAGAAGAGAATGTACCGTACCGGACGCGCCGCAACGACAAAACGGCGGCAGCGGCGCCTCGGAGCGCCGAGAGCCGCCGTTTTTCAATAAATTCTTTAAAATTGATTTATTTGCAAAAATAAGTACATATTCGAGCTCAGCAGCTTGAGCTCTATCCCTCCATATAAACTTTTCCCATATTCGTGGAACTTGTCTTCAGTCAATTTTTTTGGCCCCTCGATTTGCGGATCCGGTTGCCGCTTCGGTCCCTCGCCTGGTGACTCACCGCCGACTAGGCTTCGCCCTCCTCGCCGCCTATAGATACGCGGCGCTCGCTGGCCGACTATTTTGCCTCATCGTTTTGAGATCATTCAGAAGCGATTTAATGAATGATTTCAAATGTTGATATTAAAAAAACAGGAACTTCGCTCCTAGTGTGGTGGTTAGAGGTTCAAAACAATCTCACAATCAGGGCTAACATAAAGCCCTACATTAGATGTGTCAGTATCTTGGTCTACTCATTTTTCAGCTATTTTACAGTGTTTTGACGCGATAGGTTTTTTATTTTCTTGTGACTCTGATTTTCTTCAAGAGTTGATTCTTTAGTTTTATCTTGTCACAAAGGCCGATTAATTATCCAATGTGAATGTATCGCTTGTAGTTGAGTTGAACGCACCAGATTGTGTTCGAAAAGCAAAAGGAAGGTGAAAAAATAAAAAAATGAAATCTAAGAGTGCCTTGTAGAGTGCAAGTGACCCAGAGTGCGAGTGAGGAGACGGTTCACCCGAACATTTGCTCGGATCCTTTCTACTATGAAAGTGAATAGACTTGTGTTTGATCAAGATATTGTTTGAAAAAAAGAAGAATTTCGATTAAGATGTTCTTTGAAAGGAAAAAGAATAAAGAAGACTTCTCTCTGTGTGATTCACAAAGCGACTCATATTTCTCACAGGACCACAAACAGGGGAAACTCCACGTTTCCTACGGACAAGTTTTGTTAGGTTCTCCCCAACGAGTGCACCATTTCCGGTTACATCTCTAAATGACTTCAATTTTTCACAGGATCACCCACAGAAGAAACTCCACGTTTCCTACAGACAAGTTTTGATAGGCTCTCCACAACGAGTACACAATTTCCGGCTACCTCTCTAAGTGACTTCATTTCATTTTCAATTGTATTCACTTGCTCGATGTCCTTCGCAGTTACTGACTACTATGATATAATCAAAACGCCCCACTACATATTTATCTATGAAAACCCAGCTTTCAAATATTGATGGTCTAAACAATGGGCCAATTCCACTGGCCCTTTGGCGCCTCCTCAACAAGTGCCTCCCAGGCTTTGGACTCCAAGATGGCTCTCGCTACCTCCAGTTCGTATTCAGCCTGTTCAATGACCTCCTCGATTTGTCCCATTCCAATCTTCTCTTTCAATGCTGGAATGCTGTCCTCTGACTAGACGAGTGCAAGACGTTGTTTTACCATCGCTTCGGTGTACTTCCTGTAAGCAGCGTAGGAGGAATCTGTTCCAACGCTTTCAGAATGCGGCTATAGACAACTTTGAGAGTGCGATGAGGACGTTCGTTGACGAAAAGTCCCGTCAGCCCAGTAGTCTTCTTATAAAAGTCTGGAGAGACCTTGCTCCTTTGCTTGAAGCGGGCAACGTATGGATTGTTATACATATTTCGAATGGCAAGTTGCTGGCCACATGCTGCTTGGACAAGCCGCGATGCACCAAGTGACATCTTGAGATACTGGGTTACTACCGGTAACTTCAATTTTTCACAGGACTACCCATGGAGGAAACTCCATGCTTCCTACAGACATGTTTAGTAATTGATGTTGCTGCATGCGATATAAAGAAGAACACTTGTCTGTGTCTTCTTCGCAGCCGCTGTGCAGAGTTTTACCTAAGGCGAATCTTTTCCTACCGTCCCGAGCTAGCAGTAGGACTCCACGGGGTGACCCGAGGAAGTTACCGCGCGGGGTTCCCCGTTAAGTGACGCAAATGAACTGCGGCTGACTCCGCCGGGTCACCCCGTTTGGACGCCGAAACGGCGCATTTCGGCGCTCCGAAGCGCCGCTGCCGCCGTTTTATAGTTGCGGCACGTCCGGTACTGTACTGTTAGGTAAACTTCGTAAACTTGATTAAAAGTTCTCTGGGGCAAAATTTGGGATTAATATCGACAAATGTTCATAAACCACCTTCTGGAAATTGTTAGGAGAAACAATTTATTTCATTGGCTCTTTCATTTGCAAGTCTGGAAACCTTATCATGATGTATTAGGCGCTTCTAGGCAGTTATGTCATTCGATCCATGGTATAAGAAAGGTAAGGAAATCCTTGTGATTATGGATTCATATTTTTCCAAATTATGAGAGTAAGGAGGCATTTCAAACTGGCCAACCTACTAGTAAACGAGCTCGTTAGCATTCAGCAACCGTCCGGATGACCGTGGCTTTCCAAGCAGTGCCACTCAAATAGAATTCATTCTTCTACATAAAAATGAAGCAGGATATAGTAAATCTTTTTATTGTATTCATAACATCATTAAAATTGTCGTTACATACAAGATCTAAAATGCGTCATAGAACGTGAATAGTAGAGATGGAAGAGCGGGTACAAGCCGCAGCTGCGCTCACTCTTTCTCTAGACGTGCTACTGGTGATACGTTTGTGTTGAAGCTCGAGAAATTCATCAAAAATATGTGTACATGAAACAGGCACCGACCTCAAAAAATCATCGGCAAAGAAAAACGAACCCAGCAGTTGGATTCTGCTGAAAGGGAACGAACGGCACAGCGGCGGAGTTGCGGAGCCGCTGCGCAAAGGCGGGCGGGACATGGCGCAGAAGCAATTATCTGCATATGTGTTCGGGTCGAATCAACTCATCACAGGCTCGTCAAGGGAATGTGTCAGAACATCAGAACAATAATAATAATTATGATAATTATGCAGTCATATGTATGTGTGCTTATCGAGTACCCATAGCGAATGCTTAGTATATTTGCACGAGACGAGAGAGCTGCCGCGTCAGTGGCAGTTGTCCGGAACAGCGCGGAACAACCAACAACCCCATCTGACTGACTAGGAACCTACACATGAGGAAAAGAACCGGTCCAGCACTTCTTACGGCAGTACAATTTTACAAAGAGTCACATTGATACAATACGATCATCAGTCGCGGAGCTGAGGAAGGTATCGGAGGAAGATCAGCGGATTAAAAGCTTTCAGAGGACCTGTTGTTCGTTTAGACGGCCGGCTCACGATGAGCACATACCCATCTTTGGCAATTGGGTAAGCCGTCGCTTGGCCAACGCCGACGCGTTCACCGGCCGCAGGTTCACCGAGCTGGTGGTGGTCAGCGCTCGGTAGGTCTGCTCCAGGGCACCCTGCAATATCATTATGAAAGATTCGTTCAGCTACTAGCTCAAAATAAATAGCATTTTCGGAAAATTACCGCACCTTCACCGACTCCACGTTATAGACGTTATTCACGATGGTATTCGTCGGTACACTGTTTCTGTGGGTGATCCAGGGATGTTGGAGGATCTGCTTGGCTGACGGCCGTCGAGAAGCGTCCACGTCCAGCAATTTCTGGACGAGATCCTGAAAGCGACCGAATTCTATGCAGTAGAATGGCTTAAAAATCACGACAAAAATAATTGCTTTTTCCTTTGTCTTCATGTAATTAATTTATTCAATCTGTTTACTTTCTGTGATTATTTACTGTGATTTTCAAAGCATGTTTTTCAAATCCGCGTCGTAAAATCCGGAAAATACGATATGGGTAAAAGAATAAATCCAGCTCTAGTCCAAATTCTATACTTCCAGAAGATGCAGGTGAGACAGTATTATTAGACGCTATTTCCACCCGTAAGGTGAAGCGAACGATCCCAACCGAGGCCAACCAAACCACTCTCCCTTTGGGTTCGAGTAAATAATACCAGAATTGTCTGGGAAAGAGAGGCTACAGAATTGGTATTGCAGCTGGCCCAGGCAAGATATTGTATAGTCCAGATTCGCATTCACTATGCCTTTGAGATTGTGAACGGGGCAGAAATGCGTGGCGCGACCTGAGACTGATCAATGTTGACCGCTTCATCACTGTTTTCACGATTACAATACTTGGTCCCACTGCAATCATTGAACAAAATTGCGTTGACTAGCCTTTTTGGTCCATGAAGGGAAGTATTTTTATTGTGATTTTTTGGCCCAAATCTACGCTAACTTTCAAATATGTCCCACAACTGCTCTGCTGAAATGTTTCTTGACAAATCTGTAACAGAAAATCCAAATCAGTACCTAATTGCCCTCGAATTCCCAACATTCTTTAAGATTAATGGCTCCAGGAGCTCCATCTCGCCGTTTCGCTATTGTTGACGGGCGAAATCATTTAAAAATCGAAAATAACCACACATTACGTTTCTTTTGTACGCTGGTTGTAATCACAATAAACTTCAGGGCACAATTTGTGAATGGTATACCCACCAAGGAACTCGAAGTATACTTCTAATGGCGAGCACGCCACGATTCATCAACGCGCGACGGGGTTTATTCAGGATTTATTCGGGGTCTAACACAATGGATTAAAACGGGATAAACCACACCACGCATTGCTAACTCACGACTTTAGAACTATTCGAGAGCTCCATTCAATCGCCGCGTTAGTGAGTTGCACTAGGGTACAGCTCAGGGTTTACGGCGGGTATAAATGTACAGGTGCCGGCGTGGATCAGTCCCCTAAGACATAGTTCGCACTCAATTGCTATTCAGAATCGTAGAGTCATGGTGTGTGCGTGTTTGGCGTATACAATGACTTGCGGGGGCCAGCCGCTATACGTAGTCAGTGCTTTCCGACCCAGACAAGTCTGGTACCAATTTACCCGCCTCCGGAGGGGTGGATGGCTTGGATAGTTCGTGTGGGGATCGATCGCTCGATCGTGCGGGTGTCAGTGACGATTCTAGTCACTCTACCAGGGGCTATCAATAGATGTTGCCCTTCCACGAAAACCTCAGTAGACGAACATTCGAACTCACTTTGGCGTTGTCGCTGATCTCCATCCAGGCCTTGCCCTCCATCGTCACTCGGCCCTCACCGACGCGTTTCAGGATCTCATCGGCCGGATCGTTCGGTCCCATTGCGAACGGTGTTTGGCCGGAGAGCATCGCATACAGTAACACCCCCAACGACCACACGTCACACGAACGGTCGTAGCCTTGCCGTTTCAGCACCTCCGGAGCCACCTGAAAGGTTGTGCAGTGAATCATCGTTGGAAGAATTGAGCGTTGACTGAGAAATGTAGCTGAGAACTCACAAACTGCGCTGTATAACATGGCGTCATCAGCATTCCGTTCTCAGCACGAGACTGTTTGGCGAAGCCGAAGTCGATGATTCGCAACGAGTCCGACTCACAACTGCTCGACGCGTACATGATGTTCGACGGCTTCAGATCTCGATGTGCCACCTGAAACAGGTCGTTTTTGGTGGTTGAAGGTGTTCGGATTCAAGTTGTGCACGTACCTGATTTGAATGGAGGTAGGAAACGGCACTTGCAAGGTTTGCCATCGTCGCCGCAGCTTCACGTTCGGTGAACGTCTTCTTCGATAGGATTCTGGAATTCATGTGAAAATCATGATAAGCAATCCAAAAAATCGATATTAATTTAAAAATATTGATTTAAAATATTGATTTGATCTTTTACTGGCCGATACCTCCGAAAAACTTAGATTCACGTTCCTGTGAGAAACACCCTCAGCGGCACTTTTTTTATTTTATTTTTTACTTGGTTCTCTTTAATTTATTTACCAGCCGTTCATCGGCCTAACGGCAACCGAGCATCTGTTGGCCAGCTTCATTAAACCAAGTAAATAAATACGTAAATCTAAATTGATTCCCGAATGAAGTCACACATCGCTCATTTGAAATTTCGGCACTGTTCCACCTATCGCACTTCAATGGTCGAAAAATTTTCTCAAAATTTTGCTCGAACGTTGGCCATCGGGGCTCGCTTGCATAT
Organism: Nippostrongylus brasiliensis; assembly: GCA_030553155.1. Lineage (NCBI taxonomy): Eukaryota > Metazoa > Nematoda > Chromadorea > Rhabditida > Heligmosomidae > Nippostrongylus > Nippostrongylus brasiliensis. Next base: position 15,209,695 of record CP130732.1, read on the forward strand.
CGACCACGATCACGGCACCCGTCTCCCAAATTTCGACCGTAGACCTCCTTGTAAGGTGCGAAGGGTACGGTAATGTGATCATTCCTCCCTGTTGGGTGATTCCTGTTGGTCCTTCCTCATCCGTAGTTATTTTACCGTATTATAATCCTTTCTCGTCCTTTAGTTTCGGTCGATGGGTATCCCTATGGCGCCATATCTCCCCACTTGTTGCAACGATTTTATAACATGACCAGCTGTTTTCAAGGTGCTGGACGGTAATAGCCAAACAACATGATACCAAGGCACAATTACAGTTGAAAAATAGACGCACCTGTCAAGCATTTCACCACCACGACAGTACTCGAGCACGAGATTGACGTGGGTGTCGTCCTCGTAGACGTCGAACAACTTCACGATATGGGGATGATGTCCATGACGCAGCAGAATGTCGACTTCTTCTGACGGATCGCAAGCGGCCTTTTTGATTATCTGAACAGCTCCATACGGTTGTCAGCAGAGGGATAGGTACAAGTCAAAAGATCGAAATAAAAACAATGCAAAAAAGAAGTAAAACTAAATATAAAATAAGCAAGACGAGCTCACCTTTACGACGAACTCGCGTTTTGTCGTCTTCATTACACAACGACGGACAACCGAGAATGTGCCGGTGCCGACCTCCTGGAATGGAGTTGTCATTGGCTGGGGTTTTCAACTATGAACTGTAAAATGGTAGGAGGAAAACAGTAAGAAAGGAGCAGAACATGGAGTGTAGATCTTTTGGTTCTATTAGACCATTCGGAAAGGTTCCATATCCAAGAAAGGCGTACCAGAAATAAACCCCAAAATACAAATGTGCACGAAGTGTGCTTCATCGACTATAAACATCAAATTCATCCCTGAATAGATCAAAAATAGTTATCATGGTAAAAGGTAATGTCGGCGTTGACCAGTCCTGTAGGGACGCGCCACGCATTCGTGTTCCATTTAGAATCATGGAGGCATAGCGTAGTTGGCCCATGCAATCACTTGCAAGGACCACTTGTTATATCAAGTCAGTGTCTTTACCTTCTGGTACCAATTTAATGGATACCGAAGGGCCCAGAAGGGTTGGCTAGCCATGACCGGGATCGATCGCTCGACCGTGCGGGTGTCAGTAGCGATTCTCACCACTGCACCACGCGGGCGCTCCTAGGTACACGATTCTTCAAAATATCTGTATATGGTCTCCCAATTGCCACCAAAACTGATTTTTGCAGAACTCTCAGCCAAGATGACATCTAGTAAGGATCTACCAACAATTGTATTAATTGGAGTGTAGATCTTTTCAATCTTTTAGACCATCCGGAAAGGTTCCACATCCAAGAACAGTATACCCGAAATAAACCCCAAAATATAAATGTGCACGAAGTGTAATTAGTAATTGAAGTAATTGACTCTCTGGTCTGATCTAAAAGCGTAGGTAAATTGTACGGTTAAGTCTTAACAAGCGATCAAAGAACGAATCTTTGATGTCGGCGAGATGATCCCTCGCGAGAAGCGCCGAGAGGGTCGATCTACTCTACCCGATCAGTGAACAATGGCGACAGCGGCACGTTGTAAATGTGCGGCACGCACCCGTGTCGAATCAGCTGTTTCTTGCGCTTGAACTGCATCACAAAATGAGACATGAAACATCGACGAGACCCATTACATAGCCGACAAGTGCAACATGCTGATTCATCGCCTAAGGGCAGTCACAGATCCACGCCCTCCCAAACCTCTGGGTCGAATGGATGATAAGCAGAACATCCATTAAGGGTCTATTATTATTTATTATCATATATTCTATTTATTGAAAGGTAACGGTAGCCACGAACGCGCTATTCCGATAGTTAAGGTAAAGGTAAAGGTGTCGGCGTTGATAAGTCCCCTGAGGACGCGCCGCCGCATTCGTGTTTCATTCAAGTCGTAGAGGCATAGTGAATGCGTATTTGGCCTGTACAATGACGTGCGGGGCTAGCCGCTCTACCAGGTCAGTGTGCTTACCTTCCCGGACAAGTCTGGTACCAAGTTAGCCGACCCTGGAGGGATGGAAGGCTTGGTTAGCCCGGGCCGAGATCGATCGCTCGACCGTGCAGGTGACAGCGACGTCTCTTACCACTGCGCCACGCGGGCACATTCTATGTATTACATATTATCGGTAAATAGAGCTGTGAAATATAGTTGGAGAGAGCGTGGAGATTTGACGAAACCAAATGTGTCCACTAAATATCAGGCAGCATCCTTGAAGGGGTGCTTTTGGAGTCTTTAGTCAGAAAACCTATCAGGATCATGACACTAAAGGAAAAAGAGAGACCTAAAACCAGCAACTTCATAGCGCTTCAATTAAAACACCGTCAGAATGCAAAACTCTTGCAAAAAAACCCACCTCTTTTAGTAGGTAGTCATCAGTAATTGGATGTGTCTTGGCGGTCGGAATGGTTCGAATCTTCTTCTCGTCCCTTCTCTCCTCCACCACGCCCGGCGAAACGAACGAAAACCCTCGGAACAACTCGTGAGCTGCGGCCGACGGAGGAACGGCAGGTGAATCTAAAAGTGATGGTTGAAATAGTTGGACTCCAAATTTTTGCGGATTTCTTATTGACCTACGTTTTTCACGTGA